>CM064329.1:125086473-125691857 GCA_032595735.1 Pelochelys cantorii | reverse complement strand
TTTAGTCACTAAAAATGAAAGAAAAAAACAACAAATGGCCTGGTAGCTCTTTATAGACTAACAAACCGTGTCGATGATATCCTGAGCTTTCGTGGGCACAGCCCACTTCTTCAGATGACCGGAGTTTCTGAAGAAAACTGAAGAAGTGGGCCGTGCCCACGAAAGCTCATGATCCCATCTACATGGTTTGTTAGTCTATAGAGTGCTACCGGGCCATTTGTTGTTTTTTCCTGTACAGACTAGCTTGGCTACCCCCTGAAGCTTAAAAACAAAAGGTTTTATAATCAAAGGGAAAAAGAAAGCAGAGCGGGGCAAATGGTTAAAAGATCAATATCCGTACAAGTGACTTCCAGTGTTCCTAGCTAAAGAGCACAGCTGGGTTGTAAAAGTCTCTCTGGAATCACCCCAACAGGACAGAATCCAATGGCTGCTTATATGTAACATCTGTTAAAGTCTCTCTAGGCCTTGTCCAAGCTATTTGGGAGATCTCCAGCCTACGAATTATACTTCTTCTGTTCGAAGTTTAAGAAGACTAGAAATGGTAGGCTCGGGCCCAAAGCTTCTCTTTTATAGCTCAATTAGCAGGCTGATAAGTCTTCTTAGAAATCGCCATAGCAGGGCCGTCTCCTAAGGAAGAACAAGCAATGCAGATTGCCTGGGGACTCGTGCGATGATGCTAATTTTCTATTTCCTATGCATACCCAGGTAAACTAGTTACACTCATTCACATGAGGGAATTAGCTGGTCCTCCAGCATAACATAGTTAAGCTGAAGACAATATTGTAGATAACATGAATTTCCTGTGGTATTTACATCTTTGATGTTAAGGTTAACTGGACACAGTCTCGTCCATAATTAGGGCAATTAAGACATGAAAGGAAATTGGCATCTATAAACTAATCTGGCTATACTATTAAACTTCTAACAGGATATCAGTAAACGCAGACAAATAGCATCTACCCTCAACTTCTATTACCGTAAAATCTTGAATATAATGCACACTGATGTATAACACACACCCTGACTTTTGAATTTTATCATAATGAAAAAATCTATACTCCTATATATAATACGCACTCCGACTTTGCCCATTGTACATGTATTTTATGATACCTGTCATCATAGATACGAAGGCGTCATTAAATATAGTCTATTCGATTGCAAGTCTATGGTATGCCGGCGTGTCGTATTTCCTGCCTTTTTGTATTGCCAGTTGATTGCACGTGAGTGTACGACTATAGAATACGCAGTGTTTCGACGCTCTATTACCTTTAAACTCGGTTGATTTTAGTAATCTTACGTATAGGCCTAGAAAAATATCGATTCTTAGTGATACCATGAGTTGTCGATGATCTTACACTGCAGCTGAAAAACTTAAGGTAGTTAGCTATGCTGAGGCTCATGGCAACAGAGCTGCCAGCCGCGAATTTGATGGCATAGCAGAGTTGAACATTCGACTTTGGAGATGGTGGAAAGAGCGCCTGCAAGTGTTGTCTTGGATGAAAAACTATAAACTATTTCATACAACAAGTAAGACGTAAATTTCATATTATTTATTGGTTTTAAATATTTTAAAGCATTCTAGGAATCTCTGCCATTTCAATTGATGTTGATTTCATGTTTACTGCTGTCTTAGCGTGGCGTCAGCATAGCGGAGGTTCATCGTCTTCTGACACGGAACTGCCAAAATTAAACTTTAAACAATAACTCCTATATATAATGCGCACCCCAACTTTGACTCAAAAAAACTCGGAAAAAAAGTGTGCATTATATTTCCGAGTAAACGGTACTACAGATGCATGAGTTGATTATTGCTAGTCTAGGACATCTCTTGAAATTCATGCACAAGTAGTTTGTCTTGATTACAACTGTAATGCCTCCTGTTAAATTGTTATGGGCCATACCAGGTTGGCTGGTCTGTCAGCGTCACATGGGCCGATAACATTTTCCCCAAACATTTCTGCATGAAAGCTCTAGAGCAGCGTTTCCAAGATCCAGTCCTATCCTTCAGGCTTTAGTTTCACAAGAACAGAGCGGACCAATCAGGAAAGAGGAAGCAATCAGAGAAGGTCTTTATTTATACTATGGGCCACCCACAACCACGGTAAGTTTATTTTTTAATTCTCTTCAACCTACAGGAGATTTTATGGCAAAATCAATCAAGAATCAGAACCCCTGGAAAAGATTACTTAACTTTTAAGGCCAAGGAAACTTCTTGTCCCTGGCAATGTGTCTTGAATATTCTGGTGTGCATAAGACTTGTTCAAGGTCTCCTTGTCCTCAGGTTCCCGAAAACGTAACTGCTAAATATAAACAACAACAGAAAAACTCTGTGTGATAATGGAGATTAAAACTAATGTGCAGTTGTTTCTACTTGTTCAATAATCATTACTTAAAAGTAAAAGAGATTTACGTGATTGTATAAGATTCATTACTAGGATAAGAGAAATGCTGACTACTTAATCTACTTTCTTATTCTTGACTGCATCTCAGATTATGAAGGGGATCACCACTGCTCTGAAGAACAGAAGAAAAGCCTTAATATTAGTCATTAGTGATGTGGATCTGGGATATCTTCTTGGATTATCAATAATTAGGTGGCAAAAATCCAGTTAAAACCAAAATAAAAAGGAACAACGTAAAGAGTCTTGAAAGTGGTGATTTATTATTGACCATTGAAGCAATCAATAAGGGGAGTTTTACATACACACACACACACACACACACACACACACACACACGCACACAGAGTATCATACAGCAGCTGCCAATATGACTATAAAACCCATCTATTATTTTTCTTGCACAGCTCTAGTACAGGAGACCTCAGAGTTATGGATACCTTGGGAATGGAGGTTGTCTGTAACTCTGAAATGTTCAAAAGCTTCAAAGGGGTAGCTGAGTTAGTTTGTAACAGGAAAAACTTAAAAAACAACAAATAATCTAGTAGCACCTTAAAGACTAACAAAATTTGTAGATGGTATCATGAGCTTTTGTGGGCAAAACCCACTTCTTCAGATGACTGGAGTATTAGAAATCCAGATCCACGAATAAATAAGGGAAGGGGTGGGGAGAAGGAAAATAAAGAAAGAAAAGGGGTGGATGGGAGAGAGAGAGTGAGTAGATGGTTCAAGTAGTTACAAGAGGCTGATAAGAACAATTACCACCTCCATTGTTTGTTTGGTTGGTTAAGTCATTAGGATGTGGAAGGTAGTGTGCGAGCCAGCTGATGTCTTTGTTCATTCCATTTGTATAAGAATTAAACTTGTAAAGAAGTTAAGTTCCCATCCTTCCCTGTGTATTTGGCTTGTGGAATTGGCCTGAAACAACACAGTGACTTGGAGATCCATTAATGAGTGTCCAGGTAGATTATCTATACTCCAGTCATCTGAAGAAGTGGATTTTTCCTACGAAAACTCATGATGCCATCTACATGTTTTGTTAGTCTTTAAGGTGCTACTAGACTATTTGTTGTCTCTGAAATGAAATGAATTAATTTCAGTTGGTGACCCCTAGTTCTTATATTGTGGGAATAAGGAAAAGTTATTTACTTATTCCCACAATATAAGAACTAGGGGTCACCAAATGAAATTAATACACAGCAGGTTTAAAACAAACAAAAGGAAGTTTTTCTTCACTCAGCGCACAGTCAACCTGTGGGACTCCTTGCCAGAGGATTCAGTGAAGACTAGAACTTTAACAGGGTTCAAAAAAGAGCTAGATAGATTCATGGAGGTTAGGTCCATCAATGGCTATTAGCCAGGATGGGTAGGAATGGTGTCCCTAGCCTCTGTTTGTCTGGAAGTGGGAGACAGGGGAAGGATCATGTGAAGATTACCTGTTATGATCCCTCCCTCTGGGGCATCTGATATTGGCCACTGTCGGCAGACAGGATACTGGGTTAGATGGACCTTTGGTCTGACCCAGTCTGGCCATTCTTATATTGCCTCTGAAATGCTTGTAACTCTGAACACATTGCAACTCTGGCTCCAATAGTTCACACTCCTGGCCAAATTCTAGAGGCGACTAGGCAGCATTCTTGCAGGCAGCTTCTCTCCCAGGCCAGGCAGAACAGTCAAGGGGCCCCCACGCGCACACATGTGGACGTGGTCCTCCCGACATTTGAGCACCCTAGCGAGCTTACGGCTGCACTATTGGGTGCACTCGTTCAGCATGGCCAGGGCTTCCATGTGCCTGCCTAGTTATCTTTGCCACCGCTGGCATCGCCCTGCACATGCCTAGAGCCCTGCAACCTGCACAGGTGATTTTAAAAGGCTGGGGGCCCTGCCCCCCCAAGAACTTACAATATAAACACGGTGTAGCAAAATGCTGTGGGATTCATCCCTGTGGTGACAACATCCCTTAATTGAACTTCAGCTTCATCATTCTTCCTCTGATTAATTTTCAGCCATAGGAGTGAGGGGCTTCTAAATCTGTGTGGGGCACAGGAAACCATAGGCTGAAATGAATGGCATTCCTTCAGTCGGTTCTATTCAGGTCCTTGTGCTGCCCTCATTCCTGTGAGCCTTCCACTTCTGACAAACATACATCACGAGTGGGTCATTCTCTCTCATCCTCTGACCAGGAGGAGAACTGGGTATGTGGTGTTTCTGTTTTGGTAACAAGTCTCTGAGGGTAGCCACGTTAGTCTGTATCTGCAAAAACAATCAGATGAAGTGGGTTTACCCACAAAAGCTTATGTCCTAATCTCTAAGGGTATATTTACACTTGCACCCTCTTTCGAGAGAGGGATGCAAATGAAGACATTCGAAATTGCAAATGAAGCCGGGATTTAAATATCCCATGCTTCATTTGCATATTCGTGTTATGGCGCTATTTTGAAATAACAGATGCTGTTAAGATGCAGTAATTTCGAGAGAAAACCTTTCTCTCAAAATAACTGGTAAACCTCATTTTATGAGGAATAAGGGTTATTTTGAGAGAAAGGTTTTCTCTCGAAATAACCTTGTCTTAACAGCGTCTGTTATTTCAAAATAGTACTATTTCGAAATAGAGCCATAACACGAATATGCAAATGAAGTGCGGGATATTTAAATCCTGGAATCATTTGCAATTCTGAATGTCTTCATTTGCATCCCTCTCTCGAAAGAGGGTGCAAGTATAGACATACCCTAAGGCTACGTCTACCCTGCAACTCTATTTTGGGTTACCGGAGTAGCCCGAAATAGCTATCCCGCATCTTCACAGCAAGCCCCTTATTTCGGGCTTGCTATTCCGACATCCCTGTAAACCTCATTCTACGAGGAGTAAGGGACGTTTTGGAACAGTGCTTTATTTTGAAATTTGGCACTGTGTAGACAGCACCAAATGATGAAATTAGCTATTTCGAAAGAGCATCAAAATAAGATACATAATTTGTGTAGCTCAAATTGCATATCTTATTTCAAGTTATGGTGCTGTGTAGATGCACCCTAAGGTGCCACAGGACTCCTTGTTTTGGTAACATTTTGTTTTTGTTTTGAATGTCTAGGCTGCTCTGTTATGTTAGCAAAGACAGACTGAAGAAGCCTCCATGCACTGGGGGTATGTCTAGACTACATGGCTCTGTCGACGGAGCCCTGTAGATGAGTTTACTTGACACAGGAAAATGAAGCGGCGATTTAAATAATCGCTGCTTCATTTACATCAAAATGGCCACTGTGCTGTGCCGATCAGCTGTTTGGCGGCACAGCGGGGCAGTCTGGACGTGCATACCATTTCATGAGGCATACCAGAGCGGTCGACAGAGGCTTCCCTTGTTGACCGCAGCACATCCAAACTGCCCCGCTGTGCTGCCAAGCAGCTGATCGGCACAGCATGGCAGCCATTTTGATGTAAATGAAGCGGCGATTATTTAAATCGCCATTTCATTTTCCTATGTCTAGTAAACTCACCTACATGGCTCCATTGACGGAGCCATATAGTCTAGACATACCCTGGGAGTGGAATATGGGGAAGTCTGTGATAATCCTTGTTTCCTCTGGGAGTTTGTTCCTGTCTGACTTGCCCTCGAACTATTTTTCGCCAGCAGCTGTTGAAGGTGGGAGATCTAGTCTGCCCCCTTATCCCAGCTGTGCAACATGTCTTTTGGATTTTTACTTCTTCAGTTCTGCTGAAAGGTCTCAGACTCCTATGAATTGACACGGCCTCTTAGGACACAGCAGCTCAGTATAACGGTAAATGGCATAAGCAAGGGCTTACGCAGTGGGGCCTGAGTGGCAGAAAGATTAGCTCTTTACGGGCAAATGTCAACGAATGTTAATTTCACCAAATGCATACAAACTGATGAAAACACATTTCGGTTGGTAATAATCAAAATTTACAGATAGAAAAAGTGAAAAAAATGTTGCTTGAGAACTTACTAGCATTTGATATTAAGATATGTACTCTGTCAGCTTCAAGGTGATGTTGACAATTTTTGTGTTTTTTAAGGGTTTATAGGGCTTTTATTTTTTTAATCTCATTGCCTGTCGTTAATTATTGCCTGACCCTCCCCTCATTTCCCATAGCTATGACAATTGATACACAGCTAGCAATCAAGTTTAAATCCCGCAATGTCACACAAGCGGGACATCCCAACAGCGGAACAAGCATTGACGTCATCTGCAAATCTGGGTTCTAGAGCAGCCTGGGGCATCGGTTCTAGCATGGTCTAGAGCAGCCGTTCCAGCACAGCCTGCGACCTCGCACGCAGAGCCCAGCCACGCCCACAGGCAGCCCTGATCCAGCCCCCATCCTCTGTTCCCACAGTTTCCTTCCTATTGGCTCCCTAACGTTCTGAGTCCGCCTTCAGCGGCTTGTCACTCAGCCTGGACCCGCCCATCTAGGTCCCCGGCCGCCCTTCACTTTTGTCATGCGCAAAGAACGACATGAGCGCTCCCATCTCTGACATGCGCGTCTCGCTCGCTCAGACCTGGTACATGAGGGGTACGGGCTGATGGGCTACTCCGAGATGCGCATGCGCCGGGAGTGGCGCCAGTTCGCTCTGGGGAGGGGCCGGTCTCAGCCCGGACATGCGCATCCTGGGCCCGTCAGGGCGCTGTCGCACAGTGCGCGTGCGCCGGGCCTCGCTCTTCCGCTCGCTGGGTTCGGCTTGTGACATGCGCAGTGAGCGCGCCGGCGCTAAGAAGACGCGGAAGTGCGCGAGCGCCGGGCGGCTGCGTAAGATGGCGGCGTCCGTGAGGCGCGGCGCCGCGGGCTGGCTGCTCCTCGCGGCGGGGCTGCTGGCCGGCCCGGGGGCGCTGGGGCGGCGCAGCGAGGTGAAGGCGCTGACGGACGGGTCGTGGCGCGAGCTGCTGCAGGGCGAGTGGATGATTGAATTGTGAGTGCGCCGCCGCCCCTCCCCCGCCGGGCCGGGCCTCGCCCCGCCCCTCCCGGGGGGGGGCCGCCTCACGCTCCCGGCCTGCCTTGCGGCATGTGTGGGAGGCGGGGTCCCTCCTTCAGCCCCTCCCCTGCTGCGCTGGGGGAGGGGCTGCGCGGCCGGGAAGCGCCGCCTCCTGCACCCGTGCGGCTGGGAGCGACCCCGAGACCCCTTCCCCCCCGGCAGGGCCAGCTGTTCTTACCCCCCCCCCCCGGTCAGGTGCCGCCTAACCTCCGCGCGCTTCCGCTGCCTCCCGAGACGAGCTGTCCGGGGCTTGGCTACCCTGCCCCTTAGGAGTCTCCGCTACATCTCCCGTGGTGGGGGGCTGGTAATTGGGGCTCTTCTTTTCATCTGCGGTGCCTGTGTCTCAGGCGGGATGGGCTTGATTCTTTTTTTTTTTTAAAGCTGAGGCAAGTTTCTCCTTTGTGCAGACTCCTTTCAGTAACTGCCACGTGCCATAGGCGAGCAGTTGTTCTCCTGGGCAATTGTTACTCAGAAGTAGTAGAGGTGGCGAGTTCGTAAAGCCTGAGGAGATGGGTCAAAGATGAGGTGATAGCCGTGAGTTGACTCTTGGGCAATCAGCTCTTTAATTTGTTTAATCCTTGTCTGTTAACAAATGGGCAGCCACACCTCATTTTAATAGCTCACTAACAGTGAGTGGGAGTCTGTATTAAAAGAGATATTAAGTCATTGGACAGATTGCTTGCAGTTCAGTGTTTTATATTCTAGGTTTTACTATGTTTGGATAAAATAACGTCCTGTTTTCTCCCACTACACTCTGAGACAGACTTTATTTTTCAGTTATGCTCCCTGGTGTCCTGCCTGTCAGAATCTGCAGCCTGAATGGGAAAAGTTTTCTGAATGGGGGGAAGATCTTGAGATTAACATTGCAAAAGTGGATGTCACAGAACAGCCAGGTGATCCCTGTTTCTTTGTTCTGGTATATAACACTACTTTATACAGATGTTTATACTTTGTGCATCACCCAGAGGTTGTGCTGCTTCATATGCGCCCCCCCCCCCTTTTTTTTTGGTGGTAGTACTAAAGTGAAATGTTGAGCTTACTTGTGTTAAATAAAATAGAGGCATTGGCAATAATACAGATACAGTATCCTTAATTGGAGAGACTATTAACAATATTTATGAGTCAGATTTTCAAACATGCCTAACTGACTTAGACGCACAAGTGCAAAAAGTCAACAGGAGCTTCTCTGAGAGAGAGAGAGAGAGAGAGAGACTTTGCTCTGAAGACCTTAGTCTAAATTGACAGATAAGAGGTGAAGCAGGTGGACACAGGTGAAATAACTTCAGCCCAAAGTCACATAGCTTATCAGTACAGAGCTGGGAATAGAACTCAGGACTTCTGTCTCCCTGTCAAATGCCATGTCCATTAGATGGTGCTTTCTTTCCAGTGTATGTGTGTCAGTTTGCACTTACAGAATTACAGGTGAATTGATATTGTGCATTTTTTGTCAAGATAGCTATGGCCTTGTCTACACTACGCAGTGTATCAACACTGCAGCAGTCCATCCACCAGCTGTTGATTTATCACATCTACTGTAGAAGTGATAAATTGATATCTGAGAGTGCTCCTGTCGATGCTGGTATTTCACCAAGATAAGAAGAGTAGCCGGCATCGACGGGAGAGCAGTCTCCGCTGACTTTACTGCACACAAGGTGCTGCAGTAAGTACGTCAACTTCTGCTACGCTATTTGCATAGCTGAAGTAGATCAGCAGTACAGATAAGTGTAGACAAGGCCTTAAATGTGTTTGTGTCCAACAACTTATTTCCTCCCCTCACTCACCAGTTCAAAGTGCTTTAACATTTTAAAAACTGCTGTTTCCTCCTGCAGGTCTGAGTGGGCGATTTGTCATAACAGCACTTCCCACCATCTATCAGTAAGTATTCAAGATCTACAGTAATAGAGGAAATTTGGGTATTTTTGTAATAAATGTTGTATTTCTTGAAAAGATGATTCTATATATTTTGTTTGCTTTATTGAGCGGGCTTTTTAGTGTGGAGAGTGAGAAGTCTTGAAGTTCTTTGTAGGGTTAATAATAAATTTACAAAAACAACAGGAGTGCTGTGGTACCTTAAAGACTAACAGATTTATTTGGGCATAAGCTTTTGTGGGGGGGAAAAACCACTTCATCAGATGCAGCATATTCAGATGCTCAAATAAATCTTAGTCTTTAAGATGTCACAAAGTCTTTGTTTGTTTTTTTGATACAGTCACCTAGCCTGCATAGCATGGACCAGAATATCATCCAGTGTTGTGGGTTGTTTTTTTGTTTTGTTTGTTTTGGGTTTTTTTTGGGGCAGGTAATCCATATCTTGACCTATCTATGTAGTGGGTGCTTCCATTTTTTAAACTTTGTGTCTGTTAGCTGGATTCAGTGCTGCTGTTGCATGAAGCACTGGGAAGATTATCCTCTTTCGGTAGCAACACTCTGAGTTTAGTAAATATCCTATACGATGCCGGTTAAATGATGTTGGTTGCTTTCAGTTTTAAAAGTCAAGATTCTTAGAAAAATAAGATAGAGTGATTACAGGATTAAAATGCCATTGAACAGAAATGGTTGCTACATGAATAGAGTGTACTGCACCTCTACTTAATAGTTGTAGTGTGTCTGAGATCCTAAGATACTCGTCTAACGTTTTCCTCTTTGAACAGTTGTAAAGATGGAGAGTTTAGGAGGTACCAGGGCCCAAGAACTAAAAGTGACTTCATAAATTTCATCAGTGACCAAGAATGGAAGTCTATTGAACCAGTTTCTTCTTGGTTTGGTCCTTCCTCTTTCCTGTGAGTATCAGTAACTAGATTATCTTTGCCACCAGGCATATGCACTTTCAAGGATGAGACTTTGTCTGATGTGCAGTAGCAGTGTTGGGTTCACCTTAAAAGCGTTAATGTAACTTTTTGTTCCCTGTTCAACTTAGTCTGTCTCAGGGACCATTATGCTGGTAAAAATAATCAGAGAATTAGTGCACTTCAGTCAGGCTTCACATTCGTTCTTCAGCAGGTGTGTGGAGAAGTGAAATAAAGCTGACATACCGTGGATTTCCCTGTGCAAGGACAGTTTAATGTCCTTTTTGCAGAGTTCTGAACTTGACACTGTATTTTTGTTGAGCTGTGCAGGTTTTTCATAACTAGTGCATTTGTTCTGCGTGTTTGTGTAGAGCAGTTAAAAATTTGGAAAGAGCATTGTATTTGCTAGTGATAATTTGACTGGCAGTGTAAGGAATATGTGAAGGCAGATCAGGTTCAACTGGGATGGGTGCAGGCCGGGAACTGTGATAGAGTGATTGTCCTCCAGACTCAAAAGAATAGTGCTGTTTGGAATGCTATCTAGCCATCCAGTGGTTTTGAGGCATACTGCAACAGCAGCAGATTGCTTGCTTTTAAGTACTGCCATTCTCCTGTCCTGTAAATGCTATGAACTATATAGTTATTTTGGGAGCAGGATGGGATAGTAGATTGAGAATTGCATAGCAAAATGGCAGCCATAATCAAGATTATATAATCTGATTTGGGCAAACACAAATTCTTGTATCTTGGACTAGTTTGACAGTTCTGGGAGCATGGGCTAAATAGTAATATTAGGAGCTCTTCTCTATGCATGCACACACACAGTGTTCATATAATACCCTAGCTGCAGAAAGGCTAACATCAGGTTCAGTGGCAGTCATGCTCAGTGTTTCTGGGCAGTCACCTTTAGGCCTGAAATCTTTGGCCTTTGGTGTATGTATGTCTTTTTAAAAGTCAAGGAAAATTGCAACATCTGTTTTACGAAGGTGTGAAAACACTTCTCCCATTTTATCTGTTTGGAAGTCAAGACACGTGAGCTTGTAGACTTGGTATTTAAATAATCTCAATGGAAGAGTTGGTTCACAACCAAGTATGACACAAGTAGGCTACTAACTATATTAGGATCAAGTGTACAATAGAAATCTTCAATGTTTGTGCCTTAGTCACTATTCATGCCTCTCTTTTATGAGTGCACTTTTGTATGTGTTAGTTACTTGAATACAAACATAATTGGTACTGTATAAGTACTGCTTGCTCCAAGTAAGAAAACCTAAGCATTTACAAATAAGTTACAGTTCCTAGGCCAGCAGGTGCAAGTTCTAGGTGGCATGGGGATTTGTAGCTGTCAGAAGTTTTCAGAAGAAATATACTCCGATACCAAATAATACCCAACTCCTGTAATGGAGACCTGTTTCTAGAGCCCTGCAAATCCATCAGATACCAGTTTTTGTGGCTCGTGGATAATTTTGGGTAAAGGCCTGCAACTCTGTTAGATATCAATGGATCACTTTTTGTGGATCATGGATCTGATGCAGATACAAATTTTGTATCCATGCAGGGCTCTAACTATTTCAGAGTAAAGTAGAAGGATAAAGGACAAGTGGTTAGGAAAACAGCTTGATATTTTGTCTGATCAATAGTAATCAGCATGAAATGTTCATTCTTCTGATTTATCTTTAAAAAAAAAAAAAGCAGTCTACAGTTTCACTCTCTTCTGATTTATTTCAGGATGAGCAGTATGTCTGCTTTGTTTCAGTTGTCAATGTGGATCAGGGTATGTGCTGCAAATCTGATTTTTGTTTAACTTTACCAAGTTTGTCTTCATTATTCTGCCATTCTTGAAATGACTAACGTATTTCTTCCATTTTAGCATTGCCACAGTTATTTTACAGAAAACATGGGCATACCAGTTTGGGGATCATATGCCATTTTTGCATTGGCAACTCTGTTTTCAGGACTGATACTTGGACTTGTAAGTACAAAAAATTTCAGAGATGAGAAATAAAAACTGCTTTTTGTATAGAATGATGGTTTAATGCAATGTAGAAGTTCAGAATTATTAAATGAGAACTTTCCTTTTTAGATCATGGTATTTTTAGCCGACTGTCTCTGTCCATCCAAAAGGCACAGACCACAGCAGCACCCTCATCAAAGTAAGAATGCTATGTACAGTATTTCTAAGGATTTAATTTTGATGAAGCAAGTCAGTGAATAAATCCTTGTGTGATAAAATGGGTATATAATATCAGGCTTATTATTGCTGGCCATGAAACCTTCACAGTGACATCAGTGATATTACACTTTAACTGTGACTTATCTAGTGTCCAGGCTTCATAATAAAATCATAATTGGGGTTACCAGAGCAAATGTTGTTTACCATAGACTTCAGATGGTGAAAATAGCTTTTGTATTTGGAGGCTATATCCTGTTTCGTTACCTCAGATTTAATAGAGTAAGCTAAATGTTTGAACTTCAACACGTGTTTTAATTCAATTCCAGTGAATGATCTCAGAGTGGAACTTGTAGTCAGATTGAGGACAAAAGAAGACATGCCTCTTTTTAAAAGGAGGGACTTAGATCTGTTAACATGATGCAGCAATTTAGTTTAAGATGCTTCACTCAGAGCTATTCAAGTGAGGTGTGATAGTAATGGGGATTGCTTAATCATTGTTACGAAGACTTGAGGAGAAGGCTCAGCCTTATATACCTCAAACCAGTGCAATTAGGCTCCCTGTCCCAAACATGAGGCAGTCTTATGTCGGGTCATATTTACTCAGTAATTCAGGAACACTAGTGACGTAATGCCTTTGGTGGCAATTAATCTCTTTAGGCATTTTATGTTTAGTATTGGAATTCCCAACTTCTGCTGGTTTGTGATTAAGGTAGTTAGTATGCCTAAACCACTGAAGTTAATATTCATGTGTATCGGAATTCCTAGGCAGACCTTTTTGATGCTGCACAAACAAATAAGTTTTGAGATGAAGGTACTTTTTTTTTTTTTTTTTTTTTTTTCCTCTCAAGAAAAATTAATCCCAGAATCAGCACGGCTCTTGAAAAAACTGGATGAAGAACAAGAAGCAGATGACGAGGATCTTTCAGATGATGAAGCAGAGAGTCAAGAGGTGATAGACAGAAACTCTTCAACAAATGCTGTCAGACAGCGTCCTGTGAACCTTGCTGCTGCAACAGATACATCATAGTTTCGTATACTGGAGAGTTTTTTGAGGGACAAAAGGTGTGGAATGTATCAGACCATTCTGCTTGAAGAGAGTTGAAACTTAAGTTGCTGTACTGTTTGCTCATCCGTTTCAGAAAAAGCTACCTTTAAAACAAGTCTCTGTGGCATCAGGTATTCAAAGCTGAAATTTGCTATTGCGACGGATGGAACCCAATGCCATATGTCTGTGGATTGTTGCTAAGAAAGTTTATGTATGGCTTTTTGAAAAATTCATTCTGTGGTTGAGTTGTACAAAATGCAAAACCAGCATTTTGGCAGTATTATAGAATATTAGCAAAGAAAATGCACTAACATGTTTGCCTGCTAGAGCATTTGAAAAGATTTCTGTGTAAATCTTTCCAGATTCACTCTAACGAAATGCTGTAAAAATGTCCTCAAGTTACAGGACCTTTGCCCAGTTTTTGTGATAAATAGTTTATAGTACATTTTTCCAGTGCACTGTTCTGTTAAATAAGTATAATATTGAATGCAGGAAGAAAATTTCCTTACACCAAATAATGCAAACTTAGGGTATTCTCTAACAAAAAATAAAGAGCTGAGACCAATATAAGACATATTGGAGTCTTAAACTGAAAAGTGGCTTGTTAGTGCCAATCAGTGGTCTGTTATTTAGGATTGCCCTGTTACAAAACTTGAGTTTTTGCTTCTTAATGTAGACCATTTTTATTCTGTTCCATATTACTCTTTCCTTTCTCTATTCAATCAGGTTTTTATAAATATGATTTAAAAAAACGAAGTCAGAGCGGTGGAAGAATGTGAAATCTTCAGTTCTGTGCTCAGTCTTTCAGAAGCTTTTGGTACTAAGCTTCCTAATTTTTTTTTTTTAATGTTTCTTGATATGGAGTCACAGTGCAAAGCCAGGGGTGTGTTTGTAGCGTCTGATATAGTAGCTAAAATATTTCTGGTTGCTTTTCTTAACTATTGAGTAGAATGGTATTTTTCTACTTTTGCGTTCAAATAAAAAAAATGCTTAATTTTTTATTTGAATATTTCCTAGATAACTGAAGTGCATGAGTATGTTATAGATGAAGAAAGCTGGAGGCTTGATCTTCTGCGCTCGAACAGAAATCGCACACTTTCTCCTGTTAAACATTTAGTGTAGAAAAACTGTTAAAATAGTTACACCTTCCAGATCCTCAGTTGATAAATTTCCAGAGTTTGGAGTTCAGAGCATCTCATTTTCTCAAGTTACAGGACCTTTGTATTTATTGCGCAGAGAACTTTCAAGGCCTGTCTCTTGGCCTAGAGGCCCAGATATTCTTTTCAAACACCACAGGACTGGTGGTTTCTTGCCTTTCAGGACCACCTTAATGAAGTTAATTTTATTTATTTTCTGTGATATTACAGCATGGATAATTCTAACCCCCTTATTAAAACAAATGAAAATCTGGTCCTGAGGAGTTAAATAATGATTCCTATAACAATGTTCAGCTATAATCTTTTTTCCATGATACTAGACATATTCCATTCTCTGTACTCTGATCCAGTAAAGTGCCTGCCTGTTTCATATTACTTTAAGGAGCTGTTTGTTTCTTTAGTGATGTTTCATGGAAAACTAACCTTTACTAAAATCTAAAAGGTAACATGCTATATAAACATGCTCTTTAAAATAGTCCTAAACATTTTCCCTGACTACAGTTTAAAGCTTTTGTAGCTTTCAGTTAAGATAGTGATGCTTCATATCAGTCTGTTGAAGTGAGTACTCTTCACTATGGTGTCTTCTGACTACGGTGAGGTGCCCATGCAGTCAAAGCTGAGAACAGCAAAGGCTGGTACCTATAACTACTCAGCCACCATGATGAAGGTCTGTCATGTGCATTGTGAAGCTAATATGAAATATCTTGCTCTACGCAGAAATCTCTTGCCAGTTGTATTGTCTCTTTCACAGGAGTAGAATCTCCTAAATGGCCCAAAGGAGATACACAAGTTCTGAGCTTCTCAACTAAAGGTGTAATTCTTCTACTCTGAGAACGGATTCAAATGGCATATGGCAGTTCCCTGCCTGTCTCAGTGACTCCACCTCAGACTGGCTTAATTTACCAATAGAGTTCTCTGCCAGCCTAAGTGCCAGTTCCATCAGTTTATTCTGCATTTGGAAAGCTGTCGCAATTCAACCGCATTATATTATGAGCATGTGCCAAGTGTGTCCTTAAATGCTGCCATTTTGGTTTTCTCTTGGAGGGCCATTTTAAATGAAATTAATATATAATGTCTCCATCATTATCCTTCTAAGGGTTTTTTGTTCCTATAGATGGTGCGTGTTACTACTGGAATTCTGCATAGAGAGCCAAAACCAATGAAGATCTCTGTTGCTAATTTCTGAAGTGGTGGTTGCAAGTGAAAGATTGCTGCATAGAGTAGGTACAACTTTTAAAAACAGAAGTGAGACTCAGTTCTTGCTGGTCGTCAGTGCTGGCGGAAAGATGAAACATCTTAATTGCAAACAGTAAATCTGGTCTGGAATCACTGAAAGGCTCCACTCATGGAAATTATGATGCCCGTTCTAATAATTTTTCACCGCAGAATGGCACTTTGAAACCAGAAATGTCCTAACAATATTACGAATTACTTCTAGCAGAGACCAACTGAGAACAAGTCGCTATTAATGAATATCCAAGAGATGTGGAGAGGTTACATTAAAACAAACGTGCTCAGCATTTACAAATACTGTGGTTGGTTTACTACATTGAAAGTCATAAGGGACACTTGAAGTGTCTTAGTCATGTCTTGAAAACACTTCTTCGCAATAAATGACAAAATATGCATTTGTATGTCAGTCAGATCTTTAATCAGCCTGCATACTGTGATTATAAAAACATGAGATTCAACTCAGCAGGTATATTCTGCTGTCAAACAGATCCTCCAGGGACATTCTCAGAAGTACAAGAAAATGATTAGCTATGAACTGTGTCCTAGTACTTCCTGTTAATCTCGTTTTTGTTAATTTTGGTGCCGTTGGTTTGATTTTAAGTTCTGTTTTGGCATTTGTGAAGTTACATTGTTGTAGTTACATTTTCAGTAAGGTAACTCAATCTATTTCAGTCAGCTTTTTAGTTGAATTGTGTTCCTACATTTTAAAATACCAAAACTAATGTGTGTGTAAAATGGTGTCCCATATAATGCACTTGAGATTTTTATGGGAATTGCCTTAAATACTGTAGTCTAGATCCTTGTTTATCAGTAAAATAAAGCAATAACTTATGATTTACTAGGGAGAAGCAGCACTTTATTTGATAAGAGACATTTCGTTCAGCAATCAAACTTTCATTTAATTTCAAAGAGGCAGATAGAGCTGCATGTTCTCAATATGGAAAAGTACTTATTACAGATTTGAAATACTGTTTAACATAGCCTTCCATATGTGCAAATGTAGCTGCTGCTTACAGATGCAGATGTTAGTTTTAACCAACTAAATTTGTGTACTGTATAAAACATATTCTCTTTTGCCAAGTTACAGCTTTTAAGTGAGGGGGGGGGAAATTTTTTTTTCTTGCTCTGGTGTTTTCTCTTGCCAGCCTAACATTTGCATAACTTGTCTTTGATTTTCCACTTTTCTAAATGCATTCCTGCCATCCAGGCAAATGATTGAGCATGTTCAAAAATTGCCCCTCAGACATAAGGGTCATTTATTCTGAGTTGTGTGAATACTGCCTTTGTATTACAGAGCTTGCACCTGTGATTGTGGAAATGCTGCATTTAGGTCAATGATAAGCCAGCTTCATATGCTCTTTCTCACCATCTGTAAATCTTTCTTTCATACCTTCACCATGCAATAGTTGGTCCTGTGACTGACTATATGAAGTTTCTTCATTTCATCTACACAGAATTACTGTATGCCCAAGTTGTTTCACTCCCCTCATACTGCACTGTAACAAAGGTATGTTAAATAAGACCCTGTCCTTTATATCAGTTTGTGTTTGTAATGTTTGAATATTGCTTTTATAAAAGCCAGACTCCCCTTTTCATTCTATTTGGGCTTGAAATATTATTATACCTCCTACAGCAGTGTGGTGGCCTATACTAACTGGTGTAACATACTGTTTTTAAAGTTGCTTTGTCAAAGCTTCTAAAATATATTCTGTTGAAACAATGACTACCAGCCTTGGATTCATGAGGGTTTTTTTGTGAATTTTGAACACATATTTAGGGTTAGCTTCGCTTTCTACTGCCAGAACAAAGCCAACCAGCTATTTCAACACAAAACAACGCATTGTAACATCATACAGTTAATAAAATAGTTCTGCTATGTCTGTCTCTCTTTTTAAAGGAGAAATGTTGACTGACATTTTAAACTAAAGTTGCAGTGCAATCTTGTAGCTTTTAAAAATTGAGACTAACATACCTTACTGTAATGGGGCCTGGTCATTGAGCAGTAGCTAGATACTTCCCAATGTTCATGGGAAGCTTCCTCCTAAAAGGGTGTTAAAGACAGACGAGTTTGCAAAGTTTGACTCTTTTTACCGTGGTCTACAGCCCTGTGCTGTGAACCTTCCACAATCAAATGAATTTGAATTTTTGAGTGATTGTCTACATTCCAGCTCTTGACAACAAAAGGCTTGCACTAGGCCATGGTGTAGCAAGCTACCTTACTAATGGGATACTTTTTAGAATATTTTAGGCAGTGTCAAATGTACCTCAGTGAGTGTGTAGGGCTGAAGACGGGGGAAAAAGCAGGACAAGCATAAGAAAGTGCGTGCATAAGACTTGCCTGGTTTGGTGAAATAGGTCAGATCGAATGTAAGCTGCTGTCCTGTCTCTTTGCCCTGCTGGCAACCTAGTTTTCATTTCGCTTCCCTGTTTTAAAACTTTGTGCAAAGTGTGAGGATATTCTAGTGGAGGCTGCCCCTTTCCTAGGAGGTGGGGTTGGTTGGTTCTACTGGTGCAACACAAATGACAAGTTTATGCAACTCTTGCTAAAAAGTGTTCCATTTGATTTTTAACTTCCTCACCCACCACTTATAGTTAGTGACTGCCTTAGCTAACGGGAAGCTTTGTAAATGCAATTAGTATCACTGTCTATGGCCGCTGATTGGCACATAGCTCTGCAGAGTCTGTGTTTCTGCAATGTGAACGTTGCCATTCTACAGTTAGGGATTGCTGTTCCTGGCCTGGGGGAGCTGTGATTGCCTGTACCTGCGGAGGCATGGGTAAATATAGTGGTAGCGGCCCACCACGCTAACCCTGCTGAACTGCTGCTGTTTTATTGCCCAACCCTGCTCTGTTCTGTGCCTGGAGCAGGTCCTGCAGAAAGGGTGCCTTCCAGCTGCCCGTAGCCCCTGGCACTTCAGAATTCAATATCAGGCGCCTATCCAGCAATCCACCCTGCTTGGTTGCCCCCAGCAGTCCACTGAGGCAGGCTGGTGGCTGTCCACTGGGCCCGCTTCAAAACCGCATCGTGGGAATGTTACACGCCTGCTCTCGATGCCGTGTGCATTTCCTTGCTCTCATGTCCTGTCTTGAGACTGTACAGCTGGAAGTCTTCCCACCTAGCAAGAGGAAGGCTCCCCTGCCTACCCAGCCTTCATGCAGCTCTGGTTCTGGGGCCTATGGCAGTTATCAGCTGGTGGCTCCTGTAAAGGGCTGTTTGCATGGTGCATGGCAGGCACAGTTCACAGACATCTCTGACACTGGCCCCAGCTGTGGCAAGAAATCCTGGCCTACCTACCTGCCATGTGCCACCTCTCTTTCAGCTCCTCCAGACCTACTGAGGTTCTGGCCACGCTTTCCCCCACCACTGTTCCGGTCTGCATGCCCCAGCAGCAGCAACACAAAAGCACAAGACCTTGTCAGCCTCTTCCTGGTGCCGGTCATTCCTCAGTCCAGGAGATGGCAAGCCAGATGGGCAGGTTCTCTTGACTGGGGCATTTTTCCATTCTCTGGTTGGCTTCAGAGCCAGATAGTATGATATTTCAGGGGAGGTTTTTTTGGGTGTCTCACTCAACAAAGGCTTGAAAGCCCCTTGATTCTATTGTGTATTATTCCTCTGAGAGGTGATCTCTCTATACCAGAGGCTCTCAAACTGTGGCCCATGGACTCACCTGTGGTCTGCAAGCTCCATTCAGGTGGTCCACAGATTGTTCCCTCTAAGTGCACACCTGGGCAGCTTCACAGGAGAGAATGAAGGGCTGCCCACAGTAGGGTTGGCTCCACTAATTAGGTACCTGGACCCTCGCATGTCAGGTGAAGTGGTGGCCTTGGAGGGAATAGGGGTAGATGGGGAGGCAGTGGGATGAGAAGAAGGGTTGGGAGGAATTTGGGGTGCTCAGGGCTGTGGCAGTCAGAGAAAGAGGGGGCTTTCCCAAACTCAGGGAGAGATGGCCCTCCTTCCCAGCTTCAGCTCTGTGGTTGCTGTGATGGTGGAGAGACCCTTCCTGCTATTAAAATATGAGTTGTGTGCTTTTATTTGTAGAACAAAAAAGCATTAATAATGAAGGTTTTTTCATATATAGTGATTTTATTCAAAGCTAGTTAGTTAATGGTACAAACAACATTAGATCATTAAGTGGTCCGCCGAGACCCTCAGCAATTTTCAAGAGGGCCACAAAAAGCAGTTTGAGAGCCACTGCTCTATCTACTATATATTTGACAGTTTGTGCGTGCGTCTGTCTGTCTGTGAGTCCATTTGTTCAAGGACACTTCTTAAAGGGGCAGAACTAGGACTATCAAATTTAGTAGGCAGCTTTGTCTTAGTACGACTCCAAGCAAGGGCAGGGTTTGCTTGTACCAGGACAGTGGGATGTGCCTGGAATTCGATTGTTTCTCATAACATGGAAAGGGAGGGGTCTGGTAGGAGGCACAGTTATACTATAGAATGACCACAAGGGGGCAGCAAGGGGCCAGAGATGGGGACTGGGACAGTTGTAACCCATTGGGGTGGCAGGGTCAGAGAAAGGGACAGCTTTCTACTGTATATTTCAGAGAGTTTGTTTATGTATCTGTGTGTCTGTCTGTCCCCTGGCTGGGGTACATGTGCCCCTCTTCCAGCTGTGCCTGTTGGAGCTGCAGCAGCCCTGGACAGACACTTCTCACTTGGCCCTACACTGCTGCGGTGAAGGGGCTGGGATTGTCCTCTCTCCCTGGGGCAGCCTGCCTACTGCACCCCACAACCCTAAACCTGCCCTAGAGCAATTATTTAAATGAGGAAAACCAAAACGTACTTGAATGAAGGAGCTGAGCAACGCTGGGTTCTACTACTCTATAATTTGGCAGCTTGTTGTGGAGGGGATTGCAAGTAAATTGATGCTTGGATAACATAGAGACTGGTGCCATATAAATACTTGAGAAGAAGGGAGGCGACTCGCCAGTGCTTCATCCCTACTGCGAGTGGCATCCTGTATCCCTGTAATTTTAGCCACATGCAAATTTAAATGCTGTGTCAGCAAATGTAGGCATTGTCTTCTGTGCCAGGCATGGGGTTATTCATCCTCTTGGTGCGGTGGGGATTGCTGTGGTCACCACAGCTACATGCGGGAGAGAGCGTTTACCCAATTAACGTCATTGCGTTGGGTTTGTTCTGGTGCACTGAAGCCCTGCTATTAACCCCAAAGCCATAAATCGTTCCCAGCTGCCTTCTCTCCACCGCGAGAGCTTGTTCACTGGCTGACCACACTGCCTGTTTGTCTCTCAACAGCGTTTTCATCCATCCTCAAAAAACGAAGAGCAGGATTATGTTGGGGAAGTGAATTAGGGGAGCAGAATAGATGTGCTAGCAGTTATGTGAGTTGCTTGCTTGAGTTACCTTATGTGTTTGTCTTCCTAGCAGGAGTGGTGTTCCTGTTAGGGACAGCACACAGTTCTTGTGAACCATTTCCCCACTAATGCTATATTCAGCTGTGATTCTGTACAAACTGTTCGCATTGGGCTCTTGCATGTGGAATCTGGTGCAGTTCTGTGATTCCTACATGTAGATGCCAAATGTTCCCTTTTGGCCCTCTTCGTAAACTTTCCAGGTGTTTTCTACACTGCAGAGCTGATCTGTCAGACAAACCAAAAATAAAACATTTCCCCTTTCTCTTCCCAGTCCATGTAATTGTGTTCTTTTCCACTTTGGAAATATTTTGGAATAGAAATCCCCTGTGTGTTTATGCAGGGCCATTTGCTTAGCAGCTTGAGGTTATTTAGTGAATGGTAACATCAGCTAGACATTGTGTCTTTACAAAAGAGCTTTTGTATGAGTGCACTAATGTCAGCTCTATGCCTGCAGATCCAGGTGTGGAAACATAAATAACATGTGATGTGGTCCCCTGGGGTTAGAGTAGGGAAGTTTGAATAAACCGTGGTGAGCACCATGATTGAGTTCTCTGGACGATCCAGGCCAACTGAAAGTGCTAACCAATGTACCAGCAGCTGAAGGGAAATCTTTAGAAGAACCATTTATTCAGGCAGATGGCAAGTAAAACCATGGTACGCCCACAGCTTGAATACTGCGTACAGATGTGGTCGCTTCATCTCAAAAAAGATATATTGGCATTGGAAAAGGTTCAGAAAAGGGTAACAAAAATGATGAGGGGTTTGGAACGGGTCCCATATGAAGAAAGATTAAAAAGACTTGGACTTTTCATCTTAGAAAAGAAGAGACTGGGGGGGGGTATGATAGAGGTCTATAAAATCATGACACGTGTGGAAAAAGTAAATAAGGAAAAGTTATTTATTTGTTCCTGTAACACAAAAATTAGGGGGTCACCAAATGAAATTAATAGGTAGCAGATTTAAAACAAACAAAAGGGAGGTGTTTATTCACTCAGTGCACAGTCAACCTGTGGAACTCCTTGCCAGAGGATGTGGTGAAGGATAGGACTTTAACAGGGTTCAAAAAAGAGCTAGATAGATTCATGGAGGTTAGGTCCATCAGTGGCTATTAGCCAGGATGGGTAGGAATGGTGTCCCTAGCCTCTGTTTCTCTGGAGGTAAGTGACAGGGGAGGGATCAGTTCCTGGTGGAGTCCCAATTTGGGACATCTTAAACGGGCCTGGGTAAGTCCCTTTACCATGTGTCAGGTTGGACACCCATCCCCCAAACCACTTGTCACTTTTGAAAGTCTCAGTCCTCGCATTTTCAGTGCACCTTTGAGATCCAGAAGCACATAACCAGGATGCTTGTGCAATAATGTTCTGCACTGATAGAATCACAGATGTAGAATTATACTTCAAAGTATTTTGGTGCTGTTCCTCCAAGGTGTGTGCATGGAATTTCTTCTTAAGATAGTGCAGTGTAACTTTAGCTCAAAGGCAAGATTGTCTGCTTTTGTTACGTGCATGTTACAATTAATTAATTGACTAAGACCCAGTGTCCCTCAAACTGATTTTAGAACTGGCTACTCCAAGCTGAGATCTGTTCCACTTCTTGTATACTTTCAAATAGGCAAACAAAAAACTACTGTGGCATGAATCTTGCAACAGGCTGCTGTAACATAATCTAGAAACTAATGGACAAATGTTACATAGCCAGAAGGAAAACCAGCAAGAGAAGCGAGAAAAAAAGGAAATGTAAGGATTGACTTAAAGGTTTGAAAGAATGCAATATTTATACCTCTAAGCCCTGGTCTGCACCAGGGAGTTATTTTGAAATAACCCCCCTTATTTCAAAATAATAAGTGGAGCGTCCACACTACCAAGCCCATTATTTCGAAACCTGTACTCCTGCTTTCCTTGGAGAATAACGGTTATTTCGAAATAGTTATTTTGAAATAGTGGTAGTGTGGATGCTCTGGTGCTGCTATTTCGAAATAACGACTCCCCAGAGGAATTTGGAGTAATTACTCCTCAGTGTTTCCTGGGGCTCTACGTCGACGTTGCGCGTCCACAATGACGGAGCCTGTCAGACTAATTTCAAGGCTCCCCCGTAGTGGGGACACACTATTTCGATTTTGTTATTTCAGGAGTTATTTCTAATTTTGTAATTTTGAAATAATTTCCTAGTGTAGACATGCCCTAAGGGAGAATATAATCATTTACATAGACGTGTCGGGTATCAACCCCACGAAAGAGGAGATGTTATTCCAAGAGGATACTGAGAACGTAACCAGAGATGATGAAATTAAGGAAAGGAACGTTTCAGTTGATTATCAGAAGGAACTTTCCAAATCTGAGAACTATTATACAGTACTGGAATAATTTCCCAAGGGAAGTGGTGGACAGTCCATGCCTGGAAATATTTAAAATTGGACTGGAAAAAGTAAAATTACTCTATGCAGGAAGCAACTTTGTCCTGGCAGGAGACGGGTTAGATAGTGGAGCAGGTATTTTCCTTTTCTAAACGCTATGATTTGCACTTCAGGTAGCTTCAGAGCATTCCACAATGACAGTGGTTACCACCGGGGGGGGGGGATCTACTCATTGGCAAGAGCATTGAAAAATAGTGCAGAAGCTATATGTCTATGTATATTTTTGTATTTATAGATCTATATTTATAGAACATGGCATGAAAAAACTTCATCTGTTAGGCTTAGACTCTTTTTTTCCATACATTTCTCTGAATTCAGGCTTTTTTTCGTCTGAAAAAGGAAACTGGGTATTTGGAAACAACAGCAAAAGCCCGAATTAAAGAGTGGATTCTGTGTTAAGGTTTTATGTACATATAGTCCTTGGGCCAACATAAATTGGTGTGGAGCTGTGCTAAACTACACAGGCTAAGGGACTGATTCCTTGTGTCTAACGTGTCTGTAATTCAGCTGTCACTTCTGTCCAGCTGAGCTGTACCAGGCTTCATAACGTACTAGCCAGCTGTAGCATGATTATTAGCTGTCCGAAGCAGAGAATCATATTTTAAGAGCACTTCAGACACTCATTGCGACCTTTTCAACAGCAGCTTCTACACAGCTGCCCCCTATTTTGTATACTACAGGATTCTGCATACCATGTATCATATTATTATTTTGCTCAGCCAAACACTCATTTGTATGTCTACAAACTGTACACATGCATCATTGAACTCATGGGATCTCTGACCCATTTACATGTGAAAATGTAGTTTTAAAACAAATTTTAGTGTGGGAGAAAACGATCGCCCAATGCTGGCTGTACAACAAATCGAGGGTTAAAGGTTGTGGTGTCAACCTTTTTGCATTCAAAATACAAGACAAATTGCTAACCCAGTCTTTTTAATGTCTTTTCATATGGCAGCTGTTCCAAACCCCTAATAATGTTAGGTGAACAGACAGGAACAGGGGCATCTCAGTACCTTTGTAACATACGCTGCAAGGAATAATCCTACCTGGAAGGGAGATGGACAATTTGAGCTAATGGCACTCTTCCGGCTCTAATTTCTGTGATTCTGTGACTCAGGTCCTCATTTTTTGTATTGGTTAAGGGACGTCATGGTAACTGACGTGGAAAATTGCTATAAACACTGGTCTGTTCATGTCATCGGTTCATTTCCTCTCCTAAAATGGGTAGTAACTTCAGACGTCGTGGCTCTTTCTCTGCCTGAGTAGTATTATCAGTAAGATACAGTAGGCACTCTCGGAGGGAAATGCTTTCTCAGGAGAGCAAGCTTTCTTTTCTCCTCAGCTTGCCTTGTACATCCTCATTCGCGTGTCTTGGAAAACCAAACACAGAGCTGCCTTGAATGGACTATCTCCTTCCCTTGCTCTCTGTCTGGTAGCCAAGCTCTCACACTGTTGAGCTGTGGAGGGTGCTAGAGTGTCGTCAGTGTGACAACAGATTCTGCACCTCGGGGATAAAGTGCCAAGATTCTCACCATCATTTAATCTAAATGGCAACAAGCTCATTTTCTTTCCCCTCGTGAGTGCCAATTTGTAGAGCCATAATTCTCTTTTGAAGGATTTCTGCTCCCAGAATCATTAACTCTGTGTTGGGCGCCCACCCAAAATGCGCCTCCTCCAGGGGTTTTGCTCACCCCCTCGAAAAGCATTTCCCATGCGCCAGCCAAACGCCTTCCCATCTTTCGTGAATCCGAGCTGCCTGGACCTGTATTTCTGTTCATCAGGGACATCGCGGATTGGTATTCTGGCTGATCGGCAGCAGCAGCTTATTTACAGCCCTCTCCAAAATTGGCTTCCTATGATTAAAAAACAATGAGAGTGTCGTATGTTTGAGGGAGATCTGATTTTGATAAACACAGCTTGGGAATGGGAACAGATGGGGATTTTAATGAGTTATAGTCATGGCCAAATGTCGTCCTCATACCAACAGCTCAGTTTTCTCTAACAGAGTAAGAAGCAGAAACAAAAATATTTCACTAAATGTCTTCCCTCCCCTGTGACCTTTCTCTCAGGCATAGGGTTTTATCCTGCTGCTCATCCCTGTAGTATCCACCTAAAATCACCAGCAACAGTGAAGGGTCCCCAGTGCATTTCTTGGAGTCACTGGTACTCCTCTTTTTTCAGGATAAGCCCCTGGCTTAGGGTAGGGTTTGCTTTGCTTGTTAGATCATATTGATTTACTTTTCTTCGTTATGTTGATTAAGGATCATAACTAAGAGGCACCAGCAAGCAGAAGCTACGTTTCTTAGGCAATTTGCAAAAGTTTGAAGAAGGATAAGAATAACCAGACTGGGTCAGACCAAAGATCCATCTAGCCCAGTGTCCTGTCTTCTGATGGTGGCCAATGCCAGGTGCCCCAGAGGGAGTGAACAGAACAGGGAATCATCAAGTGATCCCTCCCCTGTCATCCATTTCCAGCCTCTGACCAACAGTGGCTAGGGACACCATCCCTGCCCATCCTGGCTAATAAGCATTGATGTATCTGTTCCCCATTAATTTATCTAATTCTTATTTGAACCCTGTTAAAATCCTGGTCTTCACAACATCCTCTGGCAAGGAGTTCCACAGGTTGACAGTGTGTTCTATAAACAAATACTTTCTTTTGTTTGTTTTAAACCTGATGCCTATTAATTTCATTGGTGACCCCTAGTTCTTATGGGAAAAAGTAAATTTTTCCTTATTTACTTTCTGCATACTAGTAATGATTTTATAGATCTCTATCCTATCCCCCCTTAGTCACCTCTTTTCTAAGCTGAAAAGTCCCAGTCTTTTTATTGTCTTTTCATATAGCAGTTGTTCCAACCCCTCATCATTTTTGTTGCCCTTTTTCTGAACCTTTCCCAATGCCCATATATCTTTTTTGAGATGAGGCGACCACATATGTACGCAGTGTTCAAGATGTGGGTGTACCGGGGATCAGCGCTAAAAGACAACCGTGTCTCTCAGCCCTTTTGCTAAACTGTTGCTATGTATGTTAACCTGATGCAGCCAGGGAGAAATTCAGCCACGTCAGCCCTGAAAGCCCCCTCCGTTGTGGAAGTGCAGCAGTAACAGCCATGTGCCCACGCTGGGAATGATGGACCTCTGCCATCTTGTGTGCTATGGGGCTGGGCCCCCGACTGATTCTGGAGCATGAGGCAGCAGGGTTTAACAGCTGAAAAACACAGCTGGGTTGGGGCAAGGGCTGCTGTCAGAGGGCCTCCCCATGGATAGCAGGAGATGCTGTCTCCACCCAAGCTCCAGATACAGCTTCCCCCCCTAAAGCTCACTAACTCAGTCACTGGGGGTGAATATCAACTTGCACGAGTAATAATTGCTCCTGACTCATCCTCTAGAGCAGCGATGGGCAGCCCAGCAAGAGCCACGCACTCCTGCATCCAATCAAAGCGCTGCGACGATTCAGTCGGCGCACCGTACACATTCGAGCGAGGCAGGTGTATTTAGCAAAACCAGCCTATGTGCTTTAAAAGCTGATGCCAAAAGGGGAACCAGCGCATTGCCTTACAGGCAATGCAATCCCCCACGTCGTCTAGCCCATCGTGGAGAACACAGCTCCCCAGGCAATTTACTGGTTTGTTGAACTGATTCAAAGTGAAACACTTTGGGTCCATTTGAAAAGGGGAATATTCTGATTTGGGGGAAACTGACTCGATGACCTGAAATCAAATGTTTTATCCCATTTTTCCTGGTTGAAGATTAAATCTCCCCCCCCCCCCCAAAAAAATCATTCTGATGGAAAATTCCTGACCCAGCTCTACCTTACTAAATTGGGAAAAAAGGTAAGATTTGGTTACATTCAGGTATTGCGCCAGGATCTCTAAAATTGGGAGCCTGATTTTTCTAAAGTGCTGACCAGCTTCCATTTGGAACTGCAACAGAATCATTGAAATGTGGGGGCTTGAGATGTCATCAAGCCCAACCCCCTGCACTGAGATTGGACCAAGTAATCGTAGATCATCAGTGACAGGCGTTTGTCCAACCTGCTCTTAAAACCCTCCAGCGAGGGGGACTCCACAACCTTCTTTGGAAACTATTCCAGAGTTTAACTATCCTGAGGGTATGTCTAGACTGGCGGGTTTTTCCAGGATACCGGAAAAACTCCTTTGCGTCCAGGGAACTTGTTTGCTCTTCCGCTTTTTTTGCGGAAGAGCAAATGCTCTCTTTCAGGGAGCCCTGTATACTTCGTTCTACGAGGAGTAAGAGCTCTGCCGAAAGAGGAGCTCTAGACGGGGCCAAATGGTGGAAAAGCATCTTCCGGAAAAGCGATTGGAAAAAGCTGTGCAATTTGCGTAGCTTTTTCCCATAAGAGTGTAGTCTAGACCTAGCCTGAGAGTTAGAAAGTTGTTTCTAACATCTAATCTAAATCCCCCTTGCTGCCAATTAAGCCTGTTACTTCTTGTCCTGCTTCTAGTTGATAGGAAGAACAATCGATCCACCACTTTTTATCACAGCCCTTAGCTGGGTGTGATTAGCAGGAGGGTTATATGTAAGACACTGTGATGTCCTCCTTTCCTCAAGAGTAATCATGTCCCTTTTTATCCTTTCCTCCCAGGTCAGGTTAAAATGTAGACCATTGCTGGTAGGTGATCAGCACTGTGATGCAGTTGCGAACAACGTCACCCCCCAGAATGACATGACAAAGGAAATCGTTCTGTTAAGGGCTGTTACAAAGAGGATGGTGGATCACACTGTTGACTCATACACAGCTTGCGATTCACTGTATCCCAGTCGTCTTTTCAGCACTACAGCCACCTGGCCAGTTATTCCCCACGGCGTAGTTGTGTGTTTGATTTTTGCTTCCCAAATGAAGTGCGTTGCGCTTGTCTTCATTTAATATTAACTTCAGCAGCCGTGGAGAGAGGCCAGCACTTACCCACTTGGAGCCTTTCAACTGGGACTGGCTGGGCGCTCTTTTGGAAATGAGGCTGTGAAGGGGTGTACACACCCCATCCTGCCACAGCCCTTAAGGGGTTAAGAGACAGTCACTGCTACCTCAGCTGCGGCTAATTGGCTAAATGGGGCTGAGAACCTGCAGAGCAGGGAAAGGAGGCCTCCAGGAACCTGAGGGGACTTGGTGTCACGCCCAAAGCAGCAGGAAGTGGCACAGGGACCTGAAGCCTCCGGGGAGAAAGCACTGGAAGGAGCCGCTCTGAAGGCAGGTGAGTTGCCCAGGGAGCAGCAGAGACTCTGAAGCCGCAGCCCGGAGCTGCTCACTGCAGGGGCCCTGGGCTGGAAGCCAGAGACAAGGAAGAGCTGGAGTTCCCCTCCCCTCTCCTCCCCCCGGAAAGGGGGTAAAAGGCGTCTGATGCTAGGGGCAAGGCCTGGGACACCACACTGCAGGGCTGAGGGGGAGGGAGCTCTTGACACAGGGAGCCTGCAGGGGCACTGGAACATATGTACAGGGGAAGGGGAGGGGAGTCATTGAACCAAGCTGTAGCCCCTGGCTATAATGGAAACTATTTAAATCTAGGGCCAGCACCTGTGGTTCCCGCACCTATGGGCACCAGAGCTGAACAGGCTGCTGCCCCGTGCCTGGCCATGAGGGCTCCACTGCTGGTGAGTGACCCCCTCCCCAGAGGCCTCCTGTTTGTCGGCCTACAAATGCTTTATGAGCAGCACTGGTTATTCTCCTGGGTGAGCCCGGAAGGAGCATTGCCCTCCGACTGTCCGTACTGGTCCAGCTTTCTTCAGCCTCATCCTTGTTCCCGGCTGGTCGGAGAGCAGTGTATTGGCTGCAGCGAGGTCCCATTGGAGCAGTCTGCTCCGTTGTCTGCCACTGCTCCACGCAGGGGAGCCGACAGCCTTCGTGGGCCGGTGGGCAAGGTGTGTGTGGGGGGGACTCTGTGCAGCTGGAAGGGGCGGAGCCTCAGGCAGAAGGGGCGGAGCTGGGGACAGCCAGCCCTCAGAGTTGCCTGGAGCGCGCTGCGTGGCACTCCAGCAGCGATTTAGAGGGCCAGGGGTGCTAGCCGCCACCGCTGCCGCAGTAGCAGCAGCAGCGGCTGGCGGCTCCAGGGCCTGAGCCAACCTTGTACTGCCGGGGCTTGGTAGGAGAATTTGCTGGAGGCGGATGATCTCCTGGCCACCGGCCGCAGGGTTCTTGCACCTGAACCAGCTGGTGCTGGGCACTGTTGAAATCTGGACTAGATGGTTCACCGACGTGATCCTGCCTGACAACTGCCGTCTGCCTCCAGCCCTGGGCCTTTCCCCAATTGACCCTCTGCATTTGGAGTAACGGCTCTGCCCCCTGCCCTGCACCCGCCTCCTCCCGGCCCCCCTTGGAGTCTCACGCCTGGCTGTAACCAGCCGCTCGGGCGTTTCCTAGCACATTGCCGAGTGGCTTGGGACTGACTTTGGCACAGATGGCTAGCGAGCATCCTTGGGCAGGAGCGTGTCTTGTGGGTGACACGCCTGCAATGCAGAAGAAGTACCCTGTCATGCTGATGCCAGGTGTAGTGGGATGCCTGACCCCTCGTCGGCAGCAAGGTAGGGGGGTGGGGAAGCAGATGGGACACCCCTTGTGCCTACTCCTCATGGGGTGTTGGCTCTGCAGTCACTGGGTGTGGCTTAGCCTCCTGTAGACACACCTGAGCTTCTGCCAGTCCCTCAGCTGATAACTGGTGCGGTTGGCTCACACTGCCGCCTGCCCCAGGCTAGCTAGGTGGAAGCCAGTGTGGGTATGTTTGCCTGGCCACCCATGATCGCAGCCTAGACGTTCTCTTACCGTCGGGCTTCGCCGCCTCTCTCCTGACCCCTGTCTGAGAGCCGGGGGTGGCGCAAGAACTCCGCCCCCCCCCTCCCACCCCCACAACCACCATGGCCCTCAGGTAGCAGGAAAACTGGCCTGTTTGACTCCGTTGAGCCGGAGCACGGCTTTCCTCACCTCCGTGCCCACTCCTTGCGCTGTCCGGTGTCGGCACCCACTGGCCCACGTTGGGGAGGGGGGTCTGCCCAGGAAGTGTATTGGTGGTGAGGGCGGGCGGGGAGCACCGAGGGACAGCGTGGACGGAGGAGCGGGCAGTTTTCACAGCCCTGGTGTGGTGTGGCCAGCGGCTCCCCGAGCTGCCCTCCCCACACACCCTGGGCAGGGGCTGGCACATGGGCAGCGTCCTGCGCCCTGCTGGCAGTGACAGAGCCCGGGCCCAGATCTGTCTGCTCTCCTGTCACCGCCATTGACCTGATCAGAGGCACCCTGGCTGTAATGACAGTGAGCTGAGCTCGCAGAGAGAAGCCTCAGATCCCCCCCAGCCCCGCCAGCGGCCGCTCCCTCCCTCAGGTGGCCTCTCGGCCCTTCCCCAGCAGCCTGCTAGATTCTCCGAGCATCCCCTTCATAGTCACTGGGGCCAGATTTACAGTCGCGGGGGAGGGCGTGACACCACTGGGAAAGGGTCAGTGGTTATTAGTGTCTCATCCTGTGCCTAATGTAGCCTGGAACAAGTGTCTTCTGCTCCGTAAATCACTGGGAAGTTTAGGATTTAATCAGGGCTGGCAGATTTAGGACCTGAGTTCATAGCCCGTGCTCAAGGGAGCCCTGTTTTTCAATCAGCCACGACACCTTTATTTTTATGGATCACTAGAAGCAGGGCTGAGCCTCAAGAAATTATCCGGTGTTTTCTTCCTCCACTTGGGGGCATCACTCCTGCTAAAAGATAAATTGGAAGAGGAACGGGCTTGTCTCTGCAGCAGAGGAAGCGGGGCGTGAATTTTAGTGAGTGATCTGTATTCACTCCCGTTTGCCTAACCACTCTTTGGTGGAGTTAGGTCTGCTTTCCTGGTGTAATCATTCCATTGCACTGGATTTTTTTTTTGGGGGGGGGGGGGTGAGAAAAATATTCCCTCTGTTTGGAATCATCTTGTAAGCCTGAAATATTTAGCTGTTTAGTTAGTTAGTTAGTTTTCTTGGGCTTGCTAGTCTAATCAAATGCTTTGGGGGACTAGCTTTTCTCACTATATTTCCAAAATGTGACCCTTCCGGGGATTCTGACTCATCTGCCATAGGAGCAGCTTGTTCTGCTTGACTGGAAGCATAAGCAATATTAGCTGAGACATGATTCCTTACCGCTGCTCTTTCTGCTGGGAGTGAGCTTATAAATGACACAGGCGGTGCAGAGGGACAGGCACAATCTAGCCAGTAAACATAGCTGCAGCTTGGCTGAATGGTAAATTATTGATAGGAAAGGAACTGTATGAAGTGTAACTCGGGCTGGGTTGGGATTCAATCTTTTGGAAGAAAAGGTTAGAGGGGGGAAGAAATTGCCAGTAATGGCCTCAGCTTCAGCAGGGAACGTTGCCTGAGTAAGGAGTGAAGGATCAGGCTGTAGGTTTCAGTGCAGGATGAAGGGAGAGACAATCAGATGCCCATGGGAATACTGAGCTCTGATACAGTGTCCTTCATCCATACACCCAGCCAGCAGACCTTGCTTCGTGGCGACTGGGATCCAACGTGGGATAGCTTGAGCTTAATACTTAAGCCTCTACTGCCCCGAGCTAGACGACTCATCTCAGCCTCGGCTGCAGCAGGCTCGTCAATCTTTAACTGGCCTCGCCACCACTAGAGGGGGCCAGACTACCCCCCCAAGCAAGCCAGAAATGTGAAACAAAGGAAGCAAGTATCATGGTGCCCATTTTACAGAGTGGGAAACTGAGGCATGGAAGTGAACTGATTTCCCTTCAGCAAGCCAGCGGAAGAGACAAGAACAGAAAAAAGGTCTCTTGTGTCCTAGGCAGGGCCATCCATCCCCAGGCGAGGGGCCCAGGGCAACCCTTCTGCCACAAGCCCCACACCTCCGCAGCTCCCACTCCACCCCTTCTTCAAGCCCGCCTCTGCTCCGCCCCATCCTGCTCACTTACCCCCTCCTCTGAGCAACGTGCTCAGGGGATTATGGAGGCCTGGCGCAGCAGCAGCAGGGTTTGCCTTCCACATACTTACCACATGGGCAGTGGGAGCTAGAGGAACCCAGCGCCCTGCTCCACCCTGCCACACCGTGCTCCCGGCCTGCTGCACTTCACTTCTCCACAGGTGGTGGGAACTGGAGCAGCCGGGGTGGGGCGCTCTACCTCCCGTTGCTGCTGAGAAGTTGCGTGCAGCAAACTGGACAGATCGGAGCTGGCCTGCCGTGCCAGGCCCCTGTAATCACTCATCCCTCCCACACATAGGATACTTGGGGTGGCCACCGCGGGGCCCCTAAAAGTGCAGGGTTTGGGGCAGCCATCCTAAACCATCCTACAGATGGGATGGCTCTGGTCCCAGGCCACTGCTCTCTTAGGAGTTAGTAGCACAGACTCACACAGTTGCTGCAGAGAGGGGCTCTAGGACCAGGAAAGGACAAGGGCTGGGCTGTATTAAGACACTCTAAGGCCATGTCTTCCCTTAAGAGGAAGATCGACACTGCCACAATCGATCTTCCGGAGTTCAATTTAACGGGTCTAGTAAAGAGCGGCTAAATTGAACTCAGAGTGCGTCCCCCATTGGTGCTGGTGCTCCTGTGAGGAATAAGGGAAGCTGACAGGAGCATCAGGTCCCATTGGCCTCTCGCCGTGGAGATGGTGGGGAGACGTAGCTGGAGTCGCGTGTCTTGATTCTGCTTTCCCTGTTAGCGTAGACCTGACCTGAGGTGGCGCCCTTGCTTTGTCATGAAGGGTTTGGTGCATCTGGTTCCTGAGACTAAGAAAGTTCTCCCTGAGAAAAGGGATCTGACTGGCAGAACCTGTCTCGTTGTGCTGCCTTCGGGCTTGGAACCAATTTCACTAGATCTGCTGTGGCGCCACGCTATGCCCTGTGTGCCGCTTGGCATCCTCCGGGAGGGTACAGAATCCATGTTCGTAGGGGCAGCTCCGGGTTACTTATGGATCTGTGACATCCCCGTCCATGGAGGCTCTTAAGGACAGGTTAGACAACGCCCTGTGTGGGATGGTCTAGGACCAGTGCCCACGTAACCCTTTCTCAGCACAAAGAGGTGACCTCTCATGGTCCCTTCCAGTTCTGTCGTCTGTGTGTTTACACACAGCTGCGTCTGAAGGACACTTTCCTGTGTAATGTGCACGGGAGAGGTGACTCCGGCTGCCGGGCACAGCTAGGGATTTCATTAGCCCACAATATCAGCTCTCCTGGGAAGGAGGTGGGGGTGGCAGGAGGGTCAGCGGCCCAAAGATGATCTCTAAGGACAACAAGTGCTTTCCTCCAAAGTGGCGGAGTTTGGAGCGTATTATCCAGCCACGCTTGTGTCTGTGGTTTGCCCACGGCAAGGGCCTGTGAAGTCCACACCAAAGTTTCCGCTGCCTTCACTGGATGACGTTCTAAACGTATGCCCCTCAAACAACGCAGGTGGTCAGCAAACTCACGTGCCAAGAGCCCCTCTTTCCACGTGACAGGCGCTAACCCGCCCGCTGCAAGGCAGGGGAGCGTTTCCATCCTGAGCTGAAATGAGGGATTTGGCCAGGCGACACATTTTGATGCCTTCGCTCACTTATGGGCCCGTTTGGAAAGCCGGAAATGGAGGATCCCCATTTGTGTTGTGCGTTGGATACACCCACAGGCAGATCCAACCAGCAGCTGGGTTCATGAGGTGACCCATTTCTTAGGCCGGTTGTTGCCCGTAGGGAAGAAAACCTCTCCTGAGTCAAGCTGGAGGCCAGGCATCGGCCAGGCATTGCATTGCACTGCTAATTTAACACATGCTGCCCTGGCAGTGAGTTTGCATCTAACGGCGGAGCCGGAAGAGCTGAAATGGGAGCTTTGCGGGTTCATGGCAGAGTCCCGGCGGTGGGACGCAGCTGTGCCCCAGATGGAAAGGACCCTGATGTTTCCACTGTTGTTTTTTTTAAATAGCTTTCTCTCTCCATGCCACCAGTTCCTCATGTGCTGCAGGCTGCCTGGCACAGCCTATTAAACTCTCGTGTTAGACGGTCCCCCTCACGCTGCTCCAGCCGGAGTTGGAACATTTCAGTTCTGCTGCGTTGGGGCCTGGGGCTTGGGATGTCCGGAGAATTAGTCATCCCCAAGCAGCATAGGCAATGGAGCAGCTACGGCACAAGGATAAGAGGAAGGGAATCTGGGCTGGATTCCCAGGCTTTCCATAGAATTTCGGTGGGACCGTGGGCAAGCAGGCTCGACTCCATGCAGTGCCCTGCAGGTCTGCCCTACTTCTAGAGAGATCTGCTGGGGGCCTCCGTTTATTGAAATTCTCCCCAAGGAGGTTCCCATGGGCCCCAAGCCTTTCATGTGCCGAATCAGAAAAGGGAACGTTATTTGGTGTTCCTGCTGCTCCCAGGGGTTGCTGGGGTAGTGGCAATGGAGTGTGTGGGTGGGAGTGGGTGATGTAGGGGTCCTATGATGCTGGATGCTGAGTATGCCACTGGGAAGGGAAAATCCTGCCCTGGAGAGCTTGCGAGAGACATCCAATAGACCGGTGAGGTGTGAGTCCTCTTTTCAAACGCCCTATTGACTCTTTCCCAGGATATCATAGAACACTAGGACTGGAAGGGACCTCGAGAGGTCATCGAGTCCAGTCCCCTGCCCCCATGGCAGGACCAAATACTGTCTAGACCATCCCTGATAGACATTTATCTAACCTACTCTTAAATATCTCCAGTGATGGAGATTTCACAACCACCCTAGGCAATTTATTCCAGTGTTTAACCACCCTGACAGTGAGGAACTTTTTCCTAATGTCCAACCTAAACCTCCCTTGCTGCAGTTTAAGCCCATTGCTTCTTGTTCTATCCTCAGAGGCCAGGAAGAACAAGTTTTCTCCCTCCTCCTTGTGACACCCTTTTAGATACCTGAAAACTGCTATCATGTCCCCTCCCCCCCCCCCAGTCTTCTCTTTTCCAAACTAAACAAACCCAGTTCTTTCAGCCTTCCCTCATAGGTCATGTTCTCTAGAACTTTCATCATTCTTGTTGCTCTTCTCTGGACCTTCTCCAATTTCTCCACATCTTTCTTGAAATGTGGCGCCCAGAACTGGACACAAGACTCCAACTGAGGCCTAATGGCGTAGGCTGATGTGTTTGAGAATTCTGTTCTTTACTGCAGTGCCCCTGGTGGCTGTGTAGCCTAGTGGCTAGGTCACTGAGTAGGAAAAGGGGCCGGGGGCATCCCCGTGTCTCCCTGTGTTCCTGACCCAGGAACTCTGAACCATCCCCAATCCACGTCCTTACATTTGAGGTGTGGCTCCAAGAGTCCCGATTCCCCTTAGTGGGGGCTTCTCAATAGGTTCCCCCCTTTTCTCAGAGGGGTAGAGGTGGGGGCTTACTTGCTCCCCTGGCTGCTGAGCAGCCAGCCTCTCGTTCCTGCCCTTAGACTGCTGAACCCGGCTCCCGCCTCCTCACTAGTCAGCCCCAAACGGAGCCAGGCTCCTCCCTTTTCTCCTCCCTCCAGGCCTGGCATTGGTTGTAAGTAAAGGAGGTGGAGCTAGCAGAGGCCAGAGGCTTTGTTTAACCCCTGGGATGCCGGGCCTTCCTCTCTTCCCTCCCTCACATACAAAAGTTTGGGTAGCAGCCTGCAATTGCTCAGATCTCTTCCTGATCTCTTTTTTTAAAGTTGGTATTATGTTAGCTATCCTCCAGAGGCTGATGTAAGTGACAGATCACATCCCCTGGTTAGTAGAGGATCGGGGTCCGTTTCTGTTTCCAGCGAATGGCTACCTGGCTTGAATGTACAAATGAGTTCTTGTCAAGTATGAAATGCACATTTCACGCACCCATTTACGCGCCCTACATTTTGGAAATCTGACCCCTCTATGTAGAGATAGAGGAAATTGGTTTCAATCCTCTCCACTCCACCTGTCTCCATCCTTTTGTGGTAGTTATTAGTAAGCTCTCTGCTTGCGCTTTTGCTTTCCCCTGGTTTCTAGAGCACTGAACCCTGCCTCTTTTTGAGCAGCGCATGCACTTGCATTTGTGTTGCTCCAAGAGGCCCTGGGGAAGTTTTCCAGGCCTAGTTGCAGTCATTATGAGGGCTGTGGCTTGGCTCTCCCTGCCATGGACGGCTACCTCTGGACTGTGTTTCTGAGCAGGCGGGTGGCTAAGCTTTGTGTTCTCACCAAATCGTAGTGGCCCTCGTCAGCAGTTTTCCCTCCCCGTCCTCTGCCCAACTATTTTCTGGGGCTTTTACAAACCTAGTGGTTTAAAAAATAAAATAAACATTTGCTCTGATCTGAGGTTTCGCAGTTGGATTCCATTTGGGAACGAAGTGATGTTGTGTTTTGGAATGCTGTGTGCCTAGATTTTAAAAAGTCTGCTTTTTGGTGGCCTTAAACTGTATGGAATTCTCTTTTGCTTTCTTCAGCTAAGAAAAGCAGTTTGGGTGAGGCCCTTCCTGGCACCTTACAGAGCTGCCTCTGGCTCCATGGAGAAACATCGCTCACTCTTCAGCTCATCCATAAGGGCCTTATTACAATCTCTAGTTAGTCTTTCTAAAAGATCTACCACTGCTGTGCTGCTTACAATGAATGGAGTTGACCCATGTAACCTGTTGTTGGTCCTTCCCTGCTTGGCTGCCTGTTTTTCACTTGGCAGCTCTTTGCTCCTTCTACGGTGTTGGGGAAGCACCTACAGGTTGAATGTCTCTAATCTGGCACCCTCGGGACCCAACTGATGGCAAACCAGAGAATTTGCCTGACCACAGGAGCTCAATATTGACTAGCAGCATTGCCAACACTTCCACTGATTGCTGGGCTCTGAGAAGACATTCAGGGCTAAATTAGAGCTAAATAAAAGCACAGGACTGGTGGCTGTAAACAAACTTTATGGGACCGTGGGAAACTTGGCAACACCCATGAGAATGGACATCCAGCTAATTAAAATCATGCCGGACCACGGATGTTGTTGGACCAATGAGTGCTGGATTAGAGAGGCTGAACCTGTGGCATATCCTGGGCACATCCAATCGATGAAAATGATGTTTCTATCCCTAGCATCAGTGCTTCCTGCTATCTGTCCAGTCGAGGGCTCCTTTAGGGTCACCGGTACAGATGGTCTGAGCTGTGACATTTGGATGTGACATCAGAGTCAATTTCAAAGTGTGTGTGAATAGCTTTGAGGTTCCAGTCTGATTGCCATAGATGAGATTCTTAAATGAGCCCAAGGGCATTAAGCGCCTGGTCCTCATTGGATGTGAACATTGAACTCCCTTTGTGCCCTTGGAAAATTCCAGTCCCCAGAGGGATGCAGGACGTCACTCTACATGGGACGGTCACTGCTGGAGTGAAGGTCTCGCCTGCCCTGGTTTTGGTGGAAGTGCCCCACCTGTACGAACCGGAGGGTGGGGCACAGAAGGGAGGCCTGCTCAAAAGGAGACCGGCATGTTCACACTAAACCCTTAAGTCAACCAGTACTAGGTTGACTCCTAGCCACGGCGGTCAGTACTGCGGTGGTCCAAGGGCACGTTGCACTCCTGGGGTTGGCTCCTGGTAGTGTCCACTTCCACTGGACAGGAGTGGTGTGAGGGGCTGAGAGTCTGGGCTGCCCCCCCGGGCTCCTCACCCTCAGCTGCCCCCTCCCAGCCAGGCATCCCCCGGCTCTGGGTTTCTCACTCACCCGGCTCCCCATCCCCCACGGGGAGCATGGCAGACACTGGGGCTCTCGGCTACCTGCTGGGCGCATGGCGGCGCTGTCACGTTACTGGATTTTAATGTAGCAGGCAGACCACTGTTGCACCCACTGGTGTGTGCGTCCCCCAAATTTGGTGCAGAGTGGGCCAAGTGAGGTGTCAAACGAGAGCTGACACTACGCTAATTCTATCTAGGCTACGCACGTACTTGTGCGATCTGTATGTGTAAAGTTATGAGTATGGGCTTTGTGTTTATATTTTACATGTTTTCTGTCTCGGAGACAGCGGTAGGTGTTGACCAACTATTGTGGGAGGGCGGGGGGCAGGGTTGCCAACCGTCAGTAAATTTACGGACAGTCCTTAAAAAATTAGCTGAAATTGGACATGTCTGTAAAGTCCGTAAAAAAATTTTAGGTGTCTGTAAATTTCATAAGTGCAATAAAATGTCAAAAAACAGCAATTATTCTATAGCAATTCAATTTCTTCTGTGCTGCTTCAGCCATTTTACTGCGGAGCAGCGGGAATTGGACGTTTTAGTTGTTTGTTTAGCTCAATGGTTGAGGTGATGTAACGTGAATCACCTGATGTTATCATCTACATTGTCCTGTCCGTAAAAAATGTGTCTGTCCGTAAATTTTTCCCATTTTGTCCGTAAATGAAATTTCTGTGGGTTGGCAACCCTGGTGGAGGGCCCAGTGAACAGTGAATGCTGCATGGACAGTGGCTCTGAAGGGCTGCCAACTGACACCTGAGGAGCACACAATGGCCCCTTGCCTGAGGAGGACACACCTGGATACTCCGTGGCTCCTGGCCTAGAAAGGACACAGCCTGGTGTGGTGGTCATGTGACCAGCACCCGGAGAACAATGGATTTCCCGCCGCGTGGGCAAGGTTATAAAAGCATCCTGAGGGCGCCTCCATCTCGTCTTCGCTCCTGCTCTCCGCTCCAGAAACGCCTTTCCAGGGACAGAGAGCCGGGAAGGAGCGCCCTCCTGTAGGTACTCCAGAGACTTTTAAGAGAGCAGTTTGCTACATCTCTGCTAAGAGCCTGCATCGAGCACTTGGCCATTGATGTATGGAATGTGCTTTGCTTTAACAGTCCCACTCTCGACCTTTTTGTTCTTTTATTAACAAACCTTTAGAGTTTAGATTCTAAAGGGCTGGCCCAGCGGGCTCTTGTGGGTAAGAGCCGAGGTATAAATTGACCTGGGACTGTGGCTGGTCCTTTGGGACCGGGAGAACCTGTTCGGAGTTGGTGAGATTGGTTCCATCGCCTCTCACCTGGGTAAAGCGTGGTGCTCGTTGTGGCCCAGGGAAAGCTGGAGTGTCCAAGGAGATTTGCTTGTGCAGCTTCTTGCTGGTCAGATTGGCAGCTGGAGTGCACTGTGTGACCGGTTTGGTGCCTTATAAGAAGGACTCCAGTCTTGGGCTGCAAATAGCCCTGGCTTTAAGCAGTTCGCCCTGATTTGACAGTGCCCCAGACCACCTGGTATATTACAGGATCCACTTGGCTCCCTGCTCACTGCCCCTTTCTGGGAATGGCGGAGCTGGGAGCCCAGGTACTGCCAGGTGGGGAACTGGGATCCCAGGCCCAGCAGCCTGGCTGGGAAGGGGGAGGCAGGACCGTAGGGACAGCCTGGCTCTGAGTGGGGAGCTGGGTAGCAACTCGACAGGGATCCCGTGAGCAGCTGGGTTCTAGCTGGAGCCTCCAACCATTCACCACAGGGCTCTGAAAAACAGTGTCTGCACAGACGCTGCATCACCTAAGTACACCGACAGGAGCCCTGCATCTCTAACAGAGGGGGAGTTTTTATGTTGGGTCAGTCGGACACTTTGGCCAGGTCTACACTGGGGGTAAATGTTGAAGTAAGGGACGTGAATAGTGTAGCTGGAGTTGACATACCTTAGATGGAATTACCGTGGTGTCTTCACTACGGGGGGTTGATGGGAGAAACTGTCCCTTTGACTCCCCTTACTCTTCTCGATCTGCTGGAGTACCAGAGTCAACGGGAGCATGGCAGTTGATTTAGTGGGTCTTTACTAGACCCGCTACATCAACCCCTAGGAGATCGATCCCTGCAGCACCGATCTTTTGGTAAGTGTAGACAAAGCTTTACATGGACAGGAAGGAACAAGGCTGTAGTGTGTATCTTCCCATGCTTGGGTCACATAAGCTGCTTTATGTTGACCTAAAGCTGTTGTGTAGACCAAAAGCTTTAGGCTGCTCGTGTCTGTTTAGGCTTTGAAGTCAATGGAAATGAGAAACCTCTTTTTGAGCATTGCACCCTTAGTTTGTATCCAGACTTGTGTCTATTTTCATGCTCCTCTTCAGAAAAGGTGTAGCAACTGATACCTTTTGCTGATGTATTTGGGCTCTTACTCAGACCTGTGCAAACTTGGTACTGAGATCTGTAGACACAGCTGTTCTAACCTATAGTCTCTGTCTCCTTCAGCTTGCTTGGATTTTAAGTCTAGAAGAGACCCCAGACTTCCTGTGTACCATCATCCAAAAAACATCCATGGTAAACTCTGCCTCAATCCCATAACTTCTCTTTGAGCTGTAAGGTAGCTTTTAGAAAGACACCCAGTCTTGATTTTAAAGATGTCAACCACATTCCTAAATACATGGTCTGAATGGTTATTTACCTTCACTGTTAAATATGTGCACGTTATTTCCAGTCTGAATGAATCGGACTGGAATTAGTGTGATCACTGGATTTTATTGTTGCTTTTTTTTCCTGCTAGTTTAAAAGAGCTATCTGCTGTCAGAAGTTTGCTCCCCATTTAGGTGTTTGCAGACTGTGATCAAGTGACATCTTGAGGGTCACGGATAAAATCAATAGTGAGTTTCTATTCTGTCACTATAAGACATGTTTTCCAGATCATAAATAATTGCCTCACTCTTTTCTGAACCTTTTCTTTTCCAATTTTCCAACATCCTCTCGGAAGCATAGCCCCCTTAACTGGCTGCGGTATCGGTAATGGTCTCGCTAATATCTTCTCAAGAGGAAATCTCCCTGCTGCCATAGGATATTTCTCTGCGTATATGGCCCAGGGTTGTGTTTGCTTTCATAGCTAAAGCTTTCCAGTGGCCAGCGGGTTATCTCCATGACCCCTACATTCTTGTCAGTGTCACTACATTCCAGGATACAATCCATCTTGCAAGGGTGTCTTACGTTCTTCAGTCCTAGACCTATGACCCTGCTTTTAAGGTGCATTAGTTCACTGTGCCTTTTCACGAATGCCTCTCCCCTTGTGCTATGTGATCTGGATGTGATCCATCTAGCTCTGGTATGCTCTAGAGATGTCTGATTTCCCTTTCTGGCTCCGACTGCCTGTGGCTTTAAGGAATCTCAAAGGGGCCGCCGTGTTAGTCTGTAACTTTAAAAACGAGTGGCCTTGGGGCCCCGTAGAGACTAACCAAATATATTTTGGGGCCCCAGGACCACTCATGTTGTCTTTAAGATTTGTTCTCGCAAACTTACCGCTCTCTGAGAGGATCTTTTATCCCTTTGGCCCTTTCTCACAGTTGCAGCCTGGGAGAAGCACTCTATGCTCTCCATGCACATATTCCTGATCTAGGGTTGTGTGATAAGGTGTCATTCCCAAACCCGCTCTTGGTTCTGGGAAGGGGGGCCCGTGGCCTCAAACGTGGCACTGGGAAGCAGTTGCTTTCATGGGGGGAGAGCGAATGAAACTAGCAGTGAGTGTACGTGAATGCGGGGATTGTACCAACCAGGGGTGGTGATCCTCTCAGAAGATAATGGGCTCCAAACAGGTCAGCCTCTCCAGTCAAGATGATTGTACAAGCCTGATTGATGTACATGTGGCACAGCGGGGACCAAAGGCCCTTCTGAATTCAAGTGGAGATGTCGTCTGGTCTGCTCTGGGTGTGTCCATTAAAAATAAAGAGCTGGTGAGTTCTTCACAAGGTTGATGTATGGCTGGATGCCCCCCACTGGCATTGATTCCACCTCCACCTTTCCCATCTCAGGTGGCTGACCTACAAATTGGACAGCCTGCAGCAGAAAGGAGAGCGACTTACAGATGTGGGCGAGACACTTAGGGCCGCCTGTGGGTTAATGCTGCCTCTCTCCTTAAAACTCCCCTCAGCTGAGATTGGAGCAGGTTGGGAATTTTCCCTCCAAAAACATGTCAGCAACACCTGGCCATTTTCTTATCACCGTTGGGGGGTTTTCATCAAAAATCCTGAACGATCCCCAAATGTCTTTTATGATTCCCTTTTTCTGTCAGAAAAAATGTGTCGGCCAAAAACATTTGCCCTGGTCTGGCTGGTCTGTACACTCTCAACAAGGGCTAGGCCGCTAGTCTGCCTAGACTGCTGCTTGTCACTTTCTTCACTCTTGTCCCCCGGCCATCCGGTGCCTCCTGACCTGTGTGCTGTATCCACCTGTTGTCGTCTCTAGGGAGTGTGACGGTTGGATTTTAATATGGAACGTGCAGAACATTGTGGCACCCACTTTTGAGTGTGTGCCCCAAATGTTGTGCAAAGGGGACCAAGGAAAGTGCTTATGGAAAGCTGATGCTTTCTGATTCTCCTTATGCTACTCAGACGCACGTGTGATTTCTGTATGTAAAGCTACAAGTGTTGGCTCTGTACGGGTATTTCGAGTGTTTGCCTCTGAGAGAGATCCACAGGCCTCGTCTACCTATTGTGGAAGGGCGGTCAGTCAAGTGAACCAGAGTACTTGACTGACAATGGTCCTTGGGTGGTGCCATCCACATCTAATGACTTTCTCTGTGAACCTGCAGACCAGCAGATAAGCAACTGCCGCTAAAGGCTGAATCCTGCATGGACGGGTGACTTGCTCATGTGACAAACTCCATTTTGGGGAGGCACTTTCACACAAGGAGAACAATGGGATTCCATCCACGTGGGCAAGATTATAGAAAAGGCCCGGGGGGTTCCTCTATTTTTGTCTTCACTCTAGCTCATCACTTTGCAAACAGCTCTGCCAGAGGATTGAATTGGGCTTGGAAGGACTGAAGACCCATCCTAACACAGGATGTATTCCAGAGACTTTTAAGATAGAAGTTTATACAATTTCTGCTACAAGCCTGCTCCAGGAACTTTGCAATTGGTGTATGTACTGTGATTCCTTTAACAAGTTTACTCTCAAATTTGTCTTTCTTTTATTAATAAACCTTTTGATTTTAGATTCTAAAGGATTGGCCCAACGGGCTCTTTTGGGTAAGATCTGAGGTATAAATTGACCTGGAAATTGGCTGCTCCTTTGGGATCAGAAGAATCTCTTTGGATTTGGTGAGACTGGTTTTCATCAGTGCAAGGACTGGTGCTGGTTGTGGCACAGAAGAAGCTGAGGTGTCTAAGGGGACCACTTGTGTGATGTCTGGCTGGCCAGTGTAGCAAACAGAAGTGCTCTTTGTGACTGGTTTGGTGCCTTGTAATGGAACTGCCCCCACCAGTCTTGGGTTGCAAGCAGCCCTGTTGCTAAGCAATTTGCTCTGATTTGACCCTCTCAGTGGTGCCCTCAGAAACTGTTACATTACAGGGAGTACGCTCTTTGGGACAGGGAGCGTGTGTGTGTGTGTGTCCGTCCGTCCGTCTGTCCCTGATCCCTTGGGCCACTAGACACTGTAGCAATACAGTTCTTGGGGCGAACGCAATCTTTGGAATGGTTGAGAGCTTGTCTGCCCAGCTGTCGTGAAGATGCTACCAATGCCGAGAGGAGAGGTTCTCCCGCTGGCGTAGGTACTGTGGGAGAAAAATCAAATAACTCCAATTGTGTCTAAGGGGGGACTGTGCAGGAAATCAAAACTCTCTAAAAGAAAACTGCTGCAAGGGTTAAAAGTTTTCCAGGCGTCTCCCTCTCTGTAACAGAGAAATCATCTTAACTCTAATCAAGACCCTTACAATGCCTCCTATCTCAAGTTCATGGAGACTCCTAGTCTGTCACAAATTGTCATGTAAACTCTTATCTTTGTCACAGGTTGCCATGTAGACTCCTCACTCAGGTTCTCATGTGCCTTTGTGCTGTAAAACTTACTTCTAGCACTTCTGGTGTGAACAGAAACGTCTCAGAGTACTTCTCCTGAGACTTTGATATGTTAAAGAAAACAATCAACACGTAAACTATCTGAACATACTGTATAAAGGATCCCTAAAACTGTCTCTCAGAGCTGCTGCTGCTCTCACTCTGGCAGCTGTCAGCCTGCATGCATGCATAATAAAGTTTTCCTTCTAGATTTCTCTCCTGCCTCACTGCTTTGACCTCCAGCCTCGGACTCTTCTGGGGACTCTGTACCCGAGGGGAGCGAGATTTCCCCAACAGTACTCTCCTCCCTGAGGCTATGTCTACACTGCAGGTATTTGTCCCCAGAGAGTATGCTAATGAAGCGCTCATTAGCATTTGTCACACTGTCATTTGCGTATTCTCTGCCAATGCTTTTTGCGCAAGAGGTTTTTGCACAAAAACAAGCAGTGTAGATGGGTCCATTTTGCACAAAAAAACCCTTTGGTGCAAGATCCTTTATGCCTCAGAAAAGGAGGTATGCAGGATCTTGTGCAAGACGGGGTTTTTTGTGCAAAACAGACCTATCTACACTGCTTGTTTTTGCGCAAAAACCTCTTGCGCAAAAAGCATTGGCAGAGACTATGCAAATGACAGCGTGACAAATGCTAATGAGCGCTTCATTAGCATACTCTCTGGGGACAAATACCTGCAGTGTAGACATAACCTGAGAGGTGGAAGCCAGCTCAGCAGAGGAACTCTCCCCGCGACCCAGCGCTGTCTACCCCGGCGATTAGGTGGCTCTCACTGTGTTGCTCAGAGGTGTGGATTTTTCATTGCCCAGAGTGGCATGGCGATGCCAAGTTAATTTCCGAGTGTAGACCAGGCCAGAGTGAGCTCCAGATGAGGGCACGTACACAAGAGCAGCTACGGTGATGTAGCCAGTCCATGTCCGAGCTCAGCCATCCAGTCGGGAAAGTGGGCATGGAAGGGAAAGGAAATTCTGCCCTCACTGACAGTGCACTGTATGTGGGTGGTAATCCGATAGCATCAGCTGGGGAAATGTGCTGTAAATCGCAGATGGATCTGACCAGTGTTGTCAGACTGTCCTTCCATATTGGGACATATGGAGAGAGCGGTGTAATCCAGGCCACATGTTTGCTCATTTGTAGATCGCCTGATCTTCCTGCTCACTGTGTGATTGGCTCCCCTTCACCCTTCAAAGAACACAGAGCCTAAGCTGTAAAATAATCCTAGAGGCATGTGCTTCAGCCTCCCTCAGGGGGACTCAGAGCAGTCGCGGATGTGGGGCTCTTGTTACTTGTTGAAAACATGCATGCGCTTCCAGAATTTACAAGCACACGGGTCAAGCGAGAGGTCGGGGGTCAAGTGAAAGGCTAACCACAGCAGAAACTGACTAGCCCGTTAACGGGAAAGGACATGCTGTCGCGTATCCAAACACTAACTGCTCCCACGCCACCGCACTCTCTGCCAGAGGATGTGGTCTAAGCAGGGTGTGGACAGAGCGCTCTGGGAATGCTACAGTCTGTCACTGCTGTCCCTTGCTCTTAATTAGCTGAAAGAGCTGGAAAAGTGGGCAGCTGGGGGGAGGAAGGGGAGAAGAAAAGGGCAGGCAAACAGGGAAAAAGCAAAACAGGAAAATTTTCATAACAGAGCCATTTTGTTTAATTCTCTGGTCGTTTGCTAATGTTTGAAAGCTCCGCTGTTCTCCAACACATCAACATCATTGTAAGAGAATCACAGAATCATCGAATACTAGGACTGGAAGGGCCCTCGAGAGGGCATCAAGTCCAGCCCCCTGCCCTCACGGCAGGACCAAGTACTGTCTAGATCATCCCTGATAAATGTCTGTCTAACCTGCTCTTAAATATCTCCAGTGATGGAGATTCCACAACCTCCCTCTTCAACTTAGAAAATGTAGAAACCTTGAAATTGGTGGTGGTATTCCCGCCTCACCCCCAGTTCTAGTAAAATCTTCTTGTGGGGGCTCAGAGCCTCTCTCAGCTCTCTCAGGCTACGTCTAGACTGCAGGCTTCTTGCACGAGAAGCTTTTTGCGGAAGAGATCTTCCACCAAAACTTCTTGTGCAAGAGTGCGTCCACCCTGCAAAACTGCATCGGAAAAGCGATGTGCTTTTGCACAAGAGAGAGTCCAGACTGCATGGACGCTCTCTCGCAAGAAAGCTCTGATTGCCATTCACAGAATGGCAACCAGGGCACCCGTGCTTGTTTTGATAGGCTGCTTTTGTACAAAAATACCCCCTGTTTCGCGTCCACACACACACCTTTTTGCATAAGAGCTCTTGTGCAAAAAGGCTTATTCCTCATAGAAAGAGGAATAACTGTTGTGCAAAAGCCCCTCTCCTCTTCTGATTTACTGTAAATTTACTTGTGCAAAAGCGTGCTTGCAGTGTGGATGTGCTGCGAGTTTTTGCGCAAAAACGGTAATTTTTGCACAAAAACTCTGCAGTCTAGGCATAGCTTCAGTCTCTGTGCCACTTGAGATGGCTTTGAGAGGATGGATGGCTTGGTGGCTGGGGCTTAGGTCAAATCCCTGCTCCACCCTGGGCTGCCCTGGGAGGTCCCTTGGGGTAAATCTACAGCTGGCCCAGGTGTTGTCATTCAGCCCAGAGCTGTGGGATCCTCTCACCTCTTGGAGTCCCAGAGCCTAACCTCCAGCCTGAGCCTGGACATCTCTGCTGCAGTTTAGTAGCCCCATAAGCCTGAGCCAGCTGACGCCAGTCAGCTGTGGGTGTTTAAGTGCAGTGTAGATGTATCCAGAGTGTTCTGTCTGTAAAATGGGAATAATATAGAGGAACAATACGTGAAAGACGGAGGTGCCCAGATCTCTACCTGAGCTAGCCTTGTATGCATTCAGAGCCCACCGCCATCCATGGGATGGGAGTCTTTCCATTGAGTTTGGACGAGGCTCCTAAACATGGCTTCAGGATCCGGATCTGGTGCTTTGCAAAGAGTAGATTGAGTCCTACCTAGAAGGCTTGTCTGGGGAGCACGGCCCCACCAAGTCAGAATGAGAGCAGGTTGGTTCGGGAGTTTTGTTAAGCAAAGGGAAACAGGCTGACCTGTGGCTAACTCTGCTTCCAAATTAACTTTCGGTTCCCAGCTGAGCGATGTGGCTAGCTGTTAAACACAAATCGACCTGCTACGATACACCCAGAATTAATTCTGGCAGGAGGCCAGAAGTCCTGGGGGGGGGAGAGAAAAAGAAATCCATCCCAAGCTCTCGTGAAGAACGTTTTTCGATTCCTCCCTGTGCCAGTGCCAGGCTGTGCCGCTTTGCTGGGATCCCAGGCCTAAGTCTCCAGCGGGGTGAGATCTGTGCCCCCTCTTCAGCCTGGGTTTGCAGTCATCAACCTTGGCTGCACGGCACAGGGAGGAGAGGTGAAGGGGAGCAGAACAAGACGTGGCAAGCCTCCTGTGAATGATTCATGCCAACCCTGCTTCCCATCAGGAAGAGAAACAGTTGGAGCCCTCGTAAAGCTTTATTTACCCATTGGGGTGGAACTAACTCTACAGGTCAGGAGCGGGGTGGAAGGTTGGAATTTACCTGAGCTAAATTATCTTCATCTTCTTGATTTTATTTGCACCGGTTCTACCCAAAGGTAACACCAGTGGGGCGGTGGGTATAAGAGGCAGGGGAAGGCATTGCCTTCCCAAACTGACAGGCGTGGCCCCGTCCACACTCCGCCCTCTGCTCCAGGATAGCTCCTGGGCTGTCTCCAGGCTCCAGCCGTGCTCTGGGGCTGGGGAGGCTGGCACAGTGTACCATCCGCTCTCCCTGTCTGGGTCTGGGGAGGCTCACATGGGGGGCTGGAGACCTGCCCCTGCAGGGAGGGGTGGTTTGAGGAGATGAGCAGTGTCCCCCAAGGGTCTGTCCTGGGACCAGTCCTAGTCACTATATTCACAAGTGATCTGGAAAACGAGGTAAACCGTGAGGTGGCAAACCCTGCGATAAACACTGAGGTGGCAAAATTTGCAGCTGGTACAAAATTCCTTAAGCCAGTTGAGTCCTGAGCAGACTGCAGAGTTGCACAGAGGATTTCACACAACCAGTGACTGTGCAACAAAATGGCCGATGAAATTCAATGTGGATAAATGCAGAGTCGTGCACATTGGAAAACAAAATCGCTCCCGCACATACAAAACAGCGGGGTCTAAATGAGCTGTTACGTCTTGCAAAAGAGGTTGTGGCATCACTGGGGAGCATTCTCTGAAAATAACTTCTCAATACGCAGGCAAACAAAGCAAAGAATGTTGGGACACCTCAGGTAATGGGAATCAGATAAACGATAATAAAATAGATAATGAGATGGCAAATATAATAATGCTGTTCTATAAATCCATGCTAGACACACATCTTCAATATTGTGTGCAGTTCTGTTATATCAAAATTGGGAAAAGTACAGCAAAAGGCAACAAAAATAATTAGGAACAGCTTCCATATGAGACAAAAAATTTTAAAAATGGGATTGCTTAAATTTAAAAAAGATGACGGTGTGTGTAGGGTGCAGAGGGGTATGATAGAGGATTATGAAGTCATGAGTGGTGCAGAGAAAGTGAATAGGGAAGTGGTATTTATCCCTTCATATAGTTCAAGAACCGTGGGTCATATCAGATGCAATGAACAGGCTTAAAACGAACATAAGGCAGTGCATAACATGCAGTTAACCTGTGGAACTCATTGCCAGGGGATGTTGTAAAGGCCTAAAGCATAACTGGATTCAAAAGATAAGTTCCTGGAGGACAGGTCCATCAATGGCTATTAGCCAAGACGGTCAGAGACACAATCCTATGAGCGAGGTGTCCCTAAACCTCTGATTGCCAGAAGCTGGGAATGGACAACACGGAGATCACTTGATGATTGCCTTGTCCTACACATTCCCCTGAAGCACCTGGCATTGGCCACTGTCAGAGACAGGATAGTGGGCTAGATGGACCATTGGTCTGACCCTCTATGGTTGTTCTTATAAGCCATTTAAAATGCATCTCTTACGTTTCGAGCTCCTTGGGAGCTGGTACTCTGCTGGTGACATCCTAGTCACCATAACTCCACCATCCTGCAGCCCCTGGCTGGGTCTGGCTCTGGCTCATCAGGCGGTTGCCCTTAGGGGTCCGACTCATAGCTGTGGGCCCTGTTGTGCTTGGTGCTGTACACACCCAGACTGAGACGAGAAGGTGTCACGTTATTGGATTTTAAGGGGAGAAGCCAGATTACTGCTGCACCCGTGGGGAGGGCGGGTGTTTGCCCCAAAGTCTATACAAAGGGGGTCATGTGAGGTGTCAAATGAAAGCTGATGTTCTACTGATTCTATGTCTGCTACGTATGTACTTGTGTGATATCTGTATGTGGTGTTATGAATATGGATTCTGTGCTTAGACTGGGAATGTTCTCTGCCTGAGACAGAGCAATAGGCTCTGGACTGCCTGTTGTAAAGAGCAATTGTTCAGTCAATGACTATGCTAATTAACAGGGCCCCAAGGACAATGGCTCTCAGAGAGGCCAATACACACCTGAGGAATGCATCTGGAAACAGGCAAAACCAGCCAGGGAGAATGGTGGCTGACATGTGAAACGCAGACAGGTCACTTGACCACGTGACCCGCTCCAGCTTGGGAGACCAGGAATGGATATAAAAATGCCATGAGGCAGACTCCAACTTGTCTGTAATCTTGCTACTGATCCTAGATGCAGCCTTGCAAGGGACAGAGAGCTGGGAAGGAATGTTGGCCCATCCTGACATAGGACGTACACCAGAGACCTTTAAGCTAGCAGTTTGTAACATCTCCGCTGAGAGCCTGCATCAAGAACTTGGTGACTGGTACATGTCATGTATTCTCCTTAGCAACCTCACTCTCAACCTTTTCTTTCTTTTATGAATAAACCTTTAGATTTTAGATGCTAAAGGACTGGCCCAGCGTGATCTTGTGGGTAAGATCCAAAGTGTAAATTGACTGGGGATCTGTGGCTGGTTCTTTGGGACCGGGAGGACCCGTTCGGGGTTGGTGAGATTGGGTTCTATAACCCCTCACCTGTGGGCAGGCCCGGGGTGGATTGTGGCACAGGGAGAGTTGGGGTGTCTGAGGGGTTTTGCTCATGAGGCTTCCTGCTGGTTGAATTGGCAGCTGAAGTGCTCAGTGTGACTGGTTTGTGGCCTGTTTGGGACAGGTCCCCAATCTGGGGCTGTAAGCAGCCCTGGTTTTGAGCAATTCGCCCTGAGCGGATACCCTCAGCAGTGCCCAGACCCGGCCTGGTCCGTCACAGAAGGGTTCCTGGATGGGATGGCTGGTACAGCTCCTGGGTTTTTAATACATTGTAACATTTATTTAACTTTGTAAAACTGCCCCATGGCATGAGACCATCTACCCCGCAATGATCTTACCCTGGTGGAGCAGGGGAGGGGCAAGTGGCTTACCAGGCAGTAAGTAATGAGCAGGCAAACTTCTACCCCATGGTGAAGGCAGCCATCCTGGACTGGCTACAGCAGGGTTAGTGGGTATAGCTATATCCGGGAGGGCGGGGGGTCACACCTCTGGGAGACATGTAAGTGGTGCAAGTTTTCAGTGTAAACCCACCCTTGGGGAATGCAGCGGGTGTGAACAGCTCTCAGCAGGTGTGACTGAGATAATGAATCTCAGTTTGGGAGCGCTCAGACCCAGTCATGCTGATCTTCTAATGGGCCTTTGGCTGAACTGGGTTGGGCACATCGGGAGAGTATCCTGCTGCAGAATACGAACCAGATCCCTTCAGTGGCTACTTCATCAGTGGTCAGGGGCCAGACCACGCGTGCTGTAGGGGTCCGGATGTGCACCACTCAAATCAGCGGGAAACGGACCTGCAAATTCAATGGGACAGGCCCAGTGTGCACAGAGGATCCCTCCCTTGGGGACAGGAATGTGTATTCAAGAGACGTCTTTCACAAGACAAACACTTCACACGCAGGGGAAGATCAAGCCAGCCGTAGAGAGTAACAGGTGCATTCCCCATCACTCCACAGGCTTTTCTCTGGCTGCTCCCTTCTGAGCTCCGAGCACCAGTGACTTTCAGAGGCTGCGGCTCGTCGCACGCCGTTCAGATCGGGTGTGTTGCTCTGTAGACTGCCCCGTGCCTGAGGTGAGTCACGACTCATTTCTGCCTGGGATGGGGAGCCTTTCCCTTTCCTCCTGCAGTGAATTTTTGTGGGAATTTCCTATTGTAGCTACGTTGTACCATACAGGGGTGGCATCTGTGGGGTTAACAGATGACAGCTGCTCTCTCTGTTTAGACGGATATACCCGCTCGGCAGAGAAGGGATGGCAGGTTCTGTTCTCTCCCTCAAGTTGTTAATTTAATCCGCAAGTGTAATGAGCGCAGTCCCAGTGCCAGCTCATCTCATCACTACTTTATCGCTCTCTTCCCTCCGCTTGCTGTGAATGGATTATTTTAATATGCACAGAGCTCCTCAGCCAGTCCCATAAATAACCCTGTGCCATTAGTGGTCCCAGTGGAGCCAACGTACATAGGATCTGTAAATACCTGCCTTACAGAGAGAGCAGTTCTCTCTCATTCTCATTTCTTCATAGAATCATAGAATAAGAGGTGATTGGGCAACAAAATGGCAAATGAAATTTAATGTTGATAAATGCAAAGTAATGCACATTGGAAAAAATAATCCCAAATACACGTACAAAATGATGGGGACGAATTTAGCTCAAGAGAGAGATCTTGGAGTCATTGTGGATAGATCTCTGAAAACATCCACGCAGTGTGCAGCAGCAGTCAAGAAAGCAAACAGAATGTTAGGAATCATTAAAAAAGGAATAGAGAATAAGACAGCGAATATCTTATTGCCTCTATATGAATCCATGGTATGCCTACATCTTGAATACTGCATGCAGATGTGGTCGCCTCATCTCAAAAAAGATATATCGGCATTGGAAAAGGTTCAGAAAAGGGCAACAAAAATTATTAGGGGTTTGGAACAGGTCCCATATGAAGACAGATTAAAAAGACTTGGACTTTTCATTTTAGAAAAGAGGAGATTAAGGGGGAATATGATAGCAGTCTATAAAATCATGACAGATATGGAGAAAGTGAAAAGGAAAAGTTATTTACTTGTTCCCATAACATAAGAACTAGGGGTCACCAAATGAAATTAATAGGTAGCAAATTTAAAACTAGAAAAAAAGGAAGTTTTTCCTTCTTGCAGTGCACAGTCAACCTGTGGAACTCCTTGCCAGAGGAGATTGTGAAGACCAGGACTTGAACAGGGTTCAAGAAAGAACTAGATAAATTCATGGAGGTTAGGGCCATCGATACTTGTTAGCCAAAATTGGTAGAAATGGTGTCCCTAGCCTCTGTTTGTCAGGGGCTGAAAATGGATGACAGGGGAGGGATCATGTGATGATTACCTGTTTCTGTTCACTCCCTCTGGGACATCTGGCAATGGACACTGTTGGAAGACAGGATACCAAGGTAGATGGACCTTTGGTCTCATAGACTCATAGACTTTAAGGTCAGAAGGGACCATTATGATCATCTAGTCTGACCCCCCGCACAATGCAGGCCGCATAATCTCACCCACCCACTCCTAGAATAATCCTCACCCCTATATCTCAGATATTGAAGCCCTCAAATAGTTTGAAGACCCCAAGATGCTGAGAATCCTCCAGCTGTGATCTGTACCCCATGCTACAGAGGAAGGCGAAAAACCTCCAGGGCCTCTGCCAATCTACCCTGGAGGAAAATTCCTTCCCGACCCCAAATATGGCGATCAGCTAAACCCTGAGCATGTGGGCAAGACTCCCCAGCCAGACACCCAGAAAGTTCTTTATAGTAACCCCTATCATCCCTCCATTGACCTATTTACCACTGATAATGACTAGTCAATTAGTTACCAAGACCATGTTATCTTGTCAAACCATCCCCTTCATAAACCCATCTAGTTTAATTTTGAAGCCAGGTAGATCTTTTGCCCCCACTACTTCCCTTGGAAGGCCATTCCAGAACCTCACTCCTCTAATGGTTAGAAACCTTCGTCTAATCTCAAGTCTAAACTTCCTACTAGCCAGCTTATATCCATTTGTTCTTGTGTCCACATTAGTATTAAACTTAAATAATTCCTCTCCCTCCCTAGTATTTATCCCTCTAATATATTTAAAGAGTGCAATCATATCCCCCCTCAGCCTTCTTTTGGTTAAGGTAAACAAGCCAAGCTCCCTGAGTCTCCTTTCATAAGACAGGTTCTCCATTCCTCGAATCATCCTAGTGGCCCTTCTTTGTACCTGTTCTAATTTGAATTCATCCTTCTTAAACATGGGAGACCAGAACTGCACACAGTATTCCAAATGAGGTCTCACCAATGCCTTGTATAATGGCACTAACACCTCCTTATCCCTACTGGAAATACCTCGCCTAATACATCCCAAAACCATATTAGCCTTTTTCACAGCCATGTCACAGTGGCGGCTCATAGTCATCCTATAATCAACCAGGACTCCGAGGTCCTTCTCCTCCTCCGTTACTTCCAACTGATGTGTCCCCAGCTCATAACTAAAATTCTTGTTATTAATGCCTAAATGCATAACCTTACACTTCTCACTGTTAAATTTCATCCTATTGCTATCACTCCAATTTACAAGGTCATCCAAATCTTTCTGTATGATATCCCGATCCTTTTCTGAATTAGCAATACCTCCCAACTTTGTGTCATCTGCAAATTTTATCAGGACACTTCCACTTTTGGTGCCAAGGTCAGCAATAAAAAGATTAAATAAAATTGGCCCCAAAACTGATCCCTGAGGAACTCCGCTAGTAACCTTCCTCCAACCTGACAGTTCCCCTTTCAATATGACCCGCTGTAGTCTCCCCTTTAACCAGTTGCTTATCCACCTCTCAACTTTCATATTAATCCCTATTTTTTCCAATTTAACCAATAATTCCCCATGTGGTACTGTATCAAATGCCTTACTAAAATCGAGGTAGATTAAATCCACTGCATTTCCTTTATCTAAAAAATCTGTTACTTTCTCAAAAAAAGAGATCAGATTGGTTTGGCACGATCTACCTTTTGTAAAACCATGTTGCAACTTATCCCAATTGCCATTAACCTCAATGTCTCTAACTACTTTCTCCTTCAAAATTTTTTCCAAGATCTTGCATGCTACAGATGTCAAACTAACAGGCCTATAGTTACCCGGGTCACTTTTTTTTCCTCTCTTAAAAATAGGAACTATATTAGCAATTCTCCAATCAAATGGTACAACCCCTAAGTTTAGAGATTTATTAAAAATTTTTGCTAATGGACCTGCAATTTCATGTGCCAGTTCCTTTAATATTCTTGGATGAAGATTATCTGGGCCCCCCGATTTACTCCCATTAAGCTGTTCAAGTTTGGCTTTTACCTCAGATATGGTAATATCTACCTCTATATCCTTAGTCCCATTTGTTATATTACCATTATCCCTAAGCTCTTCACTAGCCTCATTAAAGACTGAAGCAAAGTATTTGTTTAGATATTGGGCCATTCCTAAATTATCCTTAACCTCCACTCCATCCTTAGTAATTAGCGGTCCTACTTCTTCTTTTTTTGTTTTTTTCCTATTTATATGGCTATAAAACCTTTTACTATTGGTTTTAATTCCCTTTGCAAGGTCCAACTCTACCTGCCTTTTAGCCTCTCTCACTTTGTCCCTACATGCTCTAACCTCAATAAGGTAACTTTCTTTACTTATCCCTCCCATCTTCCACTCCTTATATGCTTTCTGCTTTTTCTTAATCACCTTTCTAAGATGCCTGCTCATCCAGCTTGGTCTAACACACCTGCCTATAATTTTTTTCCCTTTTCTTGGGATACAGGCTTCTGACAGCTTCTGCAACTTTAACTTAAAATAATCCCAGGCCTCCTCCACCTCAAGATCCATAATTTCTTTAGACCAATCAACTTCCCTAACTAATTTCCTTAATTTATTAAAGTTAGCCCTTTTGAAATCAAAAACCCTAGTCTCAGATTTATTTTTGTTTATCCTTCCATTCAATTTGAACTGTATTAGCTCATGATCACTCGAGCCAAGATTATCCCCTACAACCATTTCATCTATGAGGTCCTCGCTACTCACCAAAACCAAATCTAAAATAGCATCCCCCCTTGTAGGTTCAGCAACTACTTGATGAAGGAATTCATCAGCTATCACATCTAGGAAAATCTGAGCCCTATTATTATTACTAGCACTTGTTCTCCAATCTATATCTGGAAAGTTGAAATCTCCCATGATTGGACTGGTCTGACCCAGTCCAATCCATCCCAGTGCTTCCCCCCCGCCCAAGGGAAATAGTTTTTCCTAATATCCAACGAAGACCTCCCCCACTGCAAATTGAGACCATTGCTCCTTGTTCTGCCATCTGCCACCACTGAGAACAGCCTCTCTCCATCCTCTTTGGACCCCCCCTTCATTCTGTGGCCATTCATGTAAGGATTAACACAGGGATGGGCAATCATTTTTGCAGAGGGACCACTTAATGAATTTTGGTACATGGTTACAGGCCGGCTCCACCCCCAGAAGGGATGTGGTATGGGGCGGAAGGGGCGGGGCTGGGGACTAGCTTCCCCCCAGAGTTGCCTGAGGCCAGAGGCTTTGAAATAAAAACACAGCAAATGGCTCACGACTCCCGGCCCTGCTGCCATCGCGTTGTCTGGCAGCTGCCCAGGTTTGCTGCGGCTATTTAAAAGATTCACGTTTGCCAGGTGTCCGGTTTAGAACGAGACAGCCCAGTAGTTGAGCTTTCTGTTCAGAAAACAAATGGAGAAAATATAAATGAGAAAATAGAAGTGTCCAGTATTTTCTAAATCAGATGTCATGTCGATTGTGATGTCATGTCAAGTGTGTCCGGTATTTTTGCTGAAACCATCTGGCAACCCTACCAGGCCAGCACCACAACCAGGAGCCGGGAGCCATTTCAAGAGGGTCCTGCTGCCTGAGCCACCTGGAAATTCGCTAGGGTGTAACTAGAAAGCGGCCAGATGCCGTCCACAGGCTGGATCAAAGCTTTAGGTGGGCCACAGCCAGGCCAGCCCAGCCCTAGCAGGGCTTGAACTCAGTCTGGCAGATCTCCTAGACATCCAGCAGCCCCACACAGCAGCCCAGTTACTCCCTCTGCCCCACAACCTGCAGTGATCACCCACCACATGATGTTCTGCCTTGAAGGATCTGACCAACTGTGGTGGTAGCACTCCCCGCTGGGGGCCTTGACATGATAGACGTTCAGGGGGAGAACCAGAGAGTGTCCAGGCAACAAGGATCCTTAGCTAGCTGCCACACCCGTGCTGCTTTGTTCCTGAACACTTGATCTGACTCCTGATTGACCCCTTGGGCCTCCAGTGTGAACCCTGGTTCCTGGTATTGGCTCTCAGCCCTGTTCCTGACTCCGGCTCTGATCCTTGGCTTAGCTCCTGACTCTGAGACTGGCTCTGACCCCTGGCTTCATCTCCTTCTGCCACTAGTCCTGCCTGGCTTTGCCCAGGCTCCTGACAGCTCGGGCCTCTGACAGTGGGGCTGGCACGTGAGCGGTGAGTACATGTTGTTTTTACAGACACAGACTAACACAGCTGCCCCTCTGAGGCTTCGTAAGGTGGTATTACTGACACAGGGTAAAAGTGGACCCTGGTGACGTGAATGCCAGCCCATGACATCCAGTGCAACCAACATCAGGTTAGTAGCCTGCAAACTCCTTGCTGTCATTCAGATCTATTCATGCATGATGTATTCAGGCAAATAACAATAATCATAGAACAAAAGGAAAAACTATGTAGCACTTTAAAGACTAACAAGATGGTTTAATAGGTGATGAGCTTTCGTGGGCCAGACCCTGAGGAATAGACTGCAGCCATGTTCTTTCGAAAGTAAATCGAAAGAATGTGGCAGTTTTTTTGACCACGGAAAACCTCGTTTCACGAGGAAAAACATCTTTTTCCGAAAGTGCTCTTTCGAAAAAAGGCGCTATGTGATGCAACTTGTGCTTTCTCAAAAGAGAGCATCCAGATTGCCTGGGTGCTCTCTTTCAAAAAAGTGGCTTGCTTTTTCGAAAGTACTGGTTGTAGTCTAGACACTATAGCCTGGAGCATGAGCAGAAAGACGTGTAAGTGAAATCTATCGAAACCCTCTGCTCTTCTGCCAGGATATTTGTGTTATTTGCTATTTTTTAGGGCTGGGGGATTTTCCCCCTCTGTTTAAATGTTCATTTTCTGTAATAACAGTCCTGGCAGACTGGAGTCCACTTTGCAGAGACCGGGAGTCTGTTCATGGCAAGAAGCAGACGGAATGGTTGGCGGGCTAATGAGAAAACACTATTTGATATCTTGTTTCAGCTGTGCTCTTGGCTTGTACCTGCTCATTGTGGAGGGGCACTGACGAGGATGTTTGCAGAAATCCATCTAAATTGGAAGGGAGACTTAATTACGGCTTAGTGGCATTATAAGTTCTTCGGGAAAACATCCCGCCGGGAAACGATTTGAAATCACAGGGCTCTAACCGAGCCACAATGGGAAGTCACTGGAACCCAGAAGTTTTGTGGCAACCACAATGTTGTGCTCTTACAGCGGTTTAGAAAAAGACAGTAGTTCATTCAGACTCTGATTATAGCTATCCCGTACCAGTTGAGGACAAGCATGACTCAGCTGTGATGTTTACAGTGCACTCAGGTTACAATTTCTGGGGGGGAAGAAAGACCAAAGCTATTGCCACTCCAACATTTCATGCCATACTGGCTTTTCAGTGGGTCAGATCAGCCTGTTACAGCTCCATACCTCCGTCCATCGCAAAAGTCTTCTAACCCACTTCCCTCTGGACAGCTGTGAACTTGACAGAAATGATCCTCGCTGCGGGGATCAATAGGTTTCGGACACAGAAGCTTCAGCCTGGATCTCTAATACTCGAGACAGGATACTGGGCTAGATGCAGGCCTGCCAACTAGGGAGGCGGGGAGCACAAAAAGGGGCAGATGCCTTGGGCCCTTTAAATCACCGCCGGAGTGATGCACGGGCTAGGGGAGGGGTTGACCTGCCGCACTCCTGGCCACCCTAAGGACTGGTTGCCACCCCCAGCCCTACCCACACCTGGCCCAGGGACCCAGCATGGCTGCCGGCTCCCCTGGCTGGATGGACCTTGGGTCTGACCCAGCAAGGCCGTTCTTATGTTCTCCAGTATCAGTCTGTTCTTAGGGAAAAGAATCGGATCAATCTTCTGTCCCATTGCAATCACAGGAGGGTACATTTGTGGAGAGTTTGTTTGGTCTTGCTGCTCCCTTGTGTAAGCAAGTCATATTTCTGCCCTGGCAGGGGGACCCCAGAGCTGTGGGTGGGTTGCAAGGCTCACCCAGGTGTGTGCCCATGAGAGAGAATAAATGCACGCCGGGTCCATTTCACCAATGTGATTCTGCTTCAGAGTAATGCTGTGCCTGGCAGCTCCACAGTCCGGGGGGGAGGGGCCAGCTACAGTGTGGCCCTCCAGGGTCAAGTCATGACAACTCCTAGCACGTCCATGGTTCAGAATACGTTCCTGCTGGAGGAACTGGTACAGCGCGGGGAGACCAGCCAGGATTCCTTCCGAACTTCCACATCAGCAGGAGAACTGAGTTCCCGTTTGATATTTGCTCCCTGACACTGCCTGGCTACCGCCGGGTTGGCCTTGGGTGCTGCAGGTGCGTTTGCAGGGCTGGCTGGCAGGAGGAAAACTCTCTGGAAAGTTTGGTCTGGAAGCTGCAGAGACACAGTCACCCCGGAAGCCCTGCAATGCCACGTGCATTGAAGCATTGCCTGATAATAAGAACATAAGAATGGCCATACTGGGTCAGACCAAAGATCCATCTAGCCCAGTAGCCTGTCTGCCGACAGTGGCCAATGCAAGATACCCCAGAGGAAGTGAATCGAACAGGTAATGATCAAGAGATCTCTCTCCTGCCATCCATCTACACCCTCTGACAGAGGCTAGGGATCACCATTCCTTACCCATCCTGGCTAATAGCCATTTATGGACTTAACCTTCATGAATTTATCTAGTTCTCTTTTAAACCCTGTTATAGTCCTAGCCTTCACAACCTCCTCAGGCAAGGAGTTCCACAGATTGACTATGCGCTGTGTGAAGAAGAATTTCCTTTTATTTGATTTAAACCTGCTGCCCATTAGCTTCTTTTGGTGGCCCCTAGTTCTTATATTATGGAACAAGTAAATAACTTTTCCTTATTCACTTTCTCCACACCACTCATGATTTTATAGACCTCTATCATATCCCCCCTTAGTCTCATCTTTTCCCAGCTGAAAAGTTCCAGTCTCTTTAATCTCTCCTCATATGGGACCCGTTCCAAACCCCTAATCATTTTAGTTGCCCTTCTAATGCCAGTATATCTTTTTTGAGATGAAGAGATCACAGTTGTACGCAGTATTCAAGATGTGGGCGTACCATGGATTTATATAAGGGCAATAAGATATTCTCCGTCTTATTCTCTATCCCTTTTTTAGTGATTCCTAACATCCTGTTTGCTTTTTTGACTGCCGCTGCACACTGCGTGGACGTCTTCAGAGAACTATCCACAATGATTCCAAGATCTCTTTCCCGATTAGTTGTAGCTAAATTAGCCCCCATCATATTATATGTATAGTTGGGGTTATTTTTTCCAATGTGCATTACTTTACAGTTATCCATATTAAATTTAATTTGCCATTTTGTTGCCCAATCACTCAGTTTGGTGAGATCTTTTTGAAGTTCTTCACCGTCTGCTTTGGTCTTAACTACCTTGAGCAGTTTAGTATCGTCTGCAAACTTTGCCACTTCACTATTTACCCTTTCTCCAGATCATTTATGAATAAGTTGAACAGGATTGGTCCTAGGACTGACCCTTGGGGAACTCCACTAGTTACCCCTCTCCATTCTGAAAATTTTCCATTTATTCCTACCCTTTGTTTCCTCTCTTTTAACCAGTTCTCAGTCCATGAAAGGATCTTCCCTCTTATCCCATGACAACTTCATTTACTTAAGAGCCTTTGGTGAGGGACCTTGTCAAAGGCTTTCTGGAAATCTAAGTACACTATATCTACTGGATCCCCTTTGTCCACATGTTTGTTGACCCCTTCAAAGAACTCTAATAGATTAGTAAGACATGATTTCCCTTTACAGAAACCATGTCGACTTTTGCCCAAGAAATTATGTTCTTCTATGTGTCTGACAATTTTATTCTTTATTATTGTTTCAACTAATTTGCCCGGTACAGACGTTAGACTTACCGATCTGTAATTGCCGGGATCACTTCTAGAGCCCTTTTTAAATATTGGCGTTACATTAGCTATCTCCCAGTCATTGGGTACAGAAGCTGATTTAAAGGATAGGTTACAAACCATAGTTAACAGTTCCACAATTTCACATTTGAGTTCTTTCAGAATTCCTGCATGAATGCCATCTGGTCCTGGTGACTTGTTACTGTTAAGTTTATCAATTAATTCCAAAACCTCCTCTAATGACACTTCAATCTGTGACAAGTCCTCAGACTTGTCACATACAAAGGACAGATCAGGTTTGTGAATCTCCCTAACATCCTCAGCCGTGAAGACCAAAGCAAAGAATTCATTTAGTTTCTCCACAATGACTTTATCATCTTTAAGTGTTCCTTTTGTATCTCGATCGTCCAGGGGCCCCACTGGTTGTTTAGCAGGCTTCCTGCTTCTGATGTACTTAAAAAACATTTTGTTATTACCTCCTGAGTTTTTGGTTAGCTGTTCTTCAAACTCTTTTTTGGCTTTTCTTATTACATTTTTACACTTAAGTTGCCAGTGTTTATCCTCCTTTCTATTTACCTCAGTAGGACTTGACTTCCACTTTTTAAAAGATGTCTTTTTATCTCTCACTGCTTCTTTTACATGGTTGTTAAGCCACAGTGGCTCTTTTTTAGTTCTACTATGTTTTTTAATTTGAGGTATATATTTAAGTTGGGCCTCTATTATGGTGTCTTTGAAAAGTGTCCATGCAGCTTGCAGGGATTTTGCTTTAGTCACTGTACCTTTTAATGTCTGTTTAACTAACCTCTTCATTTTTGCATAGTTCCCCTTTTTGAAATTAAATGCCAGGCTATGTCTACACTTGCAGCTTTTTGCGCAAGTAAGGCTGTTCTTGCACAAGAATCCGCAGAGCATCCACACTGCCCGCCTGCTCTTGCGCAAGGAAACTTACGGTACAGCGTGGTAAGAGAGGGCTTCTTGCGCAAGAGCTACGCTCTTTTCTAACAGGTGTAAGCCCTCTTGCGCAGGAGCTCTTGCGCAAGAGGGCAGTGTGGATGCTTGGCAGGGATTTCTTGCGCAAGAAACCCCTATGGCTAAAATGGCCATAGGAGCTTTCTTGTGCAAGAGAGCATCCACACTGCCATGGGCGCTCTTGCGCAAAAGCACAGCTCGCACATGGCAGTGTGAACGTTTTCTTGCGCAAGACTTCTTGCACAAGAACCCTTGCGCAAGATGTTCTTACGCAAGAAGCCACCAGTGTAGACATAGCCCCAGAGTGCTGGACTGCTGAGGTGTTCTTCCCACCACAGGAATGTTAAATGTTATTATATTATGGTCACTATTTCCAAGTGGTCCTGTTATAGTTACCTCTTGGACCAGATCCTGCATGCTACTCAGGACTAAATCGAGAATTGCCTCTCCCCTTGTGGGCTCCTGTACCAGCTGCTCCAAGAAGCAGTCATTTAAGGTATCAAGAAATTTTGTCTCTGCATCCCGTCCTGAGGTGACATGTACCCAGTCAATATGGGGATAGTTGAAATCCCCCACTATTATTGAGTTATTTATTTTGGTAGCCTCTCCCTCAGCATTTCGCAGTCACCATTACTGTCCTGGTTAGGTGGTTGATAATAGATCCCTACTGTTATATTCTTATTAGAGCAAGGAATTACTATCCATAGTGATTCTATGGAACATGTTGATTCATTTAAGATTTTTACTTCGTTTGATTCGAAATTTTCTTTCACATATAGTGCCACTCCCCCACCCGCACAATCTGTTCTGTCCTTCTGATATATTTTGTACCTAGGAATGATTGTGTCCCATTGATTGTCCTCACTCCACCAGGTTTCTGTGATGCCTATATCAGTATCCTCCTTTAACACGAGGCACTCTAGTTCACCCATCTTATTTTTTTAGACTTCTAGCATTTGTGTACAAGCACTTTAAAAACTTGTCACTGTTTATTTGTCTGCCCTTTTCTGATGGGTCAGATTCTTTTTTATGTGAATGCCTTGCCGTGTCTCCTTATGCAGCAGAATTCTCCATGGGTGGATTGCTGAGACCACCCAGCTTGTTATTATTAGAGTTATTTCAAGTATCTAAAAAGGTGTCACAGAGAGGAGGGGGGAAATCGTTCTCCTTGGCCTCTGAGGGAAGGACAAGAAGTGATGGGCTTGAATTGCAGCAAGGGAGGTTTAGGTTGGACATTAGGAAAAACTTCCTACCTGTCAGGGTGGTGAAACATGGGAATAAATTGCCTAGGGAGGTTGTGGAATCTCCATCTCTGGAGATATTTAAGAGCAGGTTAGGCAGACACTTGTCAGGGATGATCTAGATGGTGCTTGGTCCTGCCGTGAGGGCAGGGGACTGGACTTGATGACCTCTTGAGGTCCCTTCCAGTTCTAGTGTTTTATTCTATGATTAAGCACCCACAATATGCTGCACAATTCAGAGGAAGACACAGTGCCTCCCGTTGGAGCTCACGAGGAATCCTGGGCTCACATACATTGCTACATAAGGAACATATGGTTCCCTCTCGGTGTACAAGAGTGTGTTAATAGCCATAGGGGTAGCAGATGGTGCTGGCCCTTTAAAGGAGATGTTAGGTCAGGTTTCTTTTTTGTGAGGTAGTATGGCCAAGTTAGCAAGTGGCTAGCACCATGAAATGCAGACTTGCAAGAACTGGGTTCTGTTTCTGGCTTGGCCAACAATCTCCTGGCTGTCTTTGGGCAAGTCACCTCTGCCTCAGTTTTCCCCATCTGTGAAACGGGAATACAAAAACTACCTCCCTTTGTGAAGCACTGAGCGATCAGCTGACAAAAGCTGCTGGCTCTCACGCAGCTTTGTTTAGCTCCACAATTCAAACTTGGTCCTCCCCTCCATGGTGCTGATTGGCTGTGTCAGGAAGCAGGTGGCCAGCAACCTAAGGAGCGCAGCTGTCTGATTGACAGGGAGAGTCAGCAGACTAGCTCCTCAGCAGCAGCTGCTCAAAGCATTTCTCCATGGTGGCATTAGTTCCTGCTTGTTCCAGCCCTGCCTCGCTCCAGGAAACCTGGCTCTGGCACCCAGCCTCTGACCCTGGGCTCCTGTTCCTGGCAACAGGCTCCCCCTCCAGCCATGAGGCACAACTGCCTACTTCCCAGTCTGCCTGCCCTCCATGCTCCTCTGCTCTCTGCCACAGTCCCCTCTCTCCTCCCTTGTCCTCCCTCTGCCTAGTCCCCTTCTGACATGACCCCAGGAGAAGGAGAAACCCACCCAAAATGGCGGCATAGCCTGAGGTTTGCCGGCCATCCCTCTGCTCCCTGTGCTTGTCCCTTGTCTCCCTCTCTCCTGTCCTGGTCGTGTCTCTTTAGACAGAAGTCCTTGGCCTGCGGGCTCTGACTGGAGGTGGGGGTGTTACGCTGGGGGACAGCCAAGTCCTGAGAGGGTGTTAAGAGCCCACAGCAGAGGAGGCAGCTGTAGGGGAAGAGCAGGCAGCCAAGCCTGCTCCTTGCTTTGTAGCTGGGGGCCTGCCACCCAGGGAGGGCGTGAGCTCTCGTCTGAGGAAGGCCTCAGCTGAGGGTCTCACTGCTCATGCCCTAGGTTACAGCCCCTCAAGGTGGGGCTGTGACCCACAGAAAAAGCCTGAGCGATGGGTTGGGACCTCTGCTTAACTCCCGCAAAGGGGTGAGGGTTTGGTTTAGCCAGAGCCCTGAACGATCCAGTTAACGGGGGAAACTGAGGCACGGCCAAAGCCACACGAGGGAGAGGCGGGGCCCTGTTACAGCGCACCAGGACATTCCTCGCACCGGTGGGCTTTGAGGGAGAAGAGAGGTTTGCCAGGGCCTATAGCCACCCTCCAGGACTCGCGGGCCTGCTGTAGATGAAGCGCTGGTGGTAAAGCGGCCGGTCTTGTGCTTCTCGGATGAGAGAGAAACCGGTGAGGTGCAACTCCCCTTTGGCATATGCACGGCTCAGGCAGGTACAGTGGCACCCGGTACTTGGAATTATCATTAGTTCCCTACCCATCCCGTTCCTATAATGAACTGCCAGCTTTGCATTCCAAAGGGGGGCGGTGTGACTCCGGCAGGCCGATTTGCTCCACGTTCGTTTGCTAAGATTCGCTGCTAATTTTGATCACAGTTGGGAGCGTGCGTCTCAGGTTATTCAGGAGCAGCTAATCCCCTTCTCTCTCCAGAGGAGCATCGTTTATGAACCTGCCCCTGAAACCTGGCAGCAGGTGGCCTCTGATAACGACTGCTTTGTGCATCTGAATGGAAACAGCCCAGGTATGCGCCGTGCGTGGCACATTCTCAGCACGCCGCAAATCGTCGCTCTCAAGCCCTGGGACCCAGCCACCTGGATTTCTTGGCAGCTCTGAGCTAAGCAGGGTGGCCCTCCCGGGCACTGGGAGACATAAAGCCCCCTCAGGCAGGCCTTCTTGGTGGAGAGCACGCGGGCTGTTCTGTGTGGAAGGCCGGTGGCCCCAGGTCGTTGGCAGGAGGGATTGAATCTGTGACCTCTGAGGGCCGGGCTGGGGAACCTTTTCTGAGTCGGGGGCCACAGACCCACCGAAAAATCAGTGAGGGGGCCGCACAGAAGTGAGAAGCAAACAAACCAACCAACCCTCACTCACGGGCCTGGCCCCCCACTGAGGAGAAAGGCACTGCCCATATTCCCTTTGCACACCAGCACCTGGAAGGGCCCAGACCGCAGTTCCCGCTAAGGGCGCGCCTGCACGGCCATGCACCAAAAAGTCTTCCCTGCCCACCACAGCAGCACCTGAGCAGCAGGCGGCTGCTCCGGCGGGCGGGGCCGGCTGCGATGGCAAGGTGAGGGAGCTGCTGGGACCTGCTGCAGCCACGTGGTGGGGGGAAGGCCTACTTCGGTGGCTGGGGCCGCCATGTGGCAGGGGGGACTGGAGCCTGTTCTGGCAGCTGGGGCTGGGAACGGGACCTGCCACATGGTGTAGGGGCAGGGTCAGCTCCGGTGGCCGGGAACGGAACCTGCCACATACAAGGGTGGCCCTCGACTAGCTGCCAGCAACTGGCGCCCTAGGCGAACCATGCAATCGGCGCCCCCACCTCCAAACCCCTCAACGATATTGCGCCACCATTTGGCGCCCCATTTAACTTGGCGCCCTAGGCGACCGCCTAGTTCGCCTATATGGACGGGCTGCCCCTGGCCACATGACATGGGGGGGTGTTTCTGCTCCATCGTCTGGGAACGGAACCTGCCACATGACATGGGGGGGGGGGTGTTTCTGCTCCGGCGGCTGGGAACGGAACCTGCCACATGACATGGGGGGGTGTTTCTGCTCCATCGTCTGGGAACGGAACCTGCCACATGACATGGGGGGGGGTGTTTCTGCTCCGTCGGCTGGGAACGGAACCTGCCACATGACATGGGGGGGGGTGTTTCTGCTCCGGCGGCTGGGAACGGAACCTGCCACATGACATGGGGGGGTGTTTCTGCTCCATCGTCTGGGAACGGAACCTGCCACATGACATGGGGGGGTGTTTCTGCTCCATCGTCTGGGAACGGAACCTGCCACATGACATGGGGGGGGGTGTTTCTGCTCTGTCGGCTGGGAATGGAACCTGCCACATGACATGGGGGGGGGGTGTTTCTGCTCTGTCGGCTGGGAATGGAACCTGCCACATGACATGGGGGGGGTGTTTCTGCTCTGTCGGCTGGGAATGGAACCTGCCACATGACATGGGGGGGTGTTTCTGCTCCGGCAGCTGGGAATGGGACCTACCACATGGAGTGGGGGTGGGGTTTGCTCCAGCGGCTGGGAACGGGACCTGCCACATGGTGGGGGGGGGGGGTTGTCTGCTCCGATGGCCAGGAATGGGACCTGCCACATGGCATGGGGGGGGGAGTGTTTCTGCTCTGGGGGCTGGGAACAGGACTTGCCACATGGTGGGGGAGGAGGGGCTTCTGTTCCGGCAGCCAGGAACGTGTGTGTTAATAAATTGGGTGCCACAGTGGTCCGCATCCAAACCAGCGCACATGCCCTCAGTATTGGTGCACAAGCCAAAACTCCCTCCACACATGGTTGGAAAATCTTAGCGGGAACACCGGCCCAGACATGTAGATTTTGTGTGCTCAAGGGGTGGCAGAGGCTGGAGTGTCCATGCAGGCCCCCCCTTGCTGGGGAGGGAGCCCTGAGCCTTGGGGGCCATATCCAGGCAAGCTGGGGACTGCATCAAACCCCTGGGTCTTAGGTTCCCCACCCCTGTCTGAGGGGCTAACGCCATGGGCCTCCACCGCTGGAACTAAGAGCCAGCTAAGGCTCTCAGCTAAGGCTGTCAAGCAGACTTCACACTCTCTTATCAGTGGTCTCTGTGCCTCTGGGTTACCTGCGTCCTGGGTTTATGTGGCTAAGGTGGATCCATACGGATCCTGTTCCAGGGAAGCCTGATCTGCCCCGCGCCTTTGGCAGCCACCTGGCAGAAGGGGCGAGGAGCCCAGGCCAGATGTGTGCTAACCACGCTGGCCACCAGACCACTCTCATTCCACTGCCATGGAAACTCTCCCTTCTCAAAGATGGCCACGCGAGGCTGGTTGCTATGGGCCAGGTGCTCGCGTGTTGCTCCGTTGATTCTGGAGAAGGCCTTCCGTGGGACGAGGCCTGGCTTTGATGTGCGAGCCGGGCGCGCTGCCTTCCAAGCAGGTCGCAGTCCGGCGGGGGAAGGCCTCGGCTCTGGGCGTTTGTTTTGGTGTCCTTGGAACGTGCCAGATGGCTCTGGGGTAACTTGGGCCACAAGCGAACGTCCTTGTCTCCCTGCCGGCTCTGCCTGAGCCCGAGGCATCCTGTGCCAGAGCACAGGAAAGACGCTTCCTGTTCGGGCTGCCAGTGCCTTGCATGGACCCCACCTCCTCGGTTTTCTCGTCCCAGGCCAGTCAGCTGGGCTGTAGGGACCTTGCAAAGACAGAGCTCTCCCGGCTGTCCCATAGCCGCCTCTTCCATGCTGCTTAGCCAAGCGTGACAGGAACAGTCACCTCACTGTTGTCAGAAAACCTAGGGGTCCTAATGTACACCCACTTTACAGTGAAAAGGGGCATAGTACAGAGGGTGTGGCAAGGGCCCCTCTTTCCCAGGCCACTGCTTGCGCTGGCGGCTTGCCCCCTTCCCCAGGGGTTGGGGCTTGAGGCTTGTTTCTGGGTTAGGGAGCCCAGCCACTCCTTCTGGGACTCCCTCCCCAGCTGTTTCTGCTCTACAGCTGTTTAGGCTTACTCTCAACTTACATTCTCTGTCTCTCCTCCACCTTTCCTTCCTCCTCACTCTCTCCCCTACCTTCCAACTGGGGAAGCTTTTCAAGGCCTCCAGCAGGCCTGCAGCGGAGTCAGCCGGTCCCAGCCTGCCTGGGCCAGCTCCCTACCAGATGCTTCTAATTGTCCTGCCGCCCTCGTTTCTATTTAGCAGGCCTTTGCTCCCTTTTGGCCAGGGTGCCATTTTGGGCACATACCTGGCAGGTGTGAGAGGCATGCCCGGAATGCAAGCCCTTTCCCCTCACTTCCTTAGCGTCCGGGGAACGGCATGAAAAGTGAGCCACACCCTGGAGGGCATGGCTGCTGCCCTCACTATGTGCCCGAAATGGCACCCTGGCCTTTTGGGCTGCCTTTCTCCTACTCCGTAGCACCTTTCCGGCCTGGCCCTGCCACAAGGGGAGCTGGAACTTGGGGTGCTGCCGTGTCCCCTGGCTTGAAGTAGCAATAACACCAGTACCCCGTTATACAAATTGTCCCAGCATCTCTCCAGAGGAAGTGGCCCATCAGGGTACTGTGTGTGGCCCACGGGACATTTTGTTTACCGTGGCCCATGCACAGGGGTTGCCCGATTCGGTCGGTTTCCAGTTGTGTAGGGTTTTTTTTTCCTACCGGTATTACTAACATGACACATGTGTAAAGCCAGGGCAAGGGAAGGGAGGTGCATGTTGATGGCACACAATGTTGCGAGAGCCATGCGCTCCCTCTGCATCCAATCAAAGTGCTGCTCTGGTTCAGTAGACTCACCCCACAAACACTAGGTAGGCAAGCGCAGGGAGCAAAACTACCTATCCCAGGAGACCGTCTTGGTTACATCAATCTTGCAACCCACAGAGATGAAGGCGGGCCACTCATGTGGCCCACCCATGTAGCCTAGATTGCCCATCACTGCACTATGGCTTTATAACTAGCGATTCTGGTAAACTTCCCCACATAGACTCAGACTATGTCTAGACTGCAGACTTCTTTTGGAAGAAGGGATCTTCCAGAAAAACGTCTTTCGAAAGAGAGCATTCAGACAGCAAAAGCGCAACGAAAAAGCAATCTTATTTTGTGAAAGATTGCGTCCACATTGATTGGATGCTATCTTGCATTTCAGTTGTGATTACTGTGGACAGAGTGGCCACCAGGGCACCTGTGCTTTTTCCTGGAAGCCTCTTTTTTCGAAAAAAACACTCTCTTCCACGTCCACATGTGCCTTTTTCTGGAAAAGCTTTTTCGGAAAAAGGCTTCTTCCTCGTAGAATGAGGTTTACCGCCGTTGGAAAAACCCCTCTGTTCTTTCAACTTTCTGTTGAAAGAATGCAATGGCAGTGTGGACGTAAGTATTGTTTTTCCAGAAAAACTCTGCAGTGTACACATACCCCCAGACTACATCTTCACTGCGAGTTCTTCTGGCAGAAAATATGTTAATGAGGAACTCATTAGCATAAGTTGCAATCTCATTCTCATATTTTCTGCCGTTTCTTTTTGTGCAAGGGGTTTTTGTGCAAAAAGAAGCAGTGTGGACAGGGGTTTTTTTGCACAAAAACCCCGTTTTGCGCAAGATCCTTATCCCTCTCCAGGACAGGCATAAGGAGCCTACAGAAAAATGGGGTTTTTGCACAAAAAATAAAAGTCCATGCTGCTTCTTTTTATGCAAAAACCCCTTGCGCAAAAAGAAACGGCAGAAAATATGCTAATGGGATCGTGACTTATGATAATGAGTCCCTCATTAGCATATTTTCTGCCAGAAGAACTCTCAGTGAAGACGAAGCCTCACTGTATTTAGGATAGAGAAGTATCTTTGTGATTGTCTTTTCAACGAGTGCAGAAATGCAACAGCTTTATCGCCTGAGTTTGAGACCAAAATGACAGCATTTTGCCCTGGCACAGGCTACTTCTTACCTCCTGGCTCGTCTCTTTCCAGGCTTGTTTGTTTTAACTAAGGAATCCAATGATTTCATAATTTTAAAAAAATCGCAAAACATCTGTGACAACTTCTTGTGCACAGACTCTCAGGCTGAAAGGAATTACGCTGTTTTCTTTGGGAAATGACCAGCAGTGCTGTAAACAATATGAGCTGTTTAGCAATGTGAGGGGCTTTTGTGCATGATTCACCAAGTTATTCAGCCACAGCTGAGCTGCTTTGGATGTGTCTGTATCTCCTAAATCTTGAGTCTATTGTTCTTTGCATATCACTATTGTTTATAGGCATATCAGACAGAAGGCCAGTTCCCTGCCTCACAGGAGTTTCGAGTCTAGTATGTTGCTAATTATTTATGTAACTGCAGGGCGCCGAGGCCTCACCCGAGTTAAGGTTGTGCTGAGGACAAGACAGGGTGACTAAATGATTATTCCTCACCCAAAGAGCTGGCCACTTTTGAGGCAAGACACAACGGGTACGTCTATACTTATGAGAAGACTGATGCTCCGGAGGTCGATCTTATAGGTTCGATTTAGCGGGTCTAATTGCTGAGGACAGCCTCCGCCAGCGTCCGGTATGCCTCCTTCTGTGAGGAGCAAGGGAAGCCGATGGGAACGTTCGCTCTCGTTGGCCTCCCTCTGTGTTGACACCACCATGGCTCAGCATAAGGGAAGCCAACTCCAGCTACGCATTTTGCAGTCCTGGAGTCGCATACCTTACGCTGACCTTCCTGGTCTAGTATAGACCAGGCCAAGAAGTAAGTGACCTCTCCCCCAACTGGTGGGGAAGGAAAGCTGGGGTAACTGCAATGAGTCTGGGTGCAAGAGCTCATAATAAAGTCACCAGTAGCAGATATACCAGCTCAGTCCCTGCCTAAGCACCAGGCAATACGAATAAAGCCCTAAGCCATACTGGGGGCAGTGCAGTAGTGATAAAGTGCCTGAATTAGCATGTGCTTTGTTTAACTTCAAACACATTTTTAGGTCCCACTAACAATACCAGCAATATTCACCCGCTTCAAGGTGATATTCACCTGCTTGAGAACTGTGTCGAATCAGGCCCTTTATCACTCTCCCTCAGCATGTGAGAGCAGAGATACGTGGTGGAGACAACCTACCTAAGTTCTAAGGGTATGTCTACACTACAAAGTTAATTCGAACTAACAACCGTTAGTTCAAATTAACTTTCATAGGCGCTACACATGCAAACCGCTAGTTCGAACTTAATTCCAACTAGCGGAGCGCTTAATTCGAACTAGGTAAACCTCATTCTACGAGGACTAACGCCTAGTTCGAATTAAGTAGTTTGAATTAAGGGCTGTGTAGCCACTTAATTCGAACTAGTTGGAGGCTAGCCCTTCCCAGCTTGCCCTGGTGGCCACTCTGGGCCAAACCAGAGAAACTCTTCTGCCCCCCTCCCAGCCCCGGAGCCCTTAAAGGGGCACAGTCTGGCTACACTGCTCGTGCCAGCTGCAAGCCTGCCAGCACCCAGCCAGCAGACCCTGCACCTGGCACGGCATGAGCCAGCCACCCGCTGCCACCCAGCCCTCCGCCTCTTCCCAGGACCAGGCTGGTGGCTCCCAGGAGCCTGCCCGGGGCTGCAAGAGGTGGACGCCCGCCTGGTCTAGTGCGGAGATCGTGGACCTCATCGAGGTTTGGGGGGAAGCCTCCAACGTCCACGATCTCCACACTAGCCACAGGAACGCAGCTGTCTACAGCCGCATGGCTGCCAGCCTGGCCACCAGAGGCCACATGCAGACCCGGGAGCAGGTCCGCTGCAAAATCAAGGATCTGTGGCAGGCCTACTCCAGAGCCTCCCAGCCAGGGGCCAACCCGGAGGCATGCCCTCATTATGAGGCCCTGGACCGCATCCTGGGGGCTCACGCAGTCCATGCCCCCCAGGTGGTGATTGACCCCGGGGCAGAGGGACCCGTCCCTGACACCGAGGAGGAGGAGGAGGACGCCGAGAGCCAGGAGCCTGCAGGGAGCCTGCCCAGGGCCCAGGACCCCCGAGGCATCCCACAGAGCACATCGGCTGTGTCATCCGAGGCCGAGGAGGGCTCCACATGTGAGTGCCATCATGCTCCCCTTATGTGTACGGGAGGTGGGGGGAGAGGGAGCCCAGGGACCGTGCACCTGGGCCTTGCCCACCATGGAGCAGCAGCTGGGTGTCATGCAGGGGCCCTGGCCCGTTCCCCACACGCCGACCTCGCCTTGCAGAGGGGGGCTGGGATTCACCCACTGTGTCCCCAGGGAGAACTGACCACTGCTCTTGTTTCACCACAGCCGCAGCACCTGGGACTGCAGGGCGCACCACCCCGCCTGCAACAGCCGCCCGCACCCAGGCCAGCAGGCGCACCAGGAACCTGGAGGAGTACCAGCGGTGGCACCTGTGGCTACTGGAGCACCAGCTCCGCACCCAGGACCACTGGGTCTGGGAGGACCTGTGGCTGCGGCAGCGGAGCTTGGAGGTGCTGGAGGAGCAGGGCCGTGCCCTCAGAGGCCACCTCCAGACCCTGGTGGACAGGTTCCTGCCTCCTCCTGCTCTGGCCCTTGCGGCCACCCCAGCTCTCGCTCCTCCTCCCACCCCTGCTCCCCCTCCCACTTCCTCCGCACCCCCCATCCCTCCTGCCCCACCCTCCACACCCACTCCCCCCCCCCGACGCCCCCGTACCCGCAGTGCTGCGAGACGGGAGAGCCAGCAGGACCCCCAACCCTGAGCTTTCCCTTCCCTTCCTCCCCTTCCTCCTCCCTCCTCCCAGGTTTCCCCCTCCCCCCTCCCACCCTCATTCCCCCCTCCCCCCACCCCAGTTATGTACAATAAAAAGAGATTGTTGTTTGCAAAACAGGTGTCTTTATTTAACATTAGGAAGGGGGGTTAGGGAGGGGAAAGGGGAAGGAGGGGAGGGTGGAAGAAGGCCCCAATGGGGCATGCAGAGAGAGTTCAGTCCTCCTCCACCAGGAAGGTCTCCCGCAGGGCTTCCCGGATCTGGACGGCCCCCCGTTGGGTCTCCCGGACGGCGGCGGTGTGGGGATGAGCGTAGTGGCCAGCCATGTGCTCAGCCTCAGCCATCCAGGCTGGCAGGAAAGCCTCCCCCTTCCGCTCGCACAAATTGTGCAGCACACGACATGCTGCCACCACGGGAGGGATATTGTGCTCGGCGAGGTCGAGGCGGGTGAGGAGGCACCTAAATCTGGCTTTCAGTCGTCTGAAGGCCCCCTCGACCACAATGCGGGCCCTGGTGAGCCTGGCATTGAAAGCCTGGTGGGAGGGGTTGAGTTGCCCCGTGTATGGCTTCATCAGCCAGGGCTGTAGGGGGTAGGCCGCGTCCCCCACCAGGCAGACGGGCATGTCCACGTCCCTGACCCTGATGTGGCGGTCGGGGAAGAAGGTCCCGGCATGCAGCCTCTGGCACACGGAGGAGTTGCGGAACACCCTGGCGTCGTGTGCCTTGCCAGACCAGCCCACATTAATGTCCGTGAACTGGCCGCGGTGGTCAGACACTGCCTGCAGGAGGATGGAGAAGTACCCCTTGCGGTTGATGTACTGGGAGGCCTGGCGTTCCGTGGCATGGATGGGGATGTGCGTCCCATCGATGGCCCCCCCACAGTTGGGGAAGCCGAGGGCACCAAACCCCCGGATGATGGCATCCGGATCGGCGAGGCAGACCACCCTGCGGAGCAGCACCCGTTTGATGGCCTTGACCACCTGCAGAGAGACACAGCAATCTGCGAATCACTGGGGCGCCTGGGTGGCTGGGAGTGTTCGTTCCCTGGCACTGCCCCGCGCCCCACTCCCAGAAGCAACCCCCGCTGCAATCCTGGTCGCCACCGGCGGCCTGTAGTACAGCCGGGACAGACCGAACCCTCCCATGCGGGGCACTGTCGCCTCCTCCCCTGCCCCCATTTTCCCTGGGGCGGCCCATTCCCTCCTTGCAGCCCCCCAGCCCAGTGGCCGGTGAGTGCCGTACCTGCATGAGTACTGCTCTGACGGTGGATCTCCCCACGCTGAACTGGTTCCCGACGGATTGGTAGCTGTCCGGCATGGAGAGCTTCCACAGGGCGATGGCCACACGCTTCTGGAGGGGGATGGCGGGCCTCATGCGAGTGTCCCGTCGCCGCAGAGCAGGGGCGAGCCACTCGCAGAGCTCCAGGAAGGTGTCCCTCTTCATCCTGAAGTTCTGGGTCCACTGTCTGTCTCCCCAGTGCTACAGGACGATGCGGTTCCACCAGTCGCTGTTGGTGTCCAGACGCCAGATGCGGCGGGGCACACTGGCATCCAGGCGCTGCTGCGGCTCCTCCATGGCCCCCAGGGAGGCCAGGGGGAGGGGCAGGGGGCTGACGTGCACCAGGTGGTGCCAGGCAGCCTCCAGCCATTGTTGGCAGGCTTGCAGCAGCAAGTCCAAAAACTGGAGCAGAATGCCCAGGGTGAGCTCTGGCTCCGTGGTGCCAACTGCGGTGGCGTCCCCAGTGGGAACCACCGACATAGGCAGGTGCAGAGGAAAACGCTTTGCTGCCCCTCGGCGAGGTAGGCAAGCAAGCAGAGAAGCTGAGAACCGGCTGTCCAGGGGGGTCCCTTTAAGCACGAGCCTCAGACAGCAGCCACACAAAGCAACTACTGACCTCATGCCCTGTCGGAACTGGTTTCAGCTGCCCTTAAATGTGACCCAGCGTCCAATCAGTGTGGACGCGCTAGTTCGAATTAGCAAAACGCTAATTTGAATTAGTTTTTGGGTCTAGATGCATTAGTTCGAATTAGCTTAGTTCGAATTAACTAATTCGAACTAAGTTAGTTCGAATTAATTTTGTAGTGTAGACATACCCTGACTTAGTGAGGGATGCTCCACTCATTGATCTATTCGCTTTCCACTAACCCCTCTCTCTCAAACTTTCCTTGAATGATGTACCTGAATGCTTGGTTGCTAAGATCTAAATCATTTTGTTAAACTTGTACACCTAAATCATGCTGTTTGCAGGTTGTACACAATATGTATTGTATCCAGTGCTTTTTTTATATTAAAAAAAAAAAAAAAGGGGTGCTGGTATTCCAGGGGAAAAGTTGTTGAGAGAAAAAAAAAAAAAAAAAAGCAAGCAGCAAAGCCGGGGTGGGGCCGGCCTTGCCCTTTCAAGACATGCGGCCCCTTTATGACACACAGCCCAGCTGACTGTCGGACATTTGCGTACAGAGGTGCTGGTATGCTCCGTTCTTTCCCAGTAAGCTCTGACTGGAGGTGCCAGTACTGAGTACCAGGCAGTACTGTCACAAAAAAAGTACTGAGTGTATCACTCCCAAGCAAAACTTGTATTTGTAGCTGATCCAAGCATGACACTCAGATGTATGGAAACTCTTTTTCTCCGCCTGGGTCCTATGTACATTTTTTAACATTAGCTTCAATGCCATTTTTAAAATTGCGTTTTACTGGGGAACTAGAGGAGGAAGAGACTAGAGAAGCTATGCGAGGCTGCCGTCAGTTCCAGCTCCCTGCTCAGAGGCAGGACCCATTAAACGTAGAACATCCGTCCCTGACAGCTGTTTGTCCAACCTGTTCTTAAAACCCCCTGGGAGTGCCACAGCCTCCCTTGGAAGCCTGTTCCAGACCTTAACTCCCTGGAGAGTTAGCAAGGTTTCCTAATATCTCACCTCCATCTCCCTTGCTGCAGATGAAGCCCATTGCTTCTTGTCCTACCTTGAGTGGACATTGAGAAGAAGGGATAAGCCCTTTTTAGATCTGCCCTTCACATATCTGAGGACTGTGGTCAGGTCTCTCCTCTGTCTGCTTTTCTCAAGACTAAACATGTCCAGGTTATTAAACTTTCCACCAAAGGTCAGGGTTTCTAACCCTTTATATTGTAACTGTTAACATAAGAACGGCCGTAGTGGGTCAGACCAAAGGTCCATCTAACCCAGCATCCTGTCTGGCAACAGTGGCCAATGCCATGTACCCCAGAGGGAGTGAACAGAAGAGGTCCCCTTTGTCACAGTCTCCTGGATACGCCCTCCCAGTCTGACAACATCACACTGACAACCCGTCTCTGAGTTCGGCCGTCTAATCAGTTGTGCGCCTGCTTAATAGTAACTTCATCTAACCCACATAACCTTAGTGCGCTTATGAGAATATCGCATAGAAACCAGGCCCGCCGGTGGGGGAGGGGAAGGGGGCACTGCTCTGGGGCCAGCGATTCAAAGAAGCTCAGGGCGCCCAGCTGCCACTGCGGCATTGGTAGTGTCTGGAGCCTTGGGCGCTTTAAATCACCCCCAGAGCCCCCGTGCGGCACGGTGCAGATCCCTGGATGGTGTGTCCAGCCGCTGCCTCATCCCACGTGCTGGGCCCTGTCAGAGATAGCTGCCATAATGCTCTGTGCATTGTCACCTGTTAACTGTTCCAAAGTCCGAGGGACGATTTATTTGCAGCCTCAGCCCTCAGCTTTTCCACGTGAGGTCGTGCCACAGGGCTGGGTTCATTGGCGACCACCACATACCTCCTGCAGCTGCTAGCTAGGGAGGTGGGCATGGCACAGACAGCCCCGCTCTTTCCTCTGCTGCTTATGGACCTGCGCTTTTGCACGTAACTTTTCTGGGATGGGGGTGGGGATGTTAAATTTAGTTTAATCAACTAATCGACTCGTTGATTAGTCGATAAGCGGGGGAACTGCAGCAGGGTTAGCTCTCGGTCCAGGAGCTAACGCCACTGGGGCTCTGCCTTTTAAATGTATTAAGAGCCTTTTGGATTTTAATACATTTAAAAGGCTGGTGCGCAGTGGGGGGGGGCGGGGATCCTGTGCGAGCCAGGAATCAGCTGTCCTGGCTCGTGCAGGGGTCCCCCCTGCTGCACTTTAGCCTTTTAAATGTATTAAGAGCCTGCCAGCAACAAGTGTGGGGGGGGGGGGAGCAGGGGCTGAGGGACTAGCTGAGAGACTAGTCGACGATCTGATACACTTTTGCTTATCGGATAGTCGACTAGTCGCTTACATCTCTGGTGGGGGGAAGAAAAGCCTGACCCGAAACTGGATCTAAAGAGAGAGGAAATCTCAGGGTTAGAAGGTTATGGTTGTCAGCAAAACCTGTGCCCCATCACGGTGTTAGGATGTTTACATGAGTCCCTTATCAGAGCTGTCTTCTCCAGAGGAGTCTCACCAGTTTCCAGTTCATCTGAGGTTGAAGCTCAATTTTGAGAACTGTTAAAAGAACGATTGTGGGAGGAGGCTGAGAGTATCAAAACTGTCTCCTATTTCATTCTCAAGGGTGCGTCTACACTGCACCGTAGCTCAAAATAAGATACACAATTTGAGCTGCACAAATTGCGTATCTTATTTCGATCTTATTTCGAAATAGGTTATTTCGTCATTTGGCGCTGTCTACACAGCACCAAATTTCGAAATAACCCGCTCTTCCGAAATGTCCCTTACTCCTTGTGGAATGAGGTTCACAGGGACGTCAGAATAGCGAGCCCGTTATATTTTGAAATAACGGGCTTTCTGTGAAGACACAGGCTAGCTATTTCAGGATCCCTCCGGTATCCCGAAACAGCATTGCAGTGCAGACATAGCCCAAGAGTCCTTGCTGGACTTTGTACAAAAAAAAGGCCAATATAGAGCTCACACTGCATCACAACAGACAGAGCGATAGATATCAACAGATTAGCTGCAGAAGAGCAAGCTGGTCCCATCTCCCCAAATCCGTATTGTTGGGACAAGACAGCTGATCTCAGGGAGCATTTTCAGTCCCGTGCTTTAACTAGCATCCAAAGCCACTGGCTAATCAGCAGGAGGAATGACTTGGAAAACGACTGTTGCTAAAATTGTCTTGAATGTTCATGAAAAGAGTCTCGGCCCTTTTTCCTTCCATCCCCCAAAATGACTGAAATGGGAATGTCTTCCAGCAACCAGAACACATTTAATGTGCCAAGCATCCACAGTTGTTCATTGTTCAATGATACTCACTTGCATTTTTGGAGACATTATTGTGGAGAGGTGAATTATTGGCCCTATGGGCCCTGGCTCTGAAGTGAGGCTCAAGCAGAGATTGAACTGGCTTCTGATTTGCACTCGGAGGTAGAAGGCAGCAAGCATTTCAACAGCATTGCTAAGGATTTCAGATGGGAGAGGGGAGCCCTCCTGAGGATACGGGGTGCAAGCAGGTGCTGATCTAACAGATCTCTTGAGGGAATAAAATGTGGCAAAGGACAGGAAATAAAATACCCCAAATAAACCCAGATACCCTGGTCGCAAAGGGGAAACGGCCCCAAAATACTGACTGACTTGGGGGAAGGGGTGGAGAGACGCCGTTGTGTAAGGATTGAAAGGGGGAGATTATACTATGAAGGAGATTCCTGGCGGTGCATGCCGCTGTCAGGGTGTGTGTGATTGGGTCTTTCAGCTGTCAGTCAGTAAGGAGCCAGCCTAGAACAAGGTGAGACAAGTTGTGCCTCCCTGCCTTAGGGGACAGCCTGCTTTGTCTCCCTCTGGTTTCAAGCCTTGAGCGCTAAGGCTCTGGATTTTAAGGAAGTAAGGAGTGTTGCATGGTAAACTTCCAGCCCGAGTGCTTTGTTCATTTGTATTAAACATCTCCATTCGCATGCCACGTACGTAGCCTGGCTCAAACTTTAATGGCCCAAATGCTGATGAGGACTAGGACGACTGTGACTGGCAAGGTCACGCAGGGCCAGAGCAATGCACCCTGCACAATGAGAGGTGGATGCACTTGATGTCAGAGGGAACAAGAAAGGGTCATGGAGGAGAAAAGAGTCCATGGGGATGAAGATAACTGTGGTGGTTACAACTTACTCAGTGAGAACCAAATCACCGCACTGTGAGAATGTGAGAAAATGGGCTATTTCCCCTCTAGTCTAAGGGCAGGGAAACAAGCTTATGGATGAGGAGAGCGGGAACTTTAAAGAAACAGCAGCAACTGGAACTTTGGAAAGAGAACCGTCACTTAGCTCCACCTTAGTAAAGACTTAAAAACCGACTGGTCCTGTAGCATTTTGTTAGTCTCTAGGGCAGGGCTACTCATGCAGCCCGTGGCTTCTTCATTTGCAGCCCGTGGCCTGTTTGTTTGTGACCCACGGTGCAGTTTGGGTTTACGTGGGGCTCAATATGCGGCCTGCCGGTGAGGTCCTTTGAACATGGCTTCCACTGGGAACACGCTCCAGAGTGGTGAGTCAATAGAATGGTCTTCTGCTGAGATGTGTTTTAGTAGTTAAATTCCTGGACTGTCATTGCTCATTAAAAGTGCTACCGTATGGGTGAAAATATTGCATCTTATTAATAGCAGCAGAACTGACTTAAATGGGGCTTGTGTGTTGTATAGCTTTCCTTAATCTTCGTATTCATGCCTGTCAGGGTGAAAGAAGCTATTTGCATATATTTGCATATATATTTGCATGTCTGTGCAACCACACTTAAGTTGCATGTGCTGTGAGTATCATTGTGGCCCATGGGGCTTCCAAAGTTGAGTAGCCCTGCTCATTGTTTTTTAAGTTTTTTCCTGTTACAGATTAACATGGTTACCCCTCTGAGGCCTTAGCAAAGAGTAGCAGAGTTGGGGCGAGTGTGGGAGAAACAAAGAGGCAGGACCAGAAGGGGGACCAGGTGGATGCATGAAAGATGAACAGGGACCTGATCACCTGGAGAGATGTGGGAGAGAGAGATCAATTGATGGGACAGCCATTCCTTACCGGAAGCCTGGGGAAAACTGGGGGAGCACCTCCCGGCCATCTAGGCAGCACAGCTGTAAAGGCGGAGATCTGGAATGGAAGAAGTTCCAGCTGGAGGAAGAGAGGACGGGGAGCCCCACACGGAGAATGAGCACAAGAGTTCAGCACGTGAGAGAGACTGAACGGTAGCTGTGGGTTGTGTCCTAGCTATAATATCGGTGTGTGTGCCTAAGTGAACTGCACTAGCTTTATGGCTCAAGTTGTAGAGGCTCCTATACTAAGTTCCGGAGGTCCCAAGTGCAAATCTGCCCAGTGGTTACACCTACATAGGGCCGGCCGATTGGCCTGATTCCTCCAAATAGGGCCCCGTGCCCTGAACCCGGAAGCGTGCCGGGTGCCATGGGTGGTGAGTTATTATTCAGAGCCAGGGACCCTGCTCCAGCAATATTTGGAGCTGGGTCTCTCCCCCAGCTCTGCCTGGAGCGGGTCCTGGCCCCCCCGCACGTCCTCCCACCCCGCCCCCAGAGTGTCCCCCTCAGCCCTGGACCGTCCTTACCGTGCATGGCTTTCAGTGCAGCTCCCCCTCGTCGGCTGCTGCTGCCGCCATGCGTGGCGTTTGCAGGTGAGTGGGGAGGATGCCCGGGTGTGACGTGACGTCATGGCTCGGGACTTTAAAACTGCTCGGCGTCACGTTGCACCGCTCGGCCTAGCTCCAGGTTCGGAGTCCGAGGCCCGAGCGCAGACTCCGGCCCCGCAAAGTGGAAGGCAGAAGGTAGGGGAGGGGGAAAACGAGGGGGAGGGAGAGGAAGGGGCTTGTGTGGAGGGGGAGGGGGAAGAAAGGGGAAGGCACCAAGGCACAGGGTGGAGGAGCGACAAATGCCAGGGGGCCAAGTGTAGACAATGAGGAAAAGGGCAGGAGGGGTGGTGTCAGTGGGAGGGAGGATAGGGTGATGCTGAGAGAGGAGAGGGTAAGGGCACTGGGGGCTAGAGGGGGGAGGAGGAGGTGCTGGGAGAAGGCTTGAAAGAAGGGGTGGGCATGAGAAAGGTAGGGATGGAGCAAGTTGTGTGAGGGCACAGAGGGGCATGAAGGTAATGGGGGCAGAGAGTGGTGAGGGGTGGGCATCAGGGAAAAAGGGGGCAGGGGCAGTAAGGGAAGGGGGAGGCAACAGGAGGGTGCAGGGCTAAGGGGAGGTGCAGGTGCCAGGGGATTCTGGGGTGAAGCAGAAGGGCAGACACCTGCAGGGGAGGGACCAGCACCAGAGGAGAGAGGCAGGGCAGGTGTGTAGAGGGAGGTGTTAGAAGAGGGGATGAGGAGGGGTAGCTCACATGATCAGAGTGGGGCTACTGGAGGAGTGGGCATGGGGGAGAGAAGGGCTGGTGGAGGGGGGCAGGTCACAGGAGGGCTGAGGGCAATGAGAAGGGTAGGAGTCAGGACAGCAGAGGAGGGTGAGGAGTTGGGGGGCAGCAGGCACCAGGGGAGCTGATGGAGCAAGGGGAGGAGACATGGCAGCAGAGAGAAGAGGTAAAGGTTATAAAATATTGATTAACAACTTGGGTGCCACAGTGGCACATCCAAACAAGCCACATGAACTCAGTACAGGTGCACAACACAAAAATCCATTCTGCTCATGGGAGGAAGCTCTTAGACTATGTCTACACTGGCGGCTTCTTGCGCAAGAACATCTTGCGCAAGGGTTCTTGTGCAAGAAGTCTTGCGCAAGAACACGTCCATGCTGCCATGTGCGAGCTGTGCTTTTGCGCAAGAGCATCCATGGCAGTGTGGACGCTCTCTTGCGCAAGAACGCTCCAATGGCCATTTTAGCCATAAGGGTTTCTTGCGCAAGAAATCTCTGCCGAGCGTCCACACTGCCCTCTTGCGCAAGAGCTTACACCTGTTAGAAACGAGCGTAGCTCTTGCGCAAGACGCCCTCTCTTCCCATGCCGTACTGTACATTTCCTTGCGCAAGAGCAGGCGGGCAGTGTGGATGCTCTGCGGGTTCTTCCGCAAGAACGGCTGTACTTGTGCAAGAAGCCGCGAGTGTAGACATAGCCTTAGAGGGAACACTTCCCTCAGCCTCTCTGCCCCCGAGTTAATGTCACACACATTGCGTTAATGCAATTGCAGGAAAGTTGCATGAGGGGGGTTTGGTGGGGGCCAAACTAATCCCTGTTGGTAGGAGGATGGTGGGAAAAGTCCTTCAAGAGGGGTGACATGACACCTTTTACTTCTGGTCATGTGTCTATCTTGCCCTGAGTGTGTTACCTACAGAGGCCTGGTTAACGGGGGACAGGAGGTGTGGCTAATGGGGGTCGGGGTGTGGTTAATGGGGCTCAGGGGGTGTGGCTAATGCGGGTCAGGGGGTGTGGCTAATGGGGCACCACCAAAAATTATACAAATGTGCTGGCCCTGGAGGAGGAGGAGTGCATCGGCTGCCTGTGCCGCAGGAGGTGTGAGTTTAGCGCAGGGTTTTCCTGCGCCGTGGGTGTGTGTGTGTGTTATTTCTCGTGTCTTTTTTTTTTTTTTTGCTCAACCAAAATTGCTGTGGGGTCCCATCGAAATTGTTCGAATGGGGCCCCACACTTCCTAAAGCCGGCCCTGCACCTACACACGTGCTTTGGAGCTGGCAGGTAAGAGTTATTTCGGTTCCAGCCCATCTGTAAATCTAGGTTGAAGCTGCTGTTTTCAAGACCATGTAAAATGAGGGTGGGGAACCTGGGGTCTGGATGTGGCCCCTGGATTCCTTGGATCCGGCCCTTGAGGCTCAGGCCTCTCCCCCATTATTGGGGAGCCAGTGCCGGAGCGTCAGCCGCCTCACTGCACCACCGTGGGCCTGGAGCACACAAAATCTCCTAGGCTGGGCCCCGCCAGGCTCTGGTGTGGGAGGGGAATGCGGGAAGTGTCTTTCTGCCTTTCAGTCAGGGGCCACGTCAGTCAGGGTTTGCTTGGGGTTTTGTTTTTGCTTCTCGCGTGTGTGTGGCCCCCGACTGATTTTCCTGTGGGCCAGCGCCTCCCCCCTCGCCCCCAACACGTTTCCCCGCCTCTGTAAAATGATCCCAGTGCTCGTGACAGGACATCTGGAGCTGAGGGTTATTTTAGGTGCTCAAAGCTAACTTGAGGGCTTGGGGTCCTGCAGAGCCGGGCCGCTCTTCCTCCACTCGGACACGGTCGCTCCCTCCTTCCAGAGGAGACCCAGAAAACGCCTCGTCCCGTGTGCCGAGAGACATCCCCCGCACAGATGGGTTTTATTTTGTGTTCAGTCATTCGAGCCATGTGGTCTCAGGATGTGGCCCAAAAGGGCGAGCCAAAGAAAGCGAGTTTAAAACAGCGCGCTGCCATGCTGTGGATCTAGCGGAGTTTGGGGCTTTGGTTGAGGCACGCCGTTTCCATGGCGACGGAGATTTTTTGTTGTCGCTTACAGGGTCCTTATGCAATGGCCTTTCCCACACAAAATCCTCTTGTGAGTTATGGCGGGGGACATGAGTAAGACTGGCTCAGAGAGTGTAATGAGCCCGGGAGGGACGAGATTCAAAGCTGGCTTAGGCCAGGAGCAGAGGCTCACTTGTGCAATTGCCACATGGAGAAGAAATTTCGCAGCTGCTTCCCCACTAAAAAGCACTCGGTCTGCTCCTATCTGTGAGGCATCTCGGGCACCAAAACACCTTGGAGGAACCTGGCCTACGTGCTCATTGGGGTGAATCAAGGCAGCTCGATCTGCCCCTAAATGAGTCTGAGCTCCATTGCCACACAAGCCTTCAGCACCGGGGCTAGAAGGAGGGGCCTTGGCAGAGCTGTGGGGCAGGGTGCGCCGCAGTGGCCCATGGTGGAGGTAGCTCCGGCTATCGGCTGTAGAGAGTCCATCTCCTTTCGCACGCCTCAGTATCACTTCCATTTCACAAGGAAAACGGGCGTGTGGAGCAGCTGTGCTAAGAACATCGCTCTGCCAGGCTGAAAGTGGTTGCTCTTCTCTTCTCTGCCGGCCTTGTGTGCTTGGCCCGGCTTGTCGTTAGCTACTTGGAGGGCGAGGGATTCGAGGCAGGGGTTGTCTTATTATTTGGGTGCAGCCCCCAGCACCGCGGGGTCCCCCATTTGAGGCTCTGTGCGAAGGGATGAGTCGTCCCTGAGTAAGCCGGATTAAGCCACATGCTGAGTCATTCCTGTGCTGGGTGCCAGCCAACCCTGGACGGGTGACTCAGGGGGGATTCACAGGAGAATCAGCCGCTATTCTGCTCCACGTCACTTCCTGGCTTTGAAACTCTCCCCTGCCTGGGGATGGCGGCAGATTCCACAGGCCCCACAGGCCTCAGCCTCCTGCAGCCCTGGCCTTGCTCCAGCCTCATTCCCAGCCCTTCTGTTGCCTTGTTCTGACCCCTGGCTCCATTGTCGGGCCCAGCTGCCAAGGCACTGAATACTAGGCCTGACTGCCATAGCTCTAACTGCTTGGCTTGACCCTCCCCGGCTGGGTTTCTGAGCCTGGTTGCTACTGCCACACCCACAGTGACAACTTCAGCAATGAACGACGTGAGCTAACGGCTCTTAGAAATACTGGACGTGTCACGTTTAGTCTCTGACTCCCTGTGGATGGTGCTGGTGGTCCAAAGGACGGGAGAAACCCTACTGCTGCCTCCCAGCAGGAAGTTCAGGGCTGTCTTCTACTGGTGCTAGTGAAGGGACATGATAGCAGTGTTCAAGTATCTAAAAGGGTGTCACAAGGAGGAGGGAGAAAAATTGTTCTCCTTGGCCTCTGAGGATAGGACAAGAAGCAATGGGCTTAAATCGCAGCAAGGGAGGTTTAGGTTGGACGTTAGGAAAAACTTCCTGACTGTCAGGGTGGTTCAACACTGGAATAAGTTGCCTAGGGAGGTTGTGGAATCTCCATCACTGGAGACATTTAAGATGATCTAGGTATGAACTGGATGGTACTTGGTCCTGCCGTGAGGGCAGGGGACTGGACTCGATGACCTCTCGTGGTCCCTTCCAGTTCGAGGATTCTATGATTCTATGAATTCTCCACTCCACCCAAATCCTATTGATAGCCGTGAAATCTTTGGGATCCAGGTAGAGATGAAGTAGGGTCCATTCACTCTGCCACAGAACCCCTGCCCAGCCTATAAATGCATGGGGGGGAGGGAGGAGCTAGGGAATGAAATGGTTGTTTAAAGTAAAGTGTCTCGTTAATTAGGAAAATGCCTGGCTAGGCAACTTAAAAACTGTCCATACTAATCATAACAAATAGCTGAACATAGACCAAATGTGATTTCCTTTGTTACTAAATGAAGCCATTTTGAAATCTGTTCTGCATACTGCAGCTTTCTTTGGCCTGTATTCTTCCACCAAAATGAGCTGTTTTCTACTCTGCGCCAGTGACATCATGTTTGTACAAGGCAATAGCTGTTACATAGGATCTTCACAGAAATCTCTCCTGACAAAGAAGGGACTGGAAAGCAGGCTTTTGCTTAGCTTTGCAGAGCACTGGTAATGTTTCTCCTCTGATCGCTGGGGTGTTGATATCAAAATAGAGAACATAGGGCAGGAGACGGAGGGGTGAGGTTATCATTTCCATGACTTCCTTCTAGGGAAGCATCAGGTCCGAGGGGATCAGGCTTGATGAAGCACAGTGTCTTCGTTATTATTGTGACTGGGGCCAGGCCATTCCTGGAAGGTGTCTGTGAACAATCAAGGGACTTGACAGCAGTTTCCAAAAAGCTACCTCTTTTGGTGGGCTTTGTAGCTTGTGGCATGCAATATTTACAGTATCCCACAAGGAAAAAAGTTAACCCCCTCTTCCTAGTTTTACTGCAGCAAAAAAAACCCAACACCTTATAAACGTCAAACTTCAGCTTAGTTGTGTATGATGTAAGCCAGCCAAGGGTGTGTCTACACTGCACCGTTATTTCGAGGTAACTAGCGTTATTTCGAAATAACAATGCAAGCGTCTACACAGCCATTCCATTATTTCGAAATAATTTCGAAATAATGGACAGCTTATTCCAAAATCTGCAAACCACATTCTACGAGGAATAACGCCTCTTCTGAAATAGCTATTTCGAAATAAGGCGTGTGTAGACGCTCCACTCCTGCTATTTCGAAATAGCCCCTCACCAGGGCCATACTAAGTTATTCCTCCTGGGGCTTTAAATTGAGATAGCACGTCTACATTAGGGAAGCCTGTGTCGGACTAATTTTGAGGCTTCTCTGTAGTGTAGACGTGCTATTTCAAAATAAGATATTTTGGAATAACTATTCCAGAATAGCTTATTTCGAAATAAGTGTGCAGTGTAGACATTCCCCTAGTGAGATAGAGGCCAAGCTGTCGCCGCTGAAGTCAATAGGAGCTTTGCTATTAACTTCAGTGTGCATAAAATCAGGTCTCTAGTCTAAAAAGTTTCTAATAGGTCAAAGGGGGATTTCCCTAGAGTGCCAAACTTAGAGAATAAAAACAAGGAGTCCAGTGGCACCTTAAAGACTAACAATTGGTTTTGGCTTTCATGAGCTCATCAGATGCTTGAAAATGTGGAAATGTAACAGACCAGTTCTCATACCTGTCTCTACCACGTAGTTTCCTGCTCCCGCTGAGTCTTCTCCCCCTGCCCCTCCCTGCCCCCGCATTCCTGGTTCAAATGAAATTCAGTGTACACATTGCTGCCAGAAATCCCATAGGCCTCCTGGGAAACTGTCTCATAGTAAAATACTGTCGCGTGTGTATTCACCGTGAGTGAATGCGCTGGAGGGCGACGTGAGATTGAAAGTGCCTTTGGTCACGAGGAAGACCTACAACACAGACAGGCATTCAGAATTCCTCCTGCTACCTACCCTTGTGCCTCAATGCAGATAAGGTTGCCAGGTGTCTGGTTTTGAACCAGACAGTCCAGTATTTGAGGGTTCTGTCCAGGAAAAAAAATAAGAAAATACCGGACACATAAAATGTCCGGTATTTTCTAATTAGGTAAGTTTTATTAGTATTAGGAGTATCAGTACATAGTTGCGTACTGCCTGGCTGGTAGAGATGTTCACCCTGCGTGCGCGTGTCTACCAGCCAGGCAGTATGCAACTATGCGAGGGGGGGCAGGGTCAGGGCAGGAGGGAATGCGTGGGACTGGACTCGCTCGTACTTCTCTGGGATCATGCGTGGGACAGGCAGTGCCCTGGGATCTGTGTGGGCCCAGGTCAGTTCCGCTCCCCGCCGGCCGATTCTCTCCCCCTGCTCCCACCCCCAGCCAGCCCCGCTTCCCGTCGGCTGGTCCCCCCCACCCGATCTCCCACGGCCAGCCCCGCTGCCCCCGGCGAGCCCTACTTCCCACCGGCTGGTTCTCCCCGCCTCCTCCTCCTGATCTCCCCCGGCCAGCTCCGCTCCCCCCGACCCCCTTCCGGCCAGACCTGCTTCTCGCAGGCCGGTCTCCCCCTGATCTCCCCCAGACAGCCCTGCTGCCCCGACCCCCTGCCCTGATTTCCCCCAGCCAGCCCCGCTGCCCCTGACCCTCTTCCCTCCCCCCCCCACCCCGCCAGCCCTGCTTCCCACAAGATGGTTTCTCCCCCACACACACATCCTCCCAGCCAGCCCCGCTCCCCTCCTGGACAGTGTCCCGCCCCCCCATCTGAGATCAAGTGTGTCCGGTATTTTTTTGAAGCCACCTGGTAACCCTAAATGCAGACAGGCCACTTCTAGGGCAATGGAGAAGGTTCGGTCGGGGTGTTTCGTTCAGTCCATGGTGCCTCTGCTGAACCAGCCATCAACTGTGCCAGTTACTACAAAGGGTTTAACTCTCATTTACAGAGGCCCCTTCTCACTGCCAGAGTGGTATAAAGGGGCCGTAGTTCGCATGAGAGCGAGACTCAGTGGGTTTTGTGACCACGGATGGCCATTTGTCCACATGGAACCAGGCTGAAGCACTTTATTCCTTAACTAACCCCATCGAAATGAAGAGAAGCACTTGAGAATTGAAGTGCTACTGATCTAGATGGTAAGCTCTTTGGGGCAAGGCAGAGGGGAGGACAGTCTTGCGGGGCCCCTGGGCAAGGGGGAGGTGGGTTGCTGCATTCCCGGAAGGGGCGGGGCCTCGGGTAGACGGGGCGGGGCTGTGGCAGCCAGCCCCCACAGCCCTCAGAGCCACCTGGTGGTGCTCCAACGGTGATTTGACAGGAGGGATCGTGTGAGGATTCCCTGTTCTGTTCCCTCCCTCTGGGGTATCTGGCATTGGCCACTGTGGGCAGACAGGACACTGGGCTGGATGGACCTTTGGTCTGACCCAGTCTGGCTGCTCTTACATTCTTATAATCTAAAGGTCCTGGGGCTTCAGCCATCTCTGGTCCTGCAGCAGCCAGGTGCCCATGGACCTTTTGAATTGCCAGGCCCTGGGCAATTGCACCTTTTGCTCCCTCTGTTGGCGGGCCTGGGCAAGAGTCAGCTCATTTGGGGAGGATGCAGTTGCCTTGCACATTGGGCGCCAGTACCCGAGTGGGGCTTCTAGGCGCGCTACAGTACAAACAAGTAATACGACCTGCCCTGCCTGACTATTAAATTATGAAAACATCCCCTCAAATTCACAGAAAGCTTTGTATGCAACCTCTCCGTTAAAGAGCCATTGGGGACATAGGTGGTGCTAATATGATCTAGAAGAAAGGAGGCAATTGTAACTTCCATTCTATTACCTGTAAGTAGCTTCCTAACTAGGAGACGAACAATAATGGAGCATCATTAGTATTGTACAGTGAGCCCTTCTATTGACATAATGCAGTCAACCCGTGGAACTCCTTGCCAGAGGATGTTGTGAAAGCCAAGACCATAAAAGAGTTCTAGATACATTACTATGTAGATACTATAAAAAAGAACTAGATACATTCATGGAGCGTAGGTTTAGTCAGGATGGGCAGGGATGGTGTCCCTACCCTCTGTCAGAGGCTGGGAATGGGTGACGGGAGGGATCACGTGATGATTCCCTGTTCTGTTCATTCCCTCTGGGGCACCTGGCATTGGTCACTGTCAGCAGACAGGATACTGGGCTAAATGGACCTTTGGTCTGATCCAGTATGGCCGTTTTTATGTCCATGTTATAATCCTCCAGCTACCCCCAGGAATACTGTATGGTTATAATGAGAATATACAGTGCTTTGCTAGTGGGGTGGGTAAGGCTAAGGAAAACCACTAACCTCCCACATCCAATTGAGAGCAGCTGAAATCCAGTGGTTGTCTTCATTGTTCTCAGGGGATGCAACTGGATCTCAGATCATCAGCGGATGTAAATTAAAGTAACCCTATGGATTTGAGCCAGAGTTTACATTCTAGATAGAGACCAGCGGTACTTCAGGGATTAGCTGTGCCATTCAATTAATGCATTTTTAAGCAAAATCTGAAAAAAGTTGCCCCGAGCGCTCTAACGCAAGCTGGCAATTTTCCTGGCATGTAGAAAGGGAAATTCTTTCTACCCCATAGGAATTCATAAAAATCAACTATTTCCCCTGAATCAGACGACAAACCGTTGTCCTCTTGCACTGAAGTAATACGTTGGCCATTTCATGACAACAGTATCACAGTTGCTGTGAAGCAACATCACCATTACAGTTAAGGGCTTTGTTTAATCCCTTGTCTCGGCATGTAAAACCACAGGCCTCATAGGAATGCATGTGATGTTTCCGGTAGCTTCTGAGACGAAAGGAACATGTGGTAGATCGCTAGAACAGGACCCCCTTGAAGAGAAATGCAAACAGCGAGTAGCTTTGTGTGGGAGGAATCAATAAACGCTTCTAATGTGCCATTCAGAAGAGCGCGGAGGTGAGACCCCACCTCTTGGAGGGAATGGGCCCGGGGCCTCAATGCCATCATACTTGTGGTTTTCTGACAAGTTCAAAGGGGGGATGGGGGCCGTTTGGGAAAGCAACCTCTGTTTCTCTTATTAATGGTTAAGCCTTTGCTGCTGATAAGACACTTTCAAACACAGATGGCTTTGTTGCAGGGGGGAGGTATTCAAGAGTAGGAAGTTTTTTTGTAGAATGCACCCTACTGTTTTTGTGGAGAGAACCATTTTAGTGCTGTAAATCCCTCGCAGCCAATCGCAATTTACTTTTTACTCTGACCGGACTTTGCCTGTCTGCCGGCAGCTGTGAGCAGGTCAAGCCAAGGTTGTAATCCGAGGTTTGCAGATGACACTAAGCTAGGGGGAGAGGTAGATACGCTTGAGGGCAGAGATAGGGTCCAGAGTGACTTAGACAAATTGGAGGATTGGGCCACAAGAAATCTGATGAGGTTCAACAAGGACAAGTGCAGAGTCCTGCACTTGGGACGGAAGAATCCCAAGCATTGTTACAGGCTGGGGACCAACCAGCTAAGTAGTAGTTCTGCAGAAAAGGACCTGGGGGTTACAGTGGATGAGAAGCTGGATATTAGTCAACAGTGTGCGCTTGTAGCCAAGAAGGCTAATGGCATATTAGGGTGCATGAAGAGGAGCACTGCCAGCAGATCCAGAGATGTGATTATTCCCCTTTATTCGGCTCTGGTGAGGCCATATCTGGAGTATTGTGTCCAGTTCTGGGTCCCCCACTACAAAAAAGATGTGGACGCATTGGAGAGGGTCCAGCGGAGGGCAACCAAAATGATTAGGGGTCTGGAGCATATGACCTACGAGGAGAGGCTGAGGGAGTTGGGTCTGTTTAGTCCGCAGAAGCGAAGAGTGAGGGGGGATTTAATAGCAGCCTTCAACTTCCTGAAGGGAGGTTCCAAAGAGAATGGAGAGAGGCTGTTCTCAGTAGTGACAGATGGCAGAACAAGGAGCAGTGGTCTCAAGTTGTGGTGGGAGAGGTCCAGGTTGGATATTAGGAAAAGCTATTTCACTAGGAGGGTAGTGAAGCACTGGAATGGGTTGCCTAGGGAAGTGGAGGAGTCTTCATCCTTAGAGGTGTTTAAGTCTTGGCTTGACAAAGCCCTGGCTGGATTAATTTAGTTGGGATTGGTCCTGCCTTGGGCAGGGGGCTGGACTTGATGACCTTCTGAGGTCTCTTCCAGCTTTAGGATTCTATGGTTCTATGGTAATCAAGTGCATGGAGCCAAAAGCTGTTCAGATTGATTGGAATCAGAATGACTGGATCTTGCAGTGGTTTTTTCCAGGTAAATCATCCCGAACCCTTTAGCCCTCAGGATAGTCTAAATGGGAGGCTGTGGAGCAGCCTGCTTTGGGCATTGGGATGCTCTATCACAGGCTGATGGTTCAAGGCAACATGAAGAGATCTTGCTGCTCAGCTAGCATTGGGAAGAGAAACACGTGCCATGGGAGTTAGGAGCCTAAATAACTTTCCAGGATCTAGGCCCGATGGTCAGATTTGTAATGGTATTCGGATGCCTGAAATGCAAATAGGTACCCAGTGGGATTTTTCAAGAGCATTTAGGTTCCTAATTCCCATTGGTTTCCATGAGAATTAAGTGCCGCCCTGTGAATGTTTCCGTAAGTTAGGGCCTCTTTCACCTTGTATTGGGGGGTGAGTGCAGGTAGCCTACAGGTAACCTCTCCCAGGGCACATGTAAAATCTCTGCCCCAATACATCTCCCCACGCAGACCAGTTTCCCTGTGGAAATTCCCACTAGCTGGTTGGCAGTCACTGAAGCGGTGGGACTTTCTGTTAATGGAGCGGTGAGTTCACACCTATCATTCCAGCTGGGGTTGTAAGGTTTCACCCAGATAATGAGAGATAGAACCTTCCCTGGAATCCTAGCAGAGCAAACAGAGCAGAGCCTCAGGGATTGCTAGATAGAGGAAAGTTGGAACAGATAAAGTTCTTGTCTTCATTTCTTTAGTTCCTCATCCCTAGAAGGATACTGACAGTTTACAGAAGCTTCACAGGGGCAGCCGTGTTAGTCTGTAACTGGAAAAACTTTAAAAACAACGAATAGTCTTGCAGCACCTTAGAGATTAACCAAACATGTAGATGGTATCATGAGCTTTCATGGGCACAGCCCACTTCAGCTTCCTGGGGGAGCTGCCAGGGACTTTAACTGATGGTGCCAAGTTTTCAAGTATCTAAAAGGCTGTTATAAGGAGGAGGGAGAAAAATTGTTCTCCTTGGCTTCTGAGGATAGGACAAGAAGCAATGGGCTTAAACTGCAGCAAGGGAGGTTTAGGTTGGACATTAGGAAAAACTTCCTAACTGCCAGGGTGGTGAAACACTGGAATAAATTGCCCAGGGAGGTTATGGAATCTCTATCACTGGAGATATGTAAGAGCAGGTTAGACAGTTATCTGTCGGGGATCATCTGGACGGTGCTTGGTCCTGCGGAGAGGGCAGGGGACTGGACTCGGTGACCTCTTGAGGTTCCTTCCAGTTTTAGTGATGTATGATTCTATGAGCTTTCTGCTCTTTGGGACATGGCTGTGACATCCTACATGCTTTGGAAAGTGCCTAGTGCATTTTGGGCACAACTAACCTTTCAAAAACCTATTTCAATGCCTCACTCCCAATAGCAGCTCACATCCTTACAAGTACTGGTCCGAAGAGCTTACCCTGTTCTGTTTCTAGTAGAGGCGCTCTCGTTCTCTCTCTCTCTCACACACACACACGTTTATACTGAAGGACATGAAAGATCTTAAAGGGGTGGTTGGGAAGGGCACTGGGACAAAACCTCAGTCTGTGTAAGCCAGTATAGCTCTGTAGACTTCACTGGGTCTCTGCTGATTTACATTAGTTGAGGATTTGGCCCAGAGTGTGGTGAAGTTTTGCGAAGAAGGCTTTTTAATCCCTTGCATTTGGACTGTCTGAGGCAACTGGTGCTTGGCCAGCACTGCCAAATCAAGGAGCTGCCTGGATCCTACAAGTCTCATGAATGCAAAGCAGACATCTTTTCTATAACGCCAAAGAGACATTCCATTGACATGACCTGCTCCCCTATAAAGCTAGAAAGTTAATGGCCTCCGGGAAGGTTTAAACAGGCGCATTGCGGGAATTATTGTGATGCTATGGAGCATATTTCATTGGACTCCCCTTGCTCCTCCCCTACTATTGCCCTGGGGTCATTCTGTGCAATGTTTTAGTCATTAATAATATGTATGATCAACACTCAAGGGTCACCACAGAAGTTTTTCTTCACAAGAATTAAGGAGAGTCACATGTTTTGTCTTTCCCTTTGCACTGCAGCTTGTAAATGTCACCGTCAAGCGAGGGTTTCCTTGGTGTGGTGGGAACGGCAGATGGAAATTATTGTTGATCCTTTGCTGGGAGAATAGTTTGGTCAAAGGCCAGAGCTTCTCTGTCCCGGCGTCCATCTGCAAAGAACCCGGGGCAGCTTTCCTTGAGTGACCCCCAGCACTTTTTATGTACAGCATGTTTGCTCAGCCAAGACCCCCTTTTTCACATCTCCCTCCTAAGTCATTGCACTGGATAAACCAAAGATAAACGTGCGGCTTACTGAAACGCTCTGGAGCCTGCTGGACTTTGATTACGCAGCCTGCCTGAGGAGTTGTTTATTTGCCTGTTTGTTTAATGTGTGTCAGTGGGGAGGGGTCTGCCGCCTCCCCTTCCCACCCCACCATCAAAGCCTCAGAGTAATCCCTTTGGAGGTCTGTTTCTGACATGCAAGGAAAATGGCTGTCCTGCAAGCTAAGGGGAGGAATGGAATACCCTTTCTGCTATGTGATCATGCATTCAGGCCATCGCACCAGACTTGGCCGAGTCATATGATGTGTGAGGTTGGAAGGGCGACTTGTCAGGTTTCCATCAGGGTGGAGAGACGACAGAATGGAGGCTCCTACATCAGTGTTTTTCAACCTTTTTTTTATAAAGTACCCCTTTGAAAAAAAAAATTATAAGCACCCCTAGTACCTACAGTGTTCAGACACACCCAATTTTTTCTACCATCGCAACACATTTGTTTAAACAACTTAATCGTAGCCGGGCTGGCGATGACAGTTTTGGGTGTAAAAAGTACAAAAATAATAAAATGCTGTAAAACTTAAAACAAAAATCCAGTTTTCTCCAAATTTCAGTTGTGTTGACGTACCCCCCACAGTCCTCTGGAGTACCCCTACAAGTACTTGTACCACTGGTTGAGAAACACTATCGTACAAAACCATCTCCAGGGGCACTTATTTTTCTGAAGGAAGGAAGATTAGTTTTGCATTTTCTTGGCTCTTCCTTTCTAGTCCTGTTGCAATGAATTAGAATATGGATTGGTTGCACACAGTCCTCTCTGTTGGTCACTCCTTCTGTGTGTCAGTAAGGCCTCCAAATCAGGAAAGCCCACGCTAAATTGGACAGCTTGAATCTTTCAGTCTAGTAGAACCTACCGTTACTTACAGAGACCTTCCCTGCTCAGACCTTACTCTGGCAAACTCTTTCAGAAAAAGGCTTCTTCCCCGTAGAAAGAGGTTTACCAATGTCGGAAAAACCCCTCTGTTCTTTCAAACTTTTTTCGAAAGAACGCGATTGCAGTGTGGATGCAAGTGACTTTTTTCGGGAAAACGGCCATTTTTCAAAAAAAACCTCTGCACTGTAGACATACCCTCCCTCTGGGGCGTCTGGCATTGGCCACTATTGGAAGACAGGATACCGGGCTATATGGATCTTTGGTCTGACCCAGTCTGGCCGTTCTTATGTTCTTATAGTCTTAGATTACGATTCAGATAAACTGCTAAAATCCCCCGGAGCAAATGATGTCTCTAGAGGCTTGATGTTCTACTCATGCTGGCCTGACTCCATCTACTCCAGTGCAGTGTAGTCAAGTCCATCAAAATGAAGGGGCATTGGGCCCTTCGCTGGAAGTGCATCTAATGAACTTTCTGTCACTCTGGTAAATAATAGAGATGGTTGGAAGCTTTCTGGTGTAATATTTCCTGTCAGAAAATGATGATTTGTAGGTATTTGTTGGGTTTTTAGTAAAAAATTGTTTAGAAGAAAAAATGGAACAGAACATTCTGATAACATGGTTATCTCCTGAAATGGGGAGGAGTTCCCCCCGCCCCCGATTTGATTGCTAGAAGTTGGGAATGGATGACAGGGGAGGGATCACTGGATAAATACCCTGTTCTGTTCACTCCCTCTGGGGCACCTGGCATTAGCCACTGTCAGCAGACAGGCTACTAGGGTAAATTGACCATTGGTCTGACCCAGTGTGGCTGTTCCTGTGGAAATGGCTGCTACAATTTTCCAAAATTAAATATTGTGATTTTCATGTTGAAATCAGAATAAAATGTTTTGATTCACCTCGGTCCATTTTTTGAGGGGAAAAAAACCATTGTGTGGGAAATTTTGGAACTTTTTTTCCTTTCCATTACAGGAGGGGAAAATCTAAACTATGGAATTTCCTGCAAAACAGAAAATCTGCCCAGAGCTAGTGAGTAACGACTTGCAATCTTCCAGAGGGGATTACATAAGCCATGGACAAGCAGCCCTTTTCATGAGACCGCATCTGTCACACAAAGACCCTAATAATGGCTAATCCTGCTACATCTCTCCCTCTTGTGAGCGATGCTTTCTCCGTGTCTTTCATTCTGTGCGGTGTGGTTCCAATTGAACAGTCTTTGGAGTCGTGGGTTGGCAGGACGATGCAAACAACAGCAGGAGAAATGTGTGGAAATATGTAATGACAAGGGTGTGGTGCAACAACGGAAAGGCCGCCCCAAGTGTCCTGAGAACGGAGCCAGGGGGCCAAAGTCTGATCTCTGTTGTGCTGGCACAAAGCTGGAAGAACTTCATCACTGTGACTGCAGATTTGCCTCGGTGTCAGAGATCAGAATCTGGTCTGGATTATTGTATTGGGCTGGCTGTTTGGCCCAATTTACAGGAAGATTAAGCATTAAAAAAAAAAAAAGCCAGCTCAGTCATTTCATGTCCTCAGCTTTCCAACAATAACAACCACCAAACCAAACCCACCCTCCTTTTGTCAGTCTGAGATTGGCTATCGTTGGTGGAGGCCGGGAAGGAGGCCTGGAATGGAAAACCCTGCCCAGTGTGCAGAGGGAATCCAGACACAGCTGTGTGGTCGAGACGCATCCCGCCCTAGCACACAACATTCTGCTCCCATGACTGAAGCCAGGAACACTTGCCGTGCCCAGATGAGAAAGCTCCCTTTGGGAAACTGCTGCAGGGTTTCAAGCTGTTGGAAACTTCTTGGGTTTGGTTCCCTGCCCCCAACACCTCCCTGGTACCTTTCTTTCCCCTCCTCCTTTTGGACTCTCTTAAAGTAACTAATAAACTAGAGCCTGAGGTAGAGGGACAGGCCTTCCTTCCAAGCCAGCTTCTTAGGCACACAAGACCACTGAAGAAAAGAGTCTGATGGGGGTTTTGCTAGCATGAAACTAGGGGAACATGTTGGGGAAACCTTCCAAAGCCTTCCACAGTCCTAGATTTCTTACTCCCCAAATGCTGGTAGATGACTTAACTCAGTGGTCTCCAAACTATGGAATGCACCTCCCAAGGAGGGGCCTGGTGTAATGTTTGGGTGGGAGGGAGGGAGTGAGTGGCAGGACCCAGAAAAGCCCCACAGCAGGTGGGGAGGGAGTGCCACTCAGCCCCCTGCTCTAGGGTTGCCAGATGGTTTAACCAAAAATGCCAAACACCCCCCCACACACACCCCCAAAAAAACACTGGGGAAAAAGTTAATAAGCCAAAAAAAAAAAACCCAAAAAACCCCAGCATGGCCCCTTTAAGAAATGTCTTTGAGGCTTTTTTGGCTTTAACGGGTGGCCATCTTGTTTTCCTTCTCCCAGCCAGAAGACAGCTCCCCTGCGGAACCAGGTAAGTGGGAGTGCGGGGGGCGGGCAAGGAGGAGAGCTGAGCCTGGTTGCTGAGTGTGTGTAGGGTTGCCAGGTGTCCAATATTTTTGCCTCCTGGCAGGGGAAAAAAATCAGAAAATACCAGACATTTTAGGTATCCAGTATTTTCTGAATTTTTTTACCAGACAGGGGGCAAAAATGCTGGACTGTCTGGGTCAATACTGGACACCTGGCAACCCTACCCTGCTCTTCCCCCAGCCCAGCTCCACCCAACTTCCTGCTCTACCCGCAGGCCGCAGCCACTCCCCCACCCTCAATTCTGCCTCCAGCTCTGCCTTCAGCCCAAGTTTCTCTGATGCGCCAACAGTGCAGGAATGGACGGTGTATGTGGGTGGGTGCAGACAGATTCCATTACTGGTAATGACGGGAAAAGTTTGGGCACCGCTGACTTTAGACCCTATTTTTCCATCCAGGGCTGCAGATTTGATGCTTGCCATTGGAGACAGAGTAAACAGCATCCTAGCCTGGACCAGTTCATTGCAGAAGTGGTCTTAGCCAGGATGTGGGCTTGTAAGGAAAAAGACTCCATTGGCACGGATGTTTGCTGAAACAGAAAGGTAGCAAACAGCAAACCAATAGAAAGAAATACTTTCTTTTCATACAGGGCAGAATTAGACTGTATATAATTGCTACAGGATACTGCTGGAATCCAGAAGCTAAGTAAAATCCAAAGAGGGATTGGGCATGCCAGTGGATAAGATTAGAATTGTTTTGGGAGGGAAATGGAGATTTAAACCAATCTCTAACTAGTAGGAACTAGGATGAGACCTTCACAGAGGCAGATATATCCCCACGTTTGCTAGTGTGGAGTTTCTTGCACCTTTCTCTGAAGCATCAGATGTTGGCACCACTGAGCACATGATATTAGACTAGACTAGTCATAGGTTTGGTGCAATCTAGTAATTCCAGTGTTCCTATCTGGGCCTGCTTGTATTCAAAATTCAGTTCAATGAGATCTGCTTGGCATGATGACTTGTACCAGAGCATGATGAATTGTCAGCGTAGGGGAAAAAAGAGACGAGCACTGCCTTCTTTTCCAGTGTCACTATCCTAGACATCACTGGTTCGCCTGGTTTTCCCCTGCTGGCTCTGAAACGCCGACTCTCTTGTAGTTCTTACCTGGAAAAGGGTGAAGGTTTCCAGCAGGGCTGTAAAGGAATGTCACCCTGACGTCCCATGCTCAGGAGCTGGAAGAGAGCCCACTCACACAGGATTGCTTGGGGGCATGAGATCACCAATGAATAGCTTCCTAGGGACACTTTGCACAGCTGCTTCTTATTCCCCCTTCTAAGGGGAGTCCTCCTGGCTCAGTGAACTATTTGCACCTATGTCTTTAGGGCTACGGGTTGAGGCATAGGAGTATGGACTGAAAGTCATGGATGTGCTGCATGGCTGATTTGTGAATCATTTTTCAATCCCGATAAGTTTCTGGCCTCTATCTTGTGGCAGTGAGTTCCACAGGTTAATGGTACATGATATAAACTATTTTGATTACATTTAAGTTTGCTGCCTTCAGATAAAATCAGTTGCCCTCTTGCAGCTCAGCTACTCTAAGCCATTCATTATTTTAATATACCTATAATAGTGGTTCTCAACCTATTTACCATCGTGAGCTTTGTATACCACTCTCTGTGTGTTCTATGGGCCACATCCACCCAATATATTTGCTACATGTATGGCCTTGAGGATGTAAGAGGGGCCACATCTATGTGCTGACTGGGCCACAGGCTGAGAACCACTGGTCAAGTATTGTCCTCTCTTAACTTCTTTGTCTCTGAACAGTCTTTAACTTAGTGCTGTGTGTTTCATCATCCAGGGCAATGGTGATATAAAGTGATTTTCCCACCAGACTGTAGCACTAAAATATTTGATCTTTCTGATGGCTGTGGCCTGAGTCAAGTGAGTAAATTGCAGTAATTCATCTCCTGTGCCCACTTCTCCATGCTGTTCAAGTGATGTCACATCCCCGAGCCTCTCAACCCAGCTTCATTCAGATTCTCTCTGATCAGTAGATGAAATGACACTGTTCTTCTTGCCAACTCATTTATTTTAAACTGATGAAGAGCCATAATTATTCACCATTCCTATATTCACTACAAAGGACAGCCCCATCTGCAGCATAGTGAGCATTCAGAGCTATTCGCTAGCTACTAGCAGATGTGGGCATTCTCAACCAGAGTTATGGAAGCAAAAGGAGAGCAGAGGGAGAATTAGTAATAAATAACTTATTAGCTGGATCTTGGCTTTTTCTCCTGTTCTGTTCTTCAATCGGCTGCACCCAGATGATGCTTTTCTCAGCTGTTTCACTTCCCTGACAATTTTGGTGACTAACTCTTGGCCTGCAGGTTGTTTTTGAGGTTCTTTGAGCAGACCCCTATGCCTCGTGACTCAAAACTGGCTAACCGCTTGTAGCTGCCCATGATATGGCTTGGTTTTCAGAAATTGCCATGCCTCCCACTGTAACAGATTGGGGTGTAGGTAGCCTGGCCTAGCAGTCACGGCTGGGCTGGTGTCACGAAGTCAAGGACAGTCCTGAGACACTAGGCCAGCGAGTGAAGATCAAAGGAATCACTCGAGCCCGAATCAAGAGGTGAGAGCCAGGGTCAGAGTCAGGCTGGGCTCAGAGACTGGAAATGATCAAAGGAGGTGAAGTCTTTCCTGATTCCCAGCGGATAGGCGATGAGGAAATCGTACTGAGATAAGACTAATGCCCATATGTGTTGTCTCTGCAGGGTTGAAGTTTATGCAGATATTCCAGGTTCTAATGGTCACAAAAAAACCATGCCCCAGGTGTCTATCTCCCCTGAAGGGATAGTGTCACTCTTTGAAGGTGTCACTCTTTGAAGGTGGACAACAATGATGAGGGGTTTGGAATGGATCCCATATGAAGAGAGGTTAAAAAGACTGGGACTTTTCAGCTTAGAAAAGAGGAGACTAAGGGGGGATAGGATAGAGGTCCATAAAATCATGACTGGTGTGGAAAAAGTGAATAAGGAAAAGTTATTTACTTGTTCCCATAATATAGGAACTAGGGGTCCCCAAATGAAATTAATAGGTAGCAGGTTTAAAACAAACTGAAGGGAGTTTTTATTCATGCAGTGCACAGTCAACTTGCGGAACTCTTTGCCAGAGGATCCTGTGAAGACTTGGACTTTAACAAAATTCAAAAATAGCTAGATAAATTCATGGAGGTTAGGTCCATCAATGGCTATTAGCCAGGGTGGGTAGGAATGGTGTCCCTAGCCTCTGTTTGTCTGGAAATGGGTGACAGGAGAGGGATCACATGATGATTACCTGTTTCTGTTCACTCTGGGCCATCTGGCATTGGCCACTGTCGGCAGACAGGACACTGGGCTGGATGGACCTTTGGTCTGACCCAGTATGGCTGTTCTTATGTTCTTATTTAATCAGGAGCAGCTCCTTATTTCACAAGTCCATTCTGAGGAGGTGAGGTTTTGGCAGTTATAAATACAAGGCTGATTTGTAGGACTCAGGCAGCTTCAGCATCTATGAAATTATCTTCAGCTCCTGAATCCATTAGGACCCCATCTGGGGGAATTCAGAGCCACACATCAGTCGGCCAGCTCAACCAGTGGTGGGGCCCTAGGGTTACCTGGGAGAGGTGTGGGTGAGGTAGGGTCAGGGTAGCGCTCTTCTCCTTTTGCTCAGGTGGCTGGTTGTCAGTATGGCGAGAGAAGTCAATAAATGTGTCCAGGCTGGTCCAGGTCTCCATGCAGGCTGGCTTTTACCGCCTCGCTCCATCCAGACTGAAATAAGTGCAATTGGGCCACCTCGTTCCCCTCAGCATGGGCCATGAGTTGTCAGAACTAGGCAGGGTGTGAAGCAGTAGGCTCTCATTCTTCTTGCAGGCCTGGTGGTGCGGCTTCTGCTTGGCAAGCACGATGAAGGCCCTCAAAAAATGCAGAAACTTCTCACAGGAGCGTGTGTCGGTCGGTTTACACTGGGCTGTCCTGCTTCTCCAGCTAGCAAACCTACCCCACTCTGGCCTGGTCAGTGGGAGGGCAGAGCAAGAAAAGGAGACAGTGTTGGTTCAGGAACCCCACAAACTTCTGGTGGTTCCCAGAAAACTTTCAGGCAGCAGGCCTGGAGCATGGCCTCCTCTTCCTGGGAGCACGCTTGCTGCTCACCGAGTGTCACATTTTCTGTTCAGAGCTGTACCAGCTGGGCCCGCAGTAAATGGTTCTCTCTGGAGTGGAGTGGCCTTCTCCTGCAGAACCAGTACCCAGTGGGGCCCGGTGGGTGGTGATAGACCCACCCCTTCCAGATCCCTCTTCAAGGGCTTCCACGTAGTTGTGTCAAAAGTGATCTGGGCAAACGATCAGGGATTGCGGCATAGGGCAGCTAGCCTAGTGGTCACAGCTGGGCTGGGGCCTCCGAGCCAAGGGCGGTCAAAAGATAGTAAGTCATTGAGCAGGAACAAGCAAGAACAAGGGTGAGAGTCAGGCTGGGATTAGAGATCAGAGGTGGTACCAGGCGGGAATCAGGAGGTCAGGAGGCTGGGGTCAGAGACTGGCAATAAGCGACCAAGGTGAGTTATGGAGTCGCAGAAGGTCGGCAGTCTGTGTGGTGGTTGTTTGTGTTTGCATAGGACCCACCACAGGACCAGGGCTCCCACGCACTGTACTAATACACAATAATAATATTAAGGCCCTGATTCAAGGAAGCACTTACACGTGTCTAACTTTGACTTCAATAGGCTGCTTCATGGGCTGAATTGCCGTGTGGATGTAGCTATCCACAAACGTGCCTGTCGTTCTGCTGCTCTGCTAAACCCCCAGCACTTCCAGGAAGTGAACTTCAAAGAACCACAAGCAACTGAAGTGCAGTTTGGTTTAAAACGAAAACAATACAGAGGGGCAGTTTTTGGGGTGGGGGTTGGAAATCGGTAGTCACTGGGGTTCTAAGCATAGTAAGCAAATACAATCACCCCACATCTAAAGAAAAATGCAAGTCACCCAAATCCTTGTCATAATGTTAAGGGAGAGAGGAATCTGTGGTGGGTTAACTTAAAAAGACAAGTGTAGCACCTTGAGGCATATCAAGGGTACTTGGAGTATGTGGCTGAGTGCATTTCTTAGCACCGCTAAGTCAGTCCTTCAAATAGACTAGAATAAAATGTCTTTTAAGGTGAGTGACCTTTGTGCTGTTAACGAGGGACTATTCTCGCTTTCTCAGGCACCTCTCAGTGCCTATCAAAGCAGACCTGCGCTTTCTCCCAAGAGGCCCATCTATATTAAGATTGAACCGGAGTCCAGCAAACACTTGGCTGAGAAGCCTGAAGTCTTTACTTGTGACCAATGCCCAGTTAAACTCCAAGGCCCTGCTATTTTATGTATTCAAAGGCTGCCCCATGACACCAGTCCAAAGCTCCAAATCTACTATAATCACACAAGCGGCGAGGAGTCCTGTGGCACCTTATAGACTAACCAAAGTGTTGGAGCATAAGCTTTCGTGGGCAAAGACCCACTTCATCAGATGCATGTAGTAAAAATTTCCACTACATGCATCTGACGAAGTGGGTCTTTGCCCACGAAAGCTTATGCTCCAACACTTCAGTTAGTCTATAAGGTGTCACAGGACTCCTTGCCGCTTTTGCAGATTCAGACTAACATGGCCACCCCTCTGATACTTATAGTCACACAGTGACCTAATGTCCTGTCTTGGGTTGTTCTCCCTCCATCCTAATTTGATCTCTCTCTCGTTTTATAACCATGTTCCTGCACCATAGGGTTGCACCTGGTTTGCAGCAGACCCCTTCTGATAACATCTGACAAGCACCGCCATGAAAGAAGAGCACCTGTTTGGTACGCAACGTAGCTAGAACAATAGTGCTTCCTCCTCCATTCCCCGGCAGTTCGTGGCAAGCAGGCGGTGTGGCTGGATAGTCTGCCAGATTCTGACTTATCATGAATGGAGTCAGAATTCGGGACAAGCTGCATATATCTTCAAGTAACACCAGTGGCTGGTGACCTTCTCCACCAGACATTCCATCCTTTGGCCACCGAAATAGTTTGGTGTCATCTTGGCCTGTTTTTGTCTTTATAAAGGAGGTCATGCAATGCAGCGAGAGCATAAGCACCCTGGGGAAAAGTAAGGGCCAGACGCCCATCTTCTGTAAATTGGTGCAATGCCACCGACAGCAACGAACCTACATCAATTTATGTCAGATGAGGTGCTGGCCAGTCGCGTTCACTTCCACCAACGTTGGGCAACGTGAGCCCTCCTATTATCTGTGGTGGCTTCCAGAGCTCCACTTCATGCAAAGTTCGTAGGGTCTCTTCACTGGGGATAAGAAGCATCCAAGCTTCTTTGGGGGTGGAGATTGGGCCTAAAAACATAAGAACGGCCACACTGGGTCAGACCAAAGGTCTGTCTAGCCCAGTATCCTGCCTGCCGACAGTGGCCAATGCCAGGTGCCCCACAAGGAGGGATCATAACAGGTAATCCTCATGTGATCCCTGCCCTGTCACCCACCTCCACAGAAACAGAGGCTAGGGACACCATTCCTACTCATCCTGGCTAATAGCCATTGATGGACCTGACCTCCATGAATCTATCTACCTCTTTTTTGAACCCTGTTAAAGTCTTGGTCTTCATAACCTCCTCTGGCAAGGAGTTCCACAGATTGACTGTGTGCTGAGTGAAGAAAAACTTCCTTTTGTGTGTTTTAAACCTGCTGCCTATTAATTTCATTTGGTGACCCCTAGTTCTTATATTGTGGGAATAAGTAAATAACTTTTCCTTATTCACTTTTTCCACGCCCGTCATGATTTTATAGACCTCTATCCTATCCCCCCTTAGTATCCTCTTTTCTAAGATGAAAAGTCCAAGTCTTTTTAATCTCTCTTCATATGGGACCCATTCCAAACCCCTCATCATTTTTGTTGCCCATTTCTGAACCTTTTCCAAAGCCAAGATACCTTTTTTGAGATGAGGCGACCACATCTATATGCAGTATTCAAGATGTGGGCGTACCATGGTTTTATAAAGAGGCAATAAGATATTCTCTGTCTTATTCTCTATCCTTTTTTTAATGACTCCTAACATTCTATTGGTTTTTTTGACTGCCACTGCACACTGAGTGGATGGTTTTAGAGAACTATCCACAATGACTCCACGATCTCTCTCTTGAGTAGTTGTAGCAAAATTAGTCCACATCATATTGTATATATGGTGGGCATTATGCTTTCCAATGTGCATTACTTTACATCTATCAGCACTAAATTTCATTTGCCATTTTGTTGCCCAATCACTTAGTTTGGTGAGATCTTTGTGAAGCTCTTCACAGTCTGCTTTGGTCTTAACTATCTTGAGCAGTTTGGCATCATCTGCAAATTTTGCCACCTCACTGTTTACCCCTTTCTCTAGATCATTTATAAATAGGTTGAATAGGATGGGTCCCAGGACAGAACCTTGGGGACACTTCTCGTTACCTCACTTCATTCAGAAAATTTACCATTTATTCCTACCCTTTGTTTCCAGTCTTTTAACCAGTCACTAGTCTACAAAAGGACCTTCTCTCTTATCCCATGACAACTTACTTTACTTAAGAGCCTTTGGTGAGGGACCTTGTCAAACTGAAATATGTTCTAGCAGGGGTGATAAAGCTTCCATTCTCATGCTTCGTCCGGCTTGGCCACAGAGTGTGTGAGCCCCTCAGAGCAGGAAACGTCTTACCTGTGCATGTGTGTACAGTGCCTAGCACAGCAGCAGGCTTAATCTTGGTGTCAGCCTCAGGCCCTGCCCAGCTGTCATACAATGTTTTCACACTTTAGTGTTCTGGAAGAGGTAAAGACTACCAGCATCGAGGTAATGATCACCTGTCGGCAACTTCGCTGGACTGGTCACATTGTTCGGATGCCAAACCATCACCTCCCGAAACAGGCTCTGTTTTCTCAGCTGAAAGAAGGGCACCGTAATGCGGAAGGACGACGGAAGCGTTATAAGGACTTGCTAAAGGATAACTTAAAGAAGTGCAGCATTGATGTTGACCCTCGGGAGACACTTGCGAAGTGGACAGGGGGCTTCAGACAGGGGAGTTTGACGGACGGAGTCATAATATGGTTAGGAGACCCGCAACACCTGTGCCAGCACTGCTTCTGTCTCCTCCGTCTGTGCCTGTAGCCAGACAGACCTCCTGACCTTGGATGCCTCTACCCAGATTCTGGTGCGGTTTTGCAGGGACTGTGGCTTGCAATTCCCACTTACTGAAATCCAGGCTGGGGGGACCATCCAAAGCGAAAGGTGCCTGCTGGTGGAATCTCTCAGGAAGCAGGTGGGAGAGCTACTGGAGGAGGTGACTTGTCTGAGGAGCATCCGAATCCACGAGGAATTCCTGGAGAGTATTCAGGTGGAGACCGCTGAGGTAGGTGTCCCACTAGACAAGGCTGCTGACACACCACTGGTGGAGGAGGAGATGGTTCGGGGTATGCTGGCAGCTGGTCACTTCTGGCAGCAGGCAGCGCTCCACTCCTGCTCCCAATCCTCCCATCGTGGTATTGGAGAACCGTTACACTGTTCTGGATATGGGTGATAAGGAATCACCCCCTACAGCAGAAGAGGAGAAGCTGTGTACCCTCAAGGCTGGGAAGTCTGCAGCCACGCCTGTGAGAAGGAAACATAAGGTAGTACTGGTGGTTGGAGACTCTCTTCTGAGGGGGACGGAGGCACCTGCCATGAACCAGGCGAGCAGGGCTGCTGGTATGGTCAGGGCCAGGACTTCTGGTGGTGCCACTGCCCCACCATTCGGCCCAGTTAACTGGTTACCTCTCCAGTAGGCCTAGTGCTTACCTGGTAACCGTTTACATCCCTATAAGGAACTAGCTGCATCGATCTCGGAACCATTAGCAGTTCTTTTTAAGAACTGATGGAGCACAGGTGAGGTCCCAGAACTAAGGCAAATACGCACACTGGAAGGCAGGGTTAGAAAGCCAAGTGACTTTGACAGATTGGAGGATAGGTCTGCATTCCACAAGGTGAAAGTCAATACAGACCAGGGCCAAGTATTGCATTTAGGAAGGAAAGAAAATCAAAGGCACAACTCCTAAATAGGGAACACCTGGCTGGGTGGTGATACTGCTGAGAGGGGTGTGGGGAGTTATCACCCATCCCAGACTGACAACGAGTCAAGAATGTGACCCAGTTGCACACAAGGCTAATCTCCTTCTGAGGTGTGTGAGCAGGAGGGTTGTGTGTGTAAGACACTGGAGAGGCATGGGTCTGCTCTGCTTAGGCAGAGGCCTCCATTGGAGGGCTGTGCCCTATTTGGAGCACTGCGCTTTTGGAGAAATGTGGACAGATGATAGAGAGTCCAGAGGAGAGCAACAAAAATGAGAAGGGTTTAGAGAACCTGGCCTGTGAGGAGAGGTTAAAAAAATCCAGGCATGTTTAGTCTTGAGAAAAGAAGCCTGAGTAGGGCTGTGATAACCGTCTGCAAATATGTTAATGGCTGTTATAAAACGGATAGTGATCAGTTGTGCGCTGTATCTGCTTGTAATATGTCAGGTTGGTCTGGGCACTGCTGAGAGCATCAGATCAGGGCGAATTGCTTAGAATCAGGGCTACTGACAGCCCAAGACTGGGGGTTCTCTTCTATAAGGCACCAGACCAGTCACAAAGAGCACTCCAGCTGCCAATCTGGCCAGCAGGAAGCCTCACAAGCAAAACCCCTTGAACACCCCAGTGTTCCCTGTGCCAGAACCAGACCCAAACCTTACCCAGGTGAGAGGTTATAAAACCTAATCTCACCAACTCCAAACAGGTTCTCCCGGTCCCAAAGGACCAGCCACAGTCCCAGGTCAATTTATACCTCAGATCTTACCCACAAGAGCCCTCTGGGCCAGTCCTTTAGCATCAAAACTCTAAAGGTTTATTAATAAAAGAAAGGAAAGGGTTGAGAGTGAGATCGCTAAGGAGAATACATTACATACATCAATCACCAAGTGCTTGATGCAGGCTCTTAGCAGAGATGTAACAAACTGATGGCTTAAAAATCTCTGGTGTACATACATCCTGTGTCAGGATGGGTCAGCAATCCTTCCCTGCTCTCTGTCCCTAGCAAGGGTGCACCTGGAATCAGGAGCAGGATTAAAGACAAGATGGAGATGGCCTCACGGTACGTTTATATTCCTGGTGTCTCCCAAACTGGAGTTGGTCACATAGTCAAGTGACCTGTCTGTGTCTTTCCTACGAATAGCCATGACGTACTGGCTGGTCTGCAGGTTTCCAGCCGCATTCCTCAGGTGTGTATTGGCCTCTCTGCGAACCACTGTCCATGAAACATCGCTAATTAGCACAGCCATTCACCGAAAAATCATCCCTCGCAATAGGCAGTCCAGGCCCATTGCTCCCTCCCAGCCAGAGAACGTTTACAATACACGAACAGAGCCCATATTCATAACTTCACATACAAAACTCCTACAAGTCCATGAGTAGCATACATGGAATCAGTAGAGCGTAAGCTTTCATTTGACGCCTCCCATGGCTCACGTTGGACAGAACTGGGAGCAAATACCAGCCGTGGGTGCTGCAGCGAACTGCCTGTTCACATTAAAATCCAATAACGTGACACCACCGAGGGCAGAACAACTAGCAATGGGCTTAATCTGCAGCAAGGGAGATGTAGGTTAGTGTGATGGGGCCCCACACTGGCCCTTTAAGGGTAAAACCCAGCTTGAAGAGGGATGAGAAAGCAAAGCCCCACAGTGGAGGCAGGTACTAGCTAATTAGGGCCCAGCTGAGGGGTAGAAAGAACGGCTCCTGGAGGGGAAGAGACAGGCTCACTCTTGGTCTAGCTGTGGACTGGGAGGACCCTGGCTGCCAGAGAAGCTGGAGGTTTCCTGACTTAGAGCAGGCTGGGGAAAGGCAGGCGGAGCTGGGGAGCTCAGGCCTGGCCTCACTCCCAGGCTGCAGGGCCTGAAGCAAGGCCTGAGGGCACTAGGGCTTCAGGGAGGCAGCAGGTCTACACCCCCCTTGCCAATGAGGGGCCGCCATTTTAGACTGCAGTTTGCCCCTGATGAAGGGCTAGATGAAGACGGACAGTGGGTCACTGAGGCAAGGTGGGCCTAGGGGGTTGGGGGTTCCCAGAGGGGGAGGACCCCAGAGTGTGGGGCACTGTGGCAGGGCAGTACCCAGAGGTGGAGAAAAAACAGGTAACCGTGGGTAGGACACCGACCAAAAGGGGGCGCTCCAGGGCTGAATGAGCTAATTCCCGAGTGCCCAGCAGGAGGCGCCCCTGGCAGTGAGAGTTTGCCTGGTTACAGTTAGATATTAGGGAAACGTTTCTAATTCCAAGGGTCGTTAAAACTCTGGAATAGGCTTCCAAGAGATGTTGTGGAACCCCTGTTATTTTAAGCACAGGTTGGACAAACGCCTGTGAGGGTATGTCTACACTGCATTCCTCTTTAAAAATGAGGTTTAAGGGTTATTTCGAAAGAAGGGTTTTTCTCGAAATAACCGCATCTAAACAGCGTTTTGTCTTTCGAAATAGGGTATTTTGAAAAAGTGCCCAGACATGATTATGCAAATGAAGCACGGGAAATTCAAATCCGCGCTTCATTTGCAATTTCACTCGCCTGCATTTGCATTCCTCTCTTGAAAGAGGAATGCAGTGTAGACATACCCTCAGGGATGGGCTCTGTTTACTTGGTCCTGCCTCAGTGCAGGGGCCTGGGCTGGATGACCTCCTGAGATCTCTTCCAGCTCTGTGATTCTGTGATTCTACTTCTTGAGGTCCCTGCCAGCCCTGCTTTTCTGTGATTCTATGATCATCTTCTAGTACCAGCTACAACCACAGAGCGAAAAGAAGCAGACTAACTTGCTAAAAAAACCCATTAAATTAGCTACACTTTTGTGATGCCCAAAAGGAGTTTGTTCTGAGTTCAGCGGGCGCTTTGGAACAAAGCAAGGGGCTGATCTAGGTTTTAACTGGTTCCTCGATTCATCAATTTAATGAATCCCTAGCCCCTAGGCAGCAAACTGCCAATCCTGCCTGTTTTAAGCGACAGTTTTAAGCTTTGTTTTCCTCCAAACTGGGACAAAAGAAGAAAGCCTTATTGTTCTATTGGCCAGACAGAAGAACAATGAATGGATAGTGTAGAAATGGGATGGGTAGTGGCAGGACGGCGTTGGAGCAGCATCAATCAGAGGGGGGCGAAGGGTGGTATTTGTGGAACTGCCGCCGATAAGATTGTTTAATAATAAACAGAAGTGGCGCAGTCATTAATTTTTGCAGCGCCTTAGATGCACTGATAAAACACATTCCTGCACTGGAAGAGGTTAACGTCTAACTAAGAGAAGGCAAATAAATGCAAGCCAGTACAAAGGACCGCAGTGGTGGAAAGGAAGCGTGTGGGGGTTAGAAACGAGAGCTGGTGCTTAATGGATTTGTTGGGTTTGCTGGCAAATCCGAGGCTGTGTCTAGACTGGACAGTTTTTCCGGAAAATCAGCCGCTTTTCTGGAAAAACTTGCCAGCTGTCTACACTGGCCGCTTGAATTTCCGCAAGAACACTGACGATCTAATGTATGATCGTCAGTGTTCTTGCGCAAATACTATGCTGCTCCCATTTGGGCAAAAGCCCTCTTGCGCAAATGCTTTTGCGCAAGAGGGCCAGTGTAGACAACCCAGAATTGTTTTGCACAAAAAAGCCCCAATGGCTAAAATGGCGATCGGGGCTTTCTGGCGCAAAAGCGCGTCTAGATTGGCCAGGGGCGCTTTTCCGCAAAAAGTGTTTTTGCAGAAAAGCGTCCGTGCCAATCTAGACGCTCTGTTCCGAAAATGCTTTTAACGGAAAACGTTTCCGTTAAAAGCATTTCCGGAAAATCATGCCAATCTAGACGCAGCCCGAGAGATTAAAAAATTAGTTTTAGGTTGAACCAAAATTAATATAGTTTTGGAAAGTGTTGATGAACAAAGGATTTGAAGGAAGGGGTTGAAGGAGGCACAAGGTGGTAGAGCAGGAGAGGAAAGATGAGTTATGTTGCCAGTGCTGGATCTGAAGCCCTTTGAGGATATGTCTACACAGCAAAGTTATTTCAGAATAACAGCTGTAATTCTGAAATAACTATGCGCGCGTCTACACAGCCATGCCGTTATTTCGAAATAATTTCGAAATAACAGATGGTTTATTCCGACTTCTGTAAACCTCATTCTATGAAGAATACCTCCTCTTCCGAAATAGCTATTTCGAAATAAGGCGTGTGTAGACGTTCTACTTCTGCTGTTTTGAAATAGCCCCTCACCAGGGCCATTCTAAGTTATTCCTCCTGGGACTCTAAATTGAGATAGCATGTCTACATTAGGGAAGCCTGCCTTGGACTAATTTTGAGGCTTCCCTGCAGTGTAAATGTTCTATTTCGAAAGCTCATGATACCATCTACATGTTTTTTTAGTCTATAGAGTGCTACCAGACCATTTGTTGGTTTTTTTCTGTAACAGACTAACTCGACTACCCCCTGAAGCTTCTATTCCAGAATAGTTTATGCTGAAATAACTGTGCAGTGTAGATGTAGCCTGAGAGAGCAGGTTATTATGGGTAAATGACAAAGGAAGCTGGAACTTACTATATGTGCGATTGACCGTAACCATGCTGCAGTGGTGAGTAAGCGTGTGCTATTAAAGCTCCTGACATGTGCCACGCATACCTTATCTCTAACTATTATGCTCTGCCCTTAGAGGTGTGGATGGGCCTCTATGCAGGATTTCATACACTGTACTCTATTGTATGTCTCTCATCCATGCCCGCCTCTCCAGAGCAGGTCTTCAGCTGGTGTGCATCGACATAGCTCCCCTGAAATATGCTGGAGCTCCCCAAAATATGTTGCAAAAGCTCAAAACTCACAGCTGTTGGTTCATCCAGCTGGATGGGCGTCCTTCCCGTTTGCTGTGAAAAATGTCTAATAGCAAAAGGGTGGGTTGTATACCAATCCCACACGTATTACATCCAAACAGCTGTGTTAAAAGAGCATCATTTAAGGTTGCGAAGTCAAGTGCTCAGAAGTTAGAAAATGCCAAAATTACGATTGCCCGTTCCGCCTGAATTCACTCCCTTCTGTGTATGATGATAATACCATTTTTAATTACATAATCACATGCTATTTTGTCAGCAGGAGCTCTCCATGTTGCCCGGGGTGCCACTGAGAGTACAGGAGAGACAGTCTCCCCGCTCGGGGCTGGTGCACAGTGGCCCCCAAGAAGCAGAAAGAAGTAATTTCAGCAAAAGGCCAGCTCTGCCCATGCAGCCCTGAGCTGGAGCGTGCTCACTGCAGATAGAATAGTTGGCAATTGCAGCTGTTCAGTGCTAGCACGTCTCTATAGAGCATGTGCAAACTGAGGGGTTTTTTTCAGGGGATTATAATTTGGACAGATTTGGACAGAGATGGCAATACACACGTGCCTAGCAACCAGGATGACCTCTCCGCCAAATTTCAAGTCCCTGCTTGACAGCATGAAGGCACTGCAGGCTGTCAACAAAATCGTAGCAAGGTTTGTTTCTTTTTAACAAGGGAAAATACAATCCTTTGTTCTGACAAGCTATTGAACTGTTTTAGTGGAAACTTTCCAGCAAAATACATATTAGGCAGTAACCTGGCCTGAAAAGATTCAGCCCACACAGTTTGGGTGGCAAAATTTTAAGCAACTGACAACAGTCTCTTATAATAAAAAGCTTTGGGCAGCTATAACCTTAGGCATTGCTACTTGCTCTGTTTCTAATAAAATCATAGAACTGGAAGTCCAACCCGCTTCACTGAGCCAGATTCAGTAAACCTAGACCATCCCTTACAGATGTTTATCTAATCTCATGTTAGGCCGGGTCTACACTAAAGGAGAAGATTGAATTAAGATACGTAACTCCAGCTGTGTTAATACATAGCTATAGTTGACCTACCTTGATTCGAGTTTCCCTGCTGTTCCCACAGCAGGAGGCCAATAGGAGCAAATGCTCCTGCTCCTGTCAGCTTCCCTAATTCCTCACAGGAGCAGGAGTACCAGCCACTGATGGGGACGTCCTCTGAGTTTGATTTAGCAGGTCTTTATTAGACCCGCTAAATCAAACTCCGACGATTGATCGTGGCAGGATCAGTCTTCCCCGGAGTGAAGATATGGCCTTGTAAACCTCCAGTGGTGGAGATTCCACAGCCTTCCTGTGTCACTTAGTCCAAAGTTTAACTACCCTCTGACAGGGAAAGTTCATCCTAATATCCAACTTAAATTAACTTTGCTGCAGATTAAGCTGATTATTTCTTGTCTTGCCTTCTGTGGCTATCAGGGGTGGCCCGTGACTATAGGCCAACTCGGCCGTCGCCTAGGGTGCCACCTTCAATGGGGCCCAGGGCACCCAATGATGACATCACTCCATTGACGGCTGTGCAGGCGGGGGCGCCGATTGCGCGTTCCGCCTGGGGTGCCAGCTGCCGCAGCCCACTTCAGGCTGCTCCTGGTAGCTATGGAGAGCAATTGATCACCTTCCCCTTTACAAATGTGAAGACTGTTACCATGCCTCCCTCCCCAGCTTTCTCTTCTCTAAACTAAACATACCCAATTCTTTCAACCTTTCCTCATAGGTCACATTTTCTAAACCTTGTGTTTTTGTAGCTCTCCTCTGACTGCCTCCTATTTGTTCTCATGTTTCCTTAAGTGCAGTGCCTCAAACTGGTCCCTGTACCCCAGCTGAGGCCTTGCCAGAGGATGTACAAGATGGCTGCCGATGCAGTGCATGCATGTTTGTCGCTTAGACCAACAGGCAACATGTTTCCATCTGGAATCCTGACTGGGTTCCCTTCCTTGAAGGCTTTCACAGCCTTCTCCTGCCTGGCACCTTCCTCCACACTCTCCTTGGGTGCATTCTTCTATTTTTCCTCTTATGTCTCAGGCCAAAGGAGACCTCAGAATTGCACCTTCTCATGATGTGCAGCTGGCACCCAGCCCTGGGTCTGGGCTGTCACAGCAAATGCCCAGGGGCGACCATGGGGAGGTGGGAATGGAGCAGCACTTTCTATCTCCTTACCCAAGGGCCCAATCCAAAGTGCACTGAAGTCACTGGGGCTACATCTACATTGCAGCTATCCCACAATAGCTATTCCGCGTCTTTTGAGCACGCCCGTTATTTCAAAATATAACGGGCTTGCTATTCCGATCTCCCTGCAAACCTCATTCCACAAGGAGTAAGGGACGGTTCGGAGTAGCGGTTTATTTTGAAATAAGGGCTGTGCAGACAGCGCCAAATTTTGAAATAAGCTATTTTGAAATTGACTCAAAATAAGCTACACAATTTGTGTAGCTCAAATGGTGTCGCTTTTTCGCGCTCTGGGTGCAGTGTAGACTCACCCTGGAAGTGTTTCCACTGAGTTCACTGGGGTTTGAAGCAGGCCTTACATAAAGGCCTGTGAGCCCATAGGTGCGGGAAGTAGGGGCGGAGAGACTGCAGCACCCTCAGGCTGTGTGTCTAAGATGGTGCATAATTAAAATGGCACAACAACATGTAAGAATATAAGGGGGTATAGGATATTTAACACATACAGGAAATGCAGTCGTTTCTATGTAACGTGCGTATAAATTCCCCATATATGCAAAAGTTTTTAGTTTCAGTGTTGTACTTTAACCCCTGTGCTCAATACAGTGTGGTATATGCGGTCTCTAGATACACATAGGAAAAATTATCATTACAGAACATTTAATATTTAACAGCCTGTTGACGCTGGCCAAGCTGTTAGAGGATGGGTAGGGGAGATCTCACTCACAGTGCACGCTTCCAGTTTTATTTACAGACAGATCCATATACTCTTAAATAATGGAAAAGAAGATTGGACCGGCACTTACATTCAAACGTTCCTCTGTCTATTGATCTGACTGATCCACGGGGGTGTGATTTCACTGCTGCTTCTTTGGTCTGCAGTAGCTGCTGGCAATTCTGGTGATGATGATCCTTGGGGTTTCTTGCTCTTCCAGGTTGGCCTGCCTCCCCTAATTGTCTCATCACTCTTGCTCTTCCCAGAACCCCAAACCCAGCTGGCTGTCAAGCCTGTCAGCCTTATTTATTGGCTGCTCTGATAAGGTCAACTTCTCTCAGCCAATCAGCTTTGATCTTTCCCCTGAAGCCATCCCAATTTTTAGATGCCAAAGCTCCTCCCCCATCACCTTATACTTATTTTTAACTGCAGAGCCCCTCCCCTTGAGCTGCGACAACTTTCTAAATTATTTTCAAATATTGGAATCTTTCTGGAATTTTCCACTGCCTAAATTTAAACTAGGTCATCTCTGTCTCTGCCACCGTGATCTGCCATGTTGGATTTTTCCTAAATTTAAACTGTCATTCATTTCTACTTCAACTAATTATTGATTTATGCAAATCAAAGTTTCCTGACACTGTCATCACTTTAATTATGTCAATTGGGAAAAGTGAATTTTATGCTGTTTTTAAGTCCCTTCTGAGGGTGAGGTTTTTCTGCAAGCCTCTATTTAGGTGCTGCAAGGTAGCTATGGACATTCAAAGGAAAATTTCTTGTTAGTGTCAGTAAGATAAGTGATGCTGGTTTAATCAGGAATCTCTCTACCTTATGGCTATTGCAGGGGGCTAAGGGAGCCACGCTAAAGATGTGTTGATTAATACCACACTGCAGTCTGAAATTTGGTGACAAAAATCAGGTCTGAGGAGGTAAATAAAACGTTTTTTGAGACACTCCCAGTAGCTTTAAGAACTCAGATGGTCCCATGGTTAGGGTGCTAGTTGGAGACCTTCATTTCGGTCCCTGCTCTGCCACAGACTAGGGAAACAATCTTGGTCAAGTCACATCATCTTTCAGTGCCTTAGCACCCTGTCTATAAAGCAGGGTAAATAGCTCTTCCTAGCTCACAGACACATTGTAGGAATAAGTATAGATTGTGATACATCCTGTTACCACAGTGCAGAGGGGCCATAGCTGTACCATAGGTATGTTCAGACACGCGCAGTCACTAGGGGAGGCAGTGAAATCTGAACTGTTGTCATCAGCCTCAAAAACCACCCAGGTCTGGTTTTCTAGAGCAAAGCAGAACCTTCGTTAGCAACAGGGGACTGGATTCTATCAAGCACTATCACCACCCAGGATGCAGCCCTTCAGTGATCTCAACTTTATGTGCCATCCCCTATCTGTGACATGGTTGATCATTTGGTTCAGTGGTCGGTAATGGGTTCCTTTGAGTTACGGACTTGATTTAAGTTCCTGCTTTCTGTAAAGGTGATGTCTCACTGGCTTCATTTCTGCTCACCTTTAATTAAGCTCTCTCCAGCCTAACAAGCTGGCTTTTCCTTCTCGTTTCCCCTGCTCAGTTCAATTTCCCAAGCTGGTGTCTCTCTCGCAACATCAGTCAATGAGGTAGAGTTGACAGAAAGCGTGTCTGATTTCTGTTCACAGGAGGGGTTAAATATAATAGGCTAAGGCAGAAAAAGACTCATGAAAATATATGAGTAACGGAACAGTTTCTTTTTTATCTTGGACGAATGGCAGCTGCATTTCAAAGCAGTCCCACTTGCAAAGCAGGGTCTGAACAGTGTTGATGAATAAGAGATCACAGACAATGCCGTGTTGTCTGCATGACGCCGATTGTTCATGCACTGCGAAAGCATCTCCCTGAAGCATCATAATGTGCCTTCCCGCATCATTTCCTTGCACGCCATGGGGACCCGAGCTCGGCCTGTGCGGAGAGTAATAACAGCACAAACAGCCACTTGCAGAAGTTGCAATTGCACTGGGAAATGACCAAAGCTTTTTGTTTGCTTTTAGATAAATAATATGCATGTAGGGGATAGCCTGGTCTTGGTGTTACTGCACAGCCCAAAAGCCAGATTTCCTGGATTGTCTCCTGGATTGAGTGCTGACTGATGTGACTATGGGCAAGTACATGCCGCAGCTGAGATACCCACACCAGGTAAAACCTCTGTGCAGGTGCAGTTGTAACCTGCATACCTAGAGGGAGTGGTTCACAGTCCCATGGAATGGCACTTAGACCACTTACAGAGAGAGGTAAGAGCAAGGGAGCTCTAGAACCAGCTGACTTTATAGCTCAAGCTGTAGAGGTGCCTACATTAAGCTCCAGAGATCCCATGTTCAGTTCCACCTGCTGGTGGTTATACAGTAGACTAATATAAACTGGGATGTCTGCTGCTTTGCCCACTGTGAAGCCAGAGCAAGTCCCAGTTTACTCTGGCATAATTCATCTGCACTAGAGCTTTGCTCTTGACAGCTGCAACCATCTCCTTGTTTCCCAGTGTACCATCTGCAAAATGAGAGCAGTGATCTTGAATCACCAGGGGATTGTGAATGATTGTTTGCAAAGCGCTATCGGATCCTGACATAGAATATTAGTGAGACTAGGAAAACAGAAAAGTATTTATACACGTATGGGAGTGTCTGAAGTGTCGATTTTGTTCAACATCTTCGTTAATGACCTGCCTGAGGGGATGATTGCACCCTCAGCAAGTTTGTGGATGACACTAAGCTAGGGGGAGCGGTAGATATGCTGGGATAAGGTCCAGAGTGACCTGGACAGATTAGAGGATTGGGCCAAAAGAAATCGGATGAGGTTCAACCAGGACAAGTGTAGAGTCCTGCACTTGGGACGGAAGAATCCCAAGCCCTGTTACAGATCCCAGCCAGCAGCTCGGAGTAAGGAAAGCCCCGGTGGGGTAGCAGCCGAGGAAGTAGCCAGGTGCAGTTGTGAAAGCGGCACGCAGCACAGCAATGTGTGTTTAACGCACTGACGAGCACTAAAAGGACCATACATGCTGCCATTTCTTAGGCTCACTTCAGTGAAGAAGCAAATGAGCCCTGCCTAGTTTGCAGCTGGGAATTCACATTCCCAGGTGAAATATTGACGCCTCGTCTAGGCCTCTGGGAATCTGACGGTGTCATTAAAAAAGAGTCCTTTGCAGTGAGAGAGAGAATCCTGTTGCCATGGTAATGCCAGCATGGCCGACAGCCACTATTTCGCTCTGCTCCCGAACATGCTCAAACAGCACTTGTATCCCCGACCTCAAAGCTGCCATAACACCCGTACTGAGAGCCTCCTGGCGCCGCCAAGCCCCATGCGAATAGCACCAGCACTTGCCAGCCATAGATCTCGAAATGCTCCACAAGGGAGGTCAATCATCATCCCCAGGGGAAAACTGAGCCATGGGGAGGGGCAGCAACTTAGTAAAGGTCACCCAGCAGGCCCCTGGTAGCACCAGGAATAGAACCCTGGTTTTCAGAGCCCCAGTCTAGTGCTAGATCCACTATCTTTATCCCCCTTGAGTGGCTGGTCCACAAAGTGATTTCAATGTCTTATTAATGTATTGACTCCTTTGGTGCAGGTGATACAGGCTTGTGCTTTTGGTGCCACAGGCTGTAATAGAGTGGATTTCTGGGGGCACCGCCGACAGGGTCAAATCAGGGTGAATTGCTTAAAGACAGGGCAACTTGCAGCCCAAGACTGGGGGCCCTCCACTGTAAGGCACCAAACCAGTCACAGAAAGCACTTCTGGTTGCCACAGTGGCCAGCCAGAAGTCACCCAAGCAATCCCCTTAGACACCCAAGCTTTCCCTGTAGCACAACCAGCACCATTCCTCACACAGATCAGTTATCTCACCTACTCCAAACAGTTTCTTCCGATCCCTAAGGGCCAGCCATATTCCTAGGTTAATTTATACCTCAGATCTTACCCAAAAGAACATGCTGGACCAATCCTTTAGAATCTAAAATCCTAAATTCTATTAATAAATGAGAAGAAAAGATTGAGAATAAAATTGTTAAAGGAACCACATTATACACACCAATTACAAAGTTCCTGGTGCAGGCTGGTAGCAGAGAAGTAACAAACTGCTATCTTATAATTCTCTGGAGTACATCCCGTGTTAGGATGGGTCTCTTTTCCCAATATCCTAGCCTCAGAAAGGTGGAAATTGGTTCTTCCTTTGGGGATCATTTCCCTTAGGCCAGGTCGACACTAGACCCAGCAGCTCGGCTTATGGTACACAACTCCAGCCATGTAGAATACACAGCTGGAGTTAGCTTCCCTTAAGCTGAGCTTGGCAGCATTCCCCCAGCGGGAGGCTGACAGGAGCAAATGCTCCCATCGACTTCCCTTACTCCTGGCAAGAGGCAGGAGCACCAGCCATCAGTGGGAGCACACTCTGAGGTCAATTTAGCAAGTCTTAACTAGACTTGCTAAATCAAACTCTGGAAGATCGATCATGGCCTAAGTCACCAAAGATCTTCCCTAGCTGGATTCATCCACAGGACCTTATAGGAACTACTGTCCGCTTGCTTTTCTGGAGACTGGTGCTTTCAGTCGGAGACACAAGAACATGCAGCCCTGAAGCTGTAGCTTGCAGTCTTGTGGCTGGCGGCTGCACCTCTGTCCCATCTGGCAACTGGACTTAGCTTCAGCTCTCTTCCCTGAGGAGACACCACAGCCTCCTGCTTCCCATCTGAGGGGGTTTGCGTGCCTGAAGGGGGAGCCAATGGGAATTCAGGACGCCGAGACAGAGGCTTCTCCCCATGCTGAACTGCAAGGCTCTAGCCTCTATGCCTGCAAAGCCCCACATAACTCTGAAAGCGATATTGCTGCTTGAGAGGTGCTCTGTGATCAGCATGTGTGTTCGTCCCAAGATCCTTGGCTGATTGTACTTATCCTATGAGACCATTAGCACCTGGAGGGGGCAATTCGGAGGGAGGGAATTTTCTGGCCCTGGATTGCTAACTTGGTCTGTTGCATGCATGGAACGCACCTGAGTAATGCAGGGCGCAGCTGTTGTAAAACACTCTTGAAAGTCTCCGGCAAGGGACGGTAGCTATCCTGCTGTGGAGTTCTTTACGCAAGGCACTGATCTGTCAGCTACGACAGCTAGGGAGGAAATGTATCCCCATGAGCAATCCCATTGATTCAGAGGAGTCGAGTGCCGTGTGGGTGAGATGTTTTGCAGGCTCAGGAGCCCTGGGGTTTAATTTGACCCCAAGCCTGGATCCTGTAAGCAGCAGGGCAGTGAAAAGAAATCATGTTCCCCGAAATTGAAAAAGGCAAAATATTTAGCAGTTCTGTCTCTGAATTTTCCGCTTCTCCCAGGCATGAGCTTTCGTTGGCAAAGACCCACTTCGTCAGGTCTTTGCCCACGAAAGCTCATGCTCCAATAAATCTGTTAGTTCAGTGTTTCACAAAGAGTGGTCTGCGGCCCAGTACCGGTCCTTAGAAAAAAAATACCAGTCTTTAGAAAAATGATTGCGCACGATCCTATTAATTTGTGTGATGGGGTAGCAGCATCCTGCACTGCTGAGTGCAGCAGTGCGGCCCTCTTGGGAGAGAGCCTGCTGCGGCAATGTCTCTGCCAGGTATGCTCCCAGGCAGTGGGGCTAAGATCCGGCGGGCACTAGGACCCAGGGAGACAGCTGGGAGTCAGTGCACCGATGCAGAACGCCCGGCGCTAGACACAGCTGGGTGATCCAGTGCCAGCCAATAAAGCAGACGGGATTAGGGCCGGGAGGGGCCGGAACAACCCGCTGGGCACCGTGCACATCGACACAGAATGCCCAGCACCGGACACAGCGAGGGGAGCTGGAGCTGGCCGATAAAGCAGCCGGGATTGGGGCCGGGGGAGGGCGGAACAACCCGCCAGACAGGTAGGGCCAGCAACACAATTTATTTGCATATTCATAATTTGCTTAATGAATATGCAAATATACAAATAAATGTTTCCGGTCCTCCAAAAGCTTGTGAATGGGTATACTGGTCCCTAGTATCAAAAAGATTGGGAACCACTGTGTTAGTCTATAAGGTGCCACAGGACTTCTCGTTGCTTATGCAGATCCAGATTAACACGGCTACCCCTCTGATACTTGCCACCAGGCATGAGAAGGTCTTTGGTCTTTTAAAGTGAAAATTGCCAGTCTTATTTCTGCCAGAAGAAAACGCTGATTCCACTGGCGAAACTGGCTGGTGCAAGGGAGGATTAGCCCAAATCCCTTGTAGATATAGTTGTGAACGTGGCTTTGCAGGAAGCTCTGTTCCGGTGCCATCAGGCGATATGCAGATGGAGACTTGTTTAAGTTACTAGAGCTCTGTGTGGGTGCTGTCGCGAATAGGACCTGGGAAGCAGCCACCCAGGAGAGATTCAGGGGCCACCCAGCTGATTAGCAGGCGCCCACAGCTGGCAGCATATGTGTCTAGTGGTGGTGCACTTTCACACCACCAAGGCATGTGTGCACATTCACACATGCCTTGGTGCACATAACAAAATTTATTCTGCACGCAGACGGACAAAATTAGAGGGAGTATTGCTGGGGAGTATCCCTTTAAATACTCTGGGTGCCCCCTACTGATGCTTACTGCATCCCCTGTGTTAGTGGCTCTCCACCAGAGCCCTGGGCCCTTTAAATTGCTGCCGGAGTGCTGTATGGTGCGCTCCGGGAGGCTCTGCGGGCCGGCAGGGCGGGGATGGCATGGCACAGTCTGGAGGGTGCTGCGGGCTGACTGCCCCAGCCCCGCCCCTCCCTTCATGTTATGTTTGTTGGGTCAGGAGCAAAAGCGACAATGTGTGTAGGGCACCTCACCCCGGAGCTCACTGCAGGATCAGACCCTACCTTGGAAAAATCGCTCTTTGGTGAGAACAGCGGGTGTTAGCGGGGGGGTTGATGAAAGGGAGAATGAACAACTCTCTCCCTGGCTGGAGTGATTTGTCAGTGACTCCAGTTTTGCCAGCTGGAGGGGGCTGTCTCACTGAGGGCTGATCGTTCATCCTTGCTCTGTGTCTGAAATGCAGCCCGAGCCTATGAGCAGTGCAGGGTGGCTGTGAGGGGTTCCCACCCCTCTCTGGGATGGCCATCCCACATGCAAGGCAGTCATGCCCGGCTAGACATGAGGATGTACTAATCTTACTATAAATGGCATGCCTCCGTGTCTGCATACCCTGTCCCAAGAGAGAGAGGCCATAAGGGTGTGTAGACACCATTTGCACTGCTATTGGTCCATCAGCGACCTGAGTAAGTCTGTCACCCTGAGGCAGCATTGCCTAATGGCCAGGGTCTATGTAGTAGCCCTCCGGTTACAGGACAACATGGCCCAATTGCCTGCATTGCTAGAGCCCTGAACCACTACAGCCTGATAGCCCTGTCTACAGAGTAGCCCTTGGATTCGGGGCAGTGTTTCCTAATAGCCAGAGTCAGCAGCCTAGCCCTTGGGTCAGGGCAGTGTTTCCTAATGGCCAGAGTCAGCAGCATAGCCCTTGGGTCAGGGCAGCACAGCCTAGTGGCCAGAATCTAAGGGGTTGGGGCAGCAGCCCCAGTAGGGGGTTGATCTATGTGGTTTTTGGGTCTTCAGGCTCTGCAGCACCAGCCTCTCTTGGAGGCTCCACAGCTCTGGAGACCCAGTGCAGTCTCCCGGCTCTCCGGCTCCTGTCGTATGGGTCTCTGGCTGGGTTACCGCTGGTGCACCCTTAGCAGGTTCTTCCTCCCCTGCACCCAGCCCAGACTGAGCTGAGCTACTCCCTTTTATACTCCCCCAGCCCTTGGAGCATGCCCTGTCTGGCCGGCGGGGCGGGACTTCCTCCATCCACAGGATTTTAACCCATTCTAGCCCAGTGCAGGGAATGCACACCCTGTCACATGACAAAACAAGTGCACCCCTATGCACTTAGGGTGCTCCGCTCTCTGGTGGCCCCTATCGTGCTTCCCAGGCTGTAGTGGCAGGAGCGGGAAGGTGGCAGCTGTTCTGTCTCAGCAGCACAATAGAATCATAGAATCCTAAAGCTGGAAGAGACCTCAGGAGTCATCAAGTCCAGCCCCCTGCCCAAGGCAGGACCAACCCAACTAAATCACCCCAGCCAGAGCTTTGTCAAGCCGAGATTTAAACACCTCTAGGGATGGAGATTCCACCCCCTCCCTAGGGAACCCATTCCAGTGCTTCACCCAGGAGTGGCCCGAGGCCGGCTGTGGCAGCTGGCACCCTAGGCGGAAGGCACGATCGGCGCCCCTGCCTGCACGGCCGTCAATGGCCGTGACGTAATCACGGGGTGCCTGGGCCGGCGGTGCCCTAGGCAACTGCCTAGGTTGCCTAGGTTCACGGGCCGCCCCTGGCTTCACCACCCTCCTAGGGAAATAGTTTTTCCTAATATCCAACCTAAACCTCCTCCACTGTAACTTGAGACCATTGCGCCCTGTTCTGCCATCCATCACTACTGAGAACAGCCTTTCTCCATCCTCTTTGGAACTTCCCTTCAGGAAGTTGAAGGCTGCTCTCAAATCCCCCCTCACTCTTCTCTTCTGCAGACTAAACAAACCCAACTCCCTCAGTCTCTTCTCATAGGTCATGCGCTCCAGCCCCCTAATCATTTTGGTTGCCCTCCGCTGGACCCTCTCCAATGCGTCCACATCCTTTTTGTAGTGGGGGGCCCCAGAACCGGACACAATACTCCAGATGTGGCCTCACCAGAGCCGAATAAAGGGGAATAATCACTTCTCTGGATCTGCTGGCAATGCTCCTCCTAATGCACCCTAATATGCCATTAGCCCTCTTGGCGACAAGGGCACCCTGTTGACTCATATCCAGCTTCTCATCCACTGTAATCCCCAGGTCCTGTTCTGCAGCACAATGCGGGAAGAGCTCCGGCAGTGGAGGAAATAAGAACTCCCCTTGCAGGAGAGCCAGGGGGCTAGGCAGGGAGACCACAAGGATCCCATAGGGAATTGCCAAAGACGTGTTTCAAACCCAGCACAGTTTGACCACTCAGAACAACGACCTGCCAGAGGTAGCACAGCAGCTACAGGGCAGGCTCCCAAACCTGCTTCTATCACAGCTCAAGTGCCATCGGTTTGTGGTGGGCAGCCTACGGCCACTGGGGTGCTGTGTGTGGCCCATGAGACTTTTTCTGCACTGTGGCCCATGTGCAGGGTTGCCCGATTCCACTGGTTTCTGTCCACGTGGGTTTTCCCCCCGTGCCGGTATTACTAAAGTGACAGGCGGACAAAGCAAGAGCATGTGAAGGGAGGGGCATGCGGATTGCACACACCATTGGCTATGCGAGCCAGGCACTCCCTCTGCAGCCAATCACTGTGTTGTTCAATTGGCTCACCCGCAAATTCGAGGTGCCCAAGTGCCACTAGCAAACTATCCCAGGCAACCGCCTCGGTTACAACAATCTTGCGGCCCACTGCGATGGAGGAGGGCCATACCTCACTCGCCTAGGTTGTCCACCGCTGTGCTATACCTTTGTGAGCGAACTGAAAGAGAGTTTGGGGCAGGGCTACTCATCTCGTTCTGCGTTTGTACAGCACCTAACACAACAGGGGTGCGGGCTGGGCCACCCAGGCTATGTCTACACTGCAGGTTTCTTGCGCAAGAAGCTTTTTGCGGCAGAGATCTTCTGCCAAAACTTCTTGCACAAGAGCGCGTCCACACTGCAAAAGCTCATTGGAAAAGCGATGCGAAAGACAGCAGCCAGACTGAATGGATGCTCTCTCGAAAGGAAACGCTGATTGCTATTTACAGAATGGCCACTAGGGCACCTGGGATTTTTTCGATTGCATCTTTTTGTGCCAAAAAACCCTGTTCCCCGTCCACACACACCTTTTTGTGCAAGAGCTCTTGTAGAAGGAGGAATACCTACACCGCAAAAACCCCTTTGTTCTTTCATTTTACTTGTGCAAAAATGTTCTTGAGGTGTGGATGCTCTACGAGTTTTTGCACAAAAACTCTGTAGTGTAAACCAGTGTAAACATTTTTTTTTATGAAGTACCTCCTTCCCACCCCCCAAAAAAATTGTAAGTACCCCCAGTACCTACAGTTTTCAGACACACAGGTTTTTTCTACTATTGCAACACATTTGTTTAAACAACTTAATCATAGCTGGGCAGGCAATGAAATTTTTGGGTGTAAAAAGTACAAAAATAATCAAGCGCTGTAAAACTTACAACAAAAATTCAATTTTCTCCAAGTTTCAGTTGTGTTGACGTACCCCCCAGACTTCTCTCAAGGGTACTCATACCACTGGTTGAGAAACACTGGTGTAGACCTAGCCCAAGGTACTACAATAATGATACATCTCATTTTAGTCATGGCTGGGGTTTGAACCCTTGGCACAAACACAACCCCTAAATACATTTGCACCAAAGGATCAGCTGTCCAAGTTTTCCACCCACTGCAGTCAATGGGACTTCTTGCGCTGATTTCAACAGGCTGCCAGCTGGGCTCTGAGCCGGGTGGTGTAGCAGAATCAGACACTCTGTGGCTGTGTCACACACCTTGGCAGCCGAGTTTCATTTGTCGTGCTGGCCGGTGTGAAATGCCTCTGCTTTGGCCTAGCCAACCTGGGAAAGATTGCCCTTAGCCAAGATCTTAACTTCTGGGACCATTGCTCCCTTGCTAAACAGCCTCCCAGGCCTCCTTGCCTTCGTTGTTATCTTTACATCAAATGAAATAACCTGACATCCCCAATCCTGGTTCGCCGGGCCAGCATGGAGTCGTTTTTCAAAAGCGTCTCCCCCTACACTGTAATGTGCCGGGAGAAATCCACCCTTCAGAGCATGTCAGCGACTTCCATTCAGAGACTCTGCATTTTGATCATTTAATGTGGCGGCAATTAGTGGCCAAATGCGTTCTTAGCAGGACTGCTTTGCTGCTTGATCTCGGAAATGGTGATGTTAAATACTTGGTCTCCCGGTATGCGACTGAAAGGAAATGTGATTACACCTCTGTCGTCATTTTCCTCTGCTGTGTTGACTGCACCTATTAAGCAGACCACATTCCTTCTCCAATGCTTCTTTCCTCTTGGGGGAAGCAAGTCCCAGCTTGCCAGGGATATATCTTTTGATCGGCTTGGAAGAAGCTAAGTTATTAACCAACAGGCAGCCCTGGTGGGCAAGTTCACACCACGCTGCTCCTTCCTAGATTGGTTTTAATTTTTGTTTCCTTTCCATAAATACCATTTGGCTAACCAGCAAAATAAACCCAGCACGGGTGCCCTTTGGAGTTGGCTCGGTTCTCTGGCAGGTTTTCCAGGCAGGGCTTGATTCTTGTAAGCAGGTAAGAACATGCAGGGAGAAGTTGGAAGCTCGTCAAAAAAAAGGGGCAGGTCGGCTTCTAGCAGAAAGAATCATTCCCAGTGACTAATACAGTCGCTGAGGCTTCACCAGAAGAAGAGATGGAAATGAATGTTTTCCTCCTCTCCGAGAGCAAGGCGCTTTGAGTACTGTTTGTCCCTGCTACCCTGCCCTCGTGCTGGCCTGGCCTTTCTGAAGGATGAGATTCCAGACACAGTGCAAGAGGAATCTGTCCTGAGTGATTTAGCCTTGGCAAAGACACCTGGGGTTTTCTCCTGTTGGTTTTAAGTTACCTTGGAGTTTCCCACGGACGAGATGCAAGAACCCAGCTCATAAATGTCTCCAGCAGCAGGTAGGAAAATGATCAAAAGAATTTCTTTGGAAGGGAAATAAAAACCAGCAAACAAACCTGCAGGTTCTCCAAGGCATTGATGGGGCTAACCCCTTTAAATGTGGTGTTTTATATAGTTCCATGTGGCGGCTCGTCACAGTGGGTCCAGCAGGCAGAGGGAGAATGGCTTAGAGACTGTGCTCTTTGAGTTTGTGAAAAAGTCTCAGGGGGGAGCCGTGTGAGTCTGTAACTTTAAAAACAACAAGTAGTCCTGTGGCACCTTAGAGACTAGGCAAACTGTATAGCATCATGAGCTTCCATAGGCAAAACCCACTTCATCAGATGTGTTGGGGTAGAAATAACAGAAACCAAGAAAGATAGCTAGAGAGATAGAGAGAGAAAGTTTTAGTATGTTGTTAGCAAATAGGGTTTAAACCTCTGTTGGGGGCCAACTCAAGCAATCTAACCTGGGACCCGAAGGGGGAATGACTGCAGACTCATTGATCTTTTTCTGCATTTCGGCTGACTGCGAAGTGGGTATGTCTGTGCCACAGCTGGAACGTGCGATGCCCAGCTCCGCTAGACAGACCTGGGCTCGCGTGCTAAGAAAAGCAGTGTGAACCTTGCGGCTCATGCTAGCCAGCTGAGCTTAGACCCAAGGAGCAGGCCTGGAATGGAGTCCAGTGGCTAGTGCTGGTGCCTCAGGATCTGTGCTGCTAGCTAAGCAGCGAGTGGGTCTGTTTGTGCTGGGAACCGAGGCTCACAGATGCAGTGCGGCCATGTGCCTTCTGGGCTTGACAAACCATGCAAGTGTAGCTGAAGTGGGCAGGAGTCAGCTCGCTGGGGAAGTCATGATTTGGATCCGGACAAGCATCTGAGGTTTGCTTGCCGGTGCCCAATGGGATCATCTTAGCACAAGAGGTGTGATTTGTGTATTGCATTACGGGCCTTCCTGCAAAGCAGCCACTTCAGCTCTCGCCTGGCTCTCACACGGCAACGCCTTGTGCAACGTTGGGTGTCGAAAATCTTTTTTTTTCAGAGACTCTGACAGCTGGGGAGAGGCAGCTGCAAAACCTTTCCAACAGGAAGTTACTGGAGGTCTTGGCAGCACGATGTGTGTGCACCCGAGGACTTTCAGTTGTGCTGCTGTGAAGGGCTTGTTCTGCTGGAGTAGCGACAGTGATTTGTGTGTGTGTGTGTGTGTGTATCGGCTGCCTGCCAAATAACTCTTTGCTAGGACAATGCTATTTGAGAATGAGACAAAATAACATGCAAATGAATGCTGTGAACTGCCCCCCAGAATAACCAGCATGCCTAGGAATTACAAAACCAAGATGAAAATTAAATGCAAGAAGAGGGAGGGAGGGAGGGAAAGAGGGAGAGAGGAAGGAAAGTAGGGAGGGGAGGGAGGGAAGGAAGGAAGGAAGGAGAGAGGGGAGGGGAGGGGAGGGAAGGGAGGGAAGGAAAGAGGGAGCTGAGGGAGGGAAGGAAGGAAGGAAGAGGGGAGGGGTGGGAGGGAAGGAAGCAAGGAAGGAAGGAAGAAGGGAGGGAGGCAGGGAAGGAAGGAAGGAAGAAGGGAGGGAGGCAGGGAAGGAAGGAAGGAAAATAATATGAAAAACAAAAAGGTTTTGTGGAAGTCGGACTTGTGCTGCTTGGCTCAGCTCTGCGTCTGCTGCGTCTGTATAGAATGAAGGTCAGACGCGGTGGATCGCCAGCTAGGGGAGATCTTTACAGGCATGCCTGGCTTGAGAAGGTGGGGTCAGCCATCAGGGAGGGGGTTTAAACAGGTCACACATTAGGCAAACGAGGGTGATAATTCCTGTCATTGAAATGCATTTGTGGAAAGGACCCAGCATGGAGCGCACTGAGGCGGGTTCCCTTTTTAGTGAATTGCTGCCTTGATGGCGTTGCATTCAGATAAAACTAGCATGGGCAGAGGATCGGGCCCATTGAATGGCTTTGTGCCCCAGTACCAGGTCCTGACACTCTCCCCCCACTGAGTAGTACCTTCCTCCTGACGCGCATGGATCTGCTCCCAAAGCGTGATTACGGAGATCAGAACCCGTCCCAGACCGAGGGCTCAGTTCATTGCTGGAAACGCTGCATCTCCCTTGAAATGTCTCAGGGGAAGGGTCACACGCTCAGGGAAGCAGCTGGAAAGAGGCTTGGAGACGCCGTGGCGCTGGGGAATGTGACACGTTTACTGAGGTCAGGTCCTCAGTCCCAGACAGCCCTGCCACACCACTGCTGAGCCATGCCCAGGCCTCCCCGGGCTACTACCATAGGCAGCGGGTAATGGAGGCAAGGGAAGGCATTGCCTTCCCAAAACTGCCTTCACTGCTCAGCCACCCGTGAGGGGCTGGGCCGTGCCGCGTGGCTCCACCATGGCCAGGGAAAGCTGGGGCTGTGCCACGTAGCTCTCCCGTGGCCTGGGAATGCTGGGGCCGTGCTGCGTGGCTCCCCCATGGCCAGGGAATGCTGGGGCTGTGCCACATAGCTCTCCCGTGGCCTGGGAACACTGGGGCCGTGCCACGTGGCTCCACCGTAGCCGGGGAAAGTTGGGGCTGCATCACGTATCTCTCCCGTGGCCTGGGAACGCTGGGGCCATGTCGCGTGGCTCCCCCATGGCCAGGGAATGCTGGGGCTGTGACACGTAGCTCTCCCGTGGCCTGGGAACGCTGGGGCCATGCCACATGGCTCCACCATGGCCGGGGAAAGTTGGGGCTGTGCCACGTAGCTCTCCCATGGTCTGGGAACGCTGGGGCCATGCTGCGTGGCTCCCCCATGGCCAGGGAATGCTGGGGCTATGCTGTGCGGCTCCCCCATGGCCAGGGAATGCTGGGGCTGTGCCGTGCGGCTCCCCCATGGCCAGGGAAGGCTGGGGCCATGCTGTGTGGCTCCCCCATGGCCAGGGAATGCTGGGGCTGTGCCATGCCGGGGAAGGCTGGGGCTGTGCCATGCCGGGGAAGGCTGGGCTGTGCCGTGTGGCTCCCCCATGGCTGGGGAAGGCTGGGGCTGCACCACACAGCAGCCCTGGCCCCCAGCTGGTGTTGGGCAGAGCTTGGGGGGAAGGTTGTGAAGGGGCGTGGTCTTGGGGAAGGAGGGTGGCGTTGGGCGGAAGGAGGCTGTCTTCCCCGGCTGGGCCTTCACCCGCCGCCCATGGATGCCACATTCTGGGATAGGCACAAATCTCCCCTGGGAACCAGGCCAGGAGCTCAGAGCTGATGCCAAGGAGCCAGATTCAGCCCTGGTGCGAATGGGCAGGGCACCACAGACATTAACCTGAGCCCAAGACCCATGGTGAAGTCATCGTTGTGTTCCTTAGCGCCCCCCATGTTTCACCACTGGCCTCACTCCCACAGCCGCATGCTTCCCTGTCTGGATGTGTGTACACAGCGCTCGGATACCCACCATTGGCCCAGGCCAGCTGGACCAGGCTCGCAGGGCTCAGGCGAAGGGGATGCTTCACTGAGATGTAGACATTCAGGGACAAGCTTTGGGACCCCCTCCTCCCCCCCCCCCCCCGCCCCTGACCTCGCAGGGTCCTAGAGCCCACGCTGAATGTTTACATGGCAATTAAATAGCCCCTTAGCCAGAGCCTCACACGCGCAGGCCAGCTGGCCCTTTGAACTGCAGTGCAGACATCCCCCTCTGCAAGCTGGACTACTTCCGGCTGTAGGCACAGCTGCCCTTTGCAGAGCGGCCTGGATGATGGTGTGACACCATGTCCATTAGTCCCATGGGCTAAGTCGCAGAGTTTGGCAAATCTTAGACTGTGTCTTCACAAAACGGAAGGTTGATGCTGTCGTGATCCATTTTCCGGAATTCAATTTAGAAGTCTAGTTAAGACCTGGCAAATGGAATTCAGAGGGCACCCCCCTTGGCAGCCAAAACTCCTAGCTCTGCGAGGGGTAAGGAAAGCCGACAGGACTTGCTGTGAATGGAAAGCTAGAGAACTGGTGTTCCTGGCCTGCCCTGGAAATGAAGGAACAATACCTCTGTCTTAGGAAGCAGCCAGTTTTGTCTCTCTCTGAACTGGGGTTCTTGTGTGCTCTGAGGTCGAGGGGATGAAGTCGGGTGATGCTGTAACCTGCCAGCAAGCGTTTTTGAATGGTTTTATGTAATTTCTCTGTATGCCGTGCAATATAGCCAGAGTCGCATCTCAAGGGAGCAGCATCTCTCCCGCATTCTGTGCTAACGTCTTGCTGGAAAGGAGCTGTCCTCTCAGGTCAGGGGACATTGAAATGCACGTGGACTGAGCCTGAGGGGGAAGAGGGTTAGCCTTGGTCCTTTCCACCTCCTGGCTCAGTCTGCTGGAGCATGTCAGGTTTTTTCGGGGGTAGAATAATTTGGAGAAAACCCACAAAGGTGCCTGGATAAATGCTATGGAATGACAGAGTCTGCCTGGGTGAGCACGCTCCAGGAACAGGTCTGAGTGGTAATGGTAGCATTGCTGCTTCTTCCCTTCTTCTGGCCTTCAAGCGACCCACAACAAGTGTGCCAACGCCTAGGAACCAGGGCTGTGACGTGTCCTGACCCCAAGCCTTTTGGGCTGGCATCTCTCCTTTGTTTTCCCTTTGGATGAAGAATTCTCCAGGCAGGTCATTTTAGGAGCCATTTGTCATATTCTAGACCAGGGCGCCTCAACTTTGGAAGCCCCGGGGGCCACGATGATACTCACAGCACATGCCGAGGGCTGCAACTTAAGTGTGGTTGCATAGACATGAAAATATGTATGCAAATATATGCAAATAGCTTCTTTCACACTGACGGGCATGAATACAAAGCAATGCCCCGGTGCTCCTGGTACCTCCTCCCTGGGGGCTAGAAATGCCAATACCCTGTACCCGTCTGTTCCAGCCAGCCCATCTGCTTGCGTCTTTCAGTGCTCACCCTGCCTGGGAGATGCCTCGCCATTGTGGAGCATTTTCCCAGTGGAGGCTGTGTTCAAAGTATCCCACCCGTGGGCCACACGTTGAGCCCCACGTAAACCCAAACCGCCCCGTGGATCACAAACAAATGGGCTGTGAGCTGCATGCAGACCGCAGGCCATGTGTTGAGTAGCCCTGTTCCAGGGTCAAAGCAGCTTGGCTGAGCCAGCCCAAGCTCCATTTTCTTCATGTGAATCAGGACGAGTAGGATAAGCTGTGAAAGTTGATATAGATCACTGCACATAGTCCAGGCACTCTGCACTAGCATACAAGCCACCTCTGGGGGAAGACTGACCTCGAGACAACTTGTGTCTGGCTAGAGAGCCTACATTCTGTAAAACAAAATAACGTGCTGTCTGCGCCAACCCAGTAGCAGCCGCAGCAAAAACAACAGCATTTCTCGGAGGTAAGGTTGATGCAGAGGGAATTGAGACAGGCTGACAAATCCAATTCATCTTTTGTTTGCCTGGGAGCAAAAGCACTAATAGAGGAGCCAAGGTGGAGTGGAACAATGGATGGCAATGTTCATAATGCCACTGAACTTCCTTCCGGCATGGTGACACATAAGGACAAGAAGCAATGGGATTAAATTTCAGCAAGGGAGGTTTTAGGAAAAACTTCCCAACTGTCAGGGTGGTTAAACACTGGAATAAATTGCCTAGGGAGGTGGTAGAAGCTCCACTCTTGGGGTACGTCTACACAGCACTGTCACTCAAAATAAGATATGCAATTTGAGCTACGCAAATGGCGTATCTCATTTTGATGCTATTTTGAAGTAGCTTGTTTCGTCATTTGGCGCTGTCTACACAGTGCCAAATTTCAAAATAAAGCACTATTCTGAAACGTCCCTTACTCCTCGTGGAATGAGGTTTACAGGGACGTCGGAATAGCAAGCCTGAAATAACAGGCTTGCTGTGAAGACACAGGAGAGCTATTTCGGCATTCTCTGGTATTCCAAAATAGCACTGCAGTATTGACGTACCCTTGGAGGTTTTTAATAGCAGGTTAGACAAACACCTGTCAGGGATGGTGTAGGTGGTGCTTGATCCTACCACGAGGGCAGTGGGTGGGACTTGATGACCTCTAGAGGTTCCTTCCAGATCTAATATTCTTTGATTCTCTGGTTCTGTGATTCACTGCAAGGGACGTGATATAGCTTTCAGTTCAAGAGAAGGGCCCAACCAATGTGAAGCATGTGTCTAGGCAGCAGCCTTTTTCCAAAGCCTCTGTAAGTACTGCAGAGGGGAAAACCCCAGGGAGGGAGAATAGCTATTTGAACTAAAAGACATAGCTCCATGCAACTTCAGCAGTGTTACTGGCGCTGTGTCATCGGAGGATCTAGCTTGTGTAAGCTGCATTGTAAGGTTGTGTCTACACAGGGAAGGTTTGGAGACAAGAGTGCTGTCGACATGCAAAAGTCGCCAAAAGTGAAAACCAAACTGTTTAAACTGCCTGCCATAGTCGACATTTCCTGGCCACATCACTAGCTCCCTGTCGACACAGCAAAGCAATGTGAGCGAGCATCCCACAGTGCAGTGTTGTATGAAGGCAGAGCTGATCCCTGTGCTTCTTGGGGTTCCCTCGAAGCTCTCTGAGCTCTTCATGCTAAGGAAAATCAAAGCGGCACAGCTGTCTCTCCAGCCCTCCCCATGCAGCAGAAGCCTGCCTGCCACTGTGTACCTAGCAGGGCAGAATAGAAGCATTCCAATGATTTGCTCTTTGTTTGTTCCCCAAACAGAGCAGCTCCCTCAGCTGTCAGATACTTCCCGGAGCTTTGAAAGGGGAGGGACGCATGCCTGCAGGGCAGCACAGATCACAAAACACTGAGAAGAGCCATCAGGGCAGGCATTGTGGGACACTGGCAGAAGCCAGTTCTCTGCACAAAACAAACAGCAGAGTCCACACTTTGTTGACAATAAAGAGGAAAAGACAAAAGTCTCTTGCAGGAGTGGAAGTTTTTTGTCACCAAAACAGTCTTTTTTCTGACTGTTGTAGTGTGTTGTAGTGTGACTGTTGTAGTGTGGCAAAACGTGCCGGCGTAGACAAGCCCTAAGGATTGCTTGGAGACAATTGACATTATAGTTCTAAATAGTTTACTCCACACCAGTTACAGAGAAAAATTATTTTAAATCGTTTCTCTATACACCAAAATCTTGAATGCATATTGTATCAGTTATTGAATGAACGCTTGATCTAGAGGAACTGTATCTAGCAGAGGTCTGACAATTAAAGTTGTGCCTTAAATTAAGAGACGCTTTCTAGATGTTGATGTATTCACAATGGCATGTCTTTTCATTGCTTCCAGTTAATTAGTGAGGCAGGTTGTGGTGCCGTCTTTAAATATTTATCACAGGGGAGATTGAAAGTTACTAAATGTTTCCAACCTATTTGTGGCCTAGATTCTCCTTTCAATAGGGCGTGTCTTCACTATGTGCTAGGGTCAATGGGCAGCAATTGATCCAATAGAGATTGATTTATTATGTCTAGTCTAGACATGATAAATCAAATGCCAAGTGCTTTCCTGTGGACTCTGGTACTCCACCAGAATGAGAAGAGTAAAGGGAGTCGACGGGGGAGAGTGTCTAAGTACATCAACCTCTGTTACATTATTCAGGTAACCTAGATCGACGACCTGCGGTCATGTAGACTAGACTTTACACTGATGCATCTGTTTTGAAGGGATTGAACTGATGTAAATTAAGGCAGGATTTGGCCCATATCCTGTGAGAGTTTTCTGTCTGTAGTTCACTGAGAGTTTTGTTATCAGTAGGGCCCTACCAAATTCACGGTCCATTTTGATCAATTTCACGGTCATAGCATTTCAAAATCGTAAATTCCATGTTAGCAGGCATTTAAATCTGCGATTTCATGGTGTTGTGATTGACGGGGTCCTGCCCCCAAAATGAGTTGCAAGGTCATGGTAGGGGGTATTGCAGTACTGTTACGCCTACTTCCAGAGAGTAGCAACTGCTGGTTAGGAGCCCACCTCTGAAGGCAGAGTCACCATCAGCAACAGTGCACAAGAAAGGCTGGCTAACTGGGATCCTGCAGGCAGGGGGCACTCCAGCCCAGCTGGGTCACTGGTTAACTCTTCACATCCCGGGTACGGGATTGCCACCCTTAGTTCTGTGTTGCTGCTTACAGAGCTGGGCAGTGGTGCTAGAACCATTTATAGGGTAGGGGTGCTGAGCTGTTTCCCCCACACATACTTCTGTCCACACCCCTCACCACCCCAAACTGGGGCCACATCTTGGGCAGCTGAGGAGCCCTGGGGACAGTGGTTGGGACCCTGGGCAGCAGCAAAGCCCCTGGGACCGGGCATATTAGTTGAAACAATAGTAAAGAATAAAATTGTCAGACACATAGAAGAACATAATTTGTTGGGCAAAAGTCAACATGGTTTCTGTAAAGGGAAATCCTGTCTTACTAATCTATTCGAGTTCTTTGAAGGGGTTAACAAACATGCGGACAAGGGGGATCCAGTAGATATAGTATACTTAGATTTTCAGAAAGCCATTGACAAGGTCCCTCACCAAAGGCTCTTGTGTAAATTACATGGCCATGGGATAAGAAGGAAGGTCCTTTCTTGGATTGAGAACTGGTTAAAAGACAGGAAACAAAGGGTAGGAATAAATGGTAAATTTTCAGAATGGAGAGGGGTAACTAGTGGTGTTCCCCAAGGGTCGGTCCTAGGACCAATCCTATTCAACTTATTCAGAAACAATCTAGAAAAAGGGGTAAGCAAAGTTTGCAGACAATATTAAACTGTTCATGATAATCAAGACCAAAGCAGACTGTGAAGAACTTCAAAAAGATCTCACCAAACTGAGTGATTGGGCAACAAAATGGCAAATGAAATTTAATGTGGTTAACTGTAAAGTAATGCACATGGAAAAAAATAACCCCAACGATACGTACAGTATGATGGGGCTAATTTAGCTACAACTCTAATCAGGAAAGAGATCTTGGAGTCATCGTGGATAGTTCTCTGAAAACGTCCACACAGTGTGCAGCAGCAGTCAAAAAGCAGATAGGATGCTAGGAATTATTAAAAAAGGGATAGAAAATAAGACGAAGAATATCTTACTGCCCCTATATAAAACTATAGTACGCCCATATCTTGAATACTGTGTACAGATGTAGTCTCCTCACCTCAAAAAAGATATTTTAGCATTAGAAAAGGTTCAGAAAAGAGCAACTAAAATGATTAGGGGTTTGGAATGGGTCCCATATGAGGAGAGGTTAAAGAGACTGGGACTTTTCAGTTTAGAAAAGAGGAAACTGAGGGGGGATATAATAGAGGTCTATAAAATCATGAGTGGTGTGGAAAGGGTGAACAAAGAAAAGTTATTTACTTGTTCCCACAATATAAGAACTAGAGGACACCAAATTAAATTAATGGGTAGCAGGTTTAAAACTAACCAAAGAAAGTTCTTCTTCACACAGTGCAGTCAACCTGTGGAACTCCTTGCCAGAGGAGGCTGTGAAGGCTAGGACTATAACAGAGTTTAAAAAAGAGCTAGATAAATTCATGGAGGTTAGGTCCATTAAAGGCTATTAGCCCGGGGGTAAGGAATGGTGTCCCTAGCCTCCGTTTGTCAAAGGCTGGAGAAGGATGGCAGGAGACAAATCGTTTGATCATTGTCTTTGGTCCACCCCCTCTGGAGCACCTGGCACTGGCCACTGTTGGCAGACAGGATACTGGTCTAGATGGACCTTTGGTCTGACCCAGTGTGGTCGTTCTTATGTTCTTATGCTGGGCTGATAGTGGAACACCTGAGCATGGGGCTGAGACCCCAGGCAGCAGCAGAGAGGCCAGTGGCTGGGCCAGTGGCTAGGACCTGGGAGAGAGCAGAGCCCCCAGGGCTAGTGGTGAGGACTGGCAGCAGAGCCCACAAGCATGGAGCTGGTGGCCAGGACCCTGGGGCCAGTGGCTGGGACCACGGGTGGCAACAGAGGGGCCAGCAGTGGGGACCCTGACACATAGCAATGGCAGAGCCCTGGGCAAGGGACCAACAGCTGGTACCCCCAGATGGCAGTGGGACATCCAGATGCAGGTTGGCGGCTGAGACTCCAGTGCAGAGCCACAGTGGGAAAAAGCCTGAGGGTGCTGCAGCACTCCTACACGCTTTCTTCCCAGGCTTCTGGAGCTAGGCTTTCAGTAGTTGTCCCTCTCTGGCCACCCAGCTCTGAAGGCAGCAGCACAGAGGTGAAGATGGGATGAAATGGCATTGCCACCCTTTTGCACTGCTGCTGGTGGGGGGGTGCTGCCTTCTGAGCTGGGCATCTGACCAGCTGCTGTCTGTCCTCCCAGCTCTGAAGGCAGCAGCACAGAGGTGAAGATGGGATGGAATGGCATTGCCACCCTTTTGCACTGCTGCTGGTGGGGGGGTGCTGCCTTGTGAGCTGGGCATCTGACCAGCAGCTGCTGCTGTCTGTCCACCCAGCTCTGAAGGCAGTGCAGAAGTAAGAATAGCCATATGGTGCCCCCCGTCCCCGAAATAACCTTGTGATCCCCCTGCAACTCCCTGTTGGGTCAGGACCCCCAATATGAAAGAGGCTGGTTTCCCCCATGAAATCTGAATCGTGTAAGAAAAAAGCACCCAAAAGACCAGATTTCATGGGGGGACACCACTTTTCACAGCCCACGACGCATTTTTCATGGTCAGGAGTTTGATAGGCCCTATTTATCAGGTTTGTGAGAGCTTTCTGCTGGTGTCAGGAGGAATAATACAGGAAAGCAGGGAGAGTAAAGGAGCCTGCAAAGCTGAAAATGGAAGTGGCTGGCTGTTGATCATATCCAGGGTACATTTTCCGAGGAGGAACAAGAAATATGGAAAGGATCTGCCACTGCAGTGTATGAGAGAATTAAGCTGCTTACATGCCTAGCTTGTGTTGTGTTGACAGGTGCTTGTTCTGTAGGCCCCAGTTCAGGATTATGCTGAGTGCCACACATGCTAGGATCCCGCAGTCCTTGCACAAGCATAATCCCCATGGGAGTTAGTGGGAGTATTGTCTGTGGGAGGACTACCGTGAGAACGCGTGATTGCTGCTTCTGTCCCACATCCAAAGCTAAGCAAAGAAGTCACCTGAGCAATAAATCTCACAGCCACGCCTGTTTTCTCTGCCCCCAGGCTTACCTGGTTTAAAATTCATCTCTGGTGAGAGACCAGCTCCCTTTAATTCAGATTCCTTGGCTCTGCCTGAAGGCAGTTAAGAAGCAGGAGTCTTGATTATCCCCCTGCTCACACCAGTTCTCGTGGGTGTAAAGCTCTGTTGAGAGCTACTCCTGATCTAAAACTTTGCGGGTGCAAATCAGGTCCCATGGGCTCGTTTGCAAGATGGCAGGAATTGGCTACAGATTTCTGGGTAGCGAACCTGGGAAAACAAGACATCTAGTTGCCAGGGTGGACCGCCAGCCCTGGAGGAAGCCTGCCTTGTGGAAGTGAAGAAAGAGCTGCTTCCACCCACCACCCTTGTGTCACGAAGACAAACGGGTTTCTTGGCTGCTCCTTTTCAAGTCCCTGCACGTCCCTGAACAGCAAGGAAGAGGGAACAGGTGGTTCCAGGGTACTGCACAGTGACTCCGACAGGCGTTCTAGGCTGCACGCTGCTCGAGAACCTTAGAACAGGCCCATGTGCTAACAAAACAAGCTCCCACATTGTGACATGGTAAGGAAGGGCGAGGTCCTTGCGTTGCTGACGTGTCCATGGACGTCAGGGGGGTCAAAATTTCAGCCACGGTTCACAAACCCGCATTTTCCTCATTCAGTCAGACCTTATTCCTCCAATGCTTACTCACATGAGTAGGCCTTCTTCACAGGACTTGTCCACTGAAATCAGTGGGGCTTCTCACTGGCGTAAGGGTCACTCAGGCTATGTCTAGATGGCAGGCTTCTTTCGGAAGAGAGCGTCCACACTGCAAAAGCGCATCGAGAAAGCGATCTGCTTTTTCGACAGATAGCGTCCATTCAGTGTGGATGCTATCTTGCATCTAAGCTGTGATTACTATGGGCGGAATGGCCACCAGGGCACCTGTGCTTTTTCCTCTTTCCTCTTCTTGCGAAAGAATTCCCCCTTCCCCATCCACACACGCCTTTTTCCGAAAGAGCTCTTTCAGAAAAAGGCTTCTTCCTCATAGAAAGAGGTTTACCAATGCCATAAAAACCCCTCTGTTCTTTCGATTTTTTTTTTGAAAGAACACGATTGCAGTGTGGACGTAAGTGAAGTTTTTTTGGCAAAAACGCCATTTTTCTGAAAAAAAACTATGTAGTGTAGACATACCCTCTGTCAGGAAAGGATTGGCCAGTAAGGCCCCAAGTGACATCCTGTGGCACTTTTTAAAAAGTGTGTGACTAAAAGCTGTGGCCCAGATTCTGCCTCCTTTACCAGGTGGAAATGGACAGGTCTCAGTGTGGGTACAGCTGGTGGGATCTGCTCAGAATGGCGATTCTTGGCTCTTGTAGTCCCAATTTGCTGCATACAGAACATGTGGCTAAAACTAAGCCTGGTCAAACTAAGGCTGTGTGGTACAGACTTCTGTGGGGAAAGGCCATTTTATTACAACATGATGTTTCATAGGAACACGTTGATTTTGATGACATTTCAGACTGATTCAAAATCAACAAGGAATATTTTGTGTTGTTTTGACTTTCTCATGTGTGTTCTGACTCATAGGGGCTTTTATATTTCTTAGTGTTTTGAGATTAGGCAATAGTACAGCAGAGAAGGGTCTAAGGAATTAGGGTGTATCACTGCCTGAATACCTGCCAACAATCTGATGCGGTTGTGAATAAGGCTGGTATTCTGGGGTGTTAACAGGACTGTGCTAGGTAACATACAGGAGGTAATGTTTCCTCTCTACTCAGCAATGACAAGGCCTTAGCTGGAGGACTGTATCCAATTGTATGCAAGTTTACCGCAGTCCCATAAACACAGTCCTGGCTCTCAGTGTTCTGTGTTGTAATTTAGCTCTAATTTACTCCTAAATGTCTTCTAAGAGCCCAGTAAGCAGTGGAAGTGTTGGTATTGCTGCTAGACTATATTGACCTCCTGTGGTTCGGCAAATTCTCTGGTTTGGCACCGGTCAGGTCTCGAGGGTGCTGGACTAGAGAGGTTCAACCTGTAGCTGTTCTGCATGTCCACAGAAGGAAGGAGAAGCAGTAATCTGCAACAAAGGAGACTGAGGTTGGATATTAGGAAAATCTTCTAATGATAAGGGCAATTCAATACTGCTCTGCCACTGCTTCAGCACAATCTTTCTTAAACAATTCAGAGCAGTCCCCAGCTCGTTTCCTTCCTAGCAATGAAAATCAACTAAATTAATTATCTTAGTCAATAATTAATATTCTTAATTGTTTGGGGGTTTGTGCATTTGTTGAAAGCAGGACTAAAGGCACAAATGTGCTGAGGGAAATGCCTGCACAAGGGAAACGACCTGCTCTTGAGTGGTGAAGGTTGTCAATGAAACTTCAGAGTGTGTGGGGTGTCTCCTCAGGAGGTCCCATTGGCCGGTCAGTCCGATGGCATCTCCTCGGGAGATCCCATTGGCCGGTCAGTCTGATGGTGTCTCCTCAGGAGGTCCCATTAGTGGGTCAGTGTGACCGTGTCTCCTTGGGAGGTCCCATTAGCGGGTCAGTCTGACCGTGTCTTCTCGGGAGGTCCCATTAGCGGGTCAGTGTGATGGCGTCTCCTCGGGAGGTCCCATTGGCTGGTCAGTCTGACAATATCTCCAAAAACAACCCTCTTCTCCTCACCCACCTTGCCTCCCCCACTCACCCAAGTGATGTGTCCTGGGGGACTAGCGGGACCTTGCACCAGTAGCAGGGGTCAGTGGCAGGGGGACTCGAAATGGTATGGCCCCAGTTCGTTCTGCTTCCAGCTTCATTGCTCCACTTCTCCCCCCGCCCCCAAATGACGTGGCTGGGACCCCCGTCTGCTCCACTCCCCCAGCTCCCAGCTGTGTCACTTCACTTACCCTGTTGGTGAGTGCAGCGTGAGGAGGTCCCACCCCTTCTACATGTGATGCAGCTGGGACCCGGGGGAGCGGAGCCGCGTTGCTCCACATCTCCCTGCTGCTGCCGATGAGTGATGGGGGCCTGTCCCACGGTGGGGGTGCCCTGGGGCCTGTCCCGGGTGGGGGATGGGGGCCTGTCCCTGCTAGTGCCCCGGGCTGGCCCCTGTGGCATTTGGGTCACATGCTTCCCCATGGGTTGCCCCTGCACAGAAGTCACAAGACGCCCTCCCTTGAGAACATTATCACTGGGGCTTTGGGGCACTGGTAGCATTAGGGGCAGTGTGAGGAGAAGCTCAACGCTGAGAGATGACCTGGGACAGGCACCGTATCTCTGGGGGTGCTGAGGGAGCCCACTGTGCAATCCCAAGGTTGTTGGACCATCTCCTCTTGTGGTGTCACGGTCAGCCAGTGCAGACAGGGTGGGGGGGTGTCCTCCACTGTCCTGCCCGCTCCCCGCTGGGGGGGGGATATTGCACTGCTGTGCACAGTAGACAAGTGACTTCAGGGTTTGCCTGTCCCGGGGAATCTGGTTTGTATGTGAGGCAGACATCCACTGGGGTACAGGATCAGATCCGAGCTGTGCTCTCTTGCCACATCCTCTCCCCTCACCGGGCAGGGCCTTCCCTCAGGGATTGTCTCTGGGGACCTGTCTCCACTGCTGCCATAGCCAAAACTGCTGCACATCAGAAGGTCCCCATGGGACTCCGTCAGGCCATCCATCCTGCTGGCCACACACCCAGTGTCTGCCTCAGCTGCTAAGTAAATTCAGATGCATTGGAAAAGAAGCCACAATTTTGCAGTTGGGGGAGGGATCCAGGAATCTCTTTTGATGTCAGTAAATGAACTGGAAACATTTTTTCTACACATTCGGTGTCACAATCCATAATGTTATTGTTTATGTCCTTTGCTCAACTCCTGCAGGGTTCCCTGGCCTCACACAGTCACTGACCGGAGCAAACAGTCAAGACTGAAGGCTGCAAAACTTAAGTACAGATTGAACCTCTCTAGTCTGGCCTCTCTGGTCCAGCAACATCCATGGTCCGGCATGATTTTAGTAAGCTGGATGTCCCCTTATCATGGGTGTGGCCAAGTTTCCCACGGTCCCATAAAGTTTGTTCACAGCCACCGGGCCTGGCTCTCAGTGCTCTGTGCTGTTACCTAGCTCTAATTTGCTCCTAAATGTCTTCTAACAGCCCTGTAAGCACTGGAAGTGTTGGCAATGCTGCTAGACAATATTGACGTCCCGTGGTTTGACAAATTCTCTGGTTGGGCACCGGTCAGGTCCCGAAGGTGCTGGACTAGAGAGGTTCAATTTGTAGCAGTGAAACATCCTGATTCTGATTTTGTCATAGGTGCGGTCTGTGAGGAACCGGGGCCTGGGTGGTACGGCCCAGTAGTTAGAGCTGTATAGGATCAGGCCAGAGGGATTGAGCTAGAGTTAGTAACCAGAATTTGGAGCCAAAGGTGAAGCCAGAGATAATAGCTGGGAGCTGTAACCAAGGGTCAAGGTGGAGTGAATAGCCAAGGACCAGGAACTAGACAGGGGCTAGCAAGTCCAGAATCTGTCTTGTTGCACAGACAACTTCCTATCATTCCCTCTAAGCTTAAATGGTAGATCAGGGCAAATTGAGGACTATGGGAGAAGCTGCTCATCATCTCTACCATGGGCAGCACTTCTGACAGCAACTGGCCTCCCAGGATGTTTGTGTCACGTTCTTGGGGCACACCCAGACCAAAAAGGGGATCTGTCACCACTTGTCCCATGATCCCAAGTGTCCTGCAGTGCTCTGCTGCTGCAGCTTCCAGCCTGGACACTCCCGGCCAGCATCCCAGCATGCATTGTGTGCCTCTGGGTTAAGCAGCCATGATACAAACCACCAACCTTGGTTACTGCTGGCCAAGTGACCCTAACACACCCCCAGTCTTGGCTTTCCCAAACTGTCTGCCCGGGGGTGTCCAGCCCCGAACACTGTGAGAAGTAAATCAGGTTCGTTTGCTCCTTTAAAGAGACAAAAGCATGTAACAGCTTATTAACATAGTGGGTGTAAAAACACCCTTCCTGTCAAGCCCAGCATGGAGCGGGTTTACTGTAAAAATATATTAATAAAATGGCATTGCAAATGTGATACCAAGTAGAAGGAATAAAGTTAGATAAGATTACAAACTACAAGTAAACAGATGCATCCTAAGGGCCAAGATCTAACATCAGCCACTTACAATCTTTGCTCAAGGTTGTTTTTTCATGGGTTTTCTGTCCCCTTGGCCAAACGACCCATCTTTCAGAGCAGAATGAACCTTTGCCAAAGTCTTGAAGTCATCTGGAAAGGGGGAAGATGTACAGTGATGGCTGAGGCAAAGTCATAAGAACATAAGAATGGTCATACTGGGACAGACCAAAGGTCCATCGAGCCCAGTGTCCTGTCTGCCGACAGTGGCCAATGCCAGGTGCCCCAGAGAGAATGAACAGAACAGGAAATCATCAAGTGATCCCTCCCCTGTCGCCCATTCCCAGCTTCTGGAAAACAGAGGCTAAGGACACCATCCCTACCCATCCTGGCTAACCTATCCAGTTTCTGCAAAGATTGACTGCTGGACAGTAAGCTGCCCAGGAAACGGTTTGATCGCCACTGAAGGTTTCCAGAATTTCTGCTTGCTTTATTTGTTCCCGTCACCACTATTCTCCTTGCAGGGCTTGGGTAACCCTCCGGTAGTCAGTGTTGAGTTCAGCATTTGTGGCAGAGTTTCTTCAAGTTCAATGGAAGGACCAGTGTGTAAGAATCAGGAAGTGACACTAGAGTCCGCTCCACTGGTGCCACAGTCTCACTTGGGTCCTGGAAAAGTGATATCCCAGTTCTGTGGACCAAAGCTGTGGCTGTGATGGAGCTGGGATTGTGGTCTGTGTTGTCTCTGGACGCAGTTGTGAGCTTACCACCATGAAGAAAACAGACAGCATACACATCCTGACAGTGCTGGCATGCGCCGTTTGCCCGGCTGGTGAAGCTGGTCAATGTTCTGTCATGGGCAATGGACGATCCAAGTTTAAAGAAAGTCTCTATGGCCACATCTCTACTTGTGGGAAGATCATCACTGTGGTGGTTGATCTTCTGGCATTCGATTTAGCGGGTCTAGTAAAGACCTGCTAAAATGAATGCCGAGGGTGCCCCTGGTACCACCTGTCTCAAGGAGTAAGGGAAGTTGATGGGAGCATTTCTCCCATCAGCCTTCCACTGTAAGGATGGTGCCAAAGCTTAGCTTAAGGTATGTCGACTCCAGCTACATTTTTTACATAATTGGAATTGCGTACCTTAAGCCAACCTTCCCCTGTAGTGTGGACCTGGCCTACTAGTTCCTTTCTTTGTGTCTGTGACAAAGTTTCAAAGCAATTGATAAAGACTTTTCTTGAACTTTGTTGCGATGCAGACTTTCTGTTCCTTCAAGTATTGAGCCAAAGTAGTGGTAAGCAGGATGAATGGAAACATGTTCTGACTAAGTTTTAATGTTTGGGTCATCCAATACTGGGTCCACAGTGACCCAATCATAGACTGTAAAAAAACGAGTAGTCCTGTAGCACCTAAGGGCACGTCTACAATAGGAAATTATTTTGAAATAACTTATTTTGAAATAATAACTCCCGAAATAAAATTTCAAAATAGAACTATTCCTCTTCACAAGTAGGAGTTGTTATTTCGAAATAACAAGCCCTTGATTTCGACATCGCAGGCTTGGTAGTGTGGACGCTCGCCTTGTTATTTCAAAATAAGGGCCATTGATGGACCTATCCAGTCTCTGTAAAGACATGCCCTTAAGACTAGCAAAAATACTTATATAGTATCGTGAGCTTTCGTGGGCAAGACCCACTTCTTCAGATGAGTGGCGAAAAAAGGGAAAATCCCACAGGCATAGGAGAAATCAAAAGGCATAGACTGTGTGTGGCATCCTTGGTCAAATGATGTGGTAAGCCGTGTCTTCATTTGAAATATGTCCCTTTGAATACATTTTGCTCTTTGGGACAGGTGAAGTGCTTCTTTGGCAGGGTCTTCCTCTCATGCTTTTCCAAGGGTGCGTCCAATTTCACAGTTGAAGGCATGGAGTACACCACATCTTTCTTCGTGTGCTTGTGGATCTGGACTACATGAAAGGATACAAGATTTTAATTCAGTGCTGTGGATGGGCCTTACCAGTATTACCCCCAGCTCTTTTAGTCTAGCCACGTAAATCCCCATGAGGTCCACTAGTTTAAAGATTGGAGCCATGTCTTCGTTCAGTCTTGTCTCCTACATGTAGGCAACCCCAAGTGACATCTTCTCTGTGCTGCTTTGCTCAGTTATATTCTCCAGGACTTTGTTGTAGAGAGACACAAAGCATCGTGCATGATACTTTGCCTCTTGGGCCACTAACTCCCATGCACTTGGCTGTGCAAGCAAGAGCTGGTCTTGCAGCTGAAGAGCGAACGTGCACCATTGACTGTCAATACCGAGGTGGACGCTTCGTGGAGGTCTTCTATTGATGCATTCATTTCACCCTTCTTTTTCTGGAGGTCCTTTGTGCTGGTCAGCACAACACGTTGCGGTTCCTCTGCAGTTCCTCGCCCGACTTTCTCCATTTGGAAGTTTGGTCCTGTCGGATTGGATGTAGCAGGATTTGTGCCCATGTCCGTTGTGCGTGTTCAGAATCCTTTCAATGTCATCGCCATCGTCCAGTCTAGACACGCCTGTGGATATTGGAAGTGCATTCAGCGTATGGAAACACCTGATGTTCTCTGGCAGAGTTTGATGACCAGCTCCTGCATGTTCTCATTTTTATTGAGATGGACGAATCAATGCGGCACCTGGGTCTTCCTGACAAAGCCCATATGTACTTTCCAGCTTCAGCCTATACAAGTCACTGAATGTGGGGAGCTGGTCAAGATGTTTTGCATGAAAAATGTTTTTTCCTGATTGGGAAAAAATGGCCTTTCTGTAAAAATGAAAATGTTCACGAACAACGTTCTCTTTTTTATTTTTGTGTTGAAAATGTCACATTTTTTAAAACTTTTTTTTTCAGTTCAAAATATTTTCAGCAGAGGAGTGGGCAGGTTTTGAGAGAGGTGGTTTTATCCTCTTCAGCCACACACCAATGAAATGCTCTGAAAAGCAAGTTTTAACTATTGTAACTAAGGCCCTGTCCTCTAACATGATACATTCAGAAACTGACCGTATATACTTGGGGTGGGCAAATGCCTGCTAAATGGCTTCATTCCCACTAGAACGGCTCTGTCACAGGTTGGATGCTCAGCTCAGCGCTCTGGCAGGCTCTTCACTTGTAAGTTAACTACAGCCTCTCCGGAGGATGCAGAGCCACAGAACAGGGGTAGGAAGAGGTGGGAGGGTGGACATTGAGGCTACAGCTACACGACGAACTTTTTCCGGAAGAGGAAATGCAAACGGAGTGCTCATTTGCATATCTCATGCTCTCATTTGCATATGCTCTTCCGATCCTTTTTGCGGAAGAGGTTTTTGTACAAAAAAGCCCTGCGTAGATGGTGCCTTTTAGAGCAAAAACCCCCTTTTGCACAATATCTGTTCTTCCTCAACTTGAAGAAGAGGGAATCTTGTGCAAAAGGGGGGTTTTGAGCAACTACACAATGCTTTTTTGCACAAAAACCTCTTCCACAAAAAGGATCGGAAGAGAATATGCAAATGAGGGTGTGAGATATGCAAATGGGTGCTCCATTTGCATTTCCTCTTCCGGAAAAAGTTTGTAGTGTAGCCATAGCCTAAGACTTATTGGTGCCCCAAATTTTCAGGTGCCCTACGCTGATGCATATTCTGCCTATGGGCAAGGACGGCCCTGGTTAAAACCACTTTGTCTTTTGGTCTTGTCTCTTTCTTGCACAGCTCAGGTTATTTCCAGAAATGCACCCTCTGGAGAACCTAAGTGCATTAATAATGCTCAGCCACCCAGACACTAGTCATGAAGAATAGACAATGGGCTGGCTGGCACTAGTGGAATCGCTGCTACAAGGCTGTACAAGCAATGGTACCTTCGGCAGTATGCACAAGGGAGCTTTCACTCAGTTCACATAAGAGTCCAGGAAGGAGTCACATTGGGCTGTCTTTATCTAGGGAGAAGTTAATAAATAGAATAAACTGCTCAGAGCAGCTAATAGGAATGGTCTTTAACAAGGTAGTAAAGTGCAGTTTTGGGGGGAAACAGCTGCTATTAGAATAACACTGGGTGACCTTTTTGGCCATGTGGTTCCTGACCTCTGTCTTTTCTTGAGTTTCCTGTCTGGGGTCCTGTCTAAATGCACACTGGTGCTGGCTGAGATAGCTTTTAGCTACACGATTTGGCTCTGGACTTCAAATCCCCCTAAGTCTGGGCAGCGTTTAGACCTGGAGTTTCGGTTTGTGTTTAAAGAGAGATGTCTCCCCCATTTTCAAAACACCGGTTTGGGCTGGGTTTTGGATTTCAAACACCCCCCCTTTCCCTGTTCCCATCAGTCAATATTTGGATGTGGGGGGCTGGGCCCCTGCCATAACTTGGTGGTGGGAAGGACTGTCCTGCTTTCCCTTTTCTGGATGGAGAAGGGAAGGAAAAAGCAGCTTGATCTGCTCTAACTTCAGTCAGACTAGAATTACGTTAATCCTGGAGCACATCCATGGCTTTGTAGCAAGCTTGGAATAAGGTAGGTGTCCAAGTTAATCACGCTGAGAGAGAAATAAACACAAAATATGGACAACCAAAGTTCGCCCCGTACCAAGGAATGCTGCAAGATGAGATTCCAGACAAGATCCGAGGCCCAAAACAAGATAGGGCTAAACTGATTTCCACATGCATCTCGATCCTCTTGCAGCCTGCTGACATGAATCCCGTCTGTTGATTCCTTTGACAGTGAGCGTTAGAAAACAAAGGCGTGGATATAAAATGAATTGCTCAGCTTCTTGGATGCCTGGTTGGTAACTTCATGAAGATGGGGCCTGGCCATTTGCTCGCCATTAAGATCAGGCCTGTTTCCAGTTCTGGTTTTTTAATCACACAAGGGCCTTCTGTTGTAAAGCCCCAGTGATGAGCTTTAATTATTCCTTTTTATGATAATAAATATGTAAATATGGAGCCCGACAATAACAGGGGTTATTAAAGCAAATAGACTATAATTGATGCACTCCTCCCACACAAACATATTTTCCTCTCATCCGTTTGTACAAAGCTGGCCAAGCCAGTTGGGCTTCCTCCATCCATATGATGCAGGCTCTGTCCCCGGAGAAACCCCCTGGCAGAGAGAACAATGAGTTTTCCCATCCAAATCCACCAGTGTTCGCTTTTAGCGTTCCATTCTGTAGGGAGGAAGGCACCGTTTCTCACCAAACCGTGAAAAGTCTTGCTGAGGCTTTCATAAAGAGGAATATCTTCTTGTCCATGCTGTTATGGAATCCGTCATGTTCCCATTAGCAAACTCAGTAAAAACAGACATGCGACATCATCTACAGAATATAAATCTAGCTGCATTTGTGGTTGTTTTCTCTCTTTCCCTTTGGTTGGTAGTGGGAGAAGAGGGGCTATAATTAGTTATGTATATAATATAGAACAAAGCCAGCTGCTCCTGGATTGAAAACTTTCATTAAATATCCTTGCCGTAACTGCAGTAGCTGGATAGATTCAAACACAATTATCTTCTGCAACTAATTTATATAATAGAGTACGAAAGGGAAATTATAATGACCAGATCTGGCTTCTTTTCAAACCAGCGTATTGGAGGATGGAGTGATATTGGATTCTGTCCTTGTAATACTGAAGGTCTCCTACTGCACAATAAAATAGATTGATATGTAATTAAGAAAATGTGACATGTACCTTCCAGCTTCAGCCTATACAAGTCACTGAATTTGGGGAGCTGGTTAGCATGAAAACGTTTTTTTCCTGATTGGGAAAAATGGCCTTTTTGTAAAAATGAAAATGTTTATGAACAACAGTCTCTTTTTTATTTTTTGTGGAAAATGTCACATTTATTAAACATTTTTTTCAGTTGAAAACATTTTCAGGGTAGCTCTTGAAATGTTTTGTTTGCAGAAAGCCGGTGCTTTAGTAAATGAGCTATTTCAATAATGGTTTGATTTAAAAACTATCAGAAAAGTTGGGGAAAAATGGTTCCATTTCTAATGTTTTGGAGAGAAGAAAAATCCAACTTTGAAACTTAAGAGTTGATGCCTTTTAACCAGCACGTGATGTTTTCTATGTTGAATGCCTGCATTTCCCACCGCTTCCCTGGGAGTGGAGATGGCTCTTACAGAGCTGTCATTACAGATGCGGCTGTCACCAGAGCTCACCGATGTGGTGTTCTGACAAGTATTTTGCTCTGCTAAATTATAACTGTTTGGCTGCATGTGTATGCTCTCTCTGTGTGCTGTCCTCACTCTGGGCAAGGAGCTGGCACCACAGACCCCGAGAGGACCCCCAAAGACCAACCACATGATCAGATAAGGTGCAAAGGTGCCAGGCCAGGTGTATTGTCAAATGGCGCACCATCTCCAGTTCTGCTAGTACATGAGGAGCCCCTGACAATGGACCAGCTCAGTCAGTTGTGGGCTTTTCCACAATCCCCTAGGCTAGACATGGCAGCCCCTCTGAGCTACATCTTTAGACACAGGTACAAATAAATTACGCATCACTCCTGATGTATCAGGGTGCCATCCTCTGATGTACCGAGCTACCATCCATTACACGGTGGTTTGATCAAAACCTCCCTATCCATCATGCTGTCATCCGGAACCCGCTAGAGAACCTGGGCCAACATGTGCCTCTTTTCTGTGGGGAATGTGTTACATAAGAACATAAGAACATAAGAATGGCCGTACTGGGTCAGACCAAAGGTCCATCTAGCCCAGTATCCTGTCTGCCGACAGTGGCCAGCACCAGGTGCCCCAGAGAGGGTGGACCGAAGACAATGATCAAGCGATTTGTCTCCTGCCATCCCTCTCCAGCCTCTGACAAACAGAGGCCAAGGACACCATTTTATCCCCTGGCTAATAGCCTTTTATGGATCTAACCTCCATGAAATTATCTAGCTTCTCTTTAAACGCTATTATAGTCCTAGCCTTCACAGCCTCCTCTGGCAAGGAGTTCCACAGGCTGACTACACGCTGTGTGAAGAAGAACTTTCTTTTATTAGTTTTAAACCTGCTACCCATTAATTTCATTTGGTGTCCTCTAGTTCTTCTATTCAGGGAACTAATAAATAACTTTTCTTTATCGGCCCTCTCCACACCACTCATGATTTTATATACCTCTATCATATCCCCCCTCAGTCTCCTCTTTTCTAAACTGAAAAGTCCCAGTCGCTTTAACCTCTCCTCATATGGGACCCGTTCCAAACCCCTAATCATTTTAGTTGCCCTTTTCTGAACCCTTCCAAGGCCAAAATATCTTTTTTGAGGTGAGGAGACCACATCTGTACACAGTATTCAAGATGTGGGCGTACCATAGTTTTATACAGGAGCAGTAAGATATTCTGGGTCTTATTTTCTGTCCCTTTCTTAATAATTCCTAGCATCCTATTTGCCTTTTTGACCGCTGCTGCACACTGCGTGGAAGTTTTCAGAGAACTGTCCACGATAACTCCAAGATCTCTTTCCTGATTTGTCGTAGCCAAATTAGCCCCCATCATACTGTACGTATAGTTGGGGTTATTTTTCCCGATGTGCATTACTTTACACTTATCCACATTAAATTTCATTTGCCATTTTGTTGCCTAATCACTCAGTTTGGTGAGATCTTCTTGGAGTCCCTCACAGTCTGCTTCTGTCTTGACTATCCTAAACAGTTTGGTATCATCTGCAAACTTTACCACCTCACTGCTTACCCCTTTCTCCAGATCATTTATGAATAAGTTGAACAGGATTGGTCCTAGGACCGACCCTTGGGGGACACCACTAGTTACCCCTCTCCATTCTGAAAATCTACCATTTATTCCTACCCTTTGTTTCCTGTCTTTTAACCAGTTCTCAATCCAAGAAAGGACCTTCCCTCTTATCCCATGGCCATGTAATTGACACAAGAGCCTTTGGTGAGGGACCTTGTCAAAGGCTTTCTGAAAATCTAAGTATACTATATCTACTGGATCCCCCTTGTCCGCATGTTTGTTAACCCCTTCAAAGAACTCGAATAGATTAGTAAGACAGGATTTCCCTTTACAGAAACCATGTTGACTTTTGTCCAACAAATTATGTTCTTCTACATGCTTCACAATTTTATTCTTTACTATTGTTTCGACTAATTTGCCCGGTACTGAAGTTAGACTTACCGGTCTGTAATCGCCCGGATCGCCTCTAGAGCCCTTTTTAAATATTGGTTTCACGTTGGCTACCTTCCAGTCATAAGGTACGGAAGCCAATTTAAGGGATAGGTTACAAACCACAGATAATAGTTCAGCAATTTCCCATTTGAGTTCTTTTAGAACCCTTGGATGAATGCCATCCGGTCCCGGAGATTTGTTAACATTAAGTATCTTGGTACGAAGATGCTTTCGAATGGGGTGTCCTGTCACCACCCTTATGAAATGAGTTCACATGACTTGTGCCTCGTACCTCTTAGGCATGAGCGTTTCTGCCACAGCTGGCCTGTTTGTGCCAGATTCTGTGAGCAGGGCCTGCCTCTCGCTCACCTTTGCTTTCTGTTAGCGAAGCCTTGACTACTTTCACCTAGGCCTCAGGCCTCACACCAGGCCTGTGATGCATGGACTTGAGTTTCAGGCCCCCATCTTACTCCAGCTCCCTTAAGGGGTTTGATCACATCAAGGAATCCGTGGTCTTATACCACGGAGTGTTCTGAGCAGGAGCCATCTTGAAGGCAGAGCTGTCTTGAAGGCAGACAGTCATCCCTCCTGGTAAATATCTGCTCTCAATACCTTGCCAGCTGCAAGTCTCTTTAAGAGCAGGATATGTTTGTTGTAGGCATTCCTCACCTGTGTGGTGAGAGAAGTGCATGATGGGATTGCGATTCTGCGCATACGTAAACATTCTCATCCTCCCCTTCCCTTGACTTGAAAAAAGTCCCCAGGGAGCAGCGTTAGCTGGAAGTTATTTTGTTTAGAACGGCCCTAACTATGGACTTGTAGCTTGGGAGAAAGGAGGGGTGGTTCCTGAAATGGTAGGGTTTAACAGAGACATGGGGAGAAGAAGTCTTCATTGTGCTCCATGTTGGGTTCTCTAGGGCTATGTCTAGACTACACCTCTCTGTCGACAGAGAGATGTAGATTAGGCACGTCAAAATTGCTAATGAAGCAGCAATTTAAATATCCCGTGCTTCATTAGCATAAACATGACCGCCACTTTTTTTCGAAATGGAGCTTTTTTGAAAAAAACCGGCAGTCTAAACGCAGATCTTTCGAAAATACAACCCTTTTTCGAAAGATCCCTTATCCCTCATAAAATCAGGTTTACAGGATCTTTCGAAAAAGGGTTGTGTTTTCGAAAGATCCGCATCTAGACTGCCGTGGGATTTTTTTTTTTTTTTTTTTTTTCGAAAAAGCTCCGTTTTGAAAAAAAGTGGTGGCCGTGTTTATGTTAATGAAGCATGGGATATTTAAATCCCCGCTTCATTAGCAATTTTGATGTGTCTAATCTACTCTGTCTGTCGACAGAGAGGTGGAGTCTAGACACACCCTAGGTGTCACTCCAGGCGGGCAAGGAAATGATAAAAGGTGGCAGGTTTGAAGCAATCCCACATCTGAGCAGTTGCTTGTGTATTTCTCCTGGATGTGCTTGAGGATGTAGCAGTTGTACATGACACTTAGATTATGAGGCTGTCTTCAGAAGGAAACCACAGAGCGCCTCCCATCACACAAGAATTAGGGGTCAGCAAATGAAATTTATAGGTAGCAGGTTTAAAACAAAAAAAAAAGGAAGTTTTTCTTCATGCAGAGCAGTCAACCTGTGGAACTCCTTGCCAGAGGATGTTGTGAAGGCCAGGATTTTAACAGGGTTCAAAAAAGAACTAGATATATTCATGGAGGTTAGGCCCATCAATGCTTATTAACCCGGATGGGATACTTATTAACTCTCAATACTTATTAACCAGGAATGGTATCCCTAGCCTTTGTTTGTCAGAGTCTGGAAATGGATGATGGGAGAGGGATCACTTGGTGATTGCCTGATCTGTTCACTCCCTCAGGGGCACCTGGCATTGGCCACTGTTGGAAGACAGGACACTGGGCTAGATGGACCTTTGGTCTGACCCAGTCTGGCCGCTCTTATGTTCTTAAATCACTGGTGCTTTTTCCATTCTCTGAAGTTGAGGTTGCAGCTGAAATCTCTGTGGCTGGGCACCCGTCAGGATGGAGGATAATTCTAATTAGCCAGGTGGGGCTGGGCAGGACACTGAGACTTTTACAATGTGTCGGCCTATCCGTGTCATCTGATTGACGCCTGCAGATTCCATCCATACCATATTCATCCTTTACACTTACCTAGTTAAGATGAGTCATGCCCTGCGAAGGGCAGGTCAGGCGTTCTCTGGATACGGCATTCTTTGCTTCCTGTTGCAAATCCCTTGGTGCTGTTGTTGTGCCCAGTTAAAACAGCTGCTGTACTCCCCCCCAGAGGTGGCTGCACTGCAGTGATTGGGCAAGAGCTCAGTCTAAACTCTGGGTTTGAATCTGCTCTCACGTCACACTGCTTTTACATAGGTGGGGCTTGACTGACTGCAGCACAGATGCTCTGGGTTTACGGCTGTGTACCCGTCTGAGAGCAGCATCCAGCAGGAGGGGGTCAGATCCTTAACTGGTGTAAAATGGGGCAACTCCATGGGCTTCACTGGAATTATTAATAGGAGTGAGCCTCCCTTTCATTGTGCTGCAGAGACGGTTTTCCCCAGTCTGAGTCGTAGGTCGATATCTCTGTAGCTAGAAGGGAAGTCTGCCTTCCTTCCTCCCCTCCCCCCCCCCGAGGAGGCCGGATGAGGTATTTAGGTCCAGCCTCTGCTGCCGATGGCAACTACTAGTCCCTAGTGTGGGACGGGACTGGGGGAGCATTGTTAAGGTACAAACCTCTCATGGCTAAAGGACCATGAGGCAAAACACCTTAGAAAGGAAGGATGGTCTTATGATTATGGCCCTGTCTGGGACTCAGGAGAGGCTGGGTCATTTTGCTGCTCTGCGGCAGTGTCCATCTGGGACCTCGGACAGTTCCGTTAAGCGCTGTGTGCCTCAGTTTCCCATCTACAAAGCTGAGATCATAATGCTTCCTTTCAGAGGGGCAGCCGTGTTAGTCTGTTATCTGCAAAAAGAATGAGGAGTCCTGTGAAACTGAGAGACTAACAGATTTAATTGGGTGTAAACTTTCATGGGTAAAAACCCCGACATCTCCATGCATCTGATGAAGAGGCTTTTACCCCCCGAAAGCTTATGCCCAAATAAATCTGTTAACCCTTCCTTTGTCTGTCTTGTCTGCTCAGTATGTACATTCTTTTGGGTCCAGAACTGTCTCTTGTACAATGCTAGTGCAAGGGCTCTGATCTCAGCTGGGCACTGTTGGTACTAACTACTTCCCTAAATAACAAATACCGGGCCAAATTTTGCACTGTTTTACCAGTGTAAATCCAGGGTGGCTCCAGTGATGCCAGCGGGGTCACTCCAGATTTACACAGATGTAGGCAAGAGGAGAATATTTTCTGACAATGCTTGCAGTGCTTTAGGCCACGTCTCCACTTGCCACACCAGAGATCGATCTTCTGGTGTTTGATTTAGCGGGTCTAGTAAAGACTCACTAAATGGAACGTTGAGGATGCCCCTGGTTGGTGCCGGTACTCCTTGGCAGTTGCAAGGAGTAAGGGTATGTCTACACAGCAAAGTTATTTCAAAATAACAGCTGTTATTTCAAAATAACTTTCTTAGCGTCTACACAAGCCAATTGCTATTTCAAAATTAATTCAAAATAGCGGAGGGCTTATTTTGAAATTGGTAAACCTCATTCCACAAGGAATAGCGCCAATTTCAAAATTGCTATTTTGAAATAAGCGCTGTGTAGATGCTTATTTCGAAATAGGGGGCCTCCAGCCCTTCCCAGGGTGCCCTGATGGCCGCCCTGGCCACAAGGTAATTTCTGACCTGATGCCCTGCCGGAACCAGTTCAGGCTGGCCTTAAATGCGATTCAGCATCCAATCAGTGTGGACGCGCTATTTCGAAATAGCAAAAAGCTATTTCGAAATGCATTTTGTATGTAGACGTGTTATTTCGACATAAGGTATAACTATTTCGAAATTAGATATTTCAAAATAACGCTGTAGTGTAGACATATCCTGAGGGAAATTGGGGGTGGGGGTGGGGAGGTTGCTCCCATCAACCTGCCACTGTGAAGGAATTAAGGTATGTCAACTCCAGCTACATTATTTACGTAGCTGGAGTTGCGTGCATTAAGCTGAAATTCCACGTCTAGTGTAGGCCTGACCTTAATGTGCATCACAGCGTCTGACATGGAATCCCTTGTTCAAGGGCTGGCAAGGGGCTTCTCAGTCTTTGAGCTCCAAACAGAGGAGTTCGCTGATGATGGCTAGGGGGTCTATTTATGATTAAAAGTCAACTGGCCAACGTGTTTGTATGTATTAAATTAAACAGTGTATTGTCTCTATAGTAGCTCTAGGCAATCCAGAAAATGCAATGGCCAGAGCCAAGCCAAACCTCCTTGCTTGACTCTAGCAGCCAAAAGACAAGCAGAGCCCATGCCGTTGGGAAATGCGCAGTGGCTGGATTGGGTTTAGGAGAGTTCCAGGGTTCAGCGCCACAACAGTCAATTCAAACAGTTGATGCTTCTGCGGTTGTGGGCAGGAACATAGGCTGAAAGAGGGTGTTTTCCTGCCCGAAAGCTCAGCTCTTTGTGGATTTCTCATAGGGTTTGTCTACACTACGGAGAAGATCGACCCTCCGGAGGTCGATCTTCTAGTGTTCGATTTGGCAGGTCTGGTGTAAACGCCCGAATCGAACGCTGAGGGCAGCCCCCTCCGACGTCCTGTACTCCTCATGGGAATGGGGGACAATACCATGTGAACTCACCGTGCCTCCGGAATTTAAGGGCACCTTCGGGATTATGAAAAAAGGACAATGCTTGCAAAGAATAACTCGGCCCGTGCATCAGCTAAGCCTGCGAGGTGCTGGTAATTCTGGCCGTGGCGGCCTGGCCAGCCCCAAGCCCAGGTCCGGAGGACAGCGTTCTTTGGGTGCTGCTTCCTACTGCAGCTTTTCCAAGAAGCACACTGAGACCGGCCTGGAACACTTCCCGGCTGGTCCCAGCAGGACCAGCGCTCCAGGGAAGGATGCTAACACAGCTTTGATTGGCGGGAAATGACTGACCCGCTCTGGAAGGGCTGACGTGGCAGCGAGATAGAGCCACGAAGGCTGGCTTCCCCGCGGCACCTGCACTGTGGGCCCCAAGGGAGCCCTTCGTGGTAAGAGCACATGCCAGGCCTTCGCGGTGAGTGCTCGGCACCCGGGCAATTGGGCAGCAGGTCCGGTGCCCAAAGGTTAACAGGGCCGGTGAGGCTACCTGGTGTGCTGGGCCCCAATGCTGAGTAAGGGAGATGCGCTATTTTAGAACCCCTCCCCTAGGACGATGCACCTGGCTGCCTCCTGCCCAGTAGCCATGTCCACAGAGCCGGGGCTGTCCAGGACCATGGGGCCCAGTGCACGCTGGCTGCAGGCACCTGCCTGGCCTGGAGGCACCGTGTTCTGCTGTGTCCAGGCATCATGTGGTGGCAGAGCAAAGCCAGGGGCCTCAGTGAGGGGGCCGTGGGTTTGAGCTGTAACGGTTCCTGAAATGCACCCCTAGTGCAAATCCCCTCAAGCTGGTGCTGATCCACCCTAAGCTGCTTCTGTATCAGGCTTTTCCCTCAGCACTAATGTGCACCCCCAGGTGAGTCCCCCCCATCTGCTGATCTCCACCCAGTCCTGGGCTACATCTAGACTGCAAGCCTCTTTCGAAAGAGAGCATCTAGACTACAGCCAGTGCTTTTGTAAAAGCGAGCCGCTTTTTCGAAAGAGAGCACCCAGGATGCTCTCTTTCGAAAAAGCACAGTTTGCGTTACATAGCACTTTTTTCGACAGAGCACTTTTGAAAAAAGGCGTTCTTCCTCGTAATACGAGGTTTTCCGCGGTCGAAAAAACTGCCGCGTTCTTTTGATTTACTTTTTTTCCAAAAAAGGCCACTTTTTTTTTTTAAAAACCTTGTAGTTTAGCCACACCCCTGGGGTTTAGAGCGAGCTCCCCCAGCTGGAGATGCCAAGAGACCAGCTGGCGGATGACCGGGGCCAAGCTGTTTCTTTCTGAGCTCTGTGGCAGCTCGTCCTGCTTGGGGGACTCTGCTCTCCCAGAATTCCTGGTGCTCAGAGGAGACATTTGTCCGCCAGCCACAATCCTGCTGTCACACCAGGGTGAAGCAATTGGCTACACTCACCGCCCAGGAACGAGGGGAACCCTGACTGGGCAGGAGTGGAGCAGCAGGCTCACCGCCTCCCTCCGACGGGCTTGCCGGGACTTGTGCGGCAGTTCCCATGCCTGCCGAGCAGCTAATTGCAAGGGCTCCGCACGAGGATCCTGCCTTCCTGAGCAGCGCTGCTGGAAGAGGCTTCGCAGGGGGCCTCACAATGGATGGGTGGCCCCCTTTGTGTTTCCCAGCGGGCAGGAGGAAGGACTTTCCTGGCTGGTTTGTATGGCAGGAGTCTGCAGTAAATCCCGGAGCAGGAGGGTTTGTTACAAGATGCACTCCCTGCAGTGTGAGGGGCTAACTTGGCTGGTCAGAGCTTTCCTGGGACAGATCAGCTCTACCACCCCATGCCCCCCTCCCACTGCAATTGGGAAGTTCCTTCAAGTGCACCGATGGCACCGTTCCCGCGCTGTAGGGCCCGCACCAACGAAGCGGCCAGCCCCACGCACAACCGGTGACTGGCCCGTGGTCATCTCCTGGTTCCAAGGACCTGGAAGAAACCATCCACCAAACTAGGGTGGGTTGAAGATTTCCAGGCAGGGGCAAACCACTGAAGAGGGGCATTGTTAATAAGTGACAGACCTGGCCGTGAGGAGGGAAGAAGGCCAGGATTTTGCGGAAAGGCCGCCTCAGAGGCTTACTGCAGCCACGGGGCCACGTGGCAATGACGGTGCTCTGAGTGAGAGAAAGGCAGGGGTGGATGCTGCCTTCCAGATGTCTCCTGCATGGAAAAAAACCAGTGGAACAACCTCCCTGAGTGCCCGACCCAAAAGCCCCTGGGGAGACTTCAGTGGGCCTCGGATCGAGTCCTGAATGAGTATGAATTTGATGAGTCGGTGCCCTTCCAAGCTGCCCCTTTTGGTAGTTTGTAGGTGGGGCATCGTTTGAGAATCGCATCCTCTTTTCTTCCAGAGAAGGAACAAAGTCTCCCCTCCGCCCCCCCGCACACACACTTGTGGACTCAAAGGAAGGGCCCTCCGCTGTGAAATTTGCTCCCTGCACAGATCGTGCCCAGCCCACGTTCTCCATCAGCAGATACTCCCCTCGCTGCTACGCTGGGAGGTGGGCCCGATCCTGGAGCACTGAGGCTTTTATTGCCTTTGTTCAAGTCGGTTTCTCTGAGGTGTGAGCCGCTCTCCTGTGTGAGGGTGAAGTACTGTAGAATTCCAGCCTCCTATTCCCCCCCGTCTCCTTCCTCTCACCAAAGGCCAGTGCGTCTGCCCCCCTAGCGGGCTCCCTTGGCACTGCGTCCTGAGGAGCTGAACTCCGCGACATCCAGGCAAAACTGGCATCTCTCAAGCTGTTCAGACAAGCAGTATAAACCCAACTGAAGTCACTGCCCCTATATTCCAGGTGCTCCTTTGGACTCCCGCGCCCCCTACCCTGCTCCTCGGAGGTGCTGGGTTCGAGTGCCGTCCGGGATGGACGGGCGATGCACAAATAGTTTCAAACAAGCAGAAGTACAAAGATGCTTCTCGGGCTAAAACCCAACTTAACTAACCAGAGTTTTTTGTTAAAGTTGCTTCTTGGCCCAGTCCTCCTTCCCGTGTGGCGGGCCAGCCCTGAGCCAGGAGCCAACACACACTGCTCAGGACTGAGCTACTGCTGAATTATGTAGCTGGAGTCGACGTGTCTTACGTTGCGTTTCCCACCCAGTGGGAGCGCCCATCGGCTTCCCTTACTCCTTGTGAGGAGCAGGAGACCTGGCCCAGACGGGAACACCCTTTGTGTTCGATCTAGCACAAGGGTGGGCAAAAGGGCCTCTGCGGGCTGGATCTGGCCCACCAAGAGGGTTAATCCAGCCCAAGGAGGCCCTGCTGCTCCCCCTTTCCCAGTCCAATTAGGGCCTGGGATTTGGGGGGAAGCGCACGAAGTTTCCTCCCGCTCTGCCAGGAGCATGCAGTGCTTAGAAGCATCATGCACTCCTGGCAGGGCAGGAGGAGGCGTCACATGTGCCCCCGCCCCCAAGCCTTGATTGGCCTGGGGTGTGCAAAGTCTCCTCCCACCACCAGGGGCATGGGTGCCGAGGGGGAATCCTGTGGCGGGGGGAGGCAAAGACTGCACCCTCCAGCCCAATCATGGTCTGTGGGTAGGGAAGCAGGGAAGTATGCTGGCCCCGCCCCATCCACTTGAGGCCCCGCCCCTTCCGGAGAGGACTGGGGCTACTTCAAACATTTCTGAAGTGGTCCCTGGCAAAAAATTATTGCCCACCCCTGATCTATCAGGTCTATACTACACCCGCTAAAGGCAGGGCCGATCTTCTGTGTAGTGTATTGTATGTGAAAGATAATGTAGAATCAAATGAAATAAAAATATTAAGTGAATCAACATGTTCAATAGAATCGCTATGGATAGTAATTCATGCTCCAATAATAAGAAATTAGCAGTAGGGATATATTACCGACCACCTGACCAGGACAGCGATACTGACATTGAAATGCTGAGGGAGATTAGAGAGGCTACCAAAATAAAGAACTCTATAATAATGGGGGATTTTAATTATCCCCATATTGACTGGGTACATGTCACCTCAGGAAGAGAAGCAGAGATAAAATTTCTCAATGGCTTAAATGACTGCTTCTTGGAGCAGCTGGTGCAGGAACCCACAAGGGGGGAGGCAATTCTCGATTTAGTCCTGAGTGGAGTGCAGGATCAGGTCTAGGAAATAACCGTTACAGGACCGCTTGGGAATAGTGACCATAATATAATAACATTCAACATTCCTGTGGTGGGTAGAACACCTCAGCAGTCCAGCACCCTGGCATTTAATTTCAAAAAGGGGAATTACACAAAAATGAGGAGGCTAGTTAAACAGAAATTAAAAGGCACAATGACTAGAGCCAAATCCCTGCAAGCTGCATGGAAACTTTTTAAAGACACCATAATAGAGGCCCAACTTAAATGTATACCCCAAATTAAAAAACATAGCAAGAGACCTAAAAAAGAGTCACTGTGGCTTAACCACCATGTAAAAGAAGCAGTGAGGGACAAAAAGGCATCTTTTAAGAAGTGGAAGTCCAATCCTAGTGAGATAAAGGAACATAAACACTGTCAAATCAAGTGTAAAAATGTAATAAGAAAAGCAAAAAAAGATTTTGAGGAACAGCTAGCCAAAAACTCAAAAAGAAATAACAAAATGTTTTTTAAGTACATTAGAAGCAGGAAGCCTGCTAAAAAACCTGTGGGTCCCCTAGACAATCGAACTATAAAAGGCGCAATCAAGGACGATAAAGCCATTTCGGAGAAACTAAATGATTTCTTTGCTTCAGTCTTCACGGCTGAGGACGTTGGGGAGATTCCCAAATCTGCACCGTCCTTTGTGGGTGATGAATCTGAGGAACTGTCCCGGATTGAAGTGTCATTAGAGGAGGTTTTGGAACAAATAGAAAAACTTAATGTTAACAAATCTCCGGGACCGGATGGCATTCATCCAAGGGTTCTAAAAGAACTCAAATGGGAACTATTATCTGTGGTTTGTAACCTATCCCTTAAATTGGCTTCCGTACCTTATGACTGGAAGGTAGCCAACGTGAAACCAATATTTAAAAAGGGCTCTAGAGGCGATCCGGGCGATTACAGACCGGTAAGTCTAACTTCAGTACCGGGCAAATTAGTCGAAACAATAGTAAAGAATAAAATTGTGAAGCATGTAGAAGAACATAATTTGTTGGACAAAAGTCAACATGGTTTCTGTAAAGGGAAATCCTGTCTTACTAATCTATTAGAGTTCTTTGAAGGGGTTAACAAACATGCGGACAAGGGGGATCCAGTAGATATAGTATACTTAGATTTTCAGAAAGCCTTTGACAAGGTCCCTCACCAAAGGCTCTTGTGTCAATTACATGGCCATGGGATAAGAGGGAAGGTCCTTTCTTGGATTGAGAACTGGTTAAAAGACAGGAAACAAAGGGTAGGAATAAATGGTAAATTTTCAGAATGGAGAGGGGTAACTAGTGGTGTCCCCCAAGGGTCAGTCCTAGGACCAATCCTATTCAACTTATTCATAAATGATCTGGAGAAAGGGGTAAGCAGTGAGGTGGTAAAGTTTGCAGATGATACCAAACTGTTTAGGATAGTCAAGACAGAAGCAGACTGTGAGGGACTCCAAGAAGATCTCACCAAACTGAGTGATTGGGCAACAAAATGGCAAATGAAATTTAATGTGGATAAGTGTAAAGTAATGCACATCGGGAAAAATAAGCCCCAACTATACATACAGTATGATGGGGGCTAATTTGGCTACGACAAATCAGAAAAGAGATCTTGGAGTTATCGTGGACAGTTCTCTGAAAACTTCCACGCAGTGTGCAGCGGCGGTCAAAAAGGCAAATAGGATGCTAGGAATTATTAAGAAAGGGATAGAAAATAAGACCCAGAATATCTTACTGCCCCTGTATAAAACTATGGTACGCCCACATCTTGAATACTGTGTACAGATGTGGTCTCCTCACCTCAAAAAAGATATTTTGGCCTTGGAAAGGGTTCAGAAAAGGGCAACTAAAATGATTAGGGGTTTGGAACGGGTCCCATATGAGGAGAGGTTAAAGCGACTGGGACTTTTCAGTTTGGAAAAGAGGAGACTGAGGGGGGATATGATAGAGGTATATAAAATCATGAGTGGTGTGGAGAGGGCCGATAAAGAAAAGTTATTTATTAGTTCCCTAAATAGAAGAACTAGAGGACACCAAATGAAGTTAATGGGTAGCAGGTTTAAAACTAATAAAAGAAAGTTCTTCTTCACACAGCGTGTAATCAGCCTGTGGAACTCCTTGCCAGAGGAGGCTGTGAAGGCTAGGACTATAATAGCGTTTAAGGAGAAGCTAGATAATTTCATGGAGGTTAGATCCATAAAAGGCTATTAGCCAGGGGATAAAACGGTGTCCTTGGCCTCTGTTTGTCAGAGGCTGGAGAGGGATGGCAGGAGACAAATCGCTTGATCATTGTCTTCGGTCCACCCTCTCTGGGGCACCTGGTGCTGGCCACTGTCGGCAGACAGGCTACTGGGCTAGATGGACCTTTGGTCTGACCCAGTATGGCCATTCTTGTGTTCTTATGTTCTTATGTAGACGTGCCCTCAGAGCCCTGGTTTCCTTTGTCTCCTTGGGTGAAGAGTAACTCTAGGCCCTCCCCCCTCCTTTTCTTACACACCAGTACACCTCTGACAAGTACAACCAGACATGCTTCTTTCTTCTGCTGGGGGGGTAGACACCATGCTATCTTCTCCCCTGCTTGTTAGCTGCCTGCCTTTGTTTATCTCATGTGTAAATGTGCCTTTGTTGTCTCCGCCTGATAACTCGCTGGTCAGACAAGCAGCAACACATTCCTCTGAGTCAGTTTTCATGCCCAGCCCATTTTAAGCTAGAGCACATATTTATAACTCTTTGCACACACCCTGTACATGCATTGCACAATGGTTTTCAGGAGCAGTGTGTTACCAGTTTGTATCTGATACCTTACAGTACGCCTTTTAAATACCAGGCATGACACACACATGTTAGGTGCAGCACATGTGTAATGTCGACAGGCGGAGCCGAAGCTGGGACCTCTGGAGCTTCGTGCATGAGCCTCTGTTGCCTGAGCGAAAAGCCAGCTGCCTCTCAGCTAAGACTGTAGAGCAAACTCATTCTTTCTCTGTAAGTGGTCTAAGTGTCACTCTGTGGGACAGTGCACCACACTCAGCAGGCACGTGGGTTACACATCTCTCAAGCCTGCCAAAAGTCACAGACACAGAGTTGCCAGTCACCACTAGGCCTCTGTGTCAGACACATCTTGCATGAGTTAGATACAAATCCCAAACCTCACGCTCAGCTCTGAACCCACATCCAGAATCTTTGCCTGCACCTAACCTGGATAAGAACATAAGAACAGCCATACTGCGTCAGACCAATGGTCCATCCAGCCCAGTATCCTGTCTGCCAACAGTGACCAATGCCAGGTGCCCCAGAGGGAGGAACACTACAGGTCATCCTCACATGATCCTTCTCCTGTCATCCATTTCCAGAGAAACAGAGGCTAGGAACACCATTCCTACCCATCCTGGCTAATAGCCATTGATGGACCTAACCTCCATGAATCCATCTAGTTCTTTTTTGAAACCTGTTAAAGTCCTGACCTTCACAATATCCTCTGGCAAGGAGTTCCACAGGTTGACTGTGCGCTGAGTGAAAAAAACCTTCCATTTGTTTGTTTTAAACCTGCTGCCTATTAATTTCATTTGGTGATCCCTAGTTCTTATATTGTGGGAATAAGTAAATAACTTTTCCTTATTCACTTTTTCCATACCAGTCATGATTTTATAGATCTCTATCCTATCCCCCCTTAGTCTCCTCTTTAGTTCTGGCCCATCTCTAACTTTGCATGGAAAAACTGTTCTGAAACACAGCTCTCACTCACAGGCTGTGAGGATAGTAGTAGAAAGGTAGCCGTGTTAGTCTGATCTTGCTAAAACAAAAGGAAAAATTATGTAGCACTTTAAAGACTAACAAGATGGTTTAACAGGTGATGAGCTTTTGTGGGCCAGACCCACTTCCTCAGATCATATTCTGAAAGAGAATTGGCATGACCATATATACCAAAGAAATACAAGGAAAAAAGTGAACACATTATTAAACTGATAAATCAGATTTAGAACAGAAGGTGGGGCAAAGGAGGGGGAAGGGAGGGAATAGCTGTTTATAAGTCAATGAATTGCTAATCAGGGGTGATAAGTGGGGAAGCTGTCTTTATAATGTGTAAGGTAATTAGCATCTTTGTTAAGCCCTATTCCTAAAGCATCAAATTTAAGCATGAATGAAAGTTCTGAAGTTTCTCTCTGTAGTCTGGTGTTAAAGTCTCTTTGAAGTAAGATGCATGTAGTAAGGTTGAAATGCAAACTGACAGGTTTTTCCTTGGGAAGGCTGTGAGGAGGTGGCTTTTCCTCAGGTACCTGTATTCACTAGCAGGAGCAAGGAGAGCATTCATGGAGAAGAGGAGTTGGGGGGGAAATAACCAGTTAGTGAGGCAAAAAAGCCATTTGTCCGCATGGGGCCAGGATTTATTGCCTTGTCTCAGCTGTCCCTGAAAGATGGCTGCTGAGCACGGCTGTCGGGGCTGCAGAGATGGGCTACCAGAGGGGTGGGTAATCACTTTCCAGGGGACACATTGGCACATCTGTGAGGAAGGGGCAGGCGGCACATTGCTCAGCCTCTGCTGGCTCAAGGATGGTGAGGGTTGTGGGCCGAAAAGTGTTTTCCCCCTGGATAGAAAACACCCAGTTCTGGGAGCTGTTGCATTTTGAACTCCCTGGGGAGCTCAGACCGAGGTCTAGGGAAAGGCAGCCACCCTGCGGAGAGGAGGTCCCCCGGGGGCTGCCTGCCATCGCAGTGTGCAGAGCAAAATGAGATGGGGGAGATCTGGTTCAGAGCCCGCCCCCTTCCCCAGCCGCTGTGCAGGCTGCGGTGCCTGGCGCGGTGTGACGGTCACCGCTGCTATTTTATTCCGCTTGCGCTTCCGCAGGTGCCCACCGGGCAAACGAACTTGCAGGCTTGCCAGGGCTTGCCTTCTGCTCCACAGCTGCAGCGCTGCTTGAGTCCCAGGGGAAGGCACCAAAGGTCACGGGCTCATTGCCAGCTTTTCTCCCACGAGAAGCTGCCTTTGGGTCTCAAGAGACTTTTGTCCGTTGGCCTGGTCCAGCTTACGGCTCTGTTGCTGTCCAGGGCAGGAGAATCTGCCTGCCAGACAGAGTCTTACGGATCAGGACCAAGACCGGGAGACTTGTCTGACTTTAGATGACACCAGAAACCTCATGTGATAACGAGTGAGAAATATTGTGCGTGGCCATTCCAGGGATGTCTCCTTAGAACCGGGTCTTCCAAGGATGTCTCCTTAGAAGCAGGTTTCATTGGGACTTGCCCACCTCTTGACTTGCTTTCCACCAGTGTGTGTGGCCGTGGTGTCAGGCACACAAACATCGAGGGAAAGTGTATTCCGTGTGAAACCCAGATTGCTCTCACCATGAAAACCAGTTTGTTTGGGGCAGAAAGTGGAGTCTCCCAGTCAGAGAAGAGACGCAATTCCATGTGACCATCGCAGAGCTTGGAGAGCGAACAGCCATTCTTGAGGGGTGTTCCCCCAAACCACTGGGGGGCGGGGTTATTTCAAACGGGACCCAGTTTGACTCACGTGGAGTGAAATGCTGCCAAAATGCCCAATGTCTTCAGTGGAGCGGGTTTGTAAAAATTGTAGTTTGAACCTCTCTGGACTGGCACCTGACCAGTGACGAACCTGAGAATTTCCCGAACCATGGGAGGTCAATATTGTCCAGCAGCATCACCAACACTTCCACTGCTCACTGGGCTCTTAAAAGATATTTAGGTGTAAATTAGAGCTAAATAACAACACAGAGCACTGAGAGTCAGGACTGGCAGCTGTAAATAAATTTATGGGACCACAGGAAACTTGGCCACACCCATAAAAACTCGCTATCTGGCTAACTAAAATCATGCCGGACCACGGATGTTGCCGGACCAGAGAGTTCTGGACTAGAGAGGTTCACCCTGTAGACTGCAGAAAATTAGTGATGAAGAAAATGGGCCAAATTCTGCCCTCTCCTCAATGGTTCTCCCAACACTGTTCATGACCCATGAGGGGTGCACACATTCGGGAGAAGCAATGGGAACACACCTGTCAAAATTCACACCTGTCAAAATTAGGTTCTCTGGACACAATCTGAGAGGGTGGCAACCTTCCCGCCCAATGTGTGTGGGCTGTGTGGACATTCGTAGCTGTTCAGTCATTGTGCTCCTCTAATAAGCAGGTTAGCTGTCGTCGGGGTTTGCCCAGGCGGGTGGAGAATATTTTTACAGCAGAGTGATCTTAATAACCATGAACGAGGCACAGCTAAGCAGACAGGGTTGATCAGGTGATTTACTGAAGCTAGCTAGGCAGGGCCATTTTCCTTACATATTTATATGCTTTATTTTCTGGGATTGTTTCCAGTGACTCACACAAGGAATTATGAGATCCCTGTGAACTTTCTCTCCTCGAGTGGGTGGTAAATGAAAGACTCACTGAACATTTGTTATTATCTTCACGCCAACCCTTCATTTCCTCAAGGAGAAGGTGTGCCTCTTCTTGCCCCATTTCTGCCGTAGCTCTCCGGCCTAAAACGTGCCGGGTGGAAATTGCTCTCCTCCTTGGCACACATCCCATCGCCGATGGGTAAAGGAACGTACAAGATAGGAAGCATTCAGAACGGCTTTCCTAACATCCAGCCCGACTGTCCTTCCTCATCAGCTAGTGAAGCTCTTGGTCTCCGGGGGGCACGGATGGGTTCTCCATGCCCACTGGGCCTCGCGTGGGAATGGCAGCTGGCTGCATGCTTCAAGGAGTGGACAGTGTTTCACAGAGCATCATGTTCCCACACTAAGGTATCTTTTTGTTCGTACCACTGCGGTGAAAGTGGCCATGATGCAAGACCGGGACTGTCTTGGCATCTGGAGGGATCTCCTGGTTGCTAGGCCGTCATAAGCCGGTGAGACCTGGACTATGGGGAACCCTGAATGCTACGGGTCTGTGGGCATAGCAGGGATGCTATGGAGTGGGGTCTGTCAGCTGGCCGTCCATCAAAGGTGTGCCAGGCAGGGTCAAGACACAGACCACACCAGGATCCATCATGCCAACAGCAGGAATTCTAGCTTAGGGCTAGGCCACTTTTCCAAAATGGAGACAAAGCCAATCTCAGAAATGTTCATCGACCAACAAACAGCATGGGAATAGTGGTTGGTTTAGGTCACTGGAACAGTTACTTTGAACAGGCCCACTGATGGGGAGGGAGAGGGGGCAGTTTCCCTGGGGCCTGGTGACTCAAAAGGGTCGGGGACTCCAGGTGGCATGCACCATGTGGCTCTGAGGGCTATGGGACCATTGCAGTCCTGGCGGAGTAGAGGGCTGGCTTCCCTGGACTCGCCCTTTCCACCTGAGGCCCCGCCTCTTCCCCTTCCACCAGAGGCCCCGCCCTTTTCAGGAGCACAGACCTGGGGCACCCTCCCCCAGGGAGGCTGTTGGCGCCCCTGCCTTTGAATACATTTGCAATGTGTCCATTTTGGCCTCTTTTCCTTTCACTTTCTTCTTTACTCAATTTACTTTATGCTGAAGTCATCTCAAAACAGAAACCTGAAACTTTCCCCTTTCAAATGGGAGGTCTTGACCAATTTACATGTTTTTAACGGGCCTTTTTTTCAAGTCACGAAATTCATCCAAACCAGCCCCTCCCCGTGAACAATTTCAATACATCTGCATTTAATGGTCAAAAAAGGTCAGTTTAAAAATTCGTCACCTGCTCTGCTCTTGGCCCCGGCTGGGCACTGCGTAAACCAGACTGACCCATAGCCAGGGTGACCAGATGTCTCGTTTCTAAAGGAGCAGCCCTGCACTGAAGACATCCTATAGCTGGTCTGACTTTTTATTAAAAACAGACCAATTGTCCCTTACTTTCTGTCTCTCCCCTCCCCCCAATCAGTATAGGCGGTCTGCCAGATCCCTGCTTGCCAGAGGCAGACAGAGCAGCCCTCTGCCTGCAGCAAGTAGGCTGCTGCTCCAGCCCCTTCCGGTTAACGGTTCACCGGAACAGGTAAGCATCACCCATTAAGGGTTATGCTTACCAGTTAACCGGTTAACCAGTTAACCTTTCTCATCCCTAGAGGTTAGTCATTCCCCCAGGAAACTGATTGTAAAAAGATCACAGAGATGCATTGACAGGGACACAGGTCAAACTGTGAACTCATTTTTATTCAAATCGCCCAGCTCTCATGTTTATTCATCTGGATTGATGCAGCCGACGGTGTCCTTTTTTAATACTACAGGTTGAACCTCTCTAGTCCGGCACCCTCGGGACCTGACCAGTTCCAAACGAGAGAATTTTCTGGACTGTAGGAGGTTGATATTATCTAGCAGCATTACCAACATTCTGCTGTTCAGTGGACTCTTAGAGGACATTTAAGGGTAAATTAGAGCTAAATAACAGCACAGGACTGAGAGCCAGGCTGTAAACAAACTTGGGCCACACCTGTGAAAAGCGGACATCCAGCTCGCTCAAATCATTCCGGACCATGGATGTTTCTGGACCAGAGAGTTCTGGACTCAATCTGTAACAGCCTTATCGTTAATTGAATTGCAGGATGATTGTCAAATAATTGCAGACACAACATGGAAAGTCATGAAAAATAACACTGAACATTTATTAATTGCCATAATTCAGAAAAGCCAGAGAAGGCCTATTTGTTTAAGAAAAATTTGCTGGGAACAATATAATCATTCAAGGACTATGTCAGGCCTGCTAATTTTTTTGATGACCAGACATTTTGACACAACTGTTTTGTAGTCATGAATGTGTGGGGCTGACCTCAGGACCCTGGCTGACAGCCACTAAGGGGGGGCAGCGAGATCCCTGCCATGCAGGAGGCTGACAGTGGGAACCCTGGTCATCTGGGGCTAATAGCGGGAATCACCCGGCTGACAAAATTGTGGCAAAAGCCTAATATTGCGTAGTCCTGATATTGCAAATGAAGCAGGGCCATGCAGTCATCTGAATCAGCAACATCGATGATAAAAAAATGTGTCTTTATAAACTAAACAGAAGGCAGAGTGAAAAAGGCAGCAGTAAGGATTGGTTCTTGGCCTGGTGTAAACTGGTGTCGCTCTCTAGAAGAGTCTCTCTGATGTACCCCATGGAAGATTTGGCCCTACGCATTCAAGTAAAGTCACAGAATGGCTGAGAACACCAAGCTGCCCTGTCTCACCCTTTGGGGTTTCCACCCCTTGTTTGTAACAGCAGCTGCCTGGCTAATGAGGTCACAGCCGGGGCAGATCAGACATGAATAGCCAACAATCCGGGTGAGACGACCAAAGTCAGGATGGGCTTTGAAGCTGACGGACGGTGACCATTTCCCAATGCCCTCATGAAAGCGACTTTAAATCGAAAATAAAATAAGTGGCTGTTTGTTTTCTGCGCTTCAGATCGGAGCCAGTACCAGAAGGCCGCACTAGAGTGATCAAAGACTCTGATGGAGACTTGAGGAGTGTCTGAACACAGCACATTGTTTGGGGCTGAACTAACTAGTGGCATTTGGAACAGAGCTGGTGGGAGCTGGCTGTCACTGAGCTGTAGTTCCTTACTCCAGCAAGTAAGGTCTGCCTTCAGCGTTATGAAAATGTCTCACTATTTACACCAGAGCTATTCAATATGCGGCCCGTAGCCCGTTTGTTTGTTGTAGCCCGCTGTGCAGTTTGGGTTTACTGTGTGGCTTGGGTTGATATGTGTTTCAGTCGTTCAATTCCTGGACTGTTGTGAAGCCAATACAAAAAAGTCGTCAATAGAATGGTCTTCTGTTGAGATGCATTTTAGTAGTTAAATTCCGGGACTGTCATTGCTCCTTACAAGTGCTGTCATATGGGTGGAAATCGGGTAAATGTTGCATTTTATTAATATCAGCACAACTGACTTAAATGGGGCCTGTGTGTTGTGTAGTCTTGCCTTAATCTTTGTATTAATGCCTGTCAGTGTGAAAGAAGCTATTTGCATATATTTGCATATATATGCAACTTAAATTGCGGCCCACGCCATGTGCTGTGAGTATCATTGTGGCGCCTGGGGCTTCCAAAGTTGAGTAGCCCTGATCTACACCTTAGCAACCAGACTATCAGAACATAAGAATGGCCAGACTGGATCAGACCAATGGCCCAACTAGCCCAGCATCCTGTCTTCCAACCATGGCCAGTGCCAGGTGCCCCAGAGGGAATGAACAGAACAGAGAATCATGAAGTGATCCACCCCCCGTCGCCCATTCCCAGTTTCTGACAAACAAAAGCTAGAGACGCCATTCCTAACAGCCATTGATGGACCTAACCTCCAGGAACTTAACTAATTCACTTTTGAACTGCATTAGTGTCCTGGACTTCACAGCATCTTCTGATAAAGCGTTCCACAGGCTGTCCGTGTGTCATGTGAGGAAATACTTTGTTTTGTTTATTTTTATACCTGCTGCCTATTCATTTCATTTGGTGACCCTTAGTTCTTGTGTCATGGGAATGAGTAAATAATACTTCTTTAGCTGCTTTCTCTAAACCAGTCATGATTTTATAGACCTCTATCACATCCCCACTCAGGCGTCTCTTTTCCAAGCTGAAAAGTCCAAGTCTTATTAATCCCTCCTCATATAGAAGCTGGTCTATACCCTGATCATTTTTGTTGCTCTTTTCTGTACCTGTTCCAATTCCAATATAGCTTTTTTGAAAGGGGGTGACCACATCTGCACGCAGTATACAACATGTGGGCCTACCATGGATTTATACAGAGGCAATATGGTATTTCCTGTCTTATTATCTATTCCTTTCTTAACAGTTCTCAACGTTCTGTTACCTTTTTTGAGTGCTGCTGCACACCAAGTAGATGTTTTCAGAGAACTATCCACAATGACACCAAAATCTCTCTTTTGAGTGGTAACAGCTAATTTAGACCCCATCATTGTATATGTATGGTTGGGATTATGTGTATTATTTTGCATTTATCAGCACTGAATTTCATCTGCCATTTTGTTGTCCAATCACCCAGTTTTATAAGACCCCTCTGTAACTCTTTTAATTTCCTTTGGACTTAATTATCTTAAGTAGTTTTGTATTATCTGCAAATTTTGCCACCTCACTGTTTGTTCCTTTTTCCGGGTCATTTATGAACAGCACTAGTCCCAGTATAGACCCTGGGGGGCACTGCTATTTGCCACTCTCCATTCTGAAAACTGACCATTTATTCCTACCCTTTCTTTCCTATCTTTTAAACAATTACTGATCCTTTCCTCTTATCCCATGACAGTTTACTTTGTTTAAGGGCCTTTGATGAGGGACTTTGTCAAAGGCTTTCTGGAAATCTAAGTACACCACATCCACTGGATCTTTCTTGTCCACAGGCTTGTTGGCTCTCTCAAAGAATTCTAGTAGATGAGTGAGGCATGATTTTCCTTTACAAAAACCATGTTGACTCTCCCCGACAAATCATGCTTATCTAGGTGTCTGATCACTCTGTTCTGTTCTGTAATTGCCAGGATCACCTCTGGGGCCTTTTTTAAAAATTGGCATCACATTAGCTATTCACCTGTCATCTGGTCCCAAAGCTGATTTAAATGCGAGGTTACAGCATTTGTTAGTAGTGCTGCAATTCCACATTTGAATCCTTCAGAACTCAGCTGGTCCTGGTGACCTATCACTGTCCATGACCATGTTAGAGAATCATCTCAAATGTAATGCTGGGACTCTGCTTTCTCTTTCAGTTCCCTCCTTCTCTGCTGGGCTCTCCTCCCCTCTGTTTCCTTTCAGCAGTCAGTTTGCATGACACTGGCTGAATTCCCCACTGCTGTGGCTTGAGTGTGCTAGAGGAAGGTTACAGATGCAGGGAAGACTTATCCAAACGTTGCTCAGCTTGGAAAATAGGCATATTTTATTGATAAAAAAATACCCAGTGAATTGCTCAATCTCAGAGAAGGAGAAATGTGTGAAGAGAGTCCAATAAAAACAGCTCTGTGACTCTTGTAGGCTGAGGCAGGTTGGAAGCAGCTGGGTTTTCTTTACCTTGGCACAGTGAACGAGACAGCAGGACATGAGCAAACAGAAGGTCTGTCTGAGGAGCAGGCCCAGAATGCAGGAAGTAGAGGGCTTTCGAAGCACCTAAGAAACAGGAAGGCATATTTGACCATCTCCTGTATTCTGGAATTTCAGGTCATGCTTAGTTTAGGTTACACTGCAGACGTCAGATGATAATGGCCTAGTCATGTGACTTGCTGGTGGAACGAGGAAATGGTGAATGGCTCGCGTCTACTGTACGGAAGCACCTGACTTTTTGGAAGCCCTGCTTGTGCCCCATGCCGGTTGAGTGAGGCACAAGGAGCTCAGATGACTGGTATAAATTCAATATAAGCAAAGGTCACTGATGGGGCCACACCTGGCATTCGGCGTCCAATTCTGGGCCCTCCATTGCAGAAAGGATGCGGGCGCATTGGAGAGAGTTCAGTGGAGGGCAAGCAAAATGATTGGGGGGCTGGAGCGCGTGATCTATGAGGAGAGGCTGAGGGATTTGGGCTTATTTGGTCTGCAAAAGAGAAGCGTGAAGGGGGATTTGATAGCAGCTTTAACTCCCTGAATGGGGGTTCCAAAGAGGATGGAGAGAGGCTGTTCTCAGTGGTGACAGATGACAGAACGAGGAGCAATGGTCTCAAGTTGCAGTGGGAGAGGTCTAGGTTGGATATTAGGAAAAACTATTTCACCAGGAGGGTGGGGAAACACTGGGATGGGTTCCCTATGGAGGTGGTGGAATCTAGAGGTGTTTAAGTCTCGGCTTGACAAAGCCCTGGCTGGGATGATTGAGTTGGGATTGGTCCTGCTTTGGGCAGGGGGCTGGACTCAATGACTCCTGAGGTCTCTGCCAGCCCTGGGATTCTGCGATTCTATGATCACCCGAGGGCAGAGGTGGGTTTTCGGTGCGCTGCTGCGTGGTTGCTTCGCACAGAGGTGACCTTCACCCACTGTGAGTCTTTTTCTCGGTGGATTCTTCACTTGCACCCCGGATCCGTCTGCCTCCCAAGCCACCTCTGGCAGTAAAAGGGGCTAGTTCAGCAGACAGTCTCTGACTGACCCCCCTGCCCCTTCAGGATGGAAGGAGGGACCTGTTTGTAATTGATTAGCCAACATGCACATGCCATCCTAACAGAAGAGAGTTAAGCAACATCTGCTGCCAAGCAGCAACTGGGATGGCCAATAGGTAGGGGCTGGCTCTGCATAACGTAGCTGCTATTCTAGAAATATTATCGCCTTTTGCGGGACTTGCAGGCCCATGCAAATGAGAAGGCCAAATATTGGTTGGGTGGCAGCTTTATATTCAAGACTCCCATAACTAAGAGCTCTAATTTTACAAGGTGTCCGGTCCTGCTTCATCAAAGACAAGTGGAGTTTTGTTGTTGATTGCGGAGGCGGAGGGATCAGGACTGAGACGATGAAGGTGTTTTCTGTAAGGAGCGGCAGGCCTGAGTCCTGCCGATGAATTTCTAACACATGGCAGAGAGGCTGGTGGAGTGTTTGGTGCTAAGAACTAGAGAGAGGCATGCATCTGAACAGCTGGACGCTGGCTGAAGTTACTATCCCAGACTGAATGTGGTCGTTGGCTCTTTATGACACTCGAATTCCCGAGTGATGTGTCAGGTAGAGTTGTGGTGTCCAGCACACTAGCCACTAGCCACATAAGAACATAAGAATGGCCAGACTGGGTCAGACCAAAGGTCCATCTAACCCAGTATCCTGTCTACCGACAGTGGCCAGTGCCAGGTGCCCCAGAGGGGGTGGACCCAATACAATGATCAAACGATTTGTCTCCTGCCATCCATCTCCAGCCTTTGACAAACGGAGGCCAGGAGCACCATTCCTTACCCCCTGGCTAATGGCCTTTTATGGACCTAACCTCCATGAATTTATCTAGCTCTTTTTTAAACTCTGTTATAGTCCTAGCCTTCACAGCCTCCTCTGGCAAGGAGTTCCACAGGTTGACTGTGCGCTGTGTGAAGAAGAACTTTCTTTTATTAGTTTTAAACCTGCTACCCATTAATTTAATTTGGTGTCCTCTAGTTCTTATATTATGGGAACAAGTAAAAAACTTTTCTTTATTCACCCTCTCCACACCACTCATGATTTTATAGACCTCTATCAAATCCCCCCTCAGTCTCCTCTTTTCTAAACTGAAAAGTCCCAGTTGCTTTAGCCTCTCCTCATATGGGACCCGTTCCAAACCCCTAATCATTTTAGTTGCCCTTTTCTGAACTTTTTTTTCTAATGACAAAATATCTTTTTTGATGTGAGGAGACTACATCTGCACGCAGTATTCAAAATGTGGGCATACCATAGTTTTATATAGTGGCAGTAAGATATTCTGTGTCTTATTTTCTATCCCTTTTTAAATAATTCCTAGCATCCTATTTGCTTTTTTGACTACCACTGCACACTGCATGGATGGTTTTAGAGAACTGTCCACGATAACTCCAAGATCTCTTTCCTGATTAGTTGTAGCTAAATTAGCCCCCATCATATTATATGTATAGTTGGGTTTTTTTTTTCAAAAGTGCATTATTTTACACTTATCAACATTAAATTTCCGTCGCCATTTTGTTGCCCAATCACTCAGTTTGGTGAGATCTTTTTGAAGTTCTTCACATGTGGCTGTTTGGCCGGTTGAGTGTGGCTCGTTGGCTCACACAATTATTTACATTTTCAGAATAGTGTGGCTAGTTCGCCATAGCAGTAGGCACTGCAGTGGCTACTGCTTCAGAATGGTTGGACCCCACGGGTAGAGGGACTGTACGTAGGCATAAATCATCTCAGTGTCACGTCAGAAGTCACTAACTCTTGTGCTTTGGGGGTATTGTGATCTGAGTCTACCTCAGAATCCTAATTTGTGACTAGTCCGCTGCTCAGATCAGAACCAAACTCTGCCTATGTAACTGGCTTGGTCTCTATTTGAAAAAAAATAGAGACTCCTTTCAAGGGACCAAATTTAGCTTAATTCCCAGAGCCAGTCACCCAGCCTTATTCAGCAATACCGCACACCAGGGCTTCGCCAGGGCAGGGTTTGGATAAAAGCCGTTCTCTGCTCTCCGGCTGGGAACTGGCTTGCTACACAGCAGACAAAAGCCAGACAAAAGACTCTGGGCCGTTACATTTATCCACATGGATGTCTTGGTTATTTTAGCGAGTTGTTACAGAGATTTCTGTAACGAGGCCTCAGCCCAGTCTCCCTAATTCTGTGTGCAGTTGTGCATGTGTTGCACTCTCTCTCTCTCCCTCACCTAGCTGGGCTAGATGTGCCCTCTGCCCTGGGAAGGGGGGCCGGCCCAGAATTCTCCCACACAAGGGGAATCCCCCCCTTGTCCCTTTAGCACAGTTTCAAAGTGGCTTTGTGCTGCTCCACCAGAGCCACACGACCTCTGCGGGGCCCAGTGTTTGGCCTGTGCCATACAATGTACGTACTCTGGAAGGAATATGAAAACCAGCCCCCACGGGCGTTCACACTGCTCCCAGTCTGGTCGGACCTGTGGCTGGGCATCTCAGGGCACAGTTCTGGCTGAAACCCAGAGGTGGCAGGTATAAAACAAACCTATGGCAGCACTTCTTCACACCGCGCTCTGTCAACCAGTGGAACTCATTGACGGGGGAAGTTGTGAAGGCCAAAACTGAAAGTGGGTTCCAAAAAGCATTACTAGGGAAATTCACAGAGGATAGGACCATTGGTGGCTATTAGCCAAGAGGGCCAGGGATGCATCCTTATGATCTGGGTGTCCCCAAACCTCCAAGTGCCAGAAGTGGGGACTGGATGACCTGGGATGCATCACTCAAAGATTATCCTGTTTTCTTCATTCCCTTTGAAGTACCTGGCCCTAGTCAACTTTGGAAGACAGGACATTGGGCTCAATGGACCATTGCTCAGACCCAGCAAGTGTCTTTGCTGGTAGGACAGGAACTTCTCACTGGGACTTGCTCTTGCATGATGACTGGACCCTGGGAGGGTCGCTCTGCCATTGCTCTGGGGTAGAAGGTCATAGACTTGGCTCCATCTCTGCCTCATTTTTTCCAGGAGATGGGTCTAGAGCTCTCATTACTGGGGCAGAAACTCCTGAGTCCCATGTTCCTAAACAAGACCCCCAGGACCACGATGAAGATCGCTGAGAAATGTGATCACACAGGTTGTGCAGGTGAAAATGAGCTGCTGGCCATATGCCCTGTCCCCCATGCCAGATGCATCACAGCAGGGCTGGTCATGCCACAGGAATTAAGGTGGCATCAATGTCTCCACCTTAATCCCTAACATTGAAGAGTTTATAATTTAGCCATAAAAACTCACTCTGGGCTATGCTTTTTACACCTCTCTAACTCATTTTTGGCTTTTTTCTTAATACCCAAAGCTCTCAAGCACCAGTCTGTGAGCCCAGGAGCAGAGGGTATGAAAATATCAAAGGGAAAACCAAATATTTAAAATGAAGAACGTTTGCCAACTGGGGGCATCTAAATACACAGGGTGGGTGACCAAAGTGGGGGGAGGTGGCAAGGGAGCCCATGTAACTGGTAGTTTTCTCTCTTCATGGTTCCTGGAGAAGGTTCCTGCGGAGGAGAGTGTGGTGCTGCGAGTGTGGTGTGTGTACAGAGAGTGTGGTGTACGTACAGATGATCTAGTGGAACAAATGTTGAGGCTGATCACTGGCCATGTGGGTTCTGTCACCGACTTCTGGTGTGGCCTTGGTCAAATCACAGAACCTCCCCATCTTTCACTTAGCTTCTGTATGGAAAAAAAGGATCACAGAGCAGGGTTTGGTCCTGCTCTAATCACCTGGGTATTTTCCTGGCATAATGTTTGGTCCAGGTGGCTCCTGGCAGCTCCCGGGTCGTGTGTGTCCCAAGTCCTGCTGTGCTCCACCCATCCCTGTCCAGTGTCACAAATGCACAAGTTAGAGCAGCCATCAGACTGTGCCAAGGGCTGAGCTGGCCAGGATGGAGTCACACCACCCTGATCTCCCACTGCACACTCCAGGAACTGCACTGAGGGCAGTTTGGCTAGAGCTATGGATTTGGAGATCACGCTGCTTTATATTGCCAAGATCTAGCGAGGAAAATGTCCGTGTAAGCACTAAGTACTATTATTAGTTACCCTGTGGGGTATTGCAACCTCCCTGTAATCACTGGTGACCTAAAGAAGAAATCCAGTGATCCAGAAACGTATGTTTAACAATCTGCATGCAAGGTATAAATCACGGGAACAGTGGCTTATGGAAATGCAACTAATCTCCTGCCAAATGTAGTAACAGCAGAGAACAAAACCAGGTCATTACATGCATTGAATACAGCCCCTGGTGTGTTTGTCATCAGTTACAGCTCCTAACGTTCGCTAGGCTTTGTTTATGCTACTGTCCCTTCTCCTATCAAGTGGTGAAATGAATCAAGTCTCACTAACAGCTGAAGCTTAAATGATTTAAGGGGAGTTCTATTTAATAGATCGCGGTTTGGCCCAACATGCTAGAACTACAGTGAACAAACAGTGCATGGAAAAAATGCGTCCGTCAGACAAAGCCCTCCTGCTGTGAATCATGCCCGCCAGGAGCAAGCTGGCAGATAACAAAGGACCCAAAAAGCAGAGCTAGAGCCTAATCTGGCAAAGAGAGAGCATCCATGTTTGGAAATGATTTCTGCCCCAAGGTTCAGCCTACTAAATGAGCTACAGACAAAGGTCATGATGGGACTAGAAAGCCATACTGCCTCCAGCCTTCATGTAAGTGACCATGCCAAAGGGCAGATCTACACTTACTCAGAGATCAATGCTCTGGAGATGGATCTTTCAGGGTTCAATTTAGTGGGTCTAGTAAGGACTCACTAAATCAACCACTGATGGAGCCCCCGTTGACCTTGGTACTCCACCAGGTCGCCAGTAGTAAGGGAAGTCAACGGGAGAGTTTCTCCCATTGACCTCTCACAGTGGGGGTACTCCAGAAAGTCATCCTAAGGTACATCGACTCCAGCTATGCTATTCTCGTAGCTGACGTTGCATATCATAAGTCGATTTTCTCCGGCAGCACAGATCTGCCCAAAGTCTCCTGCATGGGACTGAGGGGATGAAACAGACACAGCGAAACACTGAGACTTCTCAAAGGAGCCAAACTCTATTGCATTTCAACGGGAGTTGGGCAACTAATTTCCCTGGATAATCCTGGATCCCTTGAAATCAGTGGGTAAGCTCTCATTCAGTGGGCAGAGGTTCTGGCCCTAAAAAATGACAGTCCTGAATTAGCAACACTACAACCTCTTCTAGGGCAAAACTCTGGAATGGTGGAGGGTGATGGAGAAACTCCTAGAGACATTTCTAACTTCATCAGTTTCAGTTCCTAGAACACTAGAACTGGAAGGGACTTTGAGAGGTCATCAAGTCCAGTCCCCTGCCCTCACGGCAGCACCAAGCACCAACTAGCTCAGGGCTGCTCAACACGCAGCCTGTGGGCCGCATGTGGCCTACGGCCTGTTTGTTTGTGGCCCGCAGTGCAGTTTGGGTTTACGCGGGGCTCAACTCGCGGCCCGCAGGTGGGATCCTTTGAACATGGCCTCCACTGGGAACACACTCCACAATGGCGAGTCAATATAATGGTCTTCTGCTGATATGTGTTTTAGTAGTTCAATTCCTGGACTGTCATTGCTCATTACAAGTGCTGTCATACAGGTGGGAATCGGGTTAATATTGCATTTTCTTAATATCAGCAGAACTGACTTAAATGGGGCCTGCGTGTTGTGTAGTCTTGCCTTAATCTTTGTATTCATGCCCGTCAGTGTGAAAGAAGCTATTTGCATATATTTGCATATATATTTGCATGTACATGCAACCATACTTAAGTTGCGGCCTAGGAGACACTCTCTAAGAAGGGCAGGATGTTCCAATGATCAGGCCAGTAGCCAGGAGACCTGGTTCAGTTCTTTGGGTATGTCTTCACTACAGGCTGGATCGACGGGCAGTGATCAGTCCAGCAGGGGGCAATAGACACGATAAATTGAGTGCTCTCCCGTCAACTCCGGCACTCCGCCAGAACGAGAAGAGCAAGCGGAGCCAGCTGTCGACTTACTGCAGTGAAGACACCACGGTAAGCAGACCTAAGTGCCTCGACGTGAGGGATGTTAGTCACGTAGCTGAAGTTGTGTAATGAAGTCGACAGCCCGCGGGAGTGTATGTGGATGAGGCCTTTGTGCTGGTACAGACTTCCTGTGGGACCCTAGGCAAGTCACTGTGGGACCCAGGCGTGGCGGGTATAAGAAGCAGGGGAAGACTCTGCCTTCCCAAACCGCCAACCTGGCCCCGCCCACATTCCACTACTGTAGGCGTACTGGGGGGCGGAGCCTTGCTGCTCCCAGCGCCCTCTCCTCCCTGTGTTCTGGGGCCAGGAGTCTGGGTCTGTGCACCACCCTACCTCCCTATACTCTGGGGCCGTGGAGGCTGGAGCCACACACCTTCCTCCCTCCCCATGGTCTGGGGGTGGGGCCTAGGCAAAAGGGGTGGGGCTGGGGGCTTGCCTTCCCCACCCCTACCTTAGAATCATAGAACCATAGAGCTGGAAGAGACCTCAGAAGGTCATCAAGTCCAGCCCCCTGCCCTAGGCAGGACCAATCCCAACTCAATCAACCCAGCCAGGGCTTTGTCAAGCCGAGACTTAAAAATCTCTAGGGATGGAGACTCCACTACTTCCCTAGGTAACCCATTCCAGTGCTTCACCACCCTCCTGGTGAAATAGTTTTTCCTAATATCCAACCTGGACCTCTCCCACTGCAACTTGAGACCATTGCTCCTTGTTCTGCCATCCGTCACTACTGAGAACAGCCTCTCTCCATCCTCTTTGGAACCTCCCTTCAGGAAGTTGAAGGCTGCTATCAAATCCCCCCCACTCTTCTCTTCTGTAGACTAAACAGACCCAACTCCCTCAGCCTCTCCTTGTAGGTCATATGCTCCAGCCCCCTAATCATTTTGGTTGACCTCCGCTGGACCCTCTCCAATGCGTCCATGTCCTTTTTGTAGTGGGGGGCCCAGAACTGGATACAATACTCCAGATGTGGCCTCACCAGAGCAGAATAAAGGGGAATAATCACTTCTCTGGGTCTGCTGGCAATGCTCCTCCTAATGCAACCTAATATGCCATTAGCCTTCTTGGTTACAAGGGCACACTGTTGACTCCTATCCAGCTTCTCATCCACTGTAATCCCCAGGTCCTTTTCTGCAGAACTGCTGCTTAGCCAGTCAGTCCCCAGCCTGTAACAATGCTTGGGATTCTTCCCCTATGGTGGGACAGCTTTTTAAAGATAGGTAGGTGCCCATCTCCCATTGAAATAACTGACTTAAAAATCTGCCCCGTTGACGTAGGGGGATAAAAGTACAGCCCTGCTGTACTGAGACGCAGTGCTGAGGGGGCCCAAAGGTCTCTGAGGCTATGTCTAGACTGCAGGCTTCTTTCGGAAGAAGCTTTTCTGAAAAAGTGATGTGCTTTTTCGAAAGAGAGCGTCCACATTCATTGGACGCTATCTCGCATTTCAGCTGTGATTACTGTGGACAGAGTGGTCACCAGGCACCTGTGCTTTTTCCTGGAAGCCTCTTCTTTCGAAAAAACACTCTCTTCCACGTCCACACACACGCCTTTTTCGGAAAAAGGGTTCTTCCTCATAGAATGAGGTTTACCGCTGTTGGTAAAACCCCTCTGTTCTTTTGAGTTTCTGTCAAAAGAACACAAAAGCAGTGTGGATGTAGGAATTCTTTTTCTGGAAAAATGGCCGTTTTTCCAGAAAAACTCTGCAGTGTAGACATATGCTAAGATAGGTATATCCCTGTCATACATAGAGTTTTCTTCTGCTTAGCCTGCTCCTCAGGGTTTTCCCGTGGGACGTGTTGATTTGGACCAAGGCTATTAAAAATCTTGCAACAGTTCTCAACACAGATGGGGTAAGAACAATCGGCTGCCGGAAATACTCTCTTTGTTTTCAGCCAGGCAGGCTCTTCCAGACCGCCTCTGCTAAGCTCCCGCTGTGATCCACTCACTCCACAGCCGGCTGCACTTCACTAGCCCTGGGAGTCTTTCTTGTCCACCCTTCGTGCAGTGTGTGAAACTTTTATGGTGCATCTACACTGCACCGTTATTTCGAAATAACAATGTGAGCGTCTACACAGCAATTCCGCTACTTCGAAATAAATTTGAAATAACGGGTGGCGTATTCCGACGTCTGTAAACCTCCTTCCACAAGGAATAACCCCTCTTCCAAAATAGCTATTTCAGAATAGCAATAGTGTGGATACTCTACTGCTGCTATTTTGAAATAGCTCCTCCCTAGAGCCATGCAATTAATTACTCCCCAGTGCTTCCAGGGGCTCTAAATTGAGGCAGCACATCCACATGAGGGGATCCTGCCTCAGTTTAATTTTGAGTCTTCCCTGCAGTGTAGACGTGCTATTTCGAAATAAGCTATTTCAGAGTATTTCTTCTGAAATAGCTTATTTCAAAATAAGTGCACAGTGTAGACACACCCTTAGAGATTCTGTGGGAGGAAAGGTGCTACATCCAAAATATGATTGTTACTTATGTAATTAACTATTATTCATAAATCACCAGCTGCCCAGATTAGGCCTGGGGGCTCTTTTAGTCTGCACTATTCCAGGGCAGGCATTTCTTCATGAGAAGGTATGCATTGTATTCCCGAGGATTTTTAATGTGGTTGGTTGTTTGAAGTAAGGCCTTTGGAAAAGTCTGACTCCAGGGAAGCGCTGGGTAAATACAAGCCAGAGTCGGGCTGGAGCCATTGATGTGGGAAACAAAAAACACCTAGAATTTCTCCCTGTTTCTGGCCACAATCAGTCTTGAGACTTCTCTCAGTGATTTTTTTTTTTTTTTTTCAAACTCTTTAGAAACGAATGGCCAGAGCTGCTGGCGCAGGATTGTGGTTGGAACTAGGCCTCTGGGACCTTGAAAGCAGGCTGGTTCTAAAAGGGTTCACTTCTCCTCAGCGCGGCTTCCTTTTAGCCACCCTCCTCAGCCCCTACAGCCATTTTGGCTCGGACCCCAGAAGGCAGCTGCGCATGGCGAAACTCTTTAGCCTTTCGGAAGTGAGCATATCGATAAGACGGCCTGCCCCCCACCCAGTTTGGTCTGGTCTGATGGAGACGTTTGCGTTCCATCGCGTTCTGTGACGCACACGCTATGTTCCATTTCCCATGGCTGGCAAAAGTCACTACGGCAGAAATAGGCCTGCTGAGCTATAGAGATTGCCGCTCATGCTGGCCTCTGGTGGGACTCGCGTGCGTATCCTCATGATTAGTCTTCAAATTCCCTCCCCCACTTTGCCTTTCTGATGAACTTGCCTCACGCTCCAACATAAAACCCATGAACAGCATTTGCTGGCACTTTGCATGTTCCCAGACTTCCTTCCTGTAGTCCCTTTTTGTCCCTGCTCCTGCTTCCTGCAGCCTCAAAGAGAGGCTTGGCCAACCCCCCCACTCCACGCCCCTCTTGATTTACAGACTAGCAGACTTACCTGCCCTTGTCCGGGTCCTTCAGGGCAGAGCAGGAGGCTGGAGGTGGGGGGTAAGAGTGAGGGTTGGGGGGTGAGGGGAGGCTCAGGGTAGGGGAGTCCCATCCATCCCATCCAGCACTGGCCTTTTCTCTCCCCTACCCCCAGGGCCCCCCAGCCGCCAGGGCCCTTTTTCTCCCCTCAGCCCTGCCCCAGCCAGCAAGGGCCTTTTTTCTCCCTCCAGCCCCCTGTGGCTACCAGAGGCCTCCTCCCTCCTCCCCCCGCCCCCCTGCCCTCCCAATGCAGCAGCCAAGGGCCGGGAGGAGGAGAAACGTTTTGGGGCAGGGAGGCTATTTACCCGGTGTGCTGGCAGGCAAAGTAGCAGAGCCCTGCTGGCCACTCCTGTGGTGGTACAGCTGCCCCAGTGGACACGCTGCGGGAAGCTCTCCCCTGCCGGCTCACTGCCCCCAGTGGCCACTCTCATAGCACATCCCTCTGAACAACAGCCCCTCCCTCTGCATGTTATGGAAAACACTGCTTTTCCTGCGGCTTCCGGTTGTCCCGGCACAACCAAGCCCTGACCTTGCTTTACGTTAGGAGAAGAGGAAGCTGCGTGCTGAATTTGATGGCCCTAGCTCTTATCATTTAGAAGTTCTTCAACAAACGGACTCACAGACAGACACATAGACAGACAGACACACTCTAAAATAGAGAGAGAGATAGGCTGGACCTTGTAGGGCTCGCCTGGTCTGGGGAGTCAGCAAAAGTAGCTGTGGGAGGGAGACTGGAAACGCGTCACACAAGCCTTTAGAACTGAATAGGAAAGGCAGCTCTGCTACCCAGTTCTAAAGGCTGGTTTTAATATGCCATCATTCTGTATTGATTTCCCTAGGACCTTTCCATATGGAGCTGACCTAACGGCCTGCAAGTCAAACTAGCCCAACTAACGGACCCAGATTTGAGGTTGCAGGTATTTTTTTTTAATTGACTTGATCCTTCTCCAAGTTTCCTTACCTAGAGTTCATCTGCCAAATGTTGTCAAGAATTGCTTGTTTGTACCAGGCGTTTTATACCACATCTGGCCCACAGTAAGAAACGATTTTCACTGCAGAGCCCTAAAGGCCTTTTGCTTTACATTTCTTTCTAAGCACGTTGGCAACAGACCAAACGTTTCCTTGTCGTGCCTCTAAGAAGGCTCCGCTGCCCAAGCCATGTAGCAGGAAAACGAGGCCTAGACGGTAACATTCTGAGGATGATGCTGTTGTGTGTGGCATAGCTTGCTTGGCCCCCCAGTCAGGCATGTGACAGCCTTTTCAAGCCTTTTCCAGACGTAATTAACTCGATCCCTCGTGGAGGGCATTTCAGTCAACATCAGATTAACTTCCAATATAGACAGATGCCTTCCCGGGATTTCCTGGTATGCTCTTCTGTGCTCTCTGACAGCAAATCCTTGGTGTATTTATTTATAATGCAGAACAGAGCTCTGCAAAAGCAATAGGAAAGCTAATTGCCTATTAAATGGGCATGCTTTGTCAGAGCTGGCCTCCCTAAATTACGACTCAGGCTTTGTGTACGGAAGGAAGAAGAAAACTGAAGAAATGGTGCTTAGTTAGCTCACTTCACACCAATGCTCCCTCTATTTTTTCTAACCATGTGTGGAACAAATGTTGTTACATGCACCGAGGCATGTGCCGATGTGCACCACCAACAGAACACATGCTACCAGCTGTGGGCGCTTTGCTAATCAGCTGGGTGGTGTTTGATTTCTCCTGGGTGGCTGCCTAAGTGCTCAGCTTACAGAGAACACGGGTTCATGCTGTTTAACCCCATTATACTTCCAATCTATAGCCAGTCGTGCTGGTTTGTGAAGCAAAAGCTGATCAGCTGCAGCAGAACTGTTCAGGACTATACCTCTGTGAAGATGGGCCCCTAGAACAATCAAGATCTAAAAGGCTTAAGGGGCTTCATTCAGGTGGCTGGATGATAAGGATGGTGTGCTTGCTTCCCCAGGGAGGAAGCTGGCCTCTTAGCAGAGTACTTTTGATTTCAGTTTGATTAATAAAAAAATTAATCATTCTTATTTCAAGCTGGCCACTCACAAATCAGTGGGAGTTTCGATGTTGACTGTAGTGGGTCCAGGATTTCCCCCACGATGATAAGATTTACCAGGAGGTCGGCCAGAAGTCCAGGGTAAAATTCTCCTGGATTTCACTTGTTCTCCAACCACAGTTGTGGGCAGGCCATCCTCCCACGTCCTTCCTCAAGTCTGCACGGAACGTTAACCAGCAGATGGTCCTGTTGACTTGTTTGGGATCACATGTGCAGGGACAGTGTGAGCCAGGGTCTCGCAATACAGCCTCGTGGCAGGTTGTCAGCTCCACAGGCTACTTTCATCCAGTTGTTGGGAGCGTTGTCTTTTCCTTGGAGGGTAGCTGTGTGGTGTGTGGCTGGGGGGATGGAGGCTGAGGATAGATGAGGTGTCTATAGCAGATCTTCAGTGTTATCTTGACCAAGCTACTCAGATGCGCCATATTCAAGAAAGAACGAGATTAAGTTCATGGAGGTTAGGTCCATCAATGGCTATTAGCCAGGATGGGTAGGAATGGTGTCCCTAGCCTCTGTTTGTCTGGAAATGGATGACGGGAGGGATCACATGATGATTCCCTATTGTGTTCCCTCCCTCTGGGGCATCTGGCATTGGCCACTGTAGGCAGACAGGATACTGGGCTAGATGGACCTTTGGTCTGACCCAGTCTGGCTGTTCTTACGTGCGTATATATCTTTATTAATGACCTGGATGAGGGGATGGATTGTACCCTCAGCAAGTTTGCGGATGACACTAAGCTAGGGGGAGAAGTAGATACACTGGAGGGCAGGGATAGGGTCCAGAGTGACCTGGACAAATTAGAGGATTGGGCCAAAAGAAATCTGATGAGGTTCAACAAGGACAAGTGTAGAGTTCTGCCCTTGCGACGGAAGAATCCCAAGCATTGTTACAGGCTGGGGACTGAATGGCTAAGTAGCAGTTCTGCAGAAAAGGACCTGGGGATTAGAGTGGATGAGAAGCTGGATATGAGTCAACAGTGTGCCCTTGTAGCCAAGAAGGCTAATGGCATATTAGGTTGCATTAGGAGGAGCATTGCCAGCAGATCCAGAGAAGCGATTATTCCCCTGTATTCTGCTCTGGTGAGGCCACATCTGGAGAATTGTTCCAGTTCTGGGCCCCCCATTATAGAAAGGATGTGGACGCATTGGAGAGGGTCCAGTGGAGGGCGACCAAAATGATTAGGGGTCTGGAGCTCATGACCTATAAGGAGAAGCTGAGGGAGTTGGGTCTGTTTAGTCTGCAGAAGAGAAGAGTGAGGGGGGATTTGAGAGCAGCCTTCAACTTCCTGAAGGGAGGTTCCAAAGAGGCTGGAGAAAGGCTGTTCACAGTGGTGACGGGTGGCAGAACAAGGAGCAATAGTCTCAAGTTGCAGTGGGAGAGGTATAGGTTGGATATTAGGAAAAACTATTTCACCAGGAGAGTGGGGAAGCACCGGGATGGGTTACCTATGGAGGTGGTGGAATCTAGAGGTGTTTAAGTCTCGGCTTGACAAAGCCCTGGCTGGGATGATTTAGTTGGGATTGGTCCTGCTTTGGGCAGGAGGCTGGACTCAATGATTCCTGAGGTCTCTTCCATCCCCAGGGTTCTAGGATTCTGTGTTAGTCTCCAAGGTGCTACAGGACCATTTGTTTTTGTAAAGTTTGATTGAAGTGGGAGCATGACTCAGGCGGGTGCTTCACCTTCCCCCCCTCCCCCCCGCAGCTCACCCACATGCCAGTCCCTCCAGCTCGCCTCGGGCAGGGTGAGTCACCGAGCAGCTCCCCCTCCCTCCTGCCAGGCTTTAATTATACAAGAGCCCTATGAGCAGCACCGCAGCTCCCAGAGCGGCTCCCGCCTTCAGGCCCTGGGAAGAGGCAGGACACTCCCTTTGCCTTTGGAGCCTCGCTGGGCTTCCTGATTCTTCTGTGATGCCATCACTCCGTGGGGGAGCCATTCCCAGCTGGGCCTTCCCGCTTTTCTGGGGGCTCCAGCCCCGTGGATGGGTGCGTTGCCAATGCCTTCCGCGGGAGCTGACGCTCGCTGGTGGGGAGACGACCCCGGAGGCTTTTCCACGGGGCTGTGGTACCCTTTGCAAACCCCACATGGGGGGAGCCAGCGATAGCAGGAGGGGAGCGCTCTCTCCGTCCTGCATTCCTCCGGCCCACGTCCGGCTGTTGCCCTCTCCCCTCCGGCAGCAGGGCAGGGTGTCTCCGAGGAGCTGCAGACTCAGAGCTCCCGATGCAGAGGGAAGTCGGTGTGGCAGGGACAGAGCGGCGGAGGTCACCTGGTCACATATTCCCCGGGAGCCACCTTGTAACATCCCTGCTGCAGATGTTGGTGCGTGGCCTGATTGAACGTCCCTTTCCTGCAAGCCTTTGGACCTCACATGGTCACCGAGGGGTGGAGAGCCACCAGGCCCTGCACCCTTATCTGCAGACGTGGCTCACAGCCAGCAGGTGGAAGAGAAGGTTTATTAGGCAACCAGGACACGGCGTAGAACAGACTTGTTAGCACAGGAACCAGAAGCAGCCAGTACAATCCGTCTTGGGGTGAGGGGGGCCCCGAGCCAGGGCTCAGGGCCCCCTCCCTGTATCCTAAGCCAGCCGGGACTCACTCCCACCCTCTCTCTGCCTGCAGCCAACCCCACCTCCGGCCTTTGTCCAGCTTCTGGGGCAAAAGGTGTCACCTGGTCACACCCTCACCATGAGCCTGGGCCATTGTGTACACGTGGGGCTGGGGCAGCCTCCCTCAGTGAATCACACCCACAGTTCCCACCCCCATCTAGATAGTGGTGCAGTGCCCAGGGAAACTGAGGCACGCACACAGGGTTACCATGGGACAACAGAAATCACATGCAACATAGAAAAGTGAACAGAGTGAATCCAATCCCCACTTCAGCTACGTCTACACCGCAACACTATTGTGGGACACCAGAGTCTCCCGAAATAGCTCTCTCGCGTCTTCGCAGCAAGCCCCTTATTTCGGGCTCGCTATTCCGACCTCTCTGTAAACCTCATTTCACGAGGAATAAGGGATGTTTCAGAATAGCACTTTATTTCAAAATCTGGTGCTGCGAAGACAGTGCCAAATGATGAAATGAGCTATTTTGAAATAGCATTGAAATAAGATACACCATTTGCCTAGCTCAAACTGCGTAGCTTATTTTGAGTTCTGGTGCAGTGTAGACACACCCTTTGCCACACACACAGCCGATGAAGTGGGCTGGAGCCCTCTCGGGGAGAGAACAGCCCGGCTGGTTACCCCTGGAGATCACCACACCTAGAATTGGCCCCAGCACACAGCCCAAATAGCTTGCCCTGGGGACGGAGGGCTAGAATCCACTGCTCCCAGCCTTCCCATGGCTTCCCTCTTCTCAGACCGTGTTTTCCCCTGCATTTTGCACCATGTGCATGGACGGATATAGATAGTAGGGTGTGCATCTGGATGGGGGTGCGTTCACTCAGGAAATACAAAACCCTCCCCAGCGTGTTCTATGTTTAGTGGGCATGTCTGGCGCCATATTCAGTTACGTTCCTTTCTACCACCCGGCTGTCCTGTGGTATCCTGCCATGAGCCACTGGCATTTCCAAGAAGACAGGCTGACTTCGCAGTGGATGCATCCGCCTGCTACGTTGATGCCTTCTGCCTGCCGGAAACCTGGGGGCCCCACGGAAACGGAAGGCAAGGAACGTGGCTAGCGCAAGCAATCCTGAGGTTGCTGCGCTTTGCTGGCTCTCCCGGCAAAGTCTTTTGGAACAGTTCAGTATCGAGGGAGTATTAAGAGGAGTTCGGTTTCCTAACGCCGGGCATGCAGACCCAGTTACAGCTTTGGGGCCACGTGCAGTACGGCCCTTGAGACACTGGCTCTCTCACTGCAAGTCTGTACAGCACCATGCACAAAGGGAGGTGTTCCCCGTTGGAATCCCTACCTACTACTGTACCACAATGTGTATGGTTAGCACAGAGTACGTGCCTGACAAAGGCGCGCTGGATTCTCAATTCTGTGTTTGGCTGGTGAGCAACCTAGGCTAGTGAATGGCCCCCCTCCCTTGCCGTGGGCTTGCCAGATGGTTGAAACCAGGACGCCCCTCCCTTCCCGTGCCCCGGCTTTATGTGCCTGTCACTTTTGTAACCCCGGTAGGAAAAAACTGACGTGGACGGAAACCAGCCCAACCTGGCCACCCAGCGTGTGGGCAACATGTCTCGTGGGCCACACACAGAACCCTGACAGGCCGCAGGCTGCCCACCACGGATCTAGAGGAGGATGCGACATGGAAATGGGTTTCGATTTGTCCTTGGCTTCCCCCTGAGCAGGCTCAGAGGAGAGGCCCTGTCGCCCAGCAGGCACGGGCTTAAAAGCCTGCTGCCTCAGCAAGGAATGAGCTGCATCCTTAAGCCAGTGAGAGAGTGTTCGCAGCCAGGCTGGGCCCTAAGGCAAGGTGAGCAAGGCAGATGCCTTGAGCCCTGTGCTTTTGGTGTCCCGCGCTGCTGAGTATTCAACGTCCACCAGCTGGACTGGGACCCCGCTCCCAGCGTCCCGCCTTGGGCCGCACAGAGCCCGGGGCCGTGTTCCCAGCATCCTGCCTCGGGGGCCCCACTCCCAGCGTCCCGCCTTGGGCCGCACAGAGCCCGGGGCCGTGTTCCCAGCATCCTGCCTTGGGGGCCCCGCTCCCAGCATCCCGCCTTGGGCCCCACAGAGCCCGGGGCCCTGCTCCCAGCATCCTGCCTTGGGGGCCCCGCTCCCAGCGTCCCGCCTTGGGCCCCGCAAACCCTTTGGCGGGGCCTGCTCACAGCAGCACCCCGATCCCAGAGGTGGCGGCAGGTGGAGTCGGAAACCTTTTCCCTCTTCCTGGTGGGGGTTAGAGCACCAGGGTGGGGCTTGCCAGGCCCAGGTTATAAGCCGGAGGGACAGGATAGCAGTGCTCAGAGGGCGAGGGGGGGTCTCTAGCAGACCAGGGGCCAGTTCTGGGGCACTGCAGACTAGGTACGTGATGGGCTGGGGAGGCAGCCGGGGGGGAGGGGGGGGGAGGGCTGAGGGACACGAATGCTGGCTCGGCAGGGCGCAGGGCAGCTGAGAGACAAATCCTGACAGGGTCCCCATGGTAGGTAGTTTGTACCAGAGTCTCTGCGCAATTCAGGGCCATGGCTGTCGTGATACCCCGCCCCCCTCTACGCTGCCCAGTCAGGGGTTCAGGGCATAGAGCTGCCTGGCTGGGGAGGGATACTTGTCCCTCAGCAACAGCTCCCTGCGGAGGACAGAGCAGCAAGCCTCTCCCAGCCGGTAGGGTGGGGACGTGTCCCCAAGAGGCGGTAGCTCGGTCGAGGGAAAGATGCTTCCATTGAGCTAGTGCTGTCTGCACCGGGATTTCCGTTGGCTTCACTGCATTGTTGGGGGTGGGTTGCATACTCCCTGAGCAGTAGAGATGGATCACCCTCGCTTTCTGATATAGACCCAGCCCTGGGGAGAGCGGTGGGTACAGCACTCTTAGGGAAGGGTTACCAGCAATGTTCCCTCTAATTTTTAACATCCATGTGCAGAATAAATGTTGTTATGTGCACTGAGGCATGTGCAGATGTGCACCACCACAGACACACATGCTATTGGCTGTGGGTGCTCTGTTAATCAGCTGGGCAGCATTTCAATCCCTCCTGGGTGGCTGCCCAAGCACTCGGCTTACAGTGCTATATAAAACTATGGTACGCCCACATCTCGAGTACTGCGTGCAGATGTGGTCTCCTCACCTCAAAAAAGATATATTGGCATTAGAAAAGGTTCAGAAAAGGGCGACTAAGATGATTAGGGGCTTGGAAAGGGTCCCATATGGGGAGAGGCTAGAGAGACTGGGACTTTTCAGTTTGGAAAAAAGGCGATTGAGGGGCGATATGATAGAGGTATATAAAATCATGAATGGTGTGGAGAAAGTGATTATAGAAAAATTATTTACCTTTTCCCATAATACAAGAACTAGGGGACACCAAATGAAATTGATGGGTAGTAGGTTCAAAACTAATAAAAGGAAATTTTTCTTCACACAGCGCACAGTCAACCTGTGGAACTCCTTGCCCGAGGAGGCTGTGAAGGCCAGGACTCTATTAGGGTTTAAAAAAGAGCTTGATAAATTTTTGCAGGTTAGGTCCATAAATGGCTATTAGCCAGGGATAAAGTATGGTGCCCTAGCCTTCATAACAAGGGCAGGAGATGGATGGCAGGAGATAAATCACTTGATCATTGTCTTCTGTTCTCCTTCTCTGGGGCACCTGGCATTGGCCACCGTCAGCAGATGGGATGCTGGGCTCGATGGACCTTTGGTCTGACCCAGTATGGCCATTCTTATGTTCTTATGTTAATCAGCTGGGCAGCATTTCAATCCCTCCTGGGTGGCTGCCCAAGCACTCGGCTTACAGGGAACATGTGTTTGGGGCTTGATTTCTGGCATCCCATTTGCCTTGTCGCAAGGAAGTGCAGTGAAAGGTGAACACACACAGCCTGAAAAGTAGCAGCCCTTTCCTGCTCTTCAGCACCTCCTTGTGATAGAGCCACTCTGATAGGGCTGTGTCTAAAGGTGGATACGCTGCTCCTGGAGTAACAATCAGCAAACCAAGAGTGAAAACAGAGACTGGGAAAGAGGATTTGCCCCCACCAACTGTTGTTTCCTTCTCAGGGGAGGGTTTGCAGCATTATTCTGCTACCATGCAGGATACATGGTGGGAGGAGAGCAGGGATATAGCTTCTGGGAAAACCCAAGATAAGGTAGGAATTTAATTCGAGAGAATTTTTTTTTTCTGCCAGGTTAAAAATCCTCGAGCTCTACTGGTATTAGAAGCTCGGGGGGCATTTCTCCAGTGTGCCCTGCACAGTGTGTGTAGCTCTAAGTTAGAAGCAGTTCTGGATTAGTTAATGACTTGATGCAAATCCCAGTCACAGCTGGATCTTAAGAGCCACCTCTTCAACTGGCTTCAAACCAGCCACTAAATTTGCATGGGCAGAATAATTGGCATGTGCAGTTACCCAGTTTGCATGCCCACACGGCTATTTGCATAAACCTAAAAAATAACAAACAGTCTTGCAGCACTTTAGAGACTAACAAAAAAATGTAGATGGTATCATGAGTTTTTGTGGGCACAACCCACTTTTTCAGATTTGCATGTGCAACTCAAGCAGTTGGAAATCAGGCTCCTTCATTAGGGCAAACAAATGTTTGGGGGGTTTTGCAGCATAAATGCAGATTTTCCTTTGCTTAATCAGAGGCTGAGGTTATGTGGCTTTTACTCACTTTGTGCCTAAAACAGGCCAAGAAGATGTTGTTTAATCTGTGGAGGGAGGGAAGGATTTGAGTTGAATAGGGTTGCCTGTTATCCAGGTTTTCCCCTGTTCATACCTCTTTGGAGGGGCTGTCGTGAGAAATCTGCAAGATTGCTCTGTACACGTTGCCAGTTTCATGGGCTCAGGATCACACCTGATGTCCTGGGGGGTTTTTTTGGTTCTGGGTTTTTTGTACCTGCGGAGTGGTAACACCAAATTAGGAATCTCAAGTCAGTTAGCTTTTTAACAAAAGAGACAGCTGGTGGAGACACTTCACTTGCTGGCCACTAAAAGTTGTAAATTAAATTTAAATCTCCCCCAAGATTAGCAATGAAGCCAGCAAGCTGAGAAACTTGGCTCGCCAGCTGTCTTATTAAGCAAACCAATCTCTAATGGTTCGCAGTGGTGCAATACTTCAAGTGCATTGAATTACTCACGTAATTTAGAGTTATTAGAATAGATCCTATATGTGAAGACCAGCACTTTAACAGGGTTCAAAAAAGAGCTGGATAAATTCATGGAGGTTGGGTCCATCAATGACGATTAGCCAGGATGGGTAGGAATGATGTCCCTCACTTCTGTTTGTCTGGAAGTGGACGACAGGAGAGGGATCCCTGTTGTTCACTCCCTCTCGGGCACCTGGCATTGGCCATTGTGGGCAGATAGGATGCTGGGCTGGATGGACCTTTGGTCTGACCCAGTGTGGCGGTTCTGATGTTGTTATATGAAATATTAAAGATCAGAAAATAGGTTCTTAGTAATTAGTTCCTACACATTTCTCTATAAAAGAGTGATACCAGTTGTTGCATAGGGACCAACAACAGGGTGCTCCGGGGCTCAAACACCCACCAAAAAAAATAGGGGTGTGTAGCGCCCATGAGCCATGGTTATAGACAGCCCGTGGCTCTTACGTTTTGGGGAGCCTGGGCAAGAGTACCAGAAGTTTTCTAGAAGTGGGGGAGCGACCGCTGCCCTCCCGCTCTATCCTGGGACCCCATTTCCATTTGGTCTCCTCCCCCTAAGGCCCCTACTCTGGCCCAAAGCCCTGCCCCCGTTCTGCCTCTTTCTCCAAAGCCCCCCACCTGCTAAGATACCAAAGAGAGACACACATTCAAAAATTAGTATATAAAAGAAGTATATAAAATAACTTCCCCCCCCCCAAAAAAAACAACAGGCAGAGCTCCCCCCCTCCTCCCAACACACCTCTGCCAAAGCACCCCCCAGCAAAAACAAAAGTCGGCGCCTCACAAAAACTGAAGCTAGATGGGAAGGTACCATGGAAAGACACAGAAGAGCCATTTTATGAGACTGAACGGAACAAGTAGAAATGAGTTTTTCTCGGGAGGGATCACGTGATGATTACCTGTTGTGTTCCCTCCCTCCAGGGCATCTGGTATTGGCCACTGTGGGCAGACAGGACACTGGGCTGGATGGATCTTTGGTCTGACCCAGTCTGGCCGCTCTTATGAGTTCCCCTGCCCTGAGTGGAGATTTGCTGCTAGCTCCAGTGAGGGTGGCAATTTGGCCCAGGTCTGAGGGGTTCTACCAAGGCGTATGCCCCACTCACACCTCATGTAGGGCCCAAGAGGCTCATGGGAGTTCTGCACAGGAGTGAGTCTCTTTCCACCCAAAGGCCTGATCCTGCAACTGGCCCCATGCAGGCAGGTCGCTGGGCAGGCATGAGCCGGGCTGATGAGCCCGAGCCAAAGGCCACTGAAACTGGCAGAAAGACTGAACGGGCTTTGGGACTAGACCGTGATGCCCCTCCGGCGGCACCCCAGGTGCTTGGCAGGGCTGAATGTTGCTGCACTGTCCGTGCCGCCGCCACAACGGCGGCGCATTCCCAGAGCAGCCGGCTCAGTGTGCTGGCTTGCCTCTACGAGCACTGCTTGGCTGCGAATTAAACACAGCTGGCTTATTGCCATCTCTTTACGGAGGTCTAATCTGGAACAGTCTGGAGATGGCTCCTGGTACTTAGCCATTCAATCCCAGCTAATAGAGCCTCATAAGCCATTCGCCACGAATTAACATCCAACAGCTGCTTCATTGCATCTCCGTGCCAAACGGCGCTCAGCCTCTGCCTGCAGCGCCAGGGGGGTGCGTGGCCCGGGCGTCCTCGCAGCTAGCTGTGGCTGGAGGGGCCACGGGGAAAACGGCAGCCCTGGCAACATGCTCCCACGCAGAGCCCAGCGCACAGACCGGAACCGCTAGGCCAGAACGTAGTCTGCACCCAGGCTACCTACTAGCTATGGGGCAAGCTTCCTTAGACTAGATGGCGCTTGGGCCTGCCGTGGGGGCAGGGTCCTGGCCTAGCTGGCCTCTCGAGGGCCCGTACAGTCTGACGATTCCACTAGCCAAGACCCAGGAGCCAAGCAGCTTGCACAGGAGTCGAGGGCCGCTGACCCACAGAAAAATCAGTCGAGGGCCGCACACAAGTGAGAAGCAAAATAGTAAACAAAACCCTCACTGAGGCAGTCCCCGACTGAGGAGGAAGACACTCCCCACATCCCCCTCACACACCAGAGCCTTGTGGGGACCCAGGCTAGTAGATTTTGTGTGCTCCAGCCCTGTGGGGGGACAGTAGGGGGACTGGAGCACCAGCACGGGGCTCCCCAATGCTGGGGGGGGAGCCATGAGCCTGGGGGGCTGGATCCAGGCAAGCGGGGAGGCTGCATCCAGCCCGCAGGCCTGAGGTTCCCCATGCCTACACTAATGGCTTTATGTTGTTTTAAGGGCGCTCGAAGGGGGGACATAAATTCTCCCTTGCTGCTTCCAAACCACAGCGATTTCATGCTGGTTCAGTCACACGGCCTGCGCCCAGCCTCGTAAGATCAATGCTCTGCCCAGCGAGGCCCCAGAGAAACACCTCTCTGGATGGGCGTGTGTGACGGTGCCTCACTAAAACCCGCGTCTCTTGTGCGTCTGCGTATCAGGGCCAGTTTTGAAGTGAGCGTTAGCCCCACGAAGGGGGAGTGAACAGAGCGGTTTGCCCTTTTTCGATAGAGACCAAGAAGCAGAACCTTGTTCTTCCCAGCTCTGCGTTAGCTTGGAAGCGGCGCTACAAACAGCATCCACAGTCGCTTCTTTGACTCGTGCGAAATTCAGCTCTTGCTTACACTAACGTAACTCCACTGACTTCAGTGGGGTTCCTCTGGATTTACAGCCAGGGTCAGGGTGGCCAGGCTCTGTTCCCGAAAGTCTGCATACTCCACCTTCCTGTTGTGGGAGACAGGCAGGAAGCGGCCACATACTTTTATTGTTTCTGGAAGTTGCTGTATATTTTTAGAATGCCTGGAAGTTCTGTGCAATCCACTGACCACAAAATAAACACCAGTTCCACATCCCAGGGCTGGCGTTTTCAGCAGCTCATGGCCACGTGCTTGGGGATGGAAAGTGGATGGGTGTTCAGATGGATGCAGCGTTTCGGGAAGGACTTTGTCCATAGGGGATGAATAGGTGACACTGGTGAAATGCTCTTTGCATCTCGTGTCTCCTCCTATTCGAAGCAGACGAAATAGTGTAACCCACACACCTAGGCTACGTCTACACTGAAGCCTTCTTCTGCAAAAACTTACGCAAATGAAAGTGCAGAGTAGAATATCGCTGTGGTTCGTTTGCATAATTAATTAGCGGCAGTTTTTGCACAAGAGGCTTTTGTGCAAAAAACCCCTCTTGCACAAGAGCTGTTCTTCCTCATTTTTTCAGGAAGAATGGCTCTTGTGCAAGAGGGGGGTTTTGCGCAAAAAGGAGCCGTCTACACAGCTCCCTTTTGCGCAAAAGCCTCTCGCGCAAAAATGGCTTCTATTTAATTATGCAAATGAAGTGTGGCAATATTCTACTCCGTGCTTCATTTGCATAACCTTTTGCGGAAGAAGGCTGCAGTAGAGACGTAGCCCAAGTGTGGTTCATGGCCCATGCAGTGGCACCTAGACCACAGCAACAGCTAAGATCAAGAGACCTCTACAGCATGGGCTGGAAGCCAGCTGGCTTTTAGCTCAGCGGGTAGAGGCTCCTGCACTAAGCTTCAGAGGTCCCACGTTCAAATCCACCTGGTGGTGGTTACAAAAGCCCCAACACTGCACGAAAGGCTATGCCATAAATCTCCAGGGCCAGGTCCGCAACTGATGGAAGTGGCAGTAACCCCATCAATAGAATGACACCAGCAGATCAGTTGTCCCCTGTCTTTGGTGGCATTCCCCATGAGGTGGTGAGGGCTGCCTGGGAGGAGGAGGTGCCATGACAGGCTGAATGTAGAAAACGCAGAAGAACTGGACTTCACTGAGTTGGTTTAATGGTTGTGTTCAAATCTGCCCCTCTCTCTGCTTCCACTTCTTCTCCATTTTGGTATCATGGTAGCACCTACAGCCCCCGTCGTGGCTTGTGGCCGTTGTGCTAGCTGGGTGCTATACAATGCAGACCAAAGAGATGGGCATTTCCCAGGAGAGCCAAGCACCGTGTAACGATTGTTTCCAAGAGAGCCTGACTGACAGTGTCACCCACACACCGCCTGGGGTGGGTGCACCGTCCCATGTAGTGGCACTCAGAGCATTTGCTCTACACCAGTGGTTCCCAACCTTTTTTAAATCGCAGACGGGCAAACCCATTCACAAACGTTCGGTGGACCGGTAACATTGTATTTGCATATTCATTATGTAAATAATGGCTATGAAAATATGCAAATACAATGTTACCTTTCCACATAGCCCTGCTCCCCAGAACCAGGCCGCCCCTGCCCCTTTTGACCCCACCTCACACACCTTTTGACCACACCCCACCCCCTCACTCCCCAGAGCCAGGCTGCCCCCTCTAGGGAGCGTGGCTGTTACACGCTCCTTCCTCCTTCGCACCCCCTCCCTCCCCAAGTGCATCTGGCACCCCTGTGGGTAGAGGCGGGGGGGAGCGTGGAGCCCCAGCCAGGCCACCACCTTAACTGGGGGGGGGGGAGAAGGCGCCTCCTGCTCCGCCTCCTTCTGCTGCCTCAGCCCCAGTGCTGGGCAAAATCAGCCACCATCACTGCCAGAGCTGAGCCACCGCGAACAGCCGTCTTGAGCTCCGGCAGCTAGTCCACAGCCCGGTGGCTGGGAACCTCTGCTCTATGCTACAGCATCAGCCGTGAGCCTGCTGGCTCTTAGCTCCTGGGCAGCAGCTCGTGCACTGAGCTCCAGAGGGGCCTGGGTTTGATTCCGCCTGCCAGCGTTACACCGGCTCTTGCTGCCAGTCTTATGACCCGTACGTTGACTGATTTTAGCCATGTTTGGGGACTGGTCAGCCCCTGTCTCATTTGTCCAGGGAGACTGATGACAGTAGGTTGTCCCACCCACCCAGGTCCAAAAGTTAAGAGCCTTGGAGGTTCTGACCTGAAAGGTCTCCTATGCGGGAGTCGCTTTGCTTTCCCGACAGCATGCCCTGTGCCCAAGGAAAGCTCATCAGGGCAGGAGCCCTTTTTCCCACCACTCCCAGTAAATAACTGTTATTCCGTCAATGGTATTCCTGCCACATGAGCAAGGGTCTTGAATATTGGGCCTTGCTTTATCTGTGATCTTCAGTCTTCACTGTACCATCAAGTCTGCCTAGTACAGACCAAGTCAACACCGTGGATGTGCCATTTGTCAGTTGAGCCACATAGACACTAACAATGCTTGAGAGGCTGGTCCAAAGCCCCCTGAAGACTCAGAGACTCTAAGGTCAGAAGGGACCATCATGATCATCTAGTCCAGTGTTTCTCAACCAGTGGTACGAGTACCCTCAAGAGTACTCGAGAGACGTCTGGGGGGTCAACACAACTGAAACTTGGAGAAAACCAAATTTTTGTTTGAAATTTTACAGCACTTTATTATTTTTGCACTTTTTACGCACAAAAATGTCATCGCCTGCCCAGCTATGATTACGTTGTTTAAGCAAATGTGTTGCAATGGTAGGAAAAAAAAGTGTGTGTCTGAAAACTGTAGGTACTGAGGGTACTTTTTTGGGGGGGGGGGGGAAGGGGTACTTTACAAAAAAAGTTTGAGTAACACTGATCTAGTCTGATCTGCACATCAGCGTTCCTCCCCCCACCCCGTTCCGCTCATAGACCCTGAACCTCGTCCTCCAGTCACGCTTTCAAGATTTCAAGATATAGACACTCCACCATTCAGGGTAGTTTAACCCTGCAAGGGAGCCATGCCCTGGGGGCTTTGCTCAGTGCTGAGGTCTCTGTTCAGCGCTTATTGGCCAGAATCTTTTCCTTGTGAGAGACTTTACCCGTCCCCTTTAGAATTGCCAGGAATGAGGCCATGTGAGGGGCCAGGGAGTGTGAAGAAAGGATCCTTGCTAATCACTGGCACCTGCTTTTGCAGGAGCACACGTGGCACTTGTTGAGCCTAGTAAAATGCCCTCCTCAGGCCCGCTGATGGGGGGAAGGGCAAAGGAGCCCGGAGACTCAAAGGGGTCACCGGCCCTTTAAATCACCGCATGTTCCAGGAGGGTCTCAGGGCTGGGGGCGGTTAGGTCTGCCTGGAGAGGTGGGGGAGCTCCAGGCAGTGTGGGGAAGGGGGCGCACTGCTTTCAGGGGTCGTGCAGAGGGCTGGCTGCTCCCAGCTCTGCCCCTTCTGCCTGAGGCCCTCCCTCTTCCGGGGGTGCGGAGCCACCCCCCTCATACACACCTTGCCCAGGGTCTGGTGGAGTGCCTCTGACCCTAGCTGCTGCTAGAACATCCAGAAAAATAGCCCGTGTCCGGCATAGGGGGATATATGATGTCCCCACTATAGAACGGATGTGGACGCATTGGAGAGGGTCCAGCAGAGGGCAACCAAAATGATTAGGGGGCTGGAGCATATGACCTATGAGGAGAGACTGAGGGATTTGGGTCTGTTTAGTCTGCAGAAGCGAAGAGTGAGGGGGGATTTGACAACAGCCTTCAACTTCCTCAAGGGGGGTTCCAAAGAGGATGGAGAGAGGCTGTTCATAGTAGTGACCGATGGCAGAACAAGGAGCAATGGTCTCAAGTTGCAGTGAAGGAGGTCTAGGCTGGATATTAGGAAAAACTATTTCACTAGGAGGGTGGGGAAGCACTGGAATGAGTTCCCTAGGGAGGGGGTGGTATCTCCATCCCTAGAGGTTTTTAAGTCTTGGCTTGACAAAGCCCTGGCTGGGTTGATTGAGTTGGGATTGGTCCTGCCTTGAGCAGGGGGCTGGACTTGATGACCTCCTGAGGTCTCTTGCAGCTCTAGGATTCTATTTTGTGTTTCTCCAAGGACGTGGAGAAAATCATGCCTCTTGTCAGCCAGTTAAAGACTTGGTCCTCCTCCCCTGGGGCAATTAATCAGGATTCCCTAAACACAGCATTGACCAGGTGTAAATGTGCTCGGGCAAATCAACAGAAACCCCAATGACTGGGGATCTGGCTGTGAATAACGTCCCATATAAAAAAGCAGAGCGGTGAGCTGGCTGTGCTGTAGCTCCGATTAGTGATCCCAAAGGGCTTCCAAAACCCTGGCCAGAATTCTGGCAAAGCCACGTGACCGCAGCAGCTTGCCTGGCCTTGTTTAGGTTGACACAGCAACATGAAAATGGTCAATGACCCACTAGTGAACTACCCGACACCTCCACAATGAGTCATTGTTCTGGCACAGTTCTCTGCTCTCCAAACACCGGTTTTTTTCACCTGCCTTTTGAATGTGGGAGGACTGACCTTGCGAAGAAAAACTCACACAGGAAACGTGGGGCCCACGGTGGCTTTACTACGGAGAGGACAAACAGTGAGGCGCATTTTTCCATGACGGTTCTGTGGGACCAAAATGATGATTTTAAAGTGGAAGGCCGGGGGCAGTTTAAGACAGAGATTGTAGGGGCTGATGAGTCTGCTAAAAAAGTTACTTGCACGTACACGCCAGCATTCTCCCTCATTTTTTCCACCCATGTGGGGAATAAATTTTGTGATGTGCACCGCTGTGTATGTATATGTGCATGTGACAGGGCGCCTGCCCTGCACTGGCCCTTTAAGGGCAAAACTCAGCCCCGGAGCGGGACTGGAAGCAAAGGCCCAGCTGGGGCTGTTAAAGCTAATGTTAAAGCTATATAAAGAAGCACAGTTTGCTTGGGAGAGGAAGCAGTGAAGAGCTGGTAGCCAAGGAAGCAGGAGGCTCCCAGGAGGGAGGGCTGTATTGGGGCAGCCAGGCAGGGCTAGGAGAGTGCCAGCTAAGACACTCCCTGGCTGGGGGCCTGAGGCAAGGCCCGGGGCTTGGAGGGTGGTAGCAACGCAGGCCAGGTAAGCAGGGGCAGCAGATATACACCCTGTGCCAGTGATGAGTGGCCCGTACAGACTGTAGCTTGCCCAGAGATGGCTAGATGAAGACAGTCAGTGGGTCACTGAGGCACGGTGTGGGGCACACGCCCATGACAGTGCACCAACAATAGAAACACATGCTGCCAGCCGGGGGTAGCTGTGCTCTGCTGATCAGCTGGGTGGCATTTAAATCTCTCCTGGGTGGCTGCCCAACTGCTCAGCTTACAGGGAACACGGGTGTGCGTACAAACACACACATACACACAGAGTGCTTGTGTTATATATAAACACTGCCAGTGGGCCAGATTCTGTCCTTACACCCATGCAACAACAGTCACATGTGTGTACGCATTTCATTGCAGACCCAAATCCTTTGCTCACTAAAAGCAATGAGGAACAAAAGATGCTGTGTGTTCACCATTTGCTTCGAATATTGAATCAATAAAGGATGTTGACGTTGCTCCTATTCTTTACAGTCTTCAGCTGTGTACATAACGGCTCTGCGTGGCTTATAAAAGGCATGACATACTTGTGGGTGATTAGAATCCATGGAACCCACCTCCTTTTAAAGCTGCTGGTTCGCAGTGGATTTGTTTGCTGAGAACTCTGCATAGAAGGGGACACAGAAGCTGTCTCTTACTCCTAATGAGTCTGAAGCTGCAACACTTAGAGCTGCAACAGCCAGGCAGAAATAAAGAACACCGCAGGATGCAACAAACAGGTTCCCAAACACCAGTCAACCCTGGTGTGCTTAGAATATTGTCCTGGACTCATCCAGAAATCCCAGTGTGGACAGGTAAATAGCAGAGAGGGACAACAGGCAGCTGTTTGGTTCCACTTTATGCTTGAATCTGGCCCTGGAAATAGCAACACTGCAACCCAGAAGGCTGGACTCAGTTACTCAGGATAAAGAGACAGGCGAGAAGGGACACAGAGCAGGATATAGCATTCTAGGGGGGAGATTTGGGTGGATTTTATGAGCAATTCTGCAAAACCAACCCAGTTGTTTTTTTAAAGTCAGTGGATATCAGCTACTAGCTTCACAAAGTGTGACGCTGGCCCAGCCCTGGTGGTGGATGCAAGAGGGAACAAATTAAGTTATAAAGTGTGAACAGTTTGGGGTTGAACAGAGGGAGAGAAAACCAGGGGAAGGAAAGTCTCCTGGCGAATGCTCTGGACAGATTCGGGGTTTGTTACTGGAGTGCATGGGGGGTGAGGTTCTGTGGTCTGTGAGGTGCAGGAGGTTAGACTAGATGATCATCGCGGTCCCTTTTGACCTTAAAGTCTCTGAATTCAGGCCCTAGTTCTGCCACTCTCTTCCTGCATGACCTTGGTCAAATCACTTATCCTCTCTGTGCTTTGTTCCCCATCTGTAAAATGGGGATAATACTTTCTTGCTGCCTTTGGCTGTCTTGTCTCTTTTAGATTGTAAGAGTGCTAGGACAGGGCCTGCCTCTCACTGAGTGTATGAACAGCTGCTGGCAAAATAGGGCCCTGATCGAGGTTGCGGCCTCTAGATTCCCCTGGAATGCTGCTGCTGCTGCTAATAGTGTGTCAGGGCTGTTCCCCACTCTGGCACTCCAAGTGCAGAAGATGGGGGAGGGCTGCAGGAGACCTTAAATACTTTGCCTGTATAGGCTCTGCTTACAAAAACTTCCCAGAATCACAGATTCACTGACTTTGGGGGGCGGTAGCTGCCACCACCAAGTGAAACAAAAGAAACCCCCTTTTCTTCTTGAACCCAGAAAGAAAGCACTTGGACTCCTTCTAGAGGGGCACCCCCAAGCTCCTTTACCACAAGAGAGTGTGAAAACAAACTGCAGTCTCTGGTAGCTGACCTCTTAGTCTAAGGCATGCAGACACTCACAGAGACAGACCTCCTGTTTCTTTCCAGGACACAAGAGTCAAATCATCGCCTTAAAAAAGGTGATTTTATTAACAAAACAAAAAGATCTATTTGATAAGGCCGACTTGATTGCTAAGTGTTACAGAGCAACTGAGTAAAACAAATTAAAACACAGAGAACATCTCTGAGTATGCTCTAAGGGTACAGCTAGACTGCGAGGGGGATTTCAGGATACCTCTTTTGCGGAAGAGCAAGCGTGCTCTTTCGGAAGTCCCTGTGTTCCTCGTTCCACAAGGAAGAAGGGGACTTTCGAAAGAGGGGTTTTTTCCAATATTTTGACCCAGCCTAGATGGGCCAAATTTCAGAAAAGCCGCTTCTGACAAAAGTATCGGAAAAAGATACACAAAATGCAGAGCGTATTTTGCGCATCTTTTTCCGATAGATCCTTGCAGTCTAGCTGTACCCTTATATAGGGAATGGGGGAGGGAAGGCATAGATTCACACAGAGAAGTTTAACCAAACAACCCAAAACAAAGAAAAATACCCTGATCATGATTAACTCCACATTTTTCATCTACTCACGATCTGTGCTGATCCGTACTCCAAGGCCCCGTTCACGCCCATGTCCAATATTTCTTATAGGCATAGTAATTCTGAGTAATGCATCTGTTCCCTCCAGCCCTTAACTGAGAATTCTCAAAGGAAGAGCAGACCAGGTATCGCTATCCAAGTCAAATTTCAGCGCTATATTCCCATTGGTTCTTCTGGCCCCCTGCCAACACCCTTGTTAGCTACCTGAGTTTAACCCTTTAGTCACCGGGTGCTGGCCAGCACTCCTCCTATCCATCCCATAGTAAAGAAAGAGATCAAGTATAGGTATTGTCATCTTGTGGCACTCTGATTGCATGGAATAAGATCATAGCAATGTAGAGTTGGAAGGGGCTTTGAAAGGTTCTCTCGTGTATCCCCCGGCAATGAATGGAAACGTGTGAAAGAATGCAATGTACCCAAGTACTTGAAGCATCATGCTCATGCATAAAACACGGCCCCCCCTACCTGTCACAGTGGGGTCATGAGTAACCAGCTGCCACAGTCGTAAGACACCAGTCCAGACTCAGCCGAGTTGGGATCCCAGGAGATCAGAACCACAAGTCGGGGCCCAGCGTCAGGCTGCATGAGGAACGTTGTAATCAGCCCCAATACCCTTTTGATTTCTCTTCTCCCAGTGGCACTGCATGCGCTGTAGCACGTTGTAAGAGGACAACAGCCAAAGAAAAACAGCCGGCACTGCAGCAAGCCATCCTTGGGAACTCCTCGCAGCCGCCACCTTTTCTCTCACTCTGTCTGTGGTGGCAAATATCAGACTCCCTTAAGCACCTCGCTGAGGTGGACGTGGGCAGGCAGAAAAGGAATGGAGAACTAGGAGCCAACAGTGTGGTCACATGGCAAACACCTTGACTTGCTGGCCCCCTAAATGACTGCAAGATAATTGAGGCCTCGTACAAATGCAATCGTTTGGTTTCCAGATGGCTGACTTTTCTAACTACCTTCTGTAGCCCTTAGTCTCAGATTGGCCGAGCCGTGTCAGACTCTGGCCTTCAGCCAGAAGAAATGTTGCCTGTCTCAATTGCAGAACTGAGACATCTTGTCCATCATCAGCTCGTCACACTTTTAGGCACAGCGGGATGATGAAAATTCATTTTGAGCCCAAATTGGAGCCATTTGAACCTCGGGAAACTCGCCTGGGAAGCAAGCATGCTTTTTTTTTTTTTTTTAATCAAATAACTTGCCACCAAAGCCTGCAAGCACCAGGAGATCTTAAAATCCACTGACACAGGCTTATATTCATAAAAACACACCTTAAAGCTACTCCCAGAAAGATCGTCCCTGCAGTGTTCTCATACAATAAAATGTGGGGGAAAGGACCAAAAAACTGACTTGTAGGGCTGTTTGAAAAAATGCCACTTGTTGGGTGGGGAGGCATTGGTTCTCTCTTCATTTTTTTAGGAAGTTTACTGAAGACCTTTTTTGTCAAACTAGCCTTTCAAAAATGTTTCATTGTTTGAGAGAAAAACTAAACAAAACACTAAGGGGAGGAATTTTTTTCCATCCCCCCCAAAATTGGAGGGTACGTTTTTTGTTCCATTTTAAGAAAACCAAATGCCAACGTTATTGTATCATACTATGTCTAAACTACAAGGCTTTATTGGAAAAAGGTACGCGAATGGCACTCCGCAATTTGCGTACCTTTTTCCGATAGCTTTTTTGGAAGAGGCTTTTCCGAAATTTGGCCCATCTACACTGGGCAAAATTTCAGAAAAAAAAACTCTTTCAGAAGAGCCCTTCTTCTTCATGGGAGGAGGAAGACAGGGCTTCCAAAAGAGCGCGTCTGCTCTTCCACAAAAAAAAAAAAAGCGGAAGAGCAGACGCGTTCCCTAGACATGGCAGAGTTTTTCCGGGATACCTCCAGTATCCCAGAAAAACGCTGTAGTCTAGACATAGCCTCAGAAACCAAAAAATGATCAATTTTTGAGCAACTGAGAAATTGTCTGTATTTGTTTTTTTGAAAAATCGAATATTTTTTATGCTTTTTTTAAATAGAAAAATCAGAAAAAAATTGAAAGGAACAAAACTCCTTGCATTTCAGCAATTCCCTCTCTCGGGATTCCCTCTGTTATGCCAGGGGTTAACCTCAAAAGGGAAGCAAGAGCAAGCCAGCTAGCCCTTTAAATCTTTGCATTAGCTTTTCCAGCTGGTTTTTAGCTTATGTGTTAAAGGCTCATGGTCTAAGCTCTAGAGGTCCCATGTTCGATTCCACAACCGGAGTCTGTCAGCATTACACTGGGTCTAGTAAGCAGGACTGAAGGACATCTCAGGGACTCATGTTCAGAGCTTTTTTTTTTTTTAACCCACTGTGGTGTGACTTCTGCTGAACTGTTGTTTCTCACCATCCATCACTGTCTGTCGGGCCCCACATCAGCGTCCCCCCGGCTTGCCCCTGAGTCTGGGGAGCACTGAGCCAGTCTTTCATGCAGATCATTTAGCTGATGATTTTTGCTTCTCTTCCTGCTCCCAGCAGACCCCTGAGTGGATGGCTATTTTGGTACTTTCCTGAGCCAGGGTCAGAGCAAAAAAGTAAACAACTCACATAAATATAGCGCCCAGATCAGTAGCTTGCGTAAATTGCTGTTGACCCATTGATTTCATTCATTCAGTGGAGCTGTGGCCTGCTCAGGACCTGGCCTGAAATTTTAAAAATCTTGTTGGAATAAAATAAGGGGGTGGTGCTAATTTTAAGTAAGAAAAATTTATTATTTAAAAATACAGGGCCTTGGATGGGGGGAAGGAAAGGGGGGTGAAGGGGTTCTGTTTTGAGCAAGTAGAAAGTTGGCAGCCCTATCCTAGGTACTTGAGTGTCTTATCTTCCCCCTCCCTTCCCCTCTGCCGGGGGCACGCTGGATGGCAGGCTACTGTAAGTGTGGGGAAGGGAGCCGTGCTTTCTAAGTCAACTGCATGGGCTAAGCCTCTGTCTGGAGCCCGAGGGCGGCCTGCGGCCCTTGAGGGTTCTGTGTGTAGCCAGCAAGCCATTTTGTTCCCCGTTGCCCAGGTGCCGGGTTGCCAGACTCAGCTGTTTTCCACCCACATGGGTTTTTCCCCAGCGGTATTGCTACAGCGACAAGCACGCAAAGCACGGGCACAAGACATGAGGTGCGTGCGGAGTGCCCACAACACTGACAGGGACAGGCCTCTGCAGCCAGTCCAAGGGCCGCTACCGTTCAGTCAGCTCGCCCCAGTTAGCAAAGCTCCTCTATCGCAGGAGACCACCTTGGTTATGACAATCTTGCGGCCCACCGAGATGGAGGAGGGCCACTCAAGGCCCACTTACTAGTCTGGGTTGCGCACTGCTGGCATGCAGGAGTGTCTGGCAAAAAACAAATACTCGCCTGTAGGAACCAACCGCTGCCATCTGCCTAAAACCAAGACTGGCACAAAACCCTGCTCATACAATAGGCTCTAGTTGTTGGAGCAAAATATTTTCATGAAGCTCTTTCTCCCCAGCAAATGTTTCCCCGTCTGTGTCATTTGCCAACTGCCTGGTAGGTAATCAAGGACTCCAAGGCCTGCAGGGAACACGATGACTATAAAGACGCAAAAAATGTATCCTTAAATCTTCCTCGGTATTTCAGACATGTCTTGTGAGCAGAGGTAGTATCTGGTTCCTTCTCCTTTCATTTCAATCTCACCTCACTCTTCTCAGGAACCAGTTGTCTCAGCCCAGACCTTGTTGATTTGTTTTACGTGTGTGTGTGTGTGTGTGTGTGTGTGTGTGTGTTAGTGTTAGCTATTGGCTTCCACAGCTAGGACAGAGCCGCTGTGTCGAGGGAACACATCCCCAATGGGAGTGGAATAGACTGAGCTACTGGAGCCAAACCAGAGCCCAAACTCCATTTGGCAAGAAGTTTACATGTAGAAGGACAAGCTGCAGGTCTCTTGCTGTGTGGTACATCAGGGGATCTAGGCTCTCTTTGCCAGCAGGCAGAGGGAAGGACAGTCCGGAACTGCCTGTGGTTCTGCATTTCTGACATTCCTGCCTGACTCCCTGAGGGCCGCCTGCCACTGGCCCCGGCAAGCAGCTGACACATCCCACTCTCATCCAGCATCCTGGCTAAAGTGAACAAATGAGCTTGACGTCAACAACTCCAGCAGTTTCAAACAGGGCCCAAAGGCTGAGCCGATTTCCGTGACAATGGGTCGGTTTCCCCTGGAACCTGAGCCAACTTCTCCGTAAGGTTTGTTTTCCGTGCCTGTGCACAGTGGGGATACTTTTCCAACCCCGGAGAAGAAGGTACCATGGCGGTAGCGTGGCTTGGTTATGTCCCATGGCTTCCATCTCAGAAGAGCTGGGCCCAGAGCTGATGGAGATCAGCTGAGTTTGGTGCTCTTGAACGAGTCACGCATGGCCGTTTTCACTAAGCTCAGAAGACTCCCCCAGTGTGAGGTGCTGCACAGACGTGCACCAAGAGGTGCTCTCAGCCTCCAAGTGCAAGTCTCAGACAAGACGGATGGAGGCAGGCAGAGGGGGCCCAAGTAAGCAATGAGGCAGTGTCAGTCCATGTGCTTTGCAATGCTCTCTGCACTTCAGTAGCCTAATCCTTAGCAGCTTCATTGTAGGCAGGCCCGCCCCGACTAGGGTTGCAAGGTGTCCAGTTTTTGCCTGGACTGTCCATTATTTGGGTCCCCCGTCCAGAAAAAAAACAGAAAATACCAGACATGGGAAATGTCCAGTATTTCCTGTTTCCCTCGGAGGGAAGCCCGGCAGGGACAACAATTTTCTCTTGCCCTGTCTGGTCTGGTGAAGGGCCATTTAAAGGTGCAGCAGCCCTTTTTTTTTTTTTTTTGCTTAACAACTTTGCTCTCCCCCTTTTTTTCCCTCAACAGAATTTTTCCTGGTGTTATTTTTGGGGGGGGGGGGGGGGAGGGGAGGCGGTATTTGGTATTTTTTGTTAAACCATCTGGCAACCCTAGCCCCAACAGCAGGGGCAAAGGGAGAAACTGCCCGAGGGTCCAGCAATTCAAAAGGGCCCCGGAGTTCCCAGATGTGGCCCCAGCGGAACAGCCCCCCACCTCTACCTTGCCCAGGGGCCCATCAAGTCTGTTGCCCCCCCGCACCCGAATGTAGACATCACAGCGAAGGAGAGTTTTGAAGGTGGATAACGAGGTAGCTCTGCAAATGTTTGCAGGGAGCTTCTCCCAGGCATGAAGGGCCACATAGGAGCAAGCGTGCAGTGGCTCTTTGGAAAGTGTTAACAAGGGGCTGATGGAAGGGGGTGTCGTGGGCCAACTGGAGACAAGCGTTGACAGATGGAGAGTGAAGGAGAGATGATGGGCAGGGTGGGGATTGGCCAGGAAGAGCCTTGAACGTGGAGACAAGCTGCTTTTGCTCCATGCAAGAGAGAAGGGGGAGGTGGTGGAGGAATTCAGAGAAGCGGCGACACGGTTAAAGCAACCAGCCGGGAAATGATCTTTCCAGCAGCAGCCGAGATGGAAATGAGGGCGGCAAAGGTCCGTTTGTCAAGGCCAGAGAAAAGGATGTTGCAGCAATTGAGATGCAAGATGGCGAGAGTTGCGGGGAGTTTGCGCTGAGGGAAAGGCTGAGAGATCTTAAGCTGAAGCTAAGAAAAAAAAAAGGCCTGATTGATATAAGAAAACTGCCCTGGTTCGACTTAAATTGGGTTTTAAACTGATTTCGTTAAACCAGTGCCAAGCTCTGTATAAACAGTTCCATTTCAGGTTGCCTTACGTTGATTCCTAACTGACTTCAGTGAAATCGAAATACGCTTGATTTATGTCAGACTTAATGAGCCCCCACCAGGCTTGGCTACAATCAGTTTCAGACCACCTCTGTCATGAAAAGGGTGCCAACCCATCACACATAGATAAGTCTTATGCTGCGGTGAGCAGCTGTTTGAGCAAACTCCCCCAGCCCCTCCCCACATTGGCTACAGTGTAGTCTTTGCAATCATCCGACTCTTTTTATTTTTTGAATGCACGTTACAATCCACTCCACACTTAACTTCCTCGGGCAAAGCTGGTTGTATCTCCGTACGGCCACCCCCGTGATTGATTGCTAGGGAAGCCGGGGATTCTCCATCCCTTGCAGGATTGGACCCCTGATAAGGGAAGACAGATTCCCAGCACGTGGTCAGTTTTGGTGAATGGAATGAACCAGATTAGTAGGGGCCAACAGCAGGAGAGATTCACTGACCCAGGCTGTTACCAAGATGCAAAACTGACAGACAGAAACAAACCCCGCTGGGTAGGAACCAGCAGCTTAGCAACAACCTTGCCATTGGCTCTGCCAGTCACCTTTTGGCTCGCCGTGGGGCAAAGTTGCAGACTGGGAGTGCATCTACACTGCAGGACTTAACTCGAAATAAGTGACACAAATTGAGCTATGTCAATTGCGTTTCTTATTTTGAAATGGGGAATGTCTACACAGCACTTCTTTCGAAATAGAGCACTCTTCCTCCAACTTCCCTTATTCCTCATGCAATGAGGGTTAGAATCACAGAATCCTAGAGCTGGAAGAGACCTCAGGAGGTCATCAAGTGCAGCCCCTTGCCCAAGGCAGGACCAACCCCAACTAAATCAACCCAGCCTGGGCTTTGTCAAGCCGAGACTTAAACACCTCTAGGGATGGAGATTCCACCACTTCCCTAGGGAACCCATTCCAGTGCTTCACCACCCTCCTAGTGAAATAGTTTTTCCTAATATCCAACCTAGAGCTCCCCCACTGTAACCTGAGACCATTGCTCCTTGTTCTGCCATCCATCACTACTGTGAACAGCCTCTCTCCAGCCTCTTTGGAACCTCCCTTCAGGAAGTTACAGGAGTTGGGGTAAGAAGTCCTTCAGCTTGACAGTATTTTGATGCTATTTCGAAAGAACTGCCTGCTGTGTAGATGTGGACTAAGTTATTTTGGAATAGCACTAGTTATTTCAAAACAGTGTTGCAAAACATACCCTAAGATGACAGCGCACCTGAATGCAACATGGCTTGATAACTTCACAAGAGAAGAGTCGAGTTGGTGGTGTGTTGGATACACTCCTTACAGCCTTGCACAGAGCTAAGGCAGCCCCCAAAATGTCAACATAATGTAAGACTTTCCAGACAAGACAATCTAAAATGTACGTTGCAATGGACTATGATTGGAGTCCCCTTCTATGTGCTTGTGTCTTTCTTTCAGCTGTATGGCCCATCTCCAGAGCTTACTACTTACTGAATCTTTTCAGTGTAACCACGTAATGAGAGAGGCAGGTGCTGGTTCTGTGGCAAAATAATGACCAATTCCACTAATGAATGGAATTGAGAATAGCACAGCACAGAGGGAATCATGTGAGGGGTAAGCAGGGAAAGCTTACCAGGGAAAGGGCACCAATAGGTATTTTAAACTCAGTCTCCTGTTTGGTTTGGCAACACATTTTGTTCTTTGAATGGTAAAATGAATCTTCTGTAGGTTCAACCTCTCTAGTCCGGCACCCTGAGAACTTGACCAGTGACAAACCAGAGAATTTGCCGAATCACGGGAGGTCAATAGTGTCTAGCAGCATCACCAACACTTCTACTGCTCACTGGGCTCTTAGAAGACATTTAGGGGTAAATCAGAGCTAAAGAACAGCACAGAGCACTGAGCGCCAGGCCTGGTGGCTGTAAACAAACTTTATGGGTCTGTGGAACACTTGGCCACACCCATGATAAATGAACATCCAGCGAACTAAAATCACGCTGGACCATGGATGTTGCTGGGCCAGAGAGTGCCGGACTAGAGAGGGTCAATCTGTATTTAATTTGAAAACAGCTGCTACTGCAAAATATTAATAAAAAATACTGTACACTCATAGAGGTTTTTGTGAGTAGTCTTAAAGCACTTTACACAAGAGAGCAGTATCGTTATTCCTCTTTTGTTGATGGGCAAGTGAAACTCTGACAAAGTGACTTGCCCATGATCATCCATGAGGCTAGTGGCAGAGCCAGGAATAAAACCCAGCTCTCTTGAATCCCCGTCTGGTGCCCTATCCTCTAAGCCACTGTGCTTCCTTTCTGGCTGGTGTAAACGCATGCAAGCCCACTGCTGAACTCCTTTCTCAGGCAAAACTCCCACTCAGGGGAGCCGTCAGTCGAGCTGGAACCCTGGGCAAGGTGGGGGGCAGCTCGACACTCCTGGAAGGGGCGGGGCCTCGAGTAGAAGGGGTGGAGCATAGAACAGCAAGCCCTCACCCCCCCCCCAAGCTGCCTGGAGCACACAGTGCGGTGCCCCCACTTGCTTAGGCAGCCCTAAGAGCTGCCCAGAGCGTGACCCATGGCACTCCAGCAGTGATTTAAAGGGCTTAGAGCGCCGAGCCCCCTTGAATCACCAGGCCTTGGGGCAACTGCCCCCTTTGCTCCACGTCAGCCCCCATCGGCGGGCCTGCTTCTACTGCAGTCCGTGGGGATGTTGCGTGATGGAAGAAAAGAAGTGTGCATCTGTGTTCCTGCGTGCATGCACATCGGTGCCCATCTCCTGTCCAAGTTGCTAAGACAAAGACTTCATTATGTCTTTAGAACGATGCAGGCTGTTTCTAGCAACAAAATATAATGAGGTTGTATTGACGAGAGCAGCACAAAAAGCCCAAATTTCCAGTGCAACCTTTACTTCCTCAAAACACTGTCATAAAAAAAGCAGGACCAGCCCCCTCCGAAATGTCAGGCCGTAATGATCTTGAGCAAGAGCGGCAAGATTTAATTATTGGCGCACTGGCCGGATCTCTTCTTTTCCTCCCGTGGGTTGTGAAGATTGGGTGGAGAAAGGCCACTCGGCTCATGACAACAACGGAGAGGCTTCCGAAGTTCTCCAAACAGCTGCACATTTATTATTATGATTTCCCCGGGACATTAAGGTTTTCATGGTCTGTGATTCCAGACTGTCTCTCACCCCCTCAGGGAGATCTATGTGCTGAAAGGAAGCCCAAGGTGGGGCCTTTCCTAATTCTGCCCTCATGAGCTGGCACTTGCCCTAATGGGAACATACAGGCCAAAGGTATCCCTGTGTTCTCAGGATAGCGCATTGATATGTTGATGCCGTTGCTCAGCTTGTATGGAGCTGCAGCAAGAATTTTCCCAGATCTTCTGGGGGGAAAAAAAAGGTTCCACGTCTTCATTAAAGTTTACAGCAAGGGTGGGAAACCTCAGACCAGGGGCCAGATGAATCCCCCCAGCTTGTCTGGATCTGGCTTTCAAGGCTCAAGCCCCACCCCCACCCCAGCATTGGGGAGCCCGCGCTGGCACTCCTGCCCTCCCCCTCCCACCTCTGCTGCCCCCCTGAAGCACACAAATCTACTAGCTTGAGCCCCTCTTGGTTCTGGTATGTGAGGGGAATCCTAGAACACTAGAACTGGAAGGGACCTTGAGAGGTGATCAAGTCCAGTCCCCTGCCCTCACGGCAGGACCAAGCACCGTCTCTAGACCACCCCAATAGATTTCTATCCAACCTTCTCTTAAATATCTCCAGAAATGGAGATTCCGCAACCTCTGTAGGCAATTTATTCCAGCTTTTAACCACCCTGACCATTAGAAAGTTTTTCCTAATGTCCAACCTAAACCTCCCTTGCTGTAATATATGTGGGAAGCGTCTTTCTTCTTCTCAGTTGGGGACCATGCTTTTTTTTTTTGGTTAAAAAAAAGAGTGGGGGTCAGCTTATGAAGGGGTCATTGCATTTTACAATTTTTTTAACTTGGCAGGGGAGGTCGGCCAACTTCATTTTCCAGCTTAGCAGGGAAACCCCTGGTGCGCCAGGACGTTTATATACTTGGAGTGTCTGCAGGTAGGAGCCCCTCATCTCCCAGTCGCTGGAGTTCACCTTGACGGCCCCTGCCCTGCCTGCCTGCCCTTGCTAGATGTTACAGAGCAACTGAGAAAACACATTAAAACACAGAGAATTGCTTTCTGGGATTCTGCTTCAGTAGAGTATGGGGTAGGGGGCACATGGACTCCGCCCAGAGGAATTTAGCCAAACAACAAAACAAAGAAAATAACCTGTTCGTGTCTAACTAAAAACATTCCCTATCTACTCACATAACCGTAGTTCCCAGATTCAGTCCTTTTCTAGGCATGGGTATCCCAGCCTGGTTCAATTCATTCCCCCGCCCCCCGCCTCCTCCGGTTTGAATTCACACAAAAGAACTGCAGCAGGCAGATTCCCTTTCAATTCAAATCTCAACACTTTGTTCCCATTGTTCTCCTGGCTCCTGCCAACCCATCCTGGATACCCACTGTTCTGGATTTAACCCTTTAGTTACTGAATGCTGGGATGTTTAGAAAAGGGTGGTGCCTTTCCCATCCATCACACGAGGCAAGTCCACGGATACTGAACCCAGTCGAGCGCCTTCCCTCGCAAAACCATGCAAGAAGCTTTTGTTGCTGCTGGCATTGTTGTATCCGTGGGGAAGTGCTTTCCAGAGTTGGGGCCTGTGGAAAGAGGATTTCAGTCCCTAGTGATGGCAACCTAGCACCTTTCAGGGATAAACTTCACATCCATGTGTAAATGGAGATCATGACACTGAATTCCTTTGCAGAGGGCTTTGAAATCTACCCATGAAAAGCACTAGGAATTAGCATGAGGAGAGGTCGTTTTAAAAGACTAGTAAATGAGGCTGGCAGAGGAGATGTGAAACACACAGACCCTCCTGACATGGGCTTTCACATATCAGATGGAAGAGTATTAAAGTTTTCATTCAGCATAGTAACATTTAGGGTGAGTGGGACAAGAGCCTTATCACTAAACAAAGCTTTTGTTCGTGTTTAGACACAGTATGTTGATGAAGCCTCCCTCCAGAATCTCTCTACCTATTGTAGGCTTGTATTATTGTCAGTGTGTTGCTGTTGCGATTGTGTGCAGTTGTTTTAGACTCTATGTTAGATCAATAAGTTATTTGAGACTATCTTTTAATTATGTTGTTTTAAAAAAACCCCAACGCTCTGGAGTTAATTAGTGTGGCATAAAACACATGATAAACTTGACCATGAAAAAGCATCTTAACTATTTATGTCACTTTTTTGCAGTGGCACATATTTCTAAAATATAGATGACAATGGACTGCGTTCTATCCCATCGCAAACCGAAAATGCACAGAATTAAGCCTGTTTAAAAATAATCTCTGTACTAAATGGCCCAATTCACTTTGGGCTGCCAACTTTTTCAGATGTTCTTGAATGGGCTTGGTGCTCATGGGCAGATGAATCTGTTTTCTGCTCTGGGTCATTGCTTACATTTTTCAATGTGAGACCAAATCATAGGAAAATATGCATGAGCTAAGCCAGCTTTCTTTGTTGCACAGTTGTGTAGCTATTCTTGCCAGCAACAATGCTACTACTGAAATGCTCTTCTAGAAGCAACTTGACCAACAATGACACAGGATTGTAGTAAGCAGCTGCAGACTCAATTCTGTTAACATAAATATATCCTAGTTTGAAATAGTTATATATGTATTTTAAGTGAATGATATATTCAGCCACAAGTTTGCAGAGAAAAGCCATTGTTAAGACTCTGTTTTCTCTCGTACAAAAAGAATTGAATGTATGTTGCATTTTCCATCTATGCTTCCATTTTCTGCAGTTAATAGTATTAATTCTGGAATTTTAATGGATATCTTGTTTGTCTTTAAAAAAAGAGAGGATATCAGTAGGAATGTAACAGTGTAGTCGATGAACTGCTAAGCAAAAGCTTATAGGTTAATGCTATAGACCAGTGTTTCTCAACTAGTGGTACAAGTACCCTTAAAGGTACTTGAGAGAATTCTGGGGGTTTCATCAACACAACTGAAACTTGGAGAAAACTGAATTTTTGTTTGAAGTTTCACAGCGCTTTATTATTTTTGTACTTTTTACACCCAAAAATTTCATTGCCTGCCTGGCTACAATTAAGTTGTTTAAACAAATGTTTTGCAATAGTAGAAAAAAATTGTGTGTGTCTGAAAACTGTAGGTACTGGGGGCACTTACATTTTTTTTTAAAAGGGGGTGTGATGGTGTAGTTGGGGTTCCCCCGATCCTGCACCCCCGTAGCAGCCAGAACAGTCTCCACCAGCCAGCAGAGTAGAGAGGGGTTTACTGATTTTCCAGAATACAGCACAGCCTAGACGGAATGTGGCAATAGGAGGGGGGCTAGGATGCCTTAGACCCCTTAAGGCAGGGTGCCTGAGGCCCTAGTCTCCAAGCCCCCTCCCTAGGCTGTTTCCATCATGTTTCTAGCCCCATAAGAACATAAGAATGGCCGTACTGGGTCAGACCAAAGGTCCATCTAGCCCAGTATCCTGTCTGCCGACAGTGGCCAGCACCAGGTGCCCCAGAGAGGGTGGACCGAAGACAATGATCAAGCGATTTGTCTCCTGCCATCCCTCTCCAGCCTCTGACAAACAGAGGCCAAGGACACCATTTTATCCCCTGGCTAATAGCCTTTTATGGACCTAACCTCCATGAAATTATCTAGCTTCTCTTTAAACTCTATTATAGTCCTAGCCTTCACAGCCTCCTCTGGCAAGGAGTTCCACATGCTGACTACACGCTGTGTGAAGAAGAACTTTCTTTTATTAGTTTTAAACCTGCTACCCATTAATTTCATTTGGTGTCCTCTAGTTCTTCTATTTAGGGAACTAATAAATAACTTCTCTTTATCGGCCCTCTCCACACCACTCATGATTTTATATACCTCTATCATATCCCCCCTCAGTCTCCTCTTTTCTAAACTGAAAAGTCCCAGTCTCTTTAGCCTCTCCTCATATGGGACCCGTTCCAAACCCCTAATCATTTTAGTTGCCCTTTTCTGAACCCTTTCCAAGGCCAAAATATCTTTTTTGAGGTGAGGAGACCACATCTGTACACAGTATTCAAGATGTGGGCGTACCATAGTTTTATACAGGGGCAGTAAGATATTCTGGGTCTTATTTTCTATCCCTTTCTTAATAATTCCTAGCATCCTATTTGCCTTTTTGACTGCTGCTGCACACTGCGTGGAAGTTTTCAGAGAACTGTCCACGATAATTCCAAGATCTCTTTCCTGATTTGTCGTAGCCAAATTAGCCCCCATCATACTGTACGTATAGTTGGGGTTATTTTTCCCGATGTGCATTACTTTACACTTAGCCACATTAAATTTCATTTGCCATTTTGATGCCCAATCACTCATTTTGGTGAGATCTTCTTGGAGTCCCTCACAGTCTGCTGTGTTAGCCCCAGACTAACCTTTCCTCCTCCCACGGACTTCATTTGTTCCAACCTCCTTCCCTACCCCCAGTCGCGGACCTGCTTCCACCTGGCACCCCGCACAAAATGATAGGGGGCTCCTCGGGAGTGGGACCAGAGTGCTCTAGCTGCCAGCCTTGTCCCCACGGACTATAGAATAGTCAAATAACCGATACGAATTCATGAGATTAATCGACTATTCAATTAACCGATATTTAACATCCTTAAATACCAGCTAAAGTTTGTTTTTCTCTCTCTGCACAAGGAGATAGATTGTCAATCAGTGTAGACACAACTGGCTTCCGCTGGCTACACTGGTTTATGCCAATGGAGACTATAGCTCAAAACCTTTCATTTAGCCTAAACCATTTATCATATATTTAAATGAAATGTGCCTGCTAACTGTATTTCTACATGTACTACACATCCTGTTATAACCACAGATAAGAAAACCCAGTAAATTATCCAGGTTTTCTAATTATATGTCGTTTGTTTTATCTAATCATCTCAATTTCTTTGTAGCAAGGTTTCATGCCCCAAGAAAATGCAATATTCATAATGTGTAAAATGTGCAAGCTCAACGGGCTGTAAATGATGTGGAAAACGCAGGCAAAGAAACTTGTGTTTATGTTCCAAGATATTAAGCAGAACTAATTTATCTTTCCATAGGAGATACAAAATTACTATTTGGCATCAAATGTGCCTTAAAAGCTAGTAATATAGAGATGACAATGAACTAATCCTAAGAGAAACATAAAAAATATTAAATTTGCCTTTTCCAGATGCCTGTCCTGCAAGAACTTTGTTCATTTGAGCACAGGGACTAAAATATTTGGTGATCTGAGCTAAAACTAATGATCGTTTTCAATAGAACTCTAAGAAAGCAATAGTACTGATTCTTACAAATCGGTCCAGTCATACCGTAGAACAAAGCAATCAAACATATTTTTGCAGGGTTCTGTATGGTACTGTGCTCATTTTTGTTTGACTAATACAAAATCTATCAGGGACATCTTTACCTTAACAATTAAATATCCACTTCTTCTAATGATTCCCTTTTGAAATCCACATAAGAACGGCCATACAGGGTCAGACCAACAGTCCATCCATCCCAGTATCCTGTCTGCCAACAGTGGTCAATACCAGATTGCCCAGAGGGAAGGAACACAACAGGTAATTCTCACATGATCCCTCTCCTGTCACCCACCTCCAGACAAACAGGCTAGGGACACCATTCCTACCCATCCTGGCTAATAGTCATTGATGGACCTAACCTCCATGAATCTATCTAGCTCTTTTTTGAACTGTGTTAAAGTCCTAGCCTTCACCACATCCTCTGGTAAGGAGTTCCACAGATTGACTGTGCACTGAGTGAAGAAAAACTTCCTTTTGTTTGTTTTAAACCTGCTGCCTATTAATTTCATTTGGTGACCCCTAGTTCTTATATTATGGGAATAAGTAAATTACTTTTCCTTATTCACTTTTTCCACACCAGTCATGATTTTACAGACCTCTATCATATCCTCCCAGGGTATCCTCTTTTCTAAGCTGAAAAGTCCCAGTCTCTCTTCATAATCTCTCTTCATATGGGACCCATTTCAAACCCACATCTAATGCAGAGAAGGCATTTCTCCTGCAGATAGCAAGGTAACTTAAACTCCTTTAACTAACCTTGTTAGAGTCTGCAACATTTGCTTATGTTTATTAGTGCCTTACTTCTGGTGGAACCTCTCTAGTCTGGCACTCTCTGCGGCAACATCCCTGGTCTGGCATGATTTGAGTTTGCAGGATGTCCACATATCATGGGCGTGGCCAAGTTTGCCAGGATCTCATAAAGTTTGTTTACAGCCACAAGGCCTGGCTTTCAGTGCACTGTGCTGTTATTTAGCTCTACTTTACCCTAAATGTCCTCTTGAGCCCAGTAAGCAGTGGGAGTGTTGGTATGGCTGCTGGACAATATTGATTTTCCGAAGTTCGGCAAATTCTCTGGTTCCACAGGGGTCTCAGCTCCAGGATGCCAGACTAGAGAGGTTCAGCCTATAATACAAGTAGCACTGAAGTACAGTGGGGTTACTGGTATAGCAAGGCTCTGCTGCAATCAAATGCTTACGTTCATCGCTGTTCAGCAAAGCCCTGAAACGTGCTTACATCCCACTGGTGCCAGTTTAGGTGTTCAGCCCAATACTAACGTTTTTCTGAGACAGGCGGTCAGGTCTTACACACCCACTGGCCTCTTCTGAAAGTGGTGTCTTTGATTTCTGTGTGGGTGGGGGTTGTGTAGAGCGGTGCCGCAACAGCGTTTATAGTCTGGGTGCTCACAGCCACTGACCCCCCTGCAAGCCGGGTGCGGCTGGCGGCACCGCGAGGGCCATGCACCCGCACAACCAGGCAACGCTAATCGCGCCGACAACTGCCCGGTGGAATTGCCCTCCGGCGCGGCTTGCAACCCAGGGCCCGTTTTCCTCCGCCCCGAGGCGCGCAGCGGGGCTGGGGCGGGCTTTGGCAGCTCGCTCCGCGGAACAGCGCTCGGAATCAGGACTCGCTCCGGAGTCACTCCGGGGCTCAGTGTAGACGCCCCGCTGCGGAGCTTCGCGGGGCGGCTCTCGGGGCTGTACCAAGGCTGCCCTGCAGAGGGGTCCGAGCTGCGGCGGCGAGGCACCGCGGGGGGCGCTGCGCCGCCGGAGCGCCCGGGTCCCCGCCCGCCGCCTCTCTCCTCCCCCGGCCGCAGCCCTGGGCTTGGTACGTTCCCGGCGGCCAGGCGGGGGCCGCGTTCCGGAGCGGGGCGCGCTCGGGGGCCGGAGGAGCGGGGCAGCCCGGCGCGGGGGGACGCTCGCCCAGGTACCGCGCGCGGCGCCGGCCGGGCTCTGGGAAGGGAGGCGCGGGGAGACTCCCCGGGGCCACCCCTTCCCTTGCGGGTGCAGCGCTCGGGGCGCGGGCTTACCCGCGGGGAGCTCAGCTGCGTTGGGGGTTTTTGGGGGGGGGGCGCTGCTGCCTCCCCGCGCAGCCAATCCGGCCCTGAACTTGTGGCCTTGGGGTGCCCGGGGGGGGCGCTCCCGGGAGTGACCCTAAAACTAACGCGCGCATCGGAGAGAGGCGCTTGGTGCGGGCAGGGGTGCGCGTCCCACTGGTGTGCCCGGAGCCAGAGGGCGCCGCTCCGAGGCAAATCCCCAATGGCCACGGGTCCCCAAAGAGGCTGGTGGCGTGGTGCGCCTCCCGGTTTGGGCGAGGCGGGCAGGGTGTCTCAGCAACTCAGCCCCCCCTTGGCAGGATCTCAGGTTGAGACCCCAGTAAGGACTGGAGGCATCTCGTGGTGAAAACTGTGTCCAGGACAGGTTGAAGCCCGAAGGAGGGCTGGCAGTTGGCCAGTCCCCTCGCCTGTGGTCAGAGGAACCTTGAAATGTTTGCTAACGCCAGTGTTTTGGGGAGGGTTTTGCTGTGACCCACGTAGCTTCTTGCGGGAGTAAGTCAGCCCAGTTGGTAGATTTCTAGCAGGGCAACATTCCAAACACTTTATTTTTGTCCGATAAAAGTCGTGCGTTTAAATGGACTTTTTTTTTTTAATGGAATGGGGTAGCTTGAAAAGTTGAGGTGATGTCATAAAATCTCCATCCGTTGTCCTTTTCCGCTCTCTTCCATTAGGAGACAGGGAGATTTTGGATGTTTTGCTCTAGCATGCAGCTGTTTTAATTTTGCTGTTTATTGCATGAACTACTCTCTCTTGCCACAGGGTGCAATTTTAGGGATTCCTAAGTGGTGCGGGAGAAACTGCAAGAGGCTTCGTTTTGCCAGGAATGTTAGTCATTTCCTTTTGGTGATTTAAGGGAGTTGAGATTTAACAACGCTGGTACTTGTGGAGGGAAACTTTTCCATACTGAACTGTCATTTCAGCTCTCTGCATTGCTTCACCTAATTCAGGGAAGCAGTTCTTACTCTGGCTCAAGTATTGGGAGTAGTATAATAATTCACTAATATGAGAAGGATTTATCCAAAATCAGATTTAGCCTTATCCTGCTGCCATTGTAATCAATAGTTCTGTTAACTGTTTTGCAGGGGGCAGAAAAGGGGCCCTAAAGTGAATTTTGAGGGCTAGTTTGATGACTTCATATCACATTATTAGGAATGTGATAACTGTAGGAAAACTGATAAAACAGTTCTGTTAAAATATATGACTAATAAAAGAAAAAAAACAGATGAATCCTTTTTGGATTATGGAAGTCTGGTGGATAGAATGGTGTAACCTTTTAATTGGTCTTTTAATGACACATTTTGTGAAAGAGTGGAAATTTAGGTCCCAGTATTGCAAACATACATAACTTTATTCATGAGCATAGTCCGATAGAGGACAAGGTACCACCTAAACTGGGACATATTTCCCCAAGACTTCCAGGCGTGACTAGTGATTTTGGGGTGTCTCTGGATTGGGGTTCCCTTTGTGGTTATTCCCATGAGTACAGTTAAACATTCTTTGCCTCATCAAGGCCTTTAATATTTATTCTTATCAGAGTACTGAAAAATAAAATAACCCATTTGTAGAAAGTAAAATGAAATATGATTTTAAATACGTATTTAAACTTTTATTGGTGTAATAGATCAGAATGAAAGAGCTGTACAGCAGAGTGCTATTGTCTAGTTATTTTATCTTCATGACCGCAAAATGCATAGAGTTTGAGTTACTGTTTTAATTGACTTGCAAGAGTACATAAAAATCCGACCAGTGAGTGACCACAGCAATCAGCGCGTCTGTCATTTCTTGTGGAAGCACAGCCGAAGCAGACAGGAAGGCCTTGTCTTTGCCTAGATTGACCTAGCTATGTCGCTCAGGGCTGTGAAAAATGTTGTGCCCTGTGGGACATAGGTTGACATAACTTCCATTGAAGATACAGCTTGCTCAAGGGGAAGAATTCTTTTATAGATCTATCTATCAGTTCTCGAGGGAGTGGATTTACTAGCGTGGTGGAGGAACCCTACTAGCTGTGCGGCTGTGGTGTAGACAAGCTTAAAGTGTGTGCTAGCAACATTGTTGCAAGGGGGAAAAGTTGAGTGTGCAAGTTTCAGCTTAGAAAGAAAGAGACTAAGGGAGGATATGATAAAGGTCTATAAAATCAGGACGGCTGTGGAGAAAGATAAGGGGAATTATTTATTTGCCTCCCTGACACACGAACTAGGGCGTCATCCAATGAAATGAAAAGGCAGCAGGTTTAAAACAAACTAAAGGAAGTATTTTTTCGCACAACACACCGTCCACCTGTGGAACTCCTTGCCAGAGGATGTTGTGAAGACCAGGACATTAACAGGGTTTAAAAAAGAACTAGATAAATTCATGGAGGATAGGTCCATCAGTGGCTATAGGGTAGGAATGGTGTCCCTAGCCTCTGTTTGTCAGAGACTGGAAATGGGTGACAGGGGAGGGATCACTTGATAATTCCTTGTTCTGTTCGCTCCCTCTGGGGCACCTGGCATTGGCTTCTGTCGGCAGACAGGGTACTGAGCTAGCTGGACCCTTGTTCTGATCCAGTCTGGCCGTTCTTATGTTCTTTAGAGTTGCTGTGAGGCAGAGGGCATGTGTGGTAAGGGGCAGTATGCAGGGTTACGTACCCCCGGATTGCTGCTTGGTGTGTACTGAGCATGTTCGCATGAACTGAGCATGCTCGGTAACACTGCTAAAGCCGGGGCTGCCCTTGCTCTGCCTCCCCCACTATTGGCAGGCCTGCGTTGTCTCTGGGGCAGGACTTAGCAGCTCTTCTAAAAGGTGTGTATCAGACACACACAACTGTATTAAAAGAGCAATGGTAAGGTTGCAAAATCAAGCATTCAGATGCTAGGAAAAGCCAGAATTCAGGTTGCCTGTGCAACCGTAATTTGCCTTTTTGTCCATGTGTATCAGTGATGCAGTCTTTCGTTACATGCCTGGCCCGCAGCAGCCCAGAGCTGCGGTTGTGGGGCAAGTGTTGTGCAGTCCTAGGCTGGAGCATGCTCTGTGGGAACAAAAACTTTGGCATCTTTTAGCTACTAAAGTCTAAGTTTCTACTAGGGATTTAAAGCTGAAGGGCTGCTGGGGTCTGGTGCTTCTGCAGCTGCCAGGTTTACAACTTGGCCAAAAGTTGGTCATTTGTTCATGGAGACAGCAAAAGGCACATCCCTTGCACAAAGGCCATTCCTCTGCTAAATGTCAGTTTTTGCTCAAAAACATGGGGGGTGCTAGCGCTTTTCATTTAAAAAAAGGTCATCAGAATTTTGTAACATGGGGCAAAACAATGTATTTTTTCCTAGTCTAAGCTCAGAAATGACAGAACCATTTTGGCTTTAATTTACTGTATCTTACTTCCTCCCTGACACTTCCCTCCCCCCCCTCCCCTCCCAAATCCATCTGAGGCAGACACCCAGCATGGACATTTTCAGTCCAAATGGCGAAGTGTGCTAAATTTGTCAACGTCGGTATCAAGGTCTTGTAATGAGAAGTGACAGGCAACCTTAGTGATAAATGGTATTACCTGCCCCACCTATATAGTCAGTGTGAAGAAATTGGCTCGTGAAGCCAAATCATTCGAGTATGTTGTGTTGTTTTGTTGGGACAGGAGTCAGCTGTTTTGAATGTGGCTGGTGTATTCCTTTTTCACACCAATGCCAAAGCTGTTTTCCCTATTAAAACAAAATTGCTGATTGAACTGCCAGACCTTTTCTATTCCTAGGTTGATTTCACAATGCTTATGTAAAATCTGGTGATAGAAATGTAGCCGTGTTAATTTGGTGTAGCTGAAACAAAAAACAGGACTATGTAGCACTTTAAAGACTAACAAGATGGTTTATTAAGTGATGAGCTTTCGTGGGCCAGACCCACTTCCTCTTCCACTATTTGATCTGAGGAAGTGGGTCTGGCCCACGAAAGCTCATCACCTAATAAACCATCTTGTTAGTCCTGTTTTATGTAAAATCTCTGACTTCTCCTCAATGGAGGATAAATCTGGGGATTAATTTGGCCTTTTGGGGCAAAATACTTGAAACTGAGGCTATTTCCTTCAACTCAGCTACTTTTGATGGCAAGTCCAGGTTTGGACACATGTACTGTGTTTCCAGTATCATTTTGTAAGGCAGTTCTCGGCTATATTCATGTTTAAACTCATAGTTTATTCAAACTAAGAATTCCACAGCAAGACTTGCATCATGGCAGGCGGTTGAACTAGCTGATCCTCGCTGTCTTTTCTAATCCGATGGTTCTGGGCTTCTGTGAACTTTTCTTTTTAAATCAAAATCTGAAAGCAGTTATTCCTCTGCATGAAAGTCGGAGCTCTGAAAAGATTAATTCAGACCAGATGTAGAAATATATGTGAATTTCAAATTAAGATGATCTCAACTCCTTTCTCCCTGCTTTGTTAAATGCTGTGGCCCCCAGATGGAATATACAAATTATGGCTGCTGTTAAAATAGCTGCCTGGTTGTTAATCCAACTTTATGCGTTTTCTGGAAGGCTGGTTTACAATATTTTTTAGACAATAAGCATTTCCCTGTTTCTGCTGAGGAAGTTACGTTTATTCACATTGTCAATTGAAACCAAACACATTCCTTCTCTGGTTTGGTCGAGGTTTTTTCCGGCTGAAATGTAAGCAGCCAGTAATGTAATTTGCAGTGTGTGCCCATTGGAAGGATGCTAAATTCATATGGGATGACTTAAGAAAGGCAACGTAGAACCACTTGTAGAAAGACACCACAATACCATTCTGGGTATGGCCCTTGAGTTGCTCATGTATGGAATGCCACTGCAGATAATTTCAGGGGTTAATAAGCAATTCCTTGTGGCTTAATCTTTCTCCCATTTGAAGTTAGGGTGAAGCCGCCAATGACTTCAGTGAGAACAGGACTGGGCCTCAATCTGGAAGGATCAGATTCTGTTCCTTTCAGTGGGAAGGGAGTGCACTTTATTCAGGTCTGTGAAAAACCCTTTGAAGTCTTTCGGTTGTTTTAGCAGGTTTTGGGTTAGATCCTTCATGTGCCTTCTGAGATGCTTTTGGTTATCATGCAGTGATTGTCCCAATTGTCGTGGCACTGCAACCCCCTGCTAATGACAAAAATTACTAGCTGATCTTAGGGGAAGGGGGACCTGAAGCCTGCGCTTGCCCAAGGCGCTGGCCAAGGGAGCCAAAACTTAAATTCTACCACCCTGGGCCAAAACTGAAACACACGGGTGTCAGGGGGCCTGTAACCTGCGCGCTGCCACCCAGTGCGATTGGACTTTAGCTTTGATCTCACAAGCTCCCATGGGCTCCCAGGAAGCCGCCTGCCACCCTGCCAAGATAGAAAAACTTCCTGCCTGTCAGGGTGGTTAAACACTGGAATAAATTGCCTAGGGAGGTTGTAGGATCTCCATCACCGGAGATATTTAAGAGCAGGTCGGATAACACCAGTCAGGGATGATCTAGTTCAGGGCTACTCAACTTTGGAAGCCCTGGGCGCCACAATGATACTTGCAGCGCATAGCGAGGGCTGCAGTTGCATATACATGCAAAATATATATGCAAATAGCTTCTTTTACACTAATGGACAGGAATACAAAGACTAAGGCAAGACCACACAACACACGGACCACCTTTAAGTCAGTTGTGCTGCTATTAATAAAATGCAGTATTTACCCGATTTCCACCCCTATGACAGCACTTTTAATGAGCAATGACAGTCCAAGAATTCAACGACTAAAACACATCTCAACAGAAGACCATTATATTAAATCACCAGGGCTCGACAAACTATTGAATCTACTCGCCCGTGGTGAGTAGATTTCAGCCCAGCATCCCGTTTACCGGCAGCTCGCGCATGCGCAATGCGGCTCTTGCGCATGCGCAGTGCGGGGCTGGCAGGCGGCTTTTGCCGCCGTTCGTCAAGCCCTGTAAATCGCCATTGTGGAGCGTGTTCCCAGTGGAGGCCATGTTCAAAGGATCTCACACGTGGGCTGTGTTGAGCCCCACGTAAACCCAAACTGCACCGCAAGCCGCAAACAAACGGGCTTCGGGCTGCATGTTGACTAGCCCTGATCTAGTTGGTGCTTGGTCCTGCCGTGAGGGCAGGGGACTGGACTCGATGACCTCACAAGGTCCCTTCCAGTTCTTGAATTCTATGATTGTGTATCGGAGGCAGCAGCAGGGGGTTACAGCCAGCTCCCCAGGAGCGGTGTGCACCGGCTCCAGAGAGCTGGCTGTGGATACATGTAACCAGTGTTTCTCAACCTTTTTTTATAAAGTACCTCTTTTTAAAAATATTGATATATAAGTACCCCCAGTACCTACAGTTTTCAGACGCACAATTTTTTTCTACCGTTGCAACACATTTGTTTAAACAACTTAATCGTAGCCGGGCGGGTGATGACATTTTTGGGTGTAAAAAGTACAAAAATAATAAAACGCTGTAACACTTAAAACAAAAATTCAGTTTTCTCCACATTTCAGTTGTGTTGATGTACCCCCCCAGACTTCTCTTGAGGACCCCTAAGGGTACTCGTACCACTGGTTGAGAAATACTGCATGTAACTATGTATCTGCTGGGTTTTTCAGCAGTTACATGTTTACACAATTACCCGCATTTTAACATCCCTTGTCATGACCCACTTTGGGGTCCTGCCCCACAGTTTGAGAAGCCCTGGTCTATACTGATTGGATTGGTTTGTAGATGGATACTCCCTCTCTCAGTTGCAAAATACTAAAGTGCTCTGACTCTACTTCTGTAATATTGGATGAGGAAAAATGAGACTGTAGCTAATAAACAACTGAAGAAACTGCAGCTGATAGTCATCCTGGGGGAGTCTAAACAAGGGAAAGGACAACAATGGTTAATGTCGTTAAGAAGGGCTATGAAGAGTACTGGGAGCAATATACAGAAGGCTTTCAACAATGTAAACATTCTAGCAGGAAAGAGGATTGGAGGAAAGAAATGTGAACAAATTAAAAGTGTTTTCATTGGCCCAAAAAGGAAACATTAGTTCTTGGTTTGTTAGGAGTCCAAGACCGGATTCTTAACTATAATCTCAGCAAACAGAAGATGAAGAACAGAATGGGCCATTTAAAAAAGTGATGGAGAACTGGAATTTTTAGTTGGAAAGAGTTTACAAGAGATCTACTGGAGTGGGAAACAGCTGGATGAGAGTCATAACCCCAGGAGAAGTTCGTCAACTCCATTTGTCTTTCTGTGGGTGAGCAAATACTACCGAGAAGAGCACCCTGTAAATATTGGGAGTAGGGGTCCCGGAGGCAAGGAGATGAATCGATCTGTTGCAAAGAGGAACCGATCAAATGGAACTAGATGAAACATTTCAACTGGAATTTCTAAGGAAATGTAAAACATATTTAAAAATTAGTGACGACACCAAGGGCAACAGTTAGGTTAGCAACTGGGGCAAAATGTTTTGAACTGCAGGCAGCACGTTCCCTGTGTGATTGACTCTTGCTACCGCTGTGCTTATTTGTGTGTACGTGGAGGTGCAGTGCTTGATCTTGCCAGGGCTCGGTGGTTCAGAGCCCTATCCCCTCTGGGCTTGCTGCATCGGTTATGATTGTAAACTTGCTCGAGCCCTGGCACCTCTACTATTGCAGATTCTGTGTGTAGAGGGGCCGTTGTGCAGTACACATTAACGAGAAGAAAAGGATCTGTACCTTAGATCTCCTAAGGTATTTAGGTTCTTGGCTTCCATTGATTTCAGTGGAAGTTAGGAGTCAAACTGTAAGGTTCTGGGCTTGAGAGCATGTTGTGGAAAAATCAGTCCGCTGTATAGGTCCAATGGAAAATAAACAAGGTACAGGACTGAATCATTTCTTTGGATTTATATTCTGATGTTGTACTAGGCACCTAGTGCTGTCTAAATTTCTTGGTTCTGTTTTGGACACCTTTCCAGTGGAGAGAGATTGCCCGGGAGAGAGAGGGCGCATAAACAACGAAGATGATCGCAGGTTTTAAAGCGGAACTGTCATAGCCTGAAACACGTAAAGAGAATTCTCTGTGTAACGTGGGATCATCACTCAGGTCTGAATATTTTCCCACTTGTCACTTGTGTTGCGTATGACAGATCGTTGTGGTTAAACAAATTGTCTGTGCCTACTCCTGCAGCCAAATCATCCTGCTTAGACATGCCTCATCCCGGGCACTTGTCTGGCTGCGATTTCGCAAACGCTGGTCATTGCATCCCTGTAGAAAGAGGAGCAGAGGGAGAAGTCTCTTACTTGGTGCATGCTTTTTGCAGAGTTCTTTTAAAGAGCCCAATTCTACACCTTTCCACTGAAAATAGCTCTTATTCAAACGAGTCATCCGAGAATCCTTATTGCAACTGCTCCCATCTCTGAGGTCCGGGGAAATAGCCTTTTGTACACACGTTCTCTCTTTCCTGCTAGATTTCACATGGTAAGTTCTATGTAGGAGGTGGCGTACATAGTGAGGAGAGAGGCTAAAAGCTTGAATTTATTTATCATCCTTATTTTGGGCCGGACTGGAAGAAAAGTTGTCACTGCAATGACTTTGATAGGCTGGCTTGTGGCCTGAGGCCAGATTTGTAAAGCTATTTAAATGCCTAGCTTTGATGGAAGATGAGTTGGGTGCCTAAATACCTTTAAAAATCTTCCCAAAGGCACTTGGTAGGAGTGAGTGTCTCTCTGTCTGGCCCCAGGTGTATTGGTCCCCACCCCGTATGCAGGAAGACATGGGCTGGCCCAGCTCCCCTTGGTGTCTGTTAGAACAGGGTACCTCCCAGACCGAGGCAGTTGTCATAATCCAACCCCCAGACCCTGCAGAGCTTCTGCTCTGACAAAGGAAGATGACTTGGAGGTGCCAGATAGGGATGTGAAGGACTAGTCGACTATCCGATATGCAAATGCTTATTGGAGAGTCGACAGGTTAGTCGACTAGTCGCTTCCCTCCCTCTATCAGAAAGAGGCAGCAAAGGGGGGGAGAGGGGGTACTTCAAAGCAGCAGCACTGCGTGAAGCCTGGGGCCAGCCCCCGGGCTCCATGTGGCGCTGCCACTTTGAAACGCCGCATGCGGCCCGGGGTCAACTGGGGTGTCCCCAGGCTCTATGTGGTGTTTCAAAGTGGCAGCGCCACACGGAGTCTGGGGTCAGTCCCCAGCTGACCCCAGGCTCCATGCAGCACTTTTGCCTTTGAAGTGTAGCAAAAGCCTTAGGGCTGTCGCTACACTTCAAAGGCGGAGGCACCCTATCGACTAATAGAATAGTCGATGCAAAAATGCATCGACTATTCGATTAGTCAGTTAGTTGACACTTAATATTCTTAGTGCAGGATAAAGCTCTTCACAAGATTTCACTAAAACTGGATTAACCCAACTGGCTTCAAGACGGAGCTTGATAATTTATGGAGGGACGATATGATGGAGCTGCTTACGAAGGCAGGTAGCTGATCTGCAGCGGCTAGTAGCAGCTGTCTCCAGTGGCTGGTGATTGGACATGAGATGTGGAAGGATTTGAGTTATTTCTGAGATTCTTTCCCCGGTGTCTGACTGGTGGGTCTTGCCCAGCTGCAAACGGTAGATTCTCTCAACTCAAAATCTTGTAACTATTATATGAGAACTTTGAGGCCTCAGCCAGAGGGGCTAGGGGGCTCTTTCAGGAGGGGAGGGCTCCGGTTCTATGGGGACCATGTCAGATTAGATCATCATGCTTCCTTCTGACTTGAAAGTCTGGGAGTCTATAAATAGGAGATGAAGAGGGAACAGGGTGTTTTGATGAGATAACTTCGGGCAAGAATGCTGAAGGGTTGGCCGTGTGGCTAAAATAAACAAACAGGACAGACTTATTTAGCTGAGTGCTGCCGCATTGTCCAGCAATCCCTGATGTCTGGTCTCCCCTTAACAAGGTCGTCAGTGCAGATTGGATGCAAACAGTGTAAATTGTGCCAGGTGGCCTGGTACATGATACCCCTGCCTATTAACTGCTGTGCTAATTGATCCAGTTAACTCTTCTAATTTGTCCCTAGTATCCAGCAGCCTCTGCTTTAAACATAATTGTGTCTCCTCCTAAGCACCTTGTAGGATAATTGTTTCCATCCAGATACAATAAGCCAGCCGCAGACTGTATGAGCACTGTGTTTAATATTACACAGGTCGTTTAAAAACAGGGAGCGTTACAGCCTTCGGAGTCTCTTGTAAGGATGTTAAATATCAATTAATTGACTAATCGAATAGTTGATGCATTTTGCATCGACTCTTCAGTTAGTCGATAGGGCGCCTCTGCCTTTGAAGTGTAGCAACAGCCCTAGGGCTGTTGCTACACTTCAAAAGCGAAAGTGCCGCGTGAAGTCCAGGTTCGGCTGGGGACTCCCCCGCTGACCCCGGGCTCCGTGGCGCTGCCACTTTGAAACGCCGTGGGGAGCCCAGTGTCAGGCTCCCTGCGGTGTTTCAAAGCGGCAGTTCCACATGGAGATCCCGGGCTCTATGCGGCGCTGCTGCTTGAAACACCATGGGGACCCTGGGGACACCCCAGCTGACCCTGGGTTGCACGCAGTGTGTTAAAGCGGCAGTGCTGTGTGGAGCCCGGGGGCTGGCTTGGCTTGACAAAGCCCTGGCTGGGATGATTGAGTTGGGATTGGTCCTGCCTTGGGCAGGTGGCTGGGCTTGACGACCTCCTGAGGTCTCTTCCAGCTCTATGATTCAAGCGGCACTGCCACTTTCAAGTACCCCCTTTATTCCCCCTCCCCCACTGCCTCTTTCTGACAGAGGGAGCAAGGGGGGATGGCAAGCGACCAGTTGACTAGCCTGTCAACTATCCAATAAGCATTTGTTTATCAGATAGTCGACTAGTCCTTCACATCCCTCGTCTCTAGGATGCTAGTTACAGTCCTGGGGTGAATGTGCCACTGCCAGTGGGAAAATATTCTTTGTCCATATAACGCCGTTTGTATCCTACACCGGGGAGAGCGCAGCTTTGCTGGGATCTGTTACAAATCCGAGGGGGCCGATGTGTGTCGCAGCAGCATGGGGTCAAAATGGTAAGAGTTTGTTCTTGAAACGTCTAACTGAAGACTATTAAAGAAATGATAAAGAAAGCTCTGCCCTGGCGTTGCTCTCTAACGAGGGGATGCACAGTATCTTACCGCTAACCGGTTCCCTAGTTCTGGCTATGAAGCAGAGCCACACGTAGGACCTTGTGCGTCCGGGTTCTGTAAGGGCGCGCTGTCGGGAAACAGGCGCTCAGGAAGAGTGGCCCGTTTACCACAGCGTAGGAAGCCGCTCGAGCATAGGTCCTGAACTTGCTTCCCAGTTGATCAGAGGCAAAGCTCCCCTAGACTTCAGTGGGAGCATAAAGACGACGTGATCTCGGACGTACAGGTCTGATTCTGTACGTCTGCGCTTGCAGACTTCCCGCTGGCATCAGCGGCCGTTTTCAAGGACTGCGGCATTGGGCGCGATGGGTGTAGTGCCAGGCTTCTCCCCCTGGATAGGGTGGCTTGGCATAATCCCTCTAAAGAGGGGTCTGGGTGCTGCAGGAGGGACAGCAGGGCAGCTCCACCATGATCAGGAAAACGTGGAAACCCCCACAAGGGTAGGGCAGGGCAGGAGAAGCTGGGCAAGAGGGGAGTGGAAGGGGGCAGCGGGGACCCGCTGGGGGTTGCGTTTCCTTCACATCTTGCCAAGGAATGTACCCTTGTTGTATGTACCCACAGAATGCCAAGTCAGGACGAGTTGCACCCCTTTTCCTCTAGCACGGCCGACCTCGGCCCGGACCTTTCCACAGTCTTTGAACCAGCTTAAATCAAGGGCTCTGCCACAGGCAGTCACGTGCTCTGTCTGTGCCTCAGTTCCCCCTCTGTGCAATGGGGTACTAGCACTGCCCCGCCCCACGTGGGGGGGGTGGTGAGGAGAAATAGACACCAAGACGTTCAGAAACTGTAGCAAGGGATGGGGGGGGGGGCAGATCAGGGCATTTACACCTTTTTTAGCAGAACAGCGGAGGAGAGAGGAGACTCTGAACTGGATGTTTGGGCTTTTTAAAACCTTTCGGAGCCCGTTCCTGGTTCTCCTTTGCCCTGCCTCTTGGTCCTGACTCAGCTTCTGCTGAGTGCACAAAGTGCAAGGCAAAGGAGACTGAGGTCCCATGTGACTTCTGCCTTCCCCCTCCAGCACTTTCCCACCCTGGCAATAGCTGATGTCCCCAGGAGCTGTTTGCTGACCACAGAACCTGAATTCCTCCCTCTGCTAACAGCATTGACTTCACTGCAGGGTTCCCTGTAAGCTGAGCGCTTGGGCGGCCACCCACGAGAGATTCAGGTGCCCACCCAGCTGATCAGCAGAGCTCCCACAGTTGCTAGCATGTGTGTCTAGTGGTGGTGCACGTCTGCAAATGCCTTGGTGCATACAACAAAAATTATTCCACATGTGGATGGAAAAAAAATTGGAGGGAACATGGCTTCACTGGCATTACGTTAGGAGTGGCTTAGCCATTGCTTTTATTTTGTGCTGCAGTGTATGTCCTCCGTATGTTTATGTTGAAGAACTTATAGCATGACAAGCAGGACTCCCCACAAGCTTTACCCCAAAATGTAAGGGTTCAGATTACTTCTGCCCAGGATAGATCAGCGGCACTTACAGAAACACCTATTTAAATCCTAGGAGTGCCACCCCTTTCATCCTAAATTAACAGTCCTAATTTAGCTTGGGCAGACACCGACTTTGGCCCAAGAATTCCTGCGTCAGCCTGGCCTTGATGTGGCTGGAAGTTCTTTCCAGTTATTCCTGTTAATTCCTGGGTCATGCAGGCATTTCTGTGGAAAGAATGAAATTTACAGCAGGCACGACAGGGAAGGCCCTAGGTCAGTAGCCAGTCCGAATAGTTTTTGCCTTCTTGGGGCTGATGTATGGCATTGGACGCTGGGCAGCACTACGTTTGCCCGGTGTCCGGTATTGGCCTGGTATTTGCAGCCTCTGTCCAGTTTTAAAAAAAACCAGAAAATACCAGATGTGTGGTGTGATTTGTTTTTTTTCGTTTGTTTTGTTTTTGCTGAATCAATTTTTCCCCTGCCATGTTTGTATTTGTTGGCAAAGTATCTGGATCTGGCAACCCTGGTCAGCAGCAGTTTTCTGTGTGCACGCTTGACAGGGGCGGGGCTGCACCGTTTTAAGGCTTTGCGCCTGAGGTAAAGAAAGGAAGATGACTGCAACGATCGCCCCTTATGTGGGTCATTTACATGCATCTTTTGAGGATGGAAGATGGAAGCCTAATAAAGAAGAGCACATTAGGGCCAGCTCCTGCTTTTGCATTGCAAGTGTGGGACACGGCCTGTGCTCACATTACTGGCTGTTTCTCCGCTAGGGACTCTGCTGCGTGGTGAAATGAACAGTCATGGGATTTTCTTGTGGGAGAACTTCAGAATCTTGTACATGTGACGGGCACAGATTTAGAGCAGGCTTGAGGTGGCTGTGATCTGGTTTGGGGGCTGAACCAGAACCCGGCCTGCTCTGGGATGGTGGGACAGCAAAGGAAGCATAAAGCCATCTTTGTCACTCTGCTCCTCCTTCCCATTTGTAGTAGTTCAGTGGCTGGAATCCCTCATCATGGACCCAGGGCCTTGTGCAAGGTGCCATACAAATTAGGGATGTTACATTTAAATTCATCTGCTCATCAAATAGTCGATGGAATTTGCATCGACTCTTCGATGAGTCAATAAGGGCGTGTCTGCTTTTGAAATGTAGCAAGAGCCCCGCCGGCTGCAGGAGTCCCACCGTGCTCCCCATGGCACTTCTGCTTTTGAAATATAGCAAAAGCCTGCTCTTGCTGCGTTTCAAAGGCGGAAGCGCTGCCAGTTCCCTGCTGCACCCCTTCCCCCCTCTCCAGAGACGGTGCTGGGGGAATCAGCTTTTACGCCAGCTCCCCCCCAGCACTGGCTCCTGCTTCTTCTCCTTGCTGCCTATGGGGGGAAAGCAACTATTTGAATCACTAGGCGACTAGTCGCTTACGTCCCACGTACAAATACAGAGTGACAAGGCAGAACCAAGAACTTCCCTTTAGTTCCTGTACTGTCTGGGGCTGAGGGTTTGACCCTGCAACCAACTAACCGGATTTGGGGGTTATGATAGAGTAAAATCTGCAACGGCAGAGTCATGCTGGGAGTGTGTGATTGGCTGGTGGGAGCAGCCACTGAGCATGAAGTAGCCAGGTCAGGTGACCAACAGTAGTTCAGACTTCCCATGGTTCTCAGGGTAACCCTTTGGGCTAGTAACTAACCTGTGCAATTATCTGCAGCTCAGAATGGCCATTGCTTCCCCCCCTCCAAACACCCCCACTGCCACGGGTCACTCCTGGAATTGATAAATGAATGAGCCAGTGGATCTGTGCCCTTGTGGCCCTGCATTTACTGTCCGAGCACATCTGATAGGACCTCCCTCTTGGCTCGAATTGAAAACAGTTGGAAGGGGCCATCCAGATGGACCCCTGTGGAAACTTACCTTTTTTTGGTTTTGTTTTTTTGAGCAGTGAACTGGCTGACGATCTGCCCCTTTCAAGGGTGATGGAATTAGTCTGCCTCCACCCTCCCCAGAGCCAGCCGCAGTTTGATTTCACCTGTCGTCCTCGGCTCTCTGTGTAAGCCCGTCAGCTGCCTTTACATCCTCTCCCCACCAGCCTCCTGCTTGCTGTGCAGGGTATTGGAGGCAGAAGCGGGGGGGGTGCCCGCTATACCCCCGTCCATGTATCCCATCTCCACAGAGTGAGCAGGGTGGGGCCTCAGAAAAGGGGTAGGGCAGGGCCTTGAAGAAGGGGCAGGGAAGGAGACAGGGCAAAGGCATTTGGTTTTGAGATAAATCCTGGATTGACTTAAATTTAAAAAAGGGACCTTGTGTTTAAAGAGGTTGGAGCCCCTGGCTATCCTGGGACCAGATCCTGTGGCTGGATTTCAGGAGGGGCCTGGGGAATTCGGGGAATTCTGGCCATTGCTGATGTTTGTGGAGAAGGATACTCTAGCCATACGGTCAGTTGCAGAGCAGTGGAGCCAGGCCCGGCTCTCCAGTAGGCTGTGGTAGATCTGAGAGGGGGAGCCATGCTAATCTGTAACTGAAAAAAACTTAAAAAAACAAGGAATGTTCCTGCAGCACCTTAGGGACTAACAGAAGCTCATGATACGATCTACAATGTTTTGTGCTAAATCTGGAGTAACTCCCTTGACTTCATTAGAGCCAAGGAGGTTTACACCAGTGTTAATAAGGTTAGGATCTGACCCATCATCCGCTACGCGCCAAATGAATAGTTTCCCCTGTATACCGCAGTACACAGTGAGCTATTGGGTGTTTGGTTTTGGGTTGCAAGTGTTTTGGAGGATAGGGTCATAATTCAAAATGATCTGGATAAACTGGAGAAATGGTCTAAGTTAAATAGGATGAAGTTTAATAAGGACAAATGCAAAGTACTCTACTTAGGAAGGAACAATCAGTTTCACACATACAGAATGGGAAGCAACTGTCTAGAAAGGAGCACTGTAGAAAGGGATCTAGGGGTCATAGTGGACCACAAACTAAATATGAGTCCATGGTGTAACACTGTTGCAAAAAACCAAATACCCTTCTAGGATGGGTTAAAAGGAGTGTTGTGAGCAAGACACGAGAAGTCATTCTTCCACTCTGCTCTGCGCTGATTAGGCCTCAGTTGGAGTATTGTGTCCAGTTATGGGCACCACATTTCAAGAAAGATGTGGAGAAATGATTAAAGGTCTAGAAAACATGAGCTATGAGGCAAGGCTGAAGGAATTGGGCTTGTTTAGTTTGGAAAAGAGAAGACTGAGAGGGGACATGATAGCAGTTTTCAGGGTTAAAAGGGTGACACGGCGGGGGGGGGGGGGTTAATTGTTCTCCTTGGCCTCTGATGACAGGACAAGAAGTGATGGGCTTAAACTGCATCAAGGGAGGTTTAGGTTGGACATTAGGAAAAACGTCCTACCTGTCAGGGTGGTTAAACACTGGAATAAGTTGCGTAGGGAGGTTGTGGAATTTCCATCTCTGGAGATATTTAAGAACATGTTGGTTAGACATCTATCAGGATGGTCTTGACAGTTCTTGGTTCTGCCGTGAGGGCAGGGGACTGGACTTGACCTCTTGTGATCCCTTCCATTTCTAGTGTTCTGTGATTCTACGATTCCTCTCAGCCTTTCCAGATGACTGTGCCTCTTTCAGATATCTGATTTGCTTTGTGTAGCCCCCAGGTTTCACCTCACTTAAAAACTACTCGCTTACAAAGTAAAACATAAACATACAAAAGTGTCACAGTGTACATTTGCTGAAAATCTGGGTTGCTTTCTCATTTCTTCCATGTAATTATAATATATACCCATTGGACTATACATCTTCAGTGGATAGTTTATAAAGCGGTATAACAAGTCATTGCATGGAATTTTATTTTGTACTGACTTGGCTAGTGCTTTTTATGCAGCCTGTTGTAAAATAAGGCAAATCTCCAGATGAGTTGATGTGTATCCCCAGAAGACCTCTGCATACTCCAAAGCATCTGTTATCAGCCATTCCCAGAGGTCAGATATGGAAACTGATGGTCTAATTATCTAATATAACATGGCAAATCCTCTGTTTCTCTCTTTCTACTTTGATTTTCCATCATCCAATCTCAGGCTTTCTGTGGCAGATGAAGTAATCTGATATTTTTAACGAAGAGTTCTTATTCTAATGAAGGTTTCTTTCATCTGCTAGCATTTTCCACATGGAAACTTTTTTAGTGCCTGTAGAATTGGAGGCCATTTTAATTAAGTGGCAACCACAAAGATAAATCAATCCAGCTTTTGCTGAGCAGAGACTGTATTAAGTGAAGGGTTAAAACTTGTAACGGTAGCTTGCTGCAGACCTACTCTGCAATGATGTCATACACCAGACATTTTTAAATTTTAAAAATAAGGAATTCTTCCTTAATGAAATGGAGTATGGCGCATTTCATCTTTCCACTCTTCCTCACTTGGGCACTTCATCCTAGTTCTACTTGCCTTACACAAATCTTTGTTTGTTTCCTCAATCCATCCATTCCTTTTCATCGTATCAGTGGCTCGTGAGAATTAAAGGCTAAAGCGGTCATCAGGGACTAGTGAGTTGGTTTAATGCTCTAAGGTGGCTGCATGGAAAACCATTTGGCAATATCTGAAGCTGGAAAGAGAAAATATGCAAAATAGTACATTATATTGTAAAAATATGCAAAGATTTAGTTAGAGCTCGGGGTCTCGTGTCTGTCAGCGATCATCCCAATTCTGTCCGCGTTCAACAGCAGACATTCTTAAAACGTGTAAAACCAGAGTGAGGCGTTGATTGTCACTTAGAGATGCTGTTAAAATTGGGAATAAACTCAAATTCCCTCCCTCACGCCCTCCCCTCCACATAACTGTTGCCAGAAACAAATACTTCTGCCAAGCCCTCCAGGCAACGTATGGAATCCTTCCAGAGGACAGGCAGTGTATGTACATGCAAGGAAGGGAAAATAGAGTTTGGTAAAGAAACAGATATGTTCAGCTAACCAAGGAGTCACGAGGAAAAAAATCTTATGACGCGCGTGTGTGTGCGTGTGCGTGTGCGTGTGCGTGTGCGTGTGCGTGTGTGTTAGGGATGTTAAGGACTAGTTGCTTCCCCCCCCACCCCTTGCTGCCTCTATCGAATAGAGGCAGCAAGAGGGGGCGAAGAAGAGGATACTTCAAAGCAGCAGTGCGGCACGGAGCCCAGGGTCAGCAGGGGGGGCCCAGCTGACCCCGGGCTTTGGCGCTTTCGCCTTTGAAGTGTAGCAACAGCCCTAAGGCTGTTGATATACTTCAAAGGCGGAGGCACCCTATCGACTAATCGAATAGTCGATGCAAAAATGCATCGACTATTTGGTTAGTCAGTAACCCGATGTTTAACATTGTGTGTGTGTGTGTGTGTGTGTGTGTGTGTATACATATAAAAATATTAATCTCAGGAGAAATGCTGCACACGGGGGGAAGAGGGAGAAACCGATTCTTGTCTTATAAAGGAAATGTTGTAGTCTTACCCTTTCAAAAAATAACTTTCAAACTCAATAATGTTATTCCAAACTATGTAAACCTCACCATATTGGAAACAAATTGTCAGCCTATATTCCCTCCCCAGACAGAGGCACCTGCTCCTATGCCTCTCTGGAAAAAAACCCAAGCCCTGTCTTAACTCACTCTGAAACCGTATTGGCGGGAGCCATGAGTATTCACTCAATACGTTATTAGAGCCACTTATTCACTCAGTGCATTCCTTCCGTTCATGGCCTCTGGGGCATCCGGCACTGGCTGCTGTCGGCAGACAGGATACTGGGCATGGTGGACCTTGGGTCTGACCGGTATGGCTGTTCTTATGTTCGTATGTGAATTATGCTTGCGAGCAGGGGCAGAGATTATGGTGCGTTTCAAATCCGTAGTCTAGCCCACGGAGTTTACTGTGTAGCCTTCTCTTTCTAGCACGGCTTTATCAAGTGGTTTCCATACAAATGGAAAGCACAGTGGATATCGTGTCTGCCATGTGAGCAGTACCTTGCAAGACAATGGGTGGAGATACTTGTTTGGTTTGGATTTTTTTTTTTTTTTTGTAAGCCAAATGCTGGGGATGGCATAGGAAGAAAAGGCACTTAGCCAGTCAGATTTCTATACCTCTGAGCTGTTCTTTCCAGTCACATAACATTTGTGTTGCGCGGATGCTCTGCTCTGTGTAGGTGAACAATAAATACGTACTTAATTGTTCAGAAGCTTCAGGGGGGAGCCGAGTTAGTCTGTACAGGATAAACTTAAAAAAACAACAAATAGTGTGGTAGCACTTTAAAGACTGACAAAACGTGTAGATGGAATCGTGAGCTTTCGTGGGCACAGCCCACTTAATTGTGTTTGTATTGGCATAGACCAGGGGTCTCCAACCTTTTTAAGCACAAGATCCCTTTTTGAATTTAAGCCAGTCCAGGATCTACCTCAAAACCAAATTCCTTAGCCCTGCCTCCTTCTTCAAAGCCCTGCCCCGCCCCCTTTCCGAGGCCCCGCCCCTTTCCCAAGGCCCCGCTCTGCTCACTCTGTGGAGATGGGGTACATGGATGGGGCGATAGGGGACACCCTGACATCGGTACCCCCCTCTTCTGCCTCCAATACCCTGCACAGCAAGCAGGAGGCTCGTGGGCTACGGGGAGGGCAGGAATTGCACGGCCGTGGGGGGCAGGGGCAACTGAAGCGCCGGCACTTGATAGCCTCTCAGCCAAACCAGTCAGGATCCCCTGTCAGAGGCTCCAGGATCTACCTGTAGATCCCAACCTACTGGTCGGTGACCAGTGGCATATATGTATGCTTCTCTGCACGGGGTACACCATGTCTGGAGAGGGAGGCCTGACCCTCGGGAGCAGAAGGATTTCCATGAACTCTGAGAGGAGGGGTAAGGTGTCCTGGAGCTATTACTGTCCCCCTCCCCCCCACGGCTGCACCCCCATTCATCCTCCACTAGATGGGAGCATTTGCTCCAGACTGTTCTCCCCCCCCACACTCCCCGCCACCAACAGAACTCAGCACCTCTCCCCCAGTCCAGTTAAATTCAGTAGGAGCAGGGGCGCTTGGCTTTTCTGGAAATCGGGCTCTGGGTTTTTACTACCTCCATCGATCAAATAACGGTTGGAATTTGTCCAAGGCAATTTAGTGTCTCAGGACCCTTCTTAGAAGCAGCAACGTGCAGATATTCTAGGGCCGGAATAACCAAAGTAAAATGTGCAGATTCCGTTCTTAACTACCAAATAATAGGAATTTCACAGTAGAATCACTCCCTGCTAAACAGCACAGCATCTATGCCAAAGGAAGCTCTGTGGAAGAGCCGTGCGTGAAAGAATCAATGATTACATTGTCGGAATAAGAAGCAGATGCTTGAAAAGAATTTTCCAGAGTCCAGCCGCTTCTCCCCCCCCCCCCCCCTTGGATACAGGCTGCTAGAAATGCATCATGATTGAAAGGAATTTTTGTTCCTGGTTGCTAAATCTGACATGGCCTCATATCGCAGATGGTTGTCAAAAAAAAAAAAAAAAAGGCAAGAGGCGCTCCTGTGATTGAAAATTCATGCAGTTATAAGCGTGTGCAGCCTGGTTGTATGGTGCCTCGCAGCCTGCATGTTGAGGTTTACTGAACCAAAGGCCTGAGTCTCTCTCAACATGGGAACAGATTTTTCAGGGATGTATCAGAGGCAGTCATTTTTTAATTGTTATTTATATTACTGTAGCACCAGCAAGCCCTGATCAAGGACTAGGGTCCAACGGTGTTAGGTGCTGTACGGGCCTGCCCCCACGAGTTGGCAACCCAAGTGTAGGAAAAGGTGGCTACACGGCTTCATTTTGCGCAAAAAACCCTTGCGCAAAAAGAAACGGCAGAATATATGCTAATGAGATCGCAACTTATGCTAATGAGTCCCTCATTAGCATATTTTCTGCTGGAAGAACTGGCAGTGAAGGCGAAGCCAGACTGACGGAATACAAGATGACAGTGGGACAATGTGGATCATCAGGTCTCAATCTAATTAAATTTTCGCAGGCATCATGGCGAGGCAAGAGTTGAGGAGGGACTTGAAGGAGAACAGTGAGTTAGTTTGGTGCGTGTTTGCAGGGGGGCTCCTTGCAGGCAGATGGGGAGGCGGGGAGAGAACGCGAAGGGGCTTGTCTGACAGTGTATCAAGTAGGGATGTGAAAGTGTAACCGTTGACACGGTTAATTGATGAGCCTGGGAAGCACATTTTTTTCAGGGATGTAGCTGAGGCAGCAGTGGGAAAGGGGGAGGCGGGAGGCGGTGCGCGCGGGGAGCTGGCTTTTCAGCTGTCTGAGAGGCTGCAGCCGGCTCTCCATGCACACTGGCTCCCCCCACCCTCCCAGAAGGTAACTATATGTAACCACTGAATTTTTCAGCAGTCACATGATTACATAATTAAATGCATTTTCACATCCCTAGTACCAAGTGGGCAATGGAATCTGGTGCGATGGGTCGACTGAACGTGGGAGTCACATCTCGATAGCGAAGGAGAGTGGATGGGTAGGATGGGGTAGACTGGCCTGTTGCCCACAAAAGTTTCAAAATCACTGGGAATTCTCCGGGTGCAGGGAACTGTTGTTTGAAAGAGAGCCAGGCCTGTGGGTCTCGATGACGGGTAAGAGCCCCTTTTGCGCTAGGCGCTGTACGGACAATAATAGGAGCGTTCCTGTCCGGGCGAGGTCTCAAACTAGCATTATGACAAGGCACATGTGGATGCTGCGGACAAGTGGAGGGAGGGGAGGAAAAAGAGTTACAGGATTGGTCCCTGAAATTGGTGCCCTCCATTCTGTGCATCTCCTACCCTGCAAGGCACCACCTGGCATTTTTGAGAGTAACAATTGCTGGAACAGGGACTGCTAGGTGAATGTGAGCTGTCAGGTAATGGCCACGGGTTGGGTCCCTGAATGTCCCTCCCTCTCAGCCTGCTTCTGCACCCTACCTCCCGGCCAGCCCCCTCCCCCTTCCCCCCAGCCTGCTGCTGCACCCCACCTCCCAGCCAGACTCTCCCCCCCCCCCCCAGCCTGCTCCTGCACCCCACCACCCAGCCAGACCCCCCCACCCTCAGCCCGCTTCTGGGTGGTTGGCTGGTGGTCTGCGGGAAAAGTCTGCATTGGGTGGGTGGACCGTGGGCCCAGAAGTTTGAGAACCACTGCTCTATGGGTACATCAAACTACAGCTGCTGTGATAGTGTAGCTGTGCCGCGGTAGCATAAATGCTTCCTACGTCAACAGAAAGGGTCTCTCTTTTGCGGGCCTCAGTCCACTTCTCAGACTGTGGTAGCTCGGTTGAAGGAAAAGCTCTTCTGTTGACCTCGCTATGTCTAGCCCTGGGCATAGGTGAGACCCAACCACGGCATGCAGGGTGCAAACTTTTTCACAGCCTTGACCCAGGTAGCTAGATGGGTGTCATTTTAAAATGCAGACCAGGCATTACTCTGGTAGGAAATCCTAGGGAACGGGCGGAGCTGGCCCCAGAGCATTGCTCCTGGCTGCTGAGTTTTGGGTCCTGAAATGGCAGAGACCTGCTTTTGCCTCTTTGGGTGGGAGGGGAGGCTGCCAATCAGCCGCTACCCCAGCACTGTTTACCGTTGGACACTTTGAGTCGCCACTGCGGTACTTTGTGGAGATCACAGCAAGCGGGAAGAAAGTCGAAGGGCTGTGGAGGAGGGCAGGGGTCTGTGTTGAGCAAACTGGCCCCTGGACTGCCCAGGAAAGAACAGCATCTACTGGATGAGTGGAGGGATACAGGAGGGGAAATATGGCACCGTCAGCAAAACACCTTCCTTTGCATCTGACATTCCTTCTCTTGCCGAAAGTATGTACCCTGGGGCCGTGGAGTGGGATGAAAGAAGAACCAGGCCTGCTTAGAACCAGTTGCACTATTCCCCTCACCCCACCCTCACACCTTGCCTTCTCTGCCTGCTGCCCCTTGGGTGGATTTCTCCGGGCTCCTGGAGCCTCTAGTCGCCAACTAAAACGTCAGACACTGTTTGTATCTCTTTCCATCCAGCGTTTTTCCTAGCTTATTATCTCGATTGCATTTTGTTGTAGCCGCATCGCGAATACAGTGCTCCCTTGTTCTGCTACAACTGGGATCCTTGGCCAGGGCTTGGAGGCCTCCCTCCTTCAGGCGTTCTCAGGCGCCAGTTCTTGCTCCTCTTTATGATTCGTTTGGCAGTCGTGCCTGGAGGGCATGTGTTAGCAGGGCATGATCGGAGCCAGCGGGCGTTGCACACAGACAGGGCAGCTGGGCTTCCCCAAATAGTAGCTCCTATTTTGCTGCTCTTATTCACCAGGGAAGAGCAGGGCTGATGCGGGATTAAAAGCAGCCAACTCCCGTTCTGGGGCTTGGGACATTAGTGGAGACCCAACGTCTGCTATGTCTGGAAGCTCTTAACATTGCAATGCAACTAATGCTTCTGCATGCCTCCAGCAGACAGTAATGACTAACGTTACTGGGTTTGTCTAGCACCGCAGACCAGACTGACCCAGGGTTCTTACACATACTCCAGTAATGGTGAAATTACTAATCGGGTTTTAGATTATATTTTCTATCGGTGCAGGGCTAATTCGTACTTGCCTTACTCATAGGGTAAGAAAGTCTCAGAGGAGTAGCCATGTTAGTCTGCAACTTTAAAAACAACGAGTAGTCCTGTGGCACCTTAGAAAGCTCGTGACTCTGTCTGTCTATCTCTCCACATATATCCTATCTCTCTCTCTCTCCCCATACATCCCCTCTATCTATCTCTCTGTCCCCTTACGTCCCATCTGTCTGTCTATCTCTCCCCATACATCCTATCTCTCTCTCTCTCCCCCTTTCTTTCTTTCTTTCTTTCTCTCCCTCCCCCCCCCCACATTCTATTTCTCTATCGATCTATGTATCTCTCCCCATACATCCCATCTGTGTACCTATCTATCTCAATCATATAATTTGTTAGTCTCTAAGGTGCCACAGGACTACTCGTTCTTTTCGTAGTGGGTCAGTTTAGGAGGCTGTTACTCAGTGTTGTTTATTATTATTTTATCATAATGTGCAGGAATCTCAGGACCCCGCTGTGCTAGACACTGCTGCATCAAAACGGAACAGAAGGATTGTCCCTGCCCCAGAAGCGTACAGTCTGAGACAACAGACAGATGGGGAGTGTCTCCTTGTTTCCGGGTCATGTTGGTCAGTGTGACAGGCAGGAGCCTCGGCAGCCTACCCATGATGGGTAATTCCTTACTCTAAACCGCCTTGTTGCTCTCCTGGCCAAAGGCAATCACAGAGTGAGGACGGGTTCCCCAGTCGGGCCCAGCAGGACTGCTTACCTGACTGTGATTTGCAGGCCTTCGGCTGTTGTGTACACTCTGCCTCTGGGGGTTGGAGCTATGCAGTGTGAAAAACCAGGTCGTCTTTTTCAGTCGGTTAGTAGCATCGTCCCTAGCGAGAAGAAGAATCCACTGCAAAAGCTACCGGGCAAAAAATAATACCAGATATTGTAGCTGACTAAGCGCCATGGTGCCACAAGCCCAATGACTCCCAAATCAGACCAATCTCGCTGTCACAACTTTGTGGCTTGCAAGGAGAGCCAGCTCCCATGCAGGACAGTAATCTCTCCCAGGTGGTCGTGGGGGGAAGTGTGTGTTTGCCAGGATACTGTATGTGAAAAGCACAGTGGGCCAGGAGTTTTAATGATCTGGGGTTTCGCCGTTCTGGGGACCCGGCTTGTCTGCCCTGAAGCAGGCTGGATTCAAAGACAGTGCTGAGCTCCTGCCCTCAGCTCCCTTTGGGTTTTCCCCTAGAAATTGAGGCACCCAGAACAGCAAGTGTTGTTCACACAGATCTCAGGAGTCCAGACGCAGCTACGCCTGATGAATAGTCTCTGCTACATTTGGTCTGTACGTAGCCTGCACGTGTAACCCACACACCTAGTGTAGTTACTGAGCAATGCAAGTGGTACCTAGACCACAGCAACAGTTAAGATCAAGAGACCTCTACAGCATGGACTGGGAGCCAGCTGGCTTTTAGCTCAGACGGTACAGGTTCCTATACTCGGCTTCAGAGGTCCCAGGTTCAAATCCGCCTGGTGATGGTTACACACGAGAGACCGAATTTGCTTTAAATCCCGTTGTGTGATGCTCCTGAATCATTTGCTGGACAGGAGATGATCTGGCGGGGAGGGGACTGACCTAAACTCAGCTCTGTGGGGAGACTTGGCTGCCAAATGGAAACCAAAAGGGACAGGAGGGGTGACTTGGGCTTAGGCAGCAGAGAGGCTGGGGGTTGGTCGGCGGCTAGTGGCATGCTGGGCTGTGGGCCTGACTGTTGCCAGGTTTGTTCTTTCACTCGGTAATATCCGAAGGCCATTTTGCAAGAAGGGCCTTAAATGTCTGTCTCTGAGCCGCACGGTGAGTCGATGGTCGCTTCCGCATCAGTCTGTCGGGGCAAAGCCGGGCACGCAAGGCGGGCCCTGCGGGGAAGGCCAGGAGCTGGACTCGATTGGCCTCTCGAGGTCCCTTCCGGTTCGAGAGTTCTGTGAGTGTGTGCATGCTCTGCGGCTCTGCTTTCAGCTGATGTGTCTTTTTTGGTCTCTTAATTTCTCCAGTGGCAAGGCCGGTGTCCAGCGTAAGCAGGAAATAAGCTATTATCTCGGTGGCGCGGGAGTGGTGTACTCTCCTGGGGAACTGTGTGTAGTTTAACCTCTCCAGTGCTAGCAGCTAAATTCACTGAACTCAGTGGGTGCTCCCCTCCGTATGGGCAAGTGCTTATCAGCAAGGAATCCACAAGGGGATGCGACTGTTACAGTTGTGCTTGACTCTTCTCCGTGTGGTTCCCTGATACTGGCAGGGGCAGCGGGTGTCATAGGCAGGGGAAAGCGTTGCCTTCCCAAACCGCCAGGCATGGCCCCGCCCAGACTCGGCCCCCGGACACCTACTGTAGGCGTACTGCGAGTGGAGTGTTGCGGGCCCCAGTGCCTGGCCTCTCCGGAGCCGGGGAGGCTGAGAATTGCACGCCCTCCTCCCTCCCCATGGTGTTGGGGAGGCTGGGACCCCGTCTCCCTGTAGTGCTGGGGGCAAGGCCTGAGCAGAAAGGGTGGGGTTGAGGGCAGGGCTGTGAGGGCTTGCCTCAAGGAGATCAGGTTTAGATTTAGTTTGAATTACTGCCTGGGTCCATTGGGATTCCTTACTTTCGGGGGGTGGTTTTGTTTCCTCCTGCTTTACAGAGACATTTTTGTATCTGAGCTAGGTTGCCAGATGGTTTCAACAAAAATACCAGACACACTTGACATTACGTCACAATCTGCATTACATCTGATTTAGAAAATACCGGACATTTCTATTTTCTCAATTGGTTTCTCAAACAGAAAGTTCAAATACTGGACTGTCCCGTTCAAAACCGGACACCTGGCTACCCTAATCTGAGCAAACTGGAAACAAGGAACCGGTTGCAGAAAAAAGCAGTTGGCTTAGTCTGCCCTGCTCGGTGTTCCCTTGGCTATGGTCGCTGAAGCCTGTGTTTTAACAAGGACCCGAGTCCCTCATGGCACAGCTTGTCTTTGCTCGATTCGTCAGTAACTGTCAGCCCAGCCTCGTGCTCATTTCAGTCCATGGGATGCCGCAATTTAGCACGGGCGAATTTTATTATAGGATCACCAAGGCAGAGAGGGTGATTTATTCTGAAGAAATGCAACGTTATCTGACCTAAAAGCCAGCCAGGTTCAAGTCCCACTGTGCAAACATATTGGGTGAAATTTTTAGCCGTGTTCAAGTGGCCTAAAACATGTGAAAATGAGACTTGGGTAACATTTTTAAGGCTCATTTTCAACAGTGATTTAGATATTTAGGAGCTCAGTTCCCATTGACTTTCAATGAGACAGTGACTTAGGGTATGTCTAGACTACAAGCCTCTTACGCAACCCCCTTGGAAGCCTGAATCGCTGTTCGCCCTTGGGGTTGTGATTATGATGAGTGTTAGTTTAAATTTCTGGCTGAGATTTTGCAAGCTGCCGAAGGGAGTGGGGGTTGAGCATGATAGAACACTAGAACTGGAAGGGACCTCGCGAGGTCATTGAGTCCAGTCCCCTGCCCTCATGGCAGGACCCAGCATCATCTAGACCAGTGGACCCCAACGCAGTGCCCGCAGGCGCCAGGGCACCTGCCGGGGCATTTATGTGCTCCTGCCTAGTGACCAGGGCCGGCCCAAGCCATTCTTGCGCCCCGGGTGCCTGGCGCATGCGTGGCCCCCACCCCGGACGCACAGCGCATGCGCAGTGCCGTCCCGGGCGTGCAGCGCATGCGCGACCCCGCCCCTGAGCGCCTGGCAGCCCCAAAAGGTTGGGGACCACTGGTCTAGACCATCCCTGCCAGGTGTCTATCCAACCTGCTCTTAAATGTCTCCAGTGATGGAGATTCCATAACCTCCCTAGGCAATTTATTCAGTGTTTAACCACCCTGGCAGGTAGGAAGTTTTTGCAGCTCCCCTAGACAGTGCTGAAAATGTCATCCTGTGCTCGCCAAGCCAAACTGGTCTGTCTGAAGTGTCACAGCCTGGATTTTAGCCCAGGGTAGATGATTTTTGGACTGTTTGGAGCAAACCCCACCAGGGATTGCAGAGAACTATGAGGTGGCTTGGCCTTTTGGAAGCCATTCCCGTTGTGTCTTTTGCTCCGTTTCATCCAAATGGCTCGGCCTAGAACCTCCAGGCACGTGTTGCTGTGTTGATCCTGGTGAGGAGCCATGTCTTCGGCTAGTTTTGGGTGGCACGAGTTGGATATTAATTGCATTTTCAGCATTGCCGCCCGCACGCTGAGAAATCACGATTTGGGCTCCCAAAATCCATGAGGTCATCTTAACAAAAGCATTAGATTTTAAAAAGGATAAACGTTAGGGGCTTTGTTTGCATCTGAGCTGCTTGGGTGCGCTTGGATTAGATCTTCGGGCTTTCCCCTTCGACCGTCAGGGCTCGAAACTCACTTGGCTTTTAAATGGAAGCTGAGACCTTCCCGCAGTCACTTTACCTCAGGAAATAGGGCTTTGAGTAAAGACCAAATGAACAGTGAGAACTGGCAACGCTGGGTTTTCACATTCATAGTGAAGTCTGCCTGGCCCCGGCGTGCTCAGGCCAGTACATCTTATGCCCACATAATGCTTCTGCAGAGCGTCCAAGCCAAGAAGGATGGGATTGGAGCTATTGAGGGCGAGGCAGCTCCCGCAGAAATTCGAAGGGCCGCAAGACGTGCTCTGTGGGGTTAAGTGCTGCAGTGCTCAGACTGAGGGGCTGCTATCCTTTCAGGACTACGTTGTCCGGACTAGCGACGGGGAGGAAGTTGGGAACCGTACTGTGGCTGAGATGAGATCTGAGCTTCTGAACACCCCTGGAGCGGAGCTGTACCTTGATGGCTTGTGCAGCACTCAGGATTTCTGTGCCGTCAGGCACTGGAGCAGCAGTAGGAGGAAGGATGCAGCTGAGCCATTGGACTGAAGGTCAAACCCCTAAGGACATTCCCAGGCAGAAGTCTGCGTGGCGTGGGAAGTGCGGTTCTGCCCTGCACGGTGACTTGTGCTAATCTCTTCTCTTCCACCTCATCCCATTATCAGCCCGAGGGTCTTGGGTTCCAGTCAGACGCAGGCAGTGGGGCTTACAGAACTGCCACCAGCATAGCGCGTAATGGAGGCCGGGGGTCGCTCAGGTATTGCTGAGGAGAAGCGCTCTGTTCCAACGTGCACGAGGCAGAAGGGCCTCGGTGTGTTCCTGGTTCCCTTCTGCGCCATTCAACACAGGCTGGGAGTCGGTTACAGCTCCCAGCTATGGAGGGTCCTCGTTCAACCTCCACGTGTCAGCCCAGAGGGTGGCCCTCCCGTCGGCACTCGCTAACGTCCCCATTGGGACCTGGCACACAGGGTCACCAGAACCATTGAGAGACGGTTTGCAAAATGCTGTCAAATATCCAATGTGAACAAGCTGGAAAAACAAAGCTGGCGTCCTCTAATCTCTCTTTACCCTAATAACCTGAGGTATTACTCTCAGAGTGGGCCACTCGGAATCCGGGCAGGAGTGATCGCCCTCCGTCGAGTGACGGTTTCCCTTTTAATGAAGTCTCTTGCCTTTGAATAATTTGCATTTAATTAGCTCCATATGTCCTCCAGCATCTCTAGGAATCCCAGAGTTCAGTTTTGTGTCATGGCAGCCATTCGGCACCAGTGACGTTGCATGCTGGTTTTTAGAGCAAGGAAAAAAATGATCTTGGATTGAAATTGCAGGGGGGCAGGAAAAACCACAGAGGGTCGTGCGCTTTGTTGCTCAAGCAGGCCAAGCTGAATACCCAGCCAGGCCCTCACTTCACTGCCCTCCTGCGCTGGGAAGAAGTCTGTTGATTTGGGGGAAAACTGGATGAGTTGATCCCCCCTCTTCCCCTGCTCCATCCCACCAGGCTCTGTACCTTGGATGGCATGTGTTGGGCATACCGGCATGGCACTTAGTGCTACGGGCGTGTACACAGTATAAGCAATTGATACCACTCAACTAGAAGAGATGGGGCCAAACTGGCCCCTTGTCTTTGTCCTTCATTCTAAATGTAGCATTCAGCGCAGCAACCAAACAAGTAAATAAACGGGAGGGAAGCGACGGGATCCAGGGGGAACTGCAAAGGGGAGATGTCTTTGTCTGGAACATAGCTTATAAGTGTCCTGGTTGGCAAACAAGTGACGTCAGGGTCAAAGGAGATGAGGATCTTTTCCTGGAAAGAGCCAGAAGCGATAGTGAAATCTGCCCTGTCTCGCCGGCCTAGCTGGAAAGAGAGCGCTGCCCTTGTCCGCTAGCCAGCTGGGAGGATTGTTGCAAGAGCTCACTGCTGGGAAGGAGACGGGCTGTCCTCGCTGTGCTCTCCTTGTCACCAGAGGGAGGTTGAGGAATCTGAGTGTGTTCCAGCATTCAGCTTGGAATCTGAGAACAGTCATGTGCCAGGCACCCTTGGACTGGCCCGTCCGCTATACTGCAAGAGATGAAGGGAGCCGTAAGAGATGATGAATTTTACACTAGACTATTGCAAATTATATCATTATTGTGGCCAGGGTTTTATTCTCTCCCGCCTGACTGGAGCCTTTCAGCTGTTAAATTACAAAATGTTGTGGGTAGTGAGAATTCATGTCTTTCCACTTTCTCCTTTTTTTTTTAAGCTGCTAAGAAAATTGCGGTTTCCTCCCAGTCGTGAGACTTTAGAAGCTTCTAATGTAACACGTTGAAAGTGGGTCAGTAGAAACTTTTTTCTTCTATTTTGTAGGTGCATTAATTACGGATCGATAATCAGCGGAAAAAGAGATGGCACAGTTTAATTCAAAATACAGGGCCAGAACCCCAGCTGATTAACGTCAGTGGAGCTGGGCTACTGTGGATCGTAGATTTTAAGAGGAAATTTTGCTGAAGTTAAGACTGTTTAAGGAATCTAATTTTGATAAGACATTAATACCTTCCACAATCCCTCCTATAGAACAGTTTTGATGGAGAGGAGGGGGACGCTTAAATGTGATGCACTTAAGCAAACTGTATAGGAATGAATAAATCACCTCCATTAAACCTGAATGGAAAAAATCATGAGCTTTTAATGTATAGTTTCATAAAACCAGAAGTGTGTGTGAATTTTTTCTCCTTTGTTTAAATCCTGAAATAAGTAGAGGCCAGAGTGTAAGTGATTATAGAAGAAGTAAATGGATTCAGTACAGCAGAGCTATTGGGGGGTGGTGTTGAGCGGTTCGAAAGGTACCACCCGTTCTTCTTTCTGCTAGCTACAGCAAAATAAAACCAAATGCACTCCTGTTTCTTTCTAAAAAGAACTCTCTGTTTTGTTCCTGCCATGTAGACATTTCCCCCTTTTTAATATGCCAGTAAAGCCTTTTAGAGGCTTGTTTGAAACAAAGCCAGAAGAATAAAATTGCCAGTTCTAGGATTTTCAGGGTCAGCTGGAATTTTTGGCCACTGTGATTAATGTCTCTATAAGTTTCTGTCCTAGAAGATTTAATTGTTCTGTGTGGCTCTCTGATATACTAGGTTGGTTGCAGACCTGTTTTTCTGTTCACGTAGGTAAAATGGTGTGTCGTGTCATCCTCTTTGCAACGTTATGCGTATAGGTGGGTTAAAATGTCTCAGAGAGCTAGCCGGGTTAGTCTGTAACTTTAAAAACAAGTTGTCTTGTGGCACCTTAGAGACTAACAAAAAATATATAAAATCCTGAGCTTTTGTGGGTAAAACCCACTTCATCAGATGAGTTGGAGTGGAAATAACAGAAACCAAGATTTAGATATATATACAGGGTCTACAAATGACAGGTACTTCTTTTGCTGTTATATATGTGTCTTGGCTTCTGTTATTTCCACTCCAGCCTATCTGATGTAGTGGGTTTTGCCCATGAAAACACATGATTGTATATATTTTAGTTGGTCTCTAAGGTGCCACAAGACTACTTGTCGTATAGGTGGGATGTTAGAGTGGTATTTAAGTGACATAATGGAAGGGTTTTTAAAGTGAGTCAAGCCAGGTCTACACTGGATCTGGAAGGTAGAGTGAAGGGACACAACTCCCGCTACGTAAAATACGTACCTGGAATCAGCTTACCTTAAGTTGAGCTTAGTGCCATCTTCACAGAGGGAGACCGACAGGAGCAAATGCTCCTGTTAGCTTCCCTTACTCCTTGCGGCTGCCAGGAGTACCAGAGCTGCCCTCAGTGTTTGATTTAGCAGGTCTTAACTAAACCTGCTAAATCAAATGCCAGAAGATCCTTCTCCGGCACGGCAAGTGAAGACGTGGCCCCAGTTTCACTGATTCTGCAAAGTATTTTAAGCTTATGACTAGCCCAACTCAGTGAAGCTAGCACCCTGCTTTAATGTTCTCCATGTGCTTGAGTTCCTTGCTGAACTAGGGTCTTAATACAACTGAGAGTAAAGCCCCAGCCCAAATGGTTTCTGTGAAGGAGTGTTTTAACAGAGCCTTCCAAAGCACATAGGGCTCCTGGGTTTAGTTGCTAGGAAAGCGGCTGGCTGGTGAAGTCTGCCCAAGGTAAAGCTGACGTAATAGTATGTTTTACTTTGCATCTAAACCTCGAAAACGTGGCTGCTATTCACTTGTCAGGCTTTAACATGCCACTCTCAGGAGCGTAGAAGTGGGGCAGTGACATTTTAGCATCATTTGCTGCCGCCTGCTCTACCTGTTATGAATCGGGTAATTCTGTCTGCTGCTGTACCTTTAGAACTGAGCAGGGATGGAATAATAAATCCCACATTAATCTTCGGAGAGCAGATGGTCAGAACGTACCTTGAGGGTGCACAGGTAACATTCGAGAAGTATCCTAGAGGCTGCCACATCAGACGCTGAATCCCAATTAATTTTAGTGCTTCGCCAAAGCAAGCTGGCTACGTCTCGGTGCAGAAGTATTTGTCATTGCCACTGTTACTTTCACTTCATTTTGTAAATGCGTCATAGTGTTAGGAACCGAGTGTGAATCCCGCTGGCTTTTTGTTGCCAGATGTAAGTCGTGGGGCGTCAGGGTGCCCGAAAGAGAAGGGGCAGGACCTGATTTGCCTACCACTGGGCCCTAGGCAAACAGACACGTCTTGCCCCTCTACAGGCCAGAGAAACAAAATGCGGATGTGTTTATATTAACCCTCTCCTGGCCAGCACAGCTGTGCGAGTGCCTTGATAACCCAGCTCCCTCCAGCTTGCACTGCATGAAGGTCACTTAGTTCGGTGTGTCTCAACCCTTTTTTATAAAGTGTCCCTTTTTCAAAAAAAAAAAAAAAAAAAAGTACCCCCATTACCTATAGTTTTCAGACACACAAGAGATTTTTTTTCTATCATTGCAACACATTTGTTTAAACAACTTAATCAGAGCCGGGCAGGTGATGAAATTTTTTAGTGTAAAAAGTACAAAAATAATAAAGCACTGTAAAACTTCAAACAAAAATTCAGTTTTCTCCAAGTTTTGGTTGTGTTGACGTACCCCCCAGACTTCTCTCGAGTACCCCTAAGGGTACTTGTACCACTGGTTGAGAGACACTGGCTTAGCTAACCTTTTCCTATCCAGATCAGTGTTTGGCTTCTGCTGCATTGATGCTGCCCTGTGAACCCCTATGGGTCTTCCCCAAGAGAGCCCTGTTATACAGACACTGCCTTTGTCACCGCCTAGGAACCTTCCTGCCAGGTTCCTCAGCTGCACAGAAGCTGCCATGTTAGCCCTTTGGGTCCAGCCCGAGAGAGCCCCACTATACAGACACTGCCCTGTTCACCCCCTTGGATCCTTCCCAGTCAGGGTCCCCAGCCGGCTTCCCTACATAGGCTCTCACTGCAGCTCGCTGTATTTGTTTGTAATGGGTCTTCACGCTGTTGCCAGAGCAGTGGGGGACAAGGGCTGTTGGAAGCAGGTGTGAGGAGCCCCGAGGAAGGAGCTGTCCCCATAGAAGCAGCACTGGCCACCCCTGTACCCACTCGAGTTTGGCCCGGCCACCCCGCCTCATGACGGGGGGCAGCCAGGACAGGTGTGAGTGGGGCTGTGATCCTGTGCGCCAAGTCACAATGCCACACCCTCAGATATGGTCCATCTCTCCTCCTCCCCCCCCCTCCCATTATGACAGAGGGACAGCCAGGTCAGATTGGAATGAGTGGCATTGGGACCTGGCACACAGGGTCACCAGGTTTTGGCTGGGGTTGGGCCCCCAGGCACATGCCACCTGTTTCTACGCCATTGTTTCTTAAACTGTGTTGCGGGGAACATCGGTGTGCCACGTGGCAGTCGGAGCTGTGCCGCGGAGAACAGAGTTCAAAATGGCCGCTTTTTTTTTTTTTTTTTTTGCTCAATTATTTTCCCCTGGTCTCCCCCCCCCCCCCTTTTTTTTTTTTTTTGTACAACAAAAAACCCGTGGTGGTCCTCATTTAAAAAAAAATATTGTTTGGTGTTTCTTGGTCTTAAAAAGTTTAACACTGGTCTACGCGTTAATCCGGCCCAGGCGCAGGAAACCCTTTTCAGTTGTAAGGGATGGTCTCGGGATGGGAGTGGCTGAGAGCCATGGAGGGAAACAGTTCCACTGACATGCACCCCAAGTTCAAAGAAGGCTGGTGAGGTTCCTTCTCTGCTGACAGGACTCTGTGTTCTCTCCTTCGCAGCAATGGCACCCCCAGAGAGAGACGCCAGATGGCCCCTCCTGTCGCGGGTGTGATGAGGACAAGCCGCTGGCCGCTGAGTGCTCTGAACCTGAGGTTTCTGCGGGGACTCGGAGCGCCACGTTGAGCCACTAGAGAGCGCCCAGAACACGATGAACAAACTGAACTTCCATAACAACAGAGTCATGCAAGACCGCCGTAGCGTTTGTATTTTCCTTCCCAACGACGATTCTCTCAACATCATCATAAATGTAAGTAAACGCTTAACCCGGGTATTTCCGGTGTGCTTGTCTGGCATCGGGTCTCCTGGCGTGTTGTCCTCCCAGTTGGCGTGGTCCTGATTGCCCTCCGGTTTACTGATGGACTCTGACTCGCTTTCTCACACACTTGTGTGACACGCTCTCTAGGCTGCCACTTGACTGACAGAGGAGCAGAATTATTGGCAATTCTCCCTGTAGCACAATCGTTCACAATGAGTGAACAGCAGGGTTTTTTCCCCCCAAAAGTCCCCTTAACATGTGGTTGCCTTGCTTCTCTTTTAGGGATGTGGATGTGTATCCAAGGACACGGTTAACAGATGAGGCTGGACTCATCAGTTAACCCACATGGTTACACGCAGCCGCCCTCCCTCCCCCAGCACTGCTGCCTCTGTATCAGAGGCAGCAGTGGAGGGAGGCGGGAGCAGGTACACATGGGGAGCTGGCTTTTAAGCCGGCTCCCCGCGCAAGCCCGGCTCCCACAGAGCTGTCTATCCTCCCCCCCTTCTGCTGCCTCCCACATTTTTCTCTTTCTTTCTGCATCAATTTTCTCTTCCAGTGTAGACCTGGCCTAAGCCTTAATACTGCTACCACTAAAGAAGAACTTCTTTTAGCACACATGATAGCTTTTGGCCCTCTTCAGGGACTATGCAGCACTACGGGCCTGGGACTAATGCCAGCTCTCTGCACGAGGTTGATTTTCATCCTTGGGGAAAATGGGAGTTTTGTCCTTCCTGTGTGGTTCTGAGTGGCCACTGCACACAATAGAGTAACAGCCTTGAGATCTGTGCTCTGTAGCAAAGGCCTGACGGTCAGAAAGGCCTTGCCTGTGGCAGACATTTTATTTTGTTCGGGGCAAATATTTTATGAAACTGATATCAAAAGTAGTGACCACCTTGGCCTACCTTTGGAAAGTTCAGTGTCTGTTTTATAGAGTGGGTAATGGGATTTGGTGTATATGCAGTACAGGATACGTAACCATACGTGCCTAATGCTTTACTTTTCTCAGCACGCACGCAAAGCTTCCGTTGGCCTTCGGTGGAAGCCATGAACGCAGGACAGCTTCAGGATACGGCTTGATGAAAGATGATAGAGCACACAGAGAACCTATTGGCAGAGTCTGGTTAATATTTTCAATCCTGTGTTTTTCTGCTGCAGGTTAAGATAGTGTGTCGTGAGTTACTCGTCCAGGTGTGTGACATTCTGAGGTTAAGGGATTGTCATCTCTTTGGACTCAGCGTTATCCAAAGTAAGTCTCGGTTTCAACTTGCAAGGATATGTCACACAGAGATGCAACAGGAGTAGAATCATAGAACACTAGAACTGGAAGGGACCTCAAGAGGTCATCAAGTCCAGTCTCCTGCCCTCATGGCAGGACCAAGCCCAGTCTAGATCATCCCTGATTGATGTCTATCCAACCTGCTCTTAGATATCTCCAGTGATGGAGATTCCACAACCTCCATCAGCAATTTATTCCAGTGTTTCACCACCCTGATAGTGAGGAAGTTTTTCCTAATGTCCAACCCAAACCTCCCTTGCTAGAATTTAAGCCCATTGCTTCTTGTCCTATCCTCAGAGGCCAAGGAGAACAATTTTTCTCCCTCTTCCTTGACACCCTTTTAGATACTTGAAAGCTGCTATCATGTCCTCTCTGTCTTCTCTTTTCTAAACTAAACAAGCCCATTTCTTTCAGTCTTCCCTCATAGCTCATGTTTTGTACACCTTTAATATTTTTTGTTGCTCTTCTCTGGACCCTCTCCAATTTCTCCACATCTCTCTTGAAATGCGGTGCCCAGAAGTAGACACAATACTCCAACTGAGACCTAATCAGTGCAGAGTAGTGCAGAAGAATGACTTCTCGTGTCTTGCTCACAACACTCCTGTTGTTGCTTCCCAGAATCTGCTTTTTTTGCAACAGTGTCACACTGTTGACTCATATTTAGCTTGTGCTCCACTATGACCCCTAAATCCGTTTCTGCAGGACTCCTTCCTTCCTAGACAGTCACTTCCCATTCTGTAGTATAGGCAGGTTGCCAGGATAAGAATAAATCTGCCACTTCAGGAGTGAAATATTCATAAACAACTTGAGCATTGTTATCACATGGGATGAGAAATATAAAGCATTGCGTGTTGTAGCTCCCTTTACCCATTGCGCCCTTCACCCCCAAATTCCCCATTTGTTGCATGCCTTGATTGGTGCCGGGATAAAGCCCTGGGTTTGGCTCTGGCTCACATCTGTGTTCTATTTTCTTGCCATTTTCTATACGTTTTATGTAACCGCCATGTGCTCTTGGCTATTGTCACGTCTCCAGGGAACCTGGTCAGCCCGCACTAAAAGCGGTGAGATTTGGATCAAGCCCCAGGTGAGCACAGCTGCCATTAAACAGACACTCCAAACAGGGATGGAAGCAACTAGTCGATTACCCTGTAAGCGAATGCTTATCGGGCAGTTGAGTAGCAACTCGACTAGTTGCTTCCCCCCACCCCTTGCTGCCTCTATTGGAGAGAGGCAGCAAGAGAGGGGATCACAAGTCAGGGTTGGGGGGAGCCGACTTAAAGGCCGGTTCCCCCCCCAGCACTGTCTCTAAGCGGGGTAAGGGAGGCAGAGGGCAGCAGGGAAACGACGTGAGCAGGGATTGAAAGAGTCCCACTCGTACCGGTCCGATTGCTGTTCCTCTCTCTTTGGAATGTACAAGAGCTGCCTGCGGCTCTTGTATATTTCAAAGGAAGAGGTGCAGAGGGGAACCCCTGCAGACAGGGACTCCCCATTGCCTCTCTCCCATCCACTACTCCATTAGCTGATTAATCGAAATTTGACATCCCTAACTCCAAAGGGCTTTTCATAGCTCCTAAGGGATGTTCAATCACCCCTTCGAAAGACACAATTCTTCTGTACAACTTGAGTCAAAAGCTGTTATGGCTTCCTTCAAAGTCCTCAGCAGCTTTTGTGTGAGATGGTTCACTTCCTTATCTGTTCCGCAAGCGGCATCTGTTGGAAAGGGGGTTGCCCTTTGGTTGTTCTCTAGCAGACTAACCCTGCCAGGACTCGATATCTGAGACCCAAGAAGGGGAGTTAGTGATCTTTGTGGGCAAGCTTACTCTCCTTATAAGTTGGGCCAAGTTGCCATCCCAAAGTGGGTCCCATACATCTCTCCGTTCTCTTGGGCTAACTAGTATCTTCCACGGATTCCACATTGAGAACTTGGAATCAGTTGGGAACCTCTGGCCCTGTGGAATTCCTCCTGGTCGTTTTCTCTCTGGAACCCGCAGGCTGCCCATCCTTCTCTGTGTCCAGCCATGTAGGATACTGCATCTGGTGGTTTCCAACCATCTGGTCACCTCTCTTGACTTCCTTTTGCTCCAGTTTCTTGGTGGCAGTCTCCTTTCTCCCTGGAGCCTGGGGTACTGGTGTTTCCCGAACCTGGCTGCCAAGGAACTCCTACGTGTGTCTGCTTGCCTCTGTCTGCTTGCCTCTGCCTTTTCTCCAGCACCGCCACTAACTTGCACTTCAGGCACAGAAAGTCCCTTCTGGCCTCAGGCAGGACAGAAAACATGGCACATCTGTTGCAGGCCACCTCCGTGGCTGGCCATCTTGAATTTGCTCGTACAGCTGAACCTGGAAGAAGATCCTCTCCCACTCCCTCCAGAACTCTCCTCTTAGCTGCCTCGGTTTGCGGCTCATGAGTTAAGAACATAAGAACACAAGAACGGCCAGACTGGGTCAGACTAAAGGTCCATCTAGCCCAGTAGCCTGTCTGCCAACAGTGGCCAGTGCCAGGTGCCCCAGAGGGGGTGGACTGAAGACAATGATCAAACAATTTGTCTCCTGCCATCCATCTCCAGCCTTTGACAAACAGAGGCCAAGGGCACCATTCCTTACCCCCGGCTAATAGCCTTTTATGGACCTAACCTCCATGAATTTATCTAGCTCTTTTTTAAACTCTGTTATAGTCCTAGCCTTCACAGCCTCCTTTGGCAAGGAGTTCCACAGGTTGACTGTGCGCTGTGTGAGGAAGAACTTTTGCTTATTCGTTTTAAACCTGCTACCCATTAATTTCATTTGGTGTCCTCTGGTTCTTATATTATGGGAACAAGCAAATAACTTTTCTTTATTCACCCTCTCCACACCAGTCATGACTTCATAGACCTCTATCATATCTCCCCTCAGTCTCCTCTTTTCTAAACTGAAAAGTCCCAGTCTCTTTAGCCTCTCCTCATATGGGACCCGTTCCAACCCCTAATCATTTTAGTTGCCCTCTTCTGAATCTTTTCTAATGCCAAAATATCTTTTTTGAGTTGAGGAGACCACATCTGTATGCAGTATTCAAGATGTGGGTGTACCATAGTTTTATGTAGTGGCAGTAAGATATTCTTCGTCTTATTTTCTATCCCTTTTTTAATAATTCCTAACATCCTGTTTGCTTTCTTGACTGCCGCTGCACACTGCGTGGATGATTTCAGGGAACTATCCATGATAACTTCAAGTTTGCCTAGCAAGTGACTTTTCTGTACCAAGTCTCCCTGCTTAGCTCGGCCCCACCCTGCCAGGGAGCATTAACCACTCTGGGTGTGTCTGTACTGCAGTTAGACACTAGGGGCTGGTTTGTGCCAGCTGGCTTGAGCTAAGGGGCTGTTGGATTGGAGTATAGATGTTCTGGGCACAGGCTGCAGTCCAAGGTCCCAGAGCCCATGCTGCAAAGTGAGCCCAAATGTCTACACGACAGCTCAAAAGTCCTTTAGTTTGAGCCCCGGCTTAGTCAGAGAGCCCAGGCCAGCCACAGGATTTTACTTGCAGTGTGGATATACCCTCAGAGATGTAAAACGGTGGGGGCTGATCAAAGCACCAGAGATGTCACTGTCCCTTTTAATACGAACGAGCACAATAAAATGTTTCTTATGGAGCTGTAGTTGCATGGAGAGCAAGGACAAGCTGCCAAATTGCTAACTTACTGGCTTCTACCGGCGAGGTCTTGCAAGGAATCTAGAAAGGTGCTTCTAGATCTTCTAGGGCACGAGAAAAGTGAAGCCCAAGTATACTTGTCCATGCCATGGATGAAGATCTGATAGTCTTCCACAGAAAACATGGGAGTTTGTTGCTTACACTAGAGAGTGTTGAAATAATGCTGCATTTTCTTCTTTTGAAATATATTTGGGAGATATTGTGTAATTGTGGGCATGAAATTGGCATGTTTTTTAAAAGAAATCTTGGGTGGAGCATTTGCCTTTTCCTTTCTGATCCCCACTCTGTCTAACGCAGACAATGAACATGTGTATATGGAATTATCACAGAAGCTCTACAAGTACTGCCCAAAGGAATGGAAGAAGGAAGCTAGCAAGGTATGACCTTAAGAGTTTGGTTGAGAGGGGGCAGTTGTATCCTCTCTACAAAATCAGTGTTTTACGTAGCGGGAGCTAGGGTTGCCAGATCATTTCACAAAAAATACCGAACACTGTGCGGGAAAAAAATTGGTTGAGCAAAAAACACCCGAAAAGTTGTTGAGCAGAAAAAAAAAACGCACAAAAGAAGTGTCATGGCCCCTTTAAATCCCCACACTCATGCACTCCCCCCGCCCCCGTCAAACACGACATGAGAAGAATGTCCCAAGCGGCCTACCATCTGAGAAAAATAGAAAATACCGGATATTTTACATGTCCGGTATTTTACCGGACAGAAGCTGCAAATACCAAACTGTCTGGGCCAATATCGGACACCTGGCAACCCTAGCGGGAGCTGTTACTACGGATATAAAAGTGTAGCCGTTTCAGTGGTTATCCAAATGGTTACACGCGGCTCTCGGTCTGACTCTCAGGGAGCTGACTTCCACCCTGCAGGAAAGCAGGTGGGAGCCGGTAGGCGCTGGCAGTTGGCTTAAAAGCTGGCTCCCGGTGCACACCAGCTCCCAGGGAGCTGGCTGCCATCCCACGCTGTGAGAAGTGTAACCACTGAAATTTTTTAGCGGGTTGGCCAATTACCCGCATTTTAACATCCCTAACTGTTACACTTAGGGGAAGGTTTGAAGGAGTCAGAATTTATAAGACAAAGCGGAAACCTTGAAGCATGCAAAATTAATTAAAAATGAATCAGCTGTTTCTGATGAGTGGTGTAGGCTGAGCAGAAAGACGTCTTAATTTGTGTCCCCTTCTATCTGCAAAGCACGAGGGGATCTCAAGTTCTCCCTCCCTAAGTGATTGGTAAGGCAGAAGCTGGAGAAAATAAAGATTACCTAGATGGCAATTGAATATGGATGGATTGGAAGCCAGGAGGGTAAATTATGGAACATTTGGGGAAACTTGAGAACTACATTAGGATCCCAGAAAATTAACCTTCATGATAACAGGCACGTTTGTCAAAACTAGTCAACCCATATACTAAGCTCTGGGGCAGGAGACCTCAAACAAGCGATCAGGGGGTGGTTTCTTGTATTGAAAGACAGGAAAGCCATGGGGTAGAAGTGTGAATTAAATCTCTGCAGAAAAGTTCCAGCCTTGTTGGAGATAACAGGGAAAAAATGCATTTAAAAACAACAAACTCTAAACAGAAGGATGGTTTCTGAACCTGACAACAGCTGCTGGAAACTTGTCATAAATTTTGTCAATTTAAAAAAAATCTTTGTAACGCATTTAGTGGGTTGGGTTGGGTTTTTTTCAAAACATGAATTTTTTTCTCTTCAATCTTTCGCAGAATTTTTCTCACAATTCCCCCAACCTCATTTCTGAAATCCAGGAACTACTGAACACAGAACCTTTTCTGTTTTGAAATGGAAACTGAAACTTTTTCATTTAGTGAAATAGCCTGGCTATATGAAATTGAGTATCAGAGGGGTAGCCGTATTAGTCTGGATCTGCAAAAGTGACAAGGAGTACTGTAGCGCTTTATAGACTAACAGATGTATTGGAGCATAAGCTTTCGTGGGCAAAGACCCACTTTGTCAGATGCTTGTATCTGACACATGCATCTGACGAAGTGGGTCTTTGCCCACGAAAGCTTATGCTCCAATACATGTTAGTCTATAACGTGTTACAGGACTCCTTGTCGCTATATGAAATTGGCAACTCGGGGGAAGGGAGTAAGGCATGAAAATGAAGGAAGAAAAAGGCACCAAACAACAGTCAAAAGGCTAAATATTTTTCCCTTGGAAGCTTTCCAGAAATAGAAAACTTTGAAAACTTTAAAGCATTTTCATGAAAAACATCCAGTTTAGGGGAAGAAAAAACCCAGCCAGGCTTGCATTGTTCTTCTAGTTCCATCTTCTCTGTTTTTTGAACCTCCTGGATGTGATCGGTGTGATACATTTTGTACCGAGAAACATCAAAGACTCTCTTATCTTTCTGATTTCACAGAAAACTTGGCAAAACATCATACTCTCAATGGTTTCTTTATATCCTTTGTGGAAGGAACTCTCGATATTTTCTCTCTATTGCAGGGCATTGACCAGTTTGGCCCTCCAATGATTATCCATTTTCGAGTGCAATATTATGTGGAAAATGGTAGACTGATCAGGTAAGACAAGGGTGGGGAATCTTTTTTGGGTTGGGGGCCACTGACCCTCAGAAAAACCAGTCAGGGGCTGCACACAAGTGAGAAACAAAAAAACCCCTCTACCCCCTCACCAGAGTGAGTTCTCCAATGCTGTGGGGGAGCCCCAGGGGCTGCATCCAGCCCCCGGGCCTTAGGTTCCACACCCCTGCGGTAAGAGAATGCATTTTTTCACCAAAAATGGTTTTTAATGGAAAAAAAATAGAAAATATGCGGGGTTATTCTTACTTGGTTAAAGTTCATTGCACTTACTGTAACATTGTCCTAGACCCTCAGTAAGAGGGAGATTGCTAGAAAAAACTCTTTGTAACTAACCTTTACATGATCAATTTCATATTTCTGTCCTTCTAAAGATTAACCTTAGTGAAGTGCTACTGTATGACAGTTCAGTGTGGGGAGAAATTGTTTTGTTTGACTTTAGCGAGACACGGTAAGTCTCTTGGGGGTGTAGTTTGGGCAGGTTGGATTACAACATACTGTATTTTTTTTGTAAAGCTGAACAGCAGGCAGAATTCAGCTTTTGTTCAATTAAACGCCACAGAGCCAGACTTTCCCAAAAAAAGGGTGACGTGACTCAGATGTGCCTATAAATGTGCATATCGGGTCTGCATTTTACTGTAGCTGTGTGTGTTCTCCCCATAGCTATCCATCTGCTTGTTGTATGGCATTACATAACCTATGTGTGCCTGCAACTGGGCGGCATATTTGCATGTGCCTCTTCTGCACAGCCGCTACCTCTTGAAAATATGGGGTTCCAGCCATGTGAATCCTTGAGCACTAGGATGTAAATAAACCCGTTTGCAAGTTCTTTGTCTAGGTGAGATTAGACTGTGGCTCGAGGACATAAGGAACAGGCAAACAGGCATGTGCGATAGCTACTACTGCACTGTGTTCCTCATATTAAGCTGGTCGCTCCTTAGGCCAGGTCTATGCTACAGGGCAAGGTCAGCTTAAGGTATGTGATTCCTGCTATGTAAATAACACAGCTGGAGTTGACACATCTTAAAGCAAACCTCAGCACTGTGCCCATAGCGAGAGGTAGGTAGGAGAAACACTCCCATCGACTTCCCGATGGGGGCACCTTCAGCGTTCGATTTAGCGGGTCTAGTAAAGACCCACTAAATCAAATGCCAGAGGATCAACCACCGCAGCATCGCTCTTCCGACAAGTCTAGGGTTGGCCTTAGAAATATGAGAGTCTCCTCCCCACAGCTCAGGGCTGAGCTGTTTCAGATACTTGATTTTGGCTGTGACTCTAGTTAGGGTTTGCAGACTATTGGGAATAACTGTTTTAATTAAAGGGGGGAAATTGCTCACCAAAGAAAACAGAGGAAAGTGACTAAGAACCTCAGTTCTGTATTGTTTACATGAACTTTACACTGTTTATATACGTGGGCAATCCCTGTCCTTTGCACACAGAGGTCCTGGTTTGGAAACCCTGACCTGAGAATTCTTTAGTGGTGACGTCCTCTGCTCGGCTGGGACCGTGTGCTCTTTGTGTAGTTTCTCTCGGGCAGGGTTACCAAGGTCTGGGTTTCCCTGACACTGCCTCTTGTTTGATCCTCCACCCTCTGTCCCAGCAGATTTTTTAGATAGGGGGCAAACTCCAGGTTTTTTGAAGAGCAGACATTGTAGCTCATAAAGAACCCTGATTGGTCCACTTCCCAATAGGTCCCTCCCCTGCATCCACATCTGATTGGTCCCTGGCAGTGGATAGATTCCGCCCTGGCTGATGCCCTGGGGAGAGGGAGAGCCCCTCAGGGAGGTGCTGACTGACAGCTGTCACTGTGTCCTGGGTCTGTACCAGTCTCCCTGCCACTGTGATGGGGAGTCACACTGAGTGAGGCTGCAACCCCTTCCCAGTTCCCCCTCTTTTCCCTCCAGACATCTCTTTTTGGGAACCTGCCACATGGTCACCCTCCTCTGGAGAATATGTATTCTCTCTGCTCTAGATGCACAGAGATGGGGGAGTGCTGTGCTGGCGGGAGGAGGGCACAAGAGACATAACAGGCGGCCATGGGGGCATCATTTGAGCTCCCTGCCTCAGGTGCCAAAATGTTGTGGGCCGGCCCTGTGCAGGGAGCTCCAAGATAGAACCGGCTCAGAATCCAGCCTGGACATGCATTTAGCCCCGGTGTGGCTTCCCAGCGCTCCCTGTGCCCCAGACCTGGGCAAGGGGCTGAAGGCAGCTACGCGCCACAGGCCCGCAGGGCTGGTCTGTGCTGTGGCATGCGCTCACGGTTCTGCTTTCCCCCTCTCCCCGCAGTGACAGAACCGCCAGGTACTATTACTACTGGCACCTACGCAAACAAGTGCTGCATTCCCAGTGTGTGCTGCGCGAGGAAGCCTACTTCCTGCTGGCAGCCTTCGCACTGCAGGCCGACCTGGGCAACTTCAAAAGGAACAAGCACTATGGGAAATACTTCGAGCCAGAGGCCTACTTCCCCACCTGGGTAGGTGCGGTTAGCGATGGGGTCTTGTTCCCCACACGCAGGACAGGATTCTTCCCCAGGAGGAGACATGCCCTAAATGGGAGCGTGGAAGATGAACAGGGTCCCACGCAATCATAGCTGCCTGTAGTCCGCGTGGCAGGATCCGGCGTCAGGGCGGGGCTGGCAGGTGGGCCTGCCTTGTGCCTTGTGGAAAATGAGTGCAAGGCAAGTGATCAGTGGCTGCATTCAGAGCTTTGCGTGGGCGTTACGGTTGTGGTCTTTCTCCCACATGATAATGCAGTCTGGTGGTTGTCCCAAAAGGCCACTGGGGGTGGGGGGTGTGGTTGAGTTCCCTCCTCTGCCACAGACTCCCTCTGTCCACCTGGGCAAGTCACTTAATTCTCACCTTGCCACTGTTAGCCCTGCCCTGCCTCACAGGGAATTGTGAGATGCTCAGCTATTGTGCGAGTGCCCATAGCAATAGCTTAACAGGGGGTGCAATAGGTCACAACCCGACATGGAAACCTACCTGTACAAAAGGGGGCTGTTTTCCTGCCTCTCCGAAGCAGCAGGCCTGTTGCAGGCTGCTGCTTGCCTCCAAAGGCATGCCCTGAAGGGTGTCTCTTGATTTCTTCCGAACAGGTGCTGACAAAGCGAGGGAAAGACTACATGTTAAAGCACATCCCCAACATGCACAAAGATCAGTTTGCACTCACGGCCTCCGAGGCACATCTTAAATATATTAAGGAGGCCGTTCGGCTGGATGATGTCGCTGTTCATTACTACAGACTGTATAAGGTAAGCGAGGGCAGTACATCTGCAAGGCGGATGAGGCTCTTTTGATTTGGGACCCTTTTTATTAAACGGGACAGCTGCTGAATAATTTCTAGCATGCTTTGGGAATTGCTGCATTTGAGATGTCACTTGATCATTACTTAGGGGCAGATCAGTGATGCATTTAACTCCAAGAGGCCGGATATTGCTGCTTTTTATAGTACTTTTATTTTTAAAAGTGGAGAGGAGAGGAGATGAAAAGCAGGCAGGATGTACCAATGGGATGGGTGGATTGGCTGCTGCGCAGCATACAAGATTTTCAGGGTAATTTCTCATCCTCCCATGACCAATTTACATTTCTTTCCTCCTGGGAATGAAGCAATTTGTTTGATACAGTCTGATGTTTCACAAGGCATTTTGTAATTGTCTTCACATTAAAGGGGAGATGTCTGTCTTCTGCAGAGCAGAGTGACAGCCAACTACGAATACAAATATGATAAATCCCAGCAATGGAATGAATTATTAAAGAGGATTCGAAGGCTGAATGCTGTGGAAGGAGCATCTGGCTGGAAACAGCTGCGTGGTTTATTTTTCCATGTTGTCTGTGCTTTAAATGACCAACTTCTGCTCACCTGCTTTTTAGCTAACTGGGTGCAATAGTAAAACAGGAAGCATTTTTCCTCCTTGCCTCTCTTCCTTTCCCCCTTCTCTGGGTGTTAATAAACACCACCCAATTGTGCTTCAACAGAGTCCAACATGAGCTCTGATAGAACCATTGGGAGGTGAGATTCCTTGGGAAGCAAGTCAAAAAGGAAAAACAATGGAAAAGGGTTGGCAGTTTCTCAGAGACATAATTAAGGGCACATGAGCAAACTATTCCATGGCGTAGGAAAGAGGCAGTATGGCAAGAGACCACTCTGGCTTAATTTAAAAAAAAAAATCTTACAAAAAGTGGAAACTCAGTCAAAGTACAAAGGATGAATATAAACAAATAATAAGAGTATGTAGGGGCAAAATTAGACAGGTAAAGGCACAAAATGAGCTCAGTCTAGCTAGAAACATAAAGGGTAACAAGAAAACATTCTACAAATACATTAGAAGCAAGAGGAAGACCAAGGACAGAGTAGGCCCATTTCCCAATGAAAAGAGAGAAGCAATAACGGATAATGTGGAAATGACGGAGCTGCTTACTAGGGAAAAAACAAGTTAAAAATTACCTAGAAAAGTTGAATGTCTTGAGTTTACCAGGGTCTGCTGAAAAGCATCCTACAATACTTAAGGGGCTGACTGAACCATTAGCTATTATCTTTGAAAAGTCATGAAAGACGGGAGAGATTCCAGAAGACTGGCAGAGGCACATTTAATGCCCTTCAATAAAAAGGGAAATAAAGGGAACCTTGGGAAATACAGACCTGTCAGCTTAACTTCTCTGCCAGGAAAGATAATGGAGCAAATAATTAAGGAATCAATTTGCAAACATCTGGGAGAAAATAAGGTGATAAGTAACAGTCAGCATGGATTTGTCAAGAGAGTAAAAAGCCTTGTGGCTAGGGAGAAGTGGCAGATGTGCTATAGCCAGACTTTAGTAAGGCTTTTGATACAGTCTTGCATGACAGTCTCATTAACATACTAGGGAAATGCAACTGAGTGATTATTAGTTGGGTGCATAACTGGCTGAATAACAGTTCTCAGAGTAGCCATCAATGATCCACAATCATGCTGGAAGGGCACAATGCGTGGGTTCCACGGGGTTGAGTTCTAGGACCAGTTCTGGTCAATATCTTCATCAATATTTGAGATAATGGTAGAGAGAGTACTCTTATAAAGTTTGCAGATGATACCAAGCTAGGAAGTGTTACAAATGCTTGGGGAATAGGGTCATAATTAAAAGTGATCTGGGCAAACTGGAGAAATGGTCTGAGGCAAATAGGATGAAGTTTAATAAGGACAAATGCGAAGTCCTCCACTTAGGAAGGAACAATCCATTTCACCCATACAGAATGGGAAGCGACTGTCTAGGAAGGAGTACTATAGAAAGGGATCTAGTGGTCATAGTGGATCACAAGCTAAAGATGAGTCAAGAGTGTGACACTGTTGCAATGAAACCAAACGTCATTCTGGGATTCATTAGCAGGAGCGTTGTAAGCAAGATAGAAAAAGTCATTCTTCTGCTCTACTCTGTGCTGATTAGGCCTCAACTGGAGTATTGTGTCCAGTTCTGGGTGCCATATTTCAGGAAAGATGTGGATAAATTGGAGAAATTCCAGACAAGAGGAGCAAAAAGGATGAAAGGTCTAGAAAACATGACCTGTGAGGAAAGATTAGAAGAATTGGGTTTATTTAGTCTGGAAAAGAGAAGACTAAGGCCATGTCTTCACTAAAAGATACTCAAATCAAGATCAAATCAAATCAAGATATGCAATTCCAGCTACGTTCATTACGTAGCTGGAGTCAATGTATGTTGTTTCAAGTTTTCCCGCTGTCACCCACAGAGGGAGGCCAACAGGAACAAATGCTCCCGTCAGCATCCCTTACTCCTTGCAGGAGTAGGAGTACCAGCCACTGATGGGAGCGCCTTCTGAGTTCGATTTAGCGAGTCTTAATTAGACTGAGTGGGGTGGCATAAATTTAAAAAGGTGTTTACAAGGAGGAGGGAGAAAAATTATTCTCTTTAACCTCTGAGGATAGGACAAAAACCAGTGCTTTTAAATTGCAGCAAGGGAGATTTAGGTTGGACATTAGGAAAAACTTCCTACCTGACAGAGTCATTATACACGGGAATAAATTCCCTGGGAGGTTTGTGGAATATCCATCATTGGAGATTTTCAAGAGCAGGTTAGACAGACACCTCTCAGGGATGGTCTACATAGTGCTTACTCCTTCCATGAGTGGAGGGGACTGGACTTGATGACCTCTCAAGGTCCCTTCCAGTTCTATGATTCTGCACAGTAGGAATAAATTTATTTACTGTAGATCTTTCAAACACACACAGTATTTGGAACAGCTGGAGTAGGTTTAAGTGATCCAGGGAGGAGTTCTGAAAACTGGAGACAAAGACTGCACCTTTCCCAGTAGCAAATAGGAATGCAGAAATGTAGGCTCAGAAATGCAGAGGAGTTGGGCTGAGTATATGGCTATGGAAATCAAAACTAGAAAACGCTGAGGTCATTGTGACAGGCAGCGTAATGGAATTCTTCATGGGGATGCACTGATGTGTCTGAGAATCTCAGCAGCGTCGAAACAAGTGGTGCGTGCACATGCCTGCGACCAATTCCAGGCCATGTTATAGAAACTCCAGTCATCTGAAGAAGTGGGCTGTGCCCACCAAAGCTCAGGATACCATCTGCATGTTTTGTTAGTCTATAAAGAGCTACCAGACCATTTGTTGTTTTTTAAGTTTATCCTGTACAGACTAACTTGGCTACCCTCTGAAGCTAGATAGATGTAACTAGACATACAAGTAGAGCACTATCAAAGTGTGTGTGTGTGTGTGTGTGTGTGTGTGTGTGTGTGTGTGTGTGTGATAGATGTATGCACACACACATCACGCTCTCTCACACCACACACTCAGAGTTTGTTTGCTAGTGCTCTGCTTTCCTTTATAGATGTATGGGCCTGATTGAGTGTCCACGACTCCAGTTGCAGCCATCGGAAGCTGCTGGCACCCAGTATCTCCCAGTAATTCTGACCCAAATCCTTTTTGCTTAGTGTCCAAAAACCTGAGCCCTCTACGTGCAATTATGTAACCGCCCCTGCTATTGTCTGTCTTCTCTTCAGTGATCTGCTGTATGACGTCTACTGTATATTGCGCATTGTTTACTAAAAGAACTGGTTTGTTGTAGGACAAAAGGGAAATTGAAGCCTCGTTGACCCTTGGGTTGACAACGCGGGGGATACAGATCTTTCAGGTATGTGTCTAAATGGGTCCTTTTGGCATTTTTTGCTTTCATTTACGCTGGTGGAATCTCACTGAAATCAGGCTGTCTGAAACAAAAAGAGAACAATCTTTTCCCCGCCCGAGGACCTCAGGTTTCATGATCTAAAATGGGTGACTTTTGCTTCATTAGCGGACGTTGGCCATTTTGACTCCTCCTTATTTTTCTATCATTTCTTTTCAAACCTGAAGTTCCTCAGATCCTTTTGAAATTCGACCATCACTGTTTGGGTCAATCATCTAGTACAAATTAACTGCAGGATGCTTATGTAACCCACACAGATAGTGTGGTTACTGAGCGATGCAAGTGGTACCTAGACCACAGCAACAGTTAAGACCAAGAGACCTCTACAGCATGGGCTGGGAGCCAGCTGGCTATTAGCTCAGAGGATAGAGGCTCCTATACTCCGCTCCAGAGGTCCCAGGTTCAAATGTGCCTGGTGGTGGTTGGTTACACTAATTCCTGTAGAAATATGTTCAGCTGCTATTATGGTGGTGGAAGGGCTGGACTGAAGAGCTCCAGAGCTAACTGCATGAAGTGAGGAGTCACAGTTTCCTGGCTGAGGTGTCTAACACTGAGGGGGACTTGCCACTCACTCACAAAAGTCTTCCTGAGCAAGGTGCACTAAAGGGTGTACATATGAATGGTTTGGCCTCTTTGGTGCGAGAGGTCAGCTAGAGAAAAGCCATTCATCAGAAGCCTGTGAGCTCCTCTTTGGAGCTGTGTTGGGCGTTCTGCTTGCATTGCAGAGACTGAGTTTTCAGTGATGTCGTTGAGTTTTCAGTGATGTCGTTGGGCTTGACAGGCAAGGAATGAGTGCAGACTGACCTACATGCATCGCAGAGACTTTCACTCTTTGGAGGGCTTCATGGAACTTAAGCCAGGCCTACACTAGACTGTACAGGACAGTGCTTCAAAATTTGAGCATGCTATGGGTAACACAAGTAATCCGCTCTGTTTGCAGCTTGTTCCTCTGTTTGCAGTCAGTAAAAGTAAAGAATCGGTCTCAGGTTTCCTAAATCCCATACTCCGTGTGTAATTTGTTTCACAGAATTTAGATGAAGACAGACAGTTGCTTTATGACTTCCCCTGGACAAACGTGGGAAAACTTGTATTTGTGGTGAGTACATATGTTACGAACCCCTTGCTTTGTAAAGAAAAGTTTATTTTCTTTTTTTTTTCTTTTTTAGCAATGAGTTTTCCTCCTATCTTTTGCTTCCCATTGACCTGCTAACTACCTATAAGAACATTAGAATGGTCGTAGTGGGTCAAATCAGTCTAGCCCAGTGTCCTGACTTCCGACAGCAGCTAACGCCAGGTGCGTCAGAAGGAATGTACAGAATAGGGGTATTTATCAAATGATCCGTCTTCTGTCATCCACTACCAGCTTCTGGCAGTCAGAGGTTTAGGGGCATTCAGAGCATAGGATTGTGTCTGGACCATCTTGACTGATAGCATTTGATGGTCCTGTTTTCCAGGAACTTAACTTATTATTTTTTCTGTTCTACTTTTGGCCTTCAAAACATCCCCTGGCAAGGAGTTCCACAAGTTCACTGTACTTTTGTATGAAGAAATACTTCCTTTTGTTTGTTTTAAACCTGTTGCCTATCAATTTTATTGGAGACCCCTGGTGTTCATGTGTTATGTGAAGGAGTAAATAACACTTCCCTATTCATTTTCTCTCTGCCATACATTATTTTATAGACCTCTATCATATCCACCATTCAGCGTCTCTTTTCCAAGCTGAACAAGTCCAGTCTGTTAAATCTCTCCTCCTAGGGAAGCTGTTCCATACCCTTAATCATTTTTGTTGCCTTTTTCTTAACCCGTTTCCCATTCAATTGTCTTTTTTAGATTGTGACCAAAACTACATATTGTACTCCAGGTGTGGGTGTACAATGGATTTATATAGCCGTAGCAGCATTGTAACTTTTGCTGTCATCTTATCCATCTCTTTTCTACTGGTTTCTAGCATTCTGTTAGCTTTTTTGACAGCTGCTGCAGCTTGAGCAGATGTTTTCAGTGAACGATTTGCAATGACTCCCAAGATCTTTTGGGAGTGCTAACAGCTATTTTTAACCGCATCATTTTGTATGGAGAGTTGGGATTATGTTTTCCAATGGATAGTCAAGACAGAAGCAGACTGTGAGGGACTCCAAGAAGATCTCACCAAACTGAGTGATTGGGCAACAAAATGGCAAATGAAATTTAATGTGGATAAGTGTAAAGTAATGCACATCGGGAAAAATAACCCCAACTATACGTACAGTATGATGGGGGCTAATTTGGCTACGACAAATCAGGAAAGAGATCTTGGAGTTATCGTGGACAGTTCTCTGAAAACTTCCACACAGTGTGCAGCGGCGGTCAAAAAGGCAAATAGGATGCTAGGAATTATTAAGAAAGGGATAGAAAATAAGACCCAGAATATCTTACTGCCCCTGTATAAAACTATGGTACGCCCACATCTTGAATACTGTGTACAGATGTGGTCTCCTCACCTCAAAAAAGATATTTTGGCCTTGGAAAGGGTTCCGAAAAGGGCAACTAAAATGATTAGGGGTTTGGAATGGGTCCCATATGAGGAGAGGTTAAAGCGACTGGGACTTTTCAGTTTAGAAAAGAGGAGACTGAGGGGGGATATGATAGAGGTATATAAAATCATGAGTGGTGTGGAGAGGGCCGATAAAGAGAAGTTATTTATTAGTTCCCTAAATAGAAGAACTAGAGGACACCAAATGAAATTAATGGGTAGCAGGTTTAAAACTAATAAAAGAAAGTTCTTCTTCACACAGCATGTAGTCAGCCTGTGGAACTCCTTGCCAGAGGAGGCTGTGAAGGCTAGGACTATAATAGAGTTTAAAGAGAAGCTAGATAATTTCATGGAGGTTAGGTCCATAAAAGGCTATTAGCCAGGGGATAAAATGGTGTCCTTGGCCTCTGTTTGTCAGAGGCTGGAGAGGGATGGCAGGAGACAAATCGCTTGATCATTGTCTTCGGTCCACCCTCTCTGGGGCATCTGGTGCTGGCCACTGTCAGCAGACAGGCTACTGGGCTAGATGGACCTTTGGTCTGACCCAATACGGCCATTCTTATGTTCTTATGTTCTTAATGTCCATCGCTGTGCATTTATCATAATTGAATTTCATCTGCCATTTTGTTGCTTAGACACCCTGTTTCATGAGATCCCTTTGTAACTCCTTCTAGTCAGCTTTGGATTTAACTGTATATCTTCCAAATCTGTGACTGTCCTAGAGCCAGATTCTGATCTCTGTGACGTGCATGCAACCCCGCAGAAGACACCCCTTTTCAAAGAACTGAAAACGGTGGAATTACACCCTGTATACGCCAGCGTAACTGATCAGAACCTGGTATAGAAACAGTCCAACAGTATGCTACTCCTAGGCAGGGATGTGAGGCAACAAGCTGGGTTGTTAACCACAGGTTTGCAATCATAGTTTCCAACCCATGAAGGTTTGGCTGAGCTTGGTGGGGGGGCCGTGAATATTTTAGACTCACTATTATAGGGTTCCGTGTTAACTAGGGATGTTTACAATGTAGGTAAAAGTGTAACCGTTGAAACTTTCTGCCGTTACAAGTTTACACTCGGGAGAGGTGGCTCCCTGGGAGCCAGTGCATGCAGCGGGGAGCTGGTTCCCGTGGGGGGCACCTGTGCTGCTGCCTCTGGTACAGAGGCAGCAGTGCAGGGGGAGGTGGGAACCAGTGCTCCCAGGAAGCCAGCTCCCCACACATACCGGCTCCCGCCTGCTTTCCCCTCCTCCCCCCCCCCCCCCCCACGCACACACACTCTGCTGCTGCCTCTGATACAGAGGCAGCAGTGCAGGGGGAGGTGGGAACCAGTGCTCCCAGGAAGCCAGCTCCCCACACACACCGGCTCCCGCCTGCTTTCCCCTCCTCCCCCCCCCCCCCACACACACTCTGCTGCTGTCTCTGATACAGAGGCAGCAGCAGCACAGAGGGAGGGGCACCATGTAACCATGAAGGTTAACTAATGAGCCTAGACTCATCAGTAAAATGTTCGGAGGCCGGGCCCTCAGCATTGCTGGAAAACAGGCTCTTTCATGTGTCACAGATTTGGCACCTAAACTCTGAGAAGCTCCTGATCACTAGCTCCTTTGAACATGTTGCCCAGATACATTTTTGAGGACTACCGCTTCATGGACACCACATAGGCGCCAAAGCCCATCGCCCCTTTTAGCAAGTTCTGAGGTCACGGATACACTCTGCACCAGATCTGGAAGCATCTCTGTTTCCTTTAGCCTCTTGTTTTTCTTAGCCCACCTCCGCTCTGCGCTCTAGACCAAGCACCAGCACGACGCTGAATCTCAGGTGTGAGCTTGTTTTAATTGGAGATCAATCCAGACTCTTGATGTGAGGAAAGCCAGTATGAACAGTCCTGATTTGGTTCAGTACAGGTCTGAAAGCAGTTATGGAAACTACTGAAAATTTGCTGGGCTCGCTTCCAATTCATTGAGTTGCCTGGTGGCTGGGTATTTAAATATGAGCATCCTCTAGTTACTAAAATGTGCCGTCGCCCTGTGGAAGAGATTGCAAGGGATGTTTTAAAGGCCAAAATAACATACTTAAAAAAAAAACCTAGATAAATGTAGGGAGGACAGGTCCCTCAATGGCTATTCGCCAAGGGGACCCTGTGCTCTGGGTGTCCCTAGCCTCTGACAGTGAGAGTGGATGACGGGGGATGGATCACACGTTAATTGCTCTGTTCTGTTCGTTGCTTCTGAAGCAGCTGACATTGACTGCTGTCAGACAGGATCCTGGGCTCAGCGGGCCATTGGTCTGACCCCGTGTGGCCTTTGTGGCAGCTTGAGTGGCCAAGGGGGAAATAATTCATCCGGAATAACTCCTCTGTTATTTCCTTTCCATCGCTACAACTAAAGCGCCAAGGGGAATGTTCAGGTTGGGAACTTACTAAACCAGGGTCGCTGTGGTTGGAAACGGTGACAAAGCTCCTGAAAAGGAACAGAGTGGATGCTGGCAGGATTCACAGTTTGAAGCCCAGAAGAAATCATTATAACCTTTGTGCCCAAACTCTTGCCTGATACAGGCCATTAAGCATCATTTGTTTATTTAAATGGGCACGTTCGCCTCTGTGTTCTCACGAGGAAGAAGTGTTAAACCTCCTGCCCGTTCTCGCAGTGGGGACTTGCCAGCCCTGACTCCAGGCATGGATTTTGGCAGCATTGTATAATACGTTGCCAGCCTTGTTTGTTTCCTGGGTTTGACTTTGATCTGCAGTGAACCCGCGTGCCCGGGGGTCACGTTGTTCTGCTAGGAACTTCTAGGAGCCTTTGTAAATAAAGAAACCTTCTGCCATTTTCTCACCACTCCCTTCACCTTTCACAGAGGAGCAGTGGGGACAGAGTCATTGGGCTCTTCCCTGACCAAACTTTGCGGTGCTGATATTGGTATCTCCTCCTTGTTCGGCGCAGGGAAAGAAATTTGAGATTTTGCCCGATGGTTTGCCATCAGCGAGGAAGCTCATCTACTACACTGGCTGCCCCACACGCTCCAGGCATCTCCTGCAGCTGCTCAGCAACAGCCATCGCCTCTACATGAATCTGCAGCCGGTCCTGCGGCAGGTCAGGAAGCTTGAAGAGAACGAAGGTACTCGGCTGTGTGTTAAGCTGGCGATATGGTGTGTGCTGCCCCCTCCTCCCCCCACGCACCCGACAACTGTGCGACTCCTAAGGAGGGAGCAGCCACTGCTGGGCTGGCCTGAGCTGCTGCCTAGAGCTGGGTGGAGAGGGGCGATTCCAAGTCATGAGGAAACCCAAAAATGTCAAATTTCTCCATGAAAGGGAATGGAACTTCCCGAGGCAGGCCACTTTGGTGGGCAGGCCGCTTGCTGGGCACGCCCACATCCCCAAGCCCCGCCCCCTGTCCACCTGGTGGACAGGCCCACATCCCTGAGCGCCCCCGCAGTACAGGGGTGCAGGCAACTGGTGGGCAGGCCCAGAGCTGCAGACCCTAGAAGCCCTGAGGTCCCCAGGCCTGCAGCATCCCAGCAAGTGGAGTTTCAAGTGGGGTTTCCTGGGCGAAATCGGATCCCGTGTGAGAGACGCTGCGATTTCACTGGCTGGGCTACTTCCAATGAGAACGGTGTTTCCTCAGACCCTTTTGGACCAGCCCTACTGCTGTCCGCGTCCGAGTTCGGCCCCCTCCCCGCCGCCTCCTGTGCTCGCGATGGTCCATGTCAGAGCCAGGGAGCTGTTTCAGGCAGAGGCGGCTGTGCCCAGGGGCAGGAGGGAGCCTCTCCGCACATCCCTTCCCCGGGGGTGGGTTCTGTCCTGCTGTCAGCATGCAGGCAGGCTGTGGCATGTGGCTGCTGGCTGAGGTGCCGCTTGCTTCTCGGGCTCCTGCCACACAGCGACCTCAGCCAGGCCACGGCCTCCCCGAAGAGCCAGTGCATTTCACAGGCGGCAGCGTTTGAAAGCCCTCGAAATAAGCCAGGCTGCGGGTGGGTAAAACTGACGAAAGGGCCAGCGGCCTCCCGGCAGGACTGACTGGGAGCGGTGGCATTTCCAGCCACGCCGGGGGTCGGTGTCTGCTCCAGCAGCCTCCCTGTGGCTCGGCCCACTCTGGGCCTGAGCTAGCCCGGCTTGTCTTGCCCTCCTGGCTCCCCACGCAGGCTCGCGGGCCCTACGGGGGTGGGTGTGTGTGCGCGCGCACGTTTACAAACGAGTCCCACCGGTGGCAGGAGAAGGCACTTCGACTGTGGGTTGCTGGGCTGGATGGCTCTTCTTCTCCTTGTGCTCTTGAAATAGGGGGAGGTTTCAGCCCTGGCTCCTACTATCTGGGGGCAAACCCCTCCGTGGGGCCATGGGAGGGCCAAAGCCAGGCAGAAATGCTGTCTCCTCTCCGCGCCACAGGCCAGGAAGTGCAGAGGGTCTCTGGCCCCATCGCACCAAAGAACCAAGTCCCATGGCGGAGATCAGACACCTTGGTGAGGGGCACGGTCTAGAAGCGCGTGGAGGTGGAGGCAGTAGGCTGAGAGAGTGCAGGGGCATAGCCAGAGGGTCTGTGTGCAGGGTGGGTCATGTGAATCGCCAAGCTGCGGGTTATGCGGGGGGCAGGGATCAGAGCTGCTACCCCTGGGTACCCGGTGAGGTGAAGCTGGCCGGCTTGCACAGCCGCTAGACAGATGGGGGTGGCAGATTCAGCCCCCATCGAGTGTGCAAAGCCGTTTTCCTGGGCTCCGTGCTGTTTGCCAGGACTGGGACCAGACCGCAGGCAAGAGTGTGTAGACGTGAAGCCCCTTTGCCGTGCTGCAGGGAGCCCTGGCAGGGCCCCGTGGTGTTGGCAAGATGGAGGCAGTTTCCCTCCCTGAGCCCCGGCCTGGGCTCCCAACACACTCGGCCTCCGGCCAGCCGCACCGCTTCTTTACGGGCGGTGTCAGTGAAAGGCAGCCGGGCACGGAGTGGGGCTGTGCCCTGGCGTCCGTTTCCACAGCCCTGCCACCAGGTCCACCCGAAATCACCTCCGGCTCCGTCCCCAGGACACCTAAAATGTCTGGTATTTTCTGATTTTTTTTTTTTTTTTCCCCGGGCAGGGGGCGAAAATCCCAGGCTGTCCGGCTCAATACGGAGGCAGCCTAGCAACCCTAGTGCTTACCGGGGAGCTGTCCGGCCCGGCGCAGGGAGGCAAGATGGTGGGCGGCTGCCAGCAGCCTGTTAGAGCCAAAAAGCCTCACCACGCATTTCTTAAAGGGGCCACGCTGTTTGCTTAACTCTCGGGGTCGTCTTTTTTTTTTTTTGGTTCGGTATTTTTTCTGAAACCATCTGGCAACCCTAGTTGTGCGGTGTGATCCCAGTCGGAGCCTGACCTGGCGCTACCCGCCACCCACTTGCATCAGGAGCGTGTTCCTGCAGAAACGTGCTGCAGGCCCTCGTTTGCGTGGGCTGTGCATCAGCAGCGCAGGCTGTGAGAACCAGGCCAGGGGCAGAGGCTGGCCTACTGATAAGGCCCTCGGAAGAGGCCCTGGGTGGTGATAAACGCAACCCTAATTAGAGAGCTGCTTGGCATCTACAGGGCCGGACTGGGCCTTACCACGCTGGGGGTGGGATTGGGCAGCAGGGTACGAGCCTTATGGGGAGGGGGGCGCCCTGTGCGGCCCCAGTTAACTGGTATTTCATTGCCTGGGCGCTGGTTCTGGCTCCGGCTCCCTCTCCTGGCCCCTCTCCAGTGACGTGCAGCCCCGCGGGCACGGGGAGGGAGCGGTGCCGTTGCTCCCTGCCTGCCGGATCTGACCCAGGGCAGCCTTAACTGCCAGGGAGGGCTCAGGCCCTGCCGGTAGTGGAGCTGTGCTGTGTTGCACTGGGGGGAGGTGGGGCAGCCTGTCTGCTCAGCCACTTGCTCCAAAGGCCAGGGCCTGCTGGGACGATTGGAGGGGACTGTCCATGGAGGGTGAAGGGTTGCCTAGCAACTGCACAGAGGCCTGGGTGGGAGGGAAAAGCAGGTCCTTGTCCTCGGGCCCGATCCAGCCCAGCATCAGCCTGTGTCCCGGGCGCTGGTGGCCCTCATACCCATCCGGCTCCCACAGGCAGTAACCATGCCGCCGGCTTGCCTTGCAGAGAAGAAGCAGTACCGGGAGTCGTACATCAGCGACACGGTGGAGCTGGACATGGACCAGCTGGAGAAACGCTCCCGGGCCAGCGGGAGCAGCGCGGGCAGTGCCAGGCACAAGCGCCTCTCGCGGCACTCCACGGCCAGTCACGGCAGCTCCCACACCTCCGGCATCGAGGCAGACCCCAAGCCCCGGGAGCTGGGGCAGGAGGATGGGTTCCTGGGACCCGCCGTGCACCGCAAGCTGAAAACCTGCAGCTCCATGACCAGCCACGGCAGCTCCCACACCTCCGGTGTGGAGAGCGGCGGGAAGGACCGGCTGGAGGAGGACTCTCAGGACGACGGTAAGCCAAGCGGAGGGCCCTGCCGAGAGCATTTCTTCCCCCAGCGCCATCTTGGGCCATGCTGCTCGGGACTGGGGGCATCCGGTCTGCTGTGCACAGGTGGGGAGGCTGATGTCGGGGTGTCCCCCTCCCCACCCATCAACCTGGTCTCTGCTGAGCTGGGGTGACAGGACAGGGGAATTTGCCTCTCTGGGTCCGGAGCTGCCAGCAGCTGCAGGTGTCCGAACAAACCTTCAGTTGCTGCTGCTCCCTGCCCGCCCCTCGCCCAGCCCCACTGGGGAAGGAAACCTGCATGCGGTGGGGCTCGGTGTTGCTCCATGCTCCTCCTCCCCCACAATCCCATCCAGGTACCTGGGGAAAAGGAGCAGCCGTGGAGGGGAGCAGCAATGCCAGCTGCTCTGGGCATCAGGTCAGTTCCCCACGTGGGTGCAGGGAGGGTGGGTAGCCCACATGGGCAATGGAGGGGGTGCCACGCCCATGGGACCCAGAGGCACCAACAAGCAAGCTCGCCGTGGGGGCCATTTTCCCTAAGGCCGTCCGTGGGCCGCTGTTCAGCAAAATCCATGTGCCCAACCCCTGTGGGTTACGTCTCTCCATCCCCGCACAGCCTGGCCACTGAAGTAGGCTGCATTTAGGCACAAATGTATTTCTGGCTCGGCTTGGTTTCCCGGTGCTGCCGGCAGTGGAAACGCTTTCGGCACTACACTTCTTCCGCGCGGTTCGTCCTCACCGGGCCGGTTCCCTCGCCTGCAATGGCTCGGGAGGCTGCTAGGGCCGCAGCATGCCGGAGAAAAGAATCCAGGCCCCGCAGCGAGAATCCGGAATGTTTGGAGCGCTGGCCAAAGACCGCAGGGAACCGATGGCTTCCCCCTGCAGGTGGCACCCACAGCCGGCCCTCTCCAGCATCACGATGCAGGGGATTGGGCCGCTGGGAGTCTGTCCCCACTGGGGCTGGAGGTGGGTAGACAGTTGTGTGTGAGGGGCACAAGCTAGTGCACGAACAGCAGCAGCGTGGATGTTGTGGCACAGGGAAGGCAGGGGGGTGGGCAAGCTTGGGCTTGTGATAGCTCACGCCGCTACTTTTAGCGCACTAGCTGGTGCGGGGCTGTCTACCCGGGCTGGGAACAACACCCATCAGGGGTGTGTCAGTGTGCACTGAGCTACTCCCCACAGCACCTAGCAACCATGGGACTCAGAGCTGTAGGCACTACCGTAATTCACATAACAGGGGATCATTTTTTCAAGCATTTCTGCACGCCTGTGACTGGCGTGCCATGCTGTTTTTTGGCACTTTGCAGATGTACTGGTCTCTATGCAGCTGGCCAGTAGAGACAAACCCTTGTATCGCAGAGAGAGCCTCTGGCTTGCTTTTTTTTTTTTTTTTTTTGCAAGCCCTCGTGTTTGAAAATAATTCCCTCTTTTCCTCTTCTTCTGCTTCAGAAATAGAAATGTTGGTGGACGACCCCCGGGAGCTGGAGCAGACACAGGACTCACCCCTGGAGGTCAGCCCGGACATGTGTATCTACATCACGGAAGATATGCTGACATCCCGGAAGTTTAACGGGCACTCGGGTAAAATGCCATGGGGGAAAGGCTTGACCTTGCTTTCTGGGCTGCCGTGTGGAAGCACTTAGTGCGCAGAGACCAAAGTGCTGGAGATGAGAAGCAATATAGAAAAGGGGTCATCTTGGCAAATGCTGCAACAGAGCTGGAGTCAAATTTTTCATGAGCTCAGATCCCCACGAATGTATCTGCGGGGGTGAAACTTTCTACCACATTGCTTTTTGCAGGGGAGAGGAGTCCATAGGAAGCTTTCCAGCTCCCTTGGTCTCAAAGGGCCAGCAACAAAGAGAGTGCACAATAGCAATGGGTCAAACTAAAATGCAGAGGTACTGGAACCCTTAGTGGCGCTTTAAGATAAGGGTTTGCCTGGAGAGGGAGGATTTTGAAAGCACGTTTCACTCCAGTAGCCTGGAATTTACATCTTTTTATCCTCTTTTTACATCAAGGGTGAAATTCACCCCTCTGCAGTGGGCCGGCAGGAAGTCTACTGTCTACCACATCACGTCAGTCTCCCCCCAATACCTCCAAATAAAACTTTGTGCACACGGGTGAATTCCATACAGAGTGAGAATAGACAGCCAAATTCAATTCTGGTGCAAGCATGTCTCTCTCCTTTGGAGCTGTTGGGTGTTTAGTCCACTGACACAAGGCAGAATTTGGCTCAACAGGTCTTCATCAGTGAAAAAAATCAGGCAAACATAATTGTTCTCCTTGAGTCAAAGAGTTAAGAAATAAAACATGTTGTATCTTGGTATTGTTAGGCATGCACTTGCACCGTTAAAAAGAGGATAGAGAATAAGACAGAATATCTTATTACCTCTGTATAAAACCATGGTATACCCGCACCTTGAATACTGTGTACAGGTTTGGATGCCTCATCTCAAAAAAGATATATTGGCATTGGAAAAGGTTCAGAGAAGGGCAACAAAAATGATGAGGGGTTTGGAACGGGGTTCTGTAGGAAGAGAGATTCAAAAGACTTGGACTTTTCAGCTTAGAGAAGAGGAGACTAAGTGGGGGGATAAGATAGAGGTCTATAAAATCAGACTGGTATGGAAAAAGTGAATAAGGAAAAGTTATTTACTTAATCTCTCAATATAAGAACTAGGGGTCACCAAATGAAATTAATAGGCAGCAGGTTTAAAACAAACCAAAGGAAGTTTTTCTTCACTCAGCACACAGTCAACCTGTGGAACTCCTTGCCAGAGGATGCAGTGAAGACTAGGACTTTAACAGGGTTCAAGAAAAAGCTAGATAGATTCATGGAGGTTAGATCCATCAATGGCTATTAGCCAGGATCAGGGGCGGCCCATCCATATTGGCGAATTAGGCGGTCACCTAGGGCATCAACTTAAATGGGGCACCAAATGGTGGCGTAATATCATTGAGGGGTTTGGAGGTGGGGAAACCAATTGCATGGTTCGCCTAGGGTACCAGTTGCTGGCAGCTAGTCTAGGGCCGCCCCTGGCCAGGATGGGTAGGAATGGTGTCCCTAGCCCCTGTTTGTCTGGAAATAGGTGATGGGAGAGGGATCGCATGGTGATTACCTGTCGTGTTCCCTCCCTCTGAAGCACCTGGTATTGGCCACTGTCGGCAGACAGGATACTGGGCTAGATGGATCTTTGGTCTGACCCAGTCTGGCCGTTCTTAGGTCTTCTGATTGTACAGTTTCAGTCATTGTTACGGGTGATATTTCACTTCTTGGTTATATGGGTGTGCAATTTACTATGGTGCACTCGCACTAATTGTGCATATGCATGTATCCAGAGTTCTGGAGAACGTCACCCGTTTGCTTATGTGAAATGCGTTCTTAGGTGATGTAAGCCAAAGGCTGTTTGGAGGATTTTCCTTTTCTATGATCCATTCCCATTCTGAAGGACACCATTGACTTGACCAGTTCAGAAATACGTTAGAAGTAGATGCAGGTTCTGCATCTTCCCTGGAGGGCCTCTGGCAATTGCTGTAGATCTGCAATACCTTCTATGAGTTGGGGTTTTCATACCTGTGTTGGTGGGTGACAAGCCCACAATCGAAAGGAAAGTGATTGTCCGGGGGAAGTGGTGAAACTGAGTCCATGCCCAAGGATGCTAACGGCACAAACAGGAAAATTCATCTTTCTCTAGGCTCTTGTAGCTGTAACAACTCTGGGCGTTGCTTGTAACAATAGCTGGTGAAACCTCATCAGACAGACTTACGATTTGTTTCTAAATATCCCATTCGCCTCTTAATCTGGGAGAGATTAACAACTGATTCAGTTCCTTTCTGAATTACTAGCCCCAGCTCTAATGGTCTTTATAGCGCTCTCTCTTCCATCATCCAGAAGATAAAACCTCTCGTGGAAAGGGCGCTGTGAAAACTAACCGACGTGGTGGTTTTGCCACGTTGGCCTTCGCACCAAATGAAGAAACTTGAACACGTTTTGTCTCCGTTTTCATATTTCCTTTACATGCTCTCCCCTCCCTTTCCCATCTGCACTCAGCAGACTGGAACACTTCAGCACTTCCCTCACCTTTTGGCCATTGTTTCAGCAGCACTTTGTCAGAGGAAGGTCACCGTGTCCTCTGTCTAGACTGTGTCAGGGCACGCTTGTTATGGACTGGGGCTCGGCCCGGCTGTGCTGGGATTTGTACTTCAGACCTTTGCTCTGTGCCTAGGGAAAGGAATTTCTCCTTTTTGAACGACTGATGACATGTCAGCTTCACACAGGGTGTGGAGGAGCTTATGGGGGGTGTTTGTACCTGCTAAAGGTTAGGGAGCTCTGATGTTTATAGGAACACCTGATGCATTCCTATGGTGAGAGAACTGGACTGATGTTTGCAGTTCCAGCACTGTAATGAGGTAGGAATGAATGCATTTAGCTCATCAGCCTACAAACATGCAGGGCCAGATCCTCAGCTGGTGTAAATCAGGGATGCTCTGATGGAGTCTCCTGGCACTGTCATCCCAGCTTTCTCCCTCAGTCACAGGCCGTGGGTGCAAACCTGGCTGCACTGACGTCCATAGCAAAACTCCCACCAGCGTCAGCCGAACATTTCCCCCCGAGGCTCCACTGCGCTGTCAATATAGTGCCAGAGCTACAGAGGCTCATTCAATTATTTTCTTACCTCAAGAAGGCAGGAGATATTATGGGTATGTCGTATTGCTGACTTGCCTGGAGCCGCCTCATAGAACACTAGAACTGGAAGGGATCTCGAGAGATCATCAAGTCCAGTCCCCTGCCCTCACAGCAGGACCAAGCACCATCTAGACCATCCCTGGCAGATGTCTGTCCAACCTGCTCTTAAATATCTCCAGTGAGGAAGATTCCACAACCTCCCTTGGCAATTTAGTCCAGGGTTTCACCACCCTGACAGTTAGGAAGTTTTTCCTAATGTCCAACCTGAACCTCCCTTGCTGCAATTTAAGCCCATTGCTCCTTTGTCCTGTCCTCAGAAATCAAGAAGAACAATTTTTCTCCCTCCTTCGTTGAATCACCCTTTTAGGTGCTTGAAAGCTGCTGTCATGTCCCTTCTCAGCCTTCGCCTTTCCAAACTAGGCAAACCCAATTCTTTCAGTCTACCCTCACAGCTCATGTTTTCTAGTCCTTTCATCATTTTTGTTGCTCTTTTTCTGGATCCTCTCCAGTTTCTCCACATCTTTCCTGAAACGCGGTGCCCAGAACTGGACACAAGACTCTAGCTGAAGCCATCGACGGGAGTCCTGGCCCAGACATGTACTGGCTGGGCTTCCCCAGGGAACGCCAGACTGATTCTCTGATGCCAAGCACCCGCATGACTTCCTTGGGTTACTTTTCATTGAATTTTACAATGGGTTTGGAGGCACAATAACACAAAGGGGAGCTGACACTCCTTGAAAGCCAAATTGCAATGGGCTTCATTAACGTTTTGCATAGGAGTATATTAAAAGATACAGACTTAGTTTCAATATCTCAGCTTTTGACTGTGACTAGGGAAGCAACTTAAGGAGCCAAACTCAGAGGCAATAGGGTGGACTCTATACTTAGTTTCTCCTAATGCTTCTGAAATCCTCTCTGCTCCGCCAGTAGGAGTCTGATCTTCTGAGGAGCTGGAGCAAGATGCAAGCTGAAGTGGAGAATAGGGCAATCTCACCTTCTTGCATCTTTCTCATGGCCTTTTAGTGGGGAAGGTACAACCTCAGGGACATACGTACACAGAAACGTCATGTGTGTGAGCAGAGGAGTTGAAGTTAATGTAAGGAGATCTAACATACACACAGCTTCAGAATTTGGTCCTGTGAGTCTGAGGGAGGTTCAACTGGCATAGCATAAACATTGGAGACACACCAGTGCAGACTCTCTTGACACATCCTCTGAATCTGGCCCTGAGCAACTAAAGAGGCTCACTTTTGATGTGACAAAGTGTGGATGCCAAGTATTTTCATCTGGCAACGTCACAATTTTAAATGTGGCTTCCATCAGGGGACTTACCCAGGGAGCAACATAGCAAAGCACCCCAGAAGGTGACGCTACACGACGCCAGACTTTAGAAATTAATGGCGAGCAGGTTTAAAACTAATAAAAGAAAGTTCTTTTTCACACAGTGCACCGTCAACCTGTGGAACTCCTTGCCAAAGGAGGCTGTGAAGTCTAGGACTATAACAGAGTTTAAAAAAGAGCTAGATAAATTCATGGAGGTTAGATCCATAAAAGGCTATTAGCCAGGGGGCAAGGAATGGTGCCCCTGGCCTCAGTTTGTCAGAGGCTGGAGATGGACGGCAGGAGACAAATCGTTTGATCATTGTCTTCAGTCCACCCCCTCTGGGGCACCTGGCACTGGCCACTGTCAGCAGACAGGATACTGGGCTAGATGGACCTTTGGTCTGACCCAGTCTGGCCGTTCTTATGTTCTTTCCTTGTTTCCTAATTCAGGGTTAATCGTCAAGGAAGTCAGCTCATCCACATCTAGCTCTTCAGAAACGGTGGTGAGACTTCGTGGCCAAAGCAGCGACTCGCTACCACAGGTAGGCCCGTGTGGAGACTTGATACAGTTGGACCTACAGCAAATGACACGTCTTGAGTAGAGAAACACAAACCTGTCTGGAGGGGAAAACCCCAAACAACCGTGCAGTATCTTGCTCCAAACTCCTGTAGAATTTCTTTGTGTATCGGGTAAAATTCGGCTTTTGAGAGTTTAAAAAAAATCTATTTCCTTCTTGCAAGCCTGGGCCTTTAACAGCAGGCCACTTGGCAGGCCTTTTCGCACTGCATTTCTCACCCCCTCAGAAATGGGGAATGCTGGAATTCTGATGAGAACGTGAGATCAAATCCCCAGAACCCAATGGCTTTCCTCGCTTGGAATAAACTAATCCTATTTCCCGATGCTTTAGCCAAACCAAACCACAGCCCTTCTGAGGTAACTCCTCACTAATCTGGATCCTGAAAGGCCCCCACCAATTGCCATATTGGTAGTGAATGTCAGTGCCCACGAAAGTTTCCTTTGTCCAGAGGCAAACAGCAGCCCGGTCTCCTTATCACCCCAACACCGTCCACCTTTTTGCTTTGTGAGCATAGATGATTCCAAGGACCACAGCAGTATGGCTACCCTGGGAATGTCTGCTTGAGCTGAAAATTACACCTTCCGCTCCAGTATAGACAGACATACCCTGACAGTGCTCCACCTGGCTTGTTTTTTCTCCTGAACAACTGAGCAAGACTAAAAAGTATCAGGCTACGTCTTCACTACAGGGTTTTTGTGCAATAATGACCGTTTTTGCGCAAAAACCCACGAAGTGTCCACACTTCAAGCGTGTTTTTGAGCAAGAAAATTTACAGTAGAACGGCAGAACAGAGGGCTTTTTGCAGTATAAGTATACCTCTTTCTACGAGGAATAACTCCTTTTTGTGCAAGAGTTCTTGCGCAAAGATGTGTGTGTGGACGCTCAACAGGGGTTTCTTGTGCAAAAAAAGCCTATCAGAAAAAGCACAGGTGCTCTGATGGCCATTCTGTGAATGGCCATCAGAGCTTTCTTGCACAAGAGCATCCATGCAATGTGGACGTGCTCTTGTGCAAAAGCACATTGCCTTTGAGGTGCGCTTTTGTAGTGTGGACGCGCTTTTGCGCAAGAAATTTTTGCGGAAGATCTCTTCCGCAAAAAGTCTGCAGTGTAGGTTTAGCCTCAGAGGGGTGGCCGTGTTAGTCTGTAACTTTAAAAACAAGGAGTAGTCCTGTGACACCTTAGAGACTAACATATATATATATATATATATATATATATATATATATATATAGTGTCGTTAGCTTTTGTGGGTAAAACCCACTTCTTCAGATGAACTGGGAGCTGGAATGGAAATGACAGGAACCCAGAATTTGTAACATAAAAAAAAAGAGGGGGAAGTATCATGAGCTTTCGTGGGTAAAACCCACTTCATCAAATGTTTGTTAGCCTCTAAGAGTTTGTCTACACTACGGAGAGGATCGACGTTCCCACAGTCGATCTTCCAGGGTTTGAATTAGCAGATCTATTGAACTGAGAGGGTGCTAATTTGAACTGAGAGGGTGCTCCCATTGGTGCTGGTTGTCGTCCTCATGAAGAATAAGGGAAGTCGACTGAAATGTGTGCTCCCATCGACCTCCCGCTGTGTGGACGGCACCAAAATGCAATTTAAGCTACTTCGACTCCAGCTATGTAACTAACGAAGCTGGAGTTGCATATCTTGAGTCGACTTTCCCCTTAAGTGTAGACCACTGGTCACCAACCAGTCGATCGGGATCTACTGGTAGATCTTGGCACCTTTGACAGGTGATCCTGACTGGTTTGGCCGGCAGGCTATCAAGTGCTGGCACTTCATCTGCCCCTCTCAGCACTACCGTGCTGCTCCTGCCCTCTGCCTCGGAGGTGTCCCTCACCCCTGGGAGCCTCCTGCTTGCTGTGCAGGGCATGAGAAGAAGAGGAAGGGGGTGTGTAGTGATGTCAGGCCCCCCTCCCCCACCCTATCTCCACAGAGCAGAGGGGGGCAGGAATGGAGAGAGTTTGCTGGCTGCTTTTGGGAGTGGTGCAGGGCCAGGGTAGGAGTGAGCCGGCCTTAGCCCCCTGCACCACCACTTAGAAGCCACCTGTGGTAAGCGGTGCCCAGCTGGAGCCCACATTCCGAACCCCAGTCCTGAACCTCTCCTGCACCACGAACTCCTGCCCCCAGCTTGATAAAAGTGAGTGAGAATGGGGGGAGTGAGTGAGCAGGGGCAAGGCCTCGGAGAAGGGGTGGGAAGGAGGTGGGGCAAGGGTGTTTGGGTTTGAGGTAGATCTTGCATTGCACTCAAATTCAAAAAGTGATCTTATGCTTAAAAAGGTTGGAGAGCAAGTCTATAGCGCCACAGGACTCCTTGTTTCTGAACTAGATGAAGTCATCACAACTCTCCAAGACTTAGTTGTCCTTTGAAATCTACCCCCTTGAACTGGACATCTGGCCTCTTCTCTGTATTGGGTCCATACAAAAGCCTGTCTGTAAACACCTAAGGGGAGGTCTTGACTCCACTGAAGACAATGGGAGTTTTGCCAGTGGCTTGAGCAGAATCAGAATTTGACCCCGGAATCTTGCTGACTGCAATTTTTGCCTTTAAAAATCTCCCCCCCCCCCCCCCACCTTGATCCCTGGCCATGTTCACCATCTCTCCAAAAGTATATGGAATGTGCGAGTTATATTTAGAGTGAGCAAAGACTATCAACTGCATCATGGAGCTGTCTGGCTGCTGAGTCAGAGATGCTCCAGTGATGGAATTGTTAGATCAGTGACTGGGTCCTGCTTATGCTCTTCCTGTAATCATCTCTTTTGTACAGACCGTCTGTAGAAAACCAAAGACGTCCACCGACCGGCACAGCTTAAGCCTGGATGACATCCGGCTTTACCAGAAAGACTTCTTGCAGCTAGCAGACACTGCTCAGAGCTACACGTTTGGGTGTGGCCACGAACTGGACGAAGGAGGTCTCTATTGCAATGGCTGCTTGGCTCAGCGGTGTATCAACATCCAAGAAACTTTCCCGGTCAAAAGAACGAGCAAATACTTCTCTTTGGATCTGACCCATGATGAAGTCCCAGAGTTCGTTGTTTAAGCTCCATAGCTTTATTGCAGCAGGACTGGCTGCCTGCACTGTTAGAAAGACTTGGAACCTATTGGTGTTTCCTGGAAACATGTTTGGTGCCATATGTTTTATTTCTCCCTACGCATCTTGCTCTTTGCTTTTACAAATCAAGGCCTTGAATACCATTGCACTTTGAGTAATCCCCATAAAGTAGGGATAGAAATTGTGTGTGGCAGGACCAAGCCCTGTCTGAGTTAGTCAGAGAGAGAGAAATTCTCTGCCTTCTTTGGAAATAGTTTGTGCAAAACACTGATTTCTTAGCTCTGTTTGGAGAAGCACAACCTCATTTCTTTATTTAACCTAATCAAAGAGAATCCAAATTTTCTTATTCCTGCCTTGGGAAAACCCCTGACTCTGCTGGAGTTTGTCCTGTCTTTGGGGTTTGGTTTCTTTTGTTTTGAGGGGTGTTTGGGAGATTTTTCCCCTAACGATGCCATTGCCTCTTGTTGTATATCTGTTGCTTTAGCTTGTGTAGATGCGAAACAGAAAATATCGGTTTCTTTGTTGTGTTCTGTCAAGCCAAAGAAATGTAAATATCCTAAATGCCAGTATCAAGAAGGTGAGATTTAAGCAATAACCAGACGAGAAACTCTATGCATGTTCATAATACCGAGAAAAACGGCAAGTTAAGTTGCAGTTGACATATTGTGTGATACCAGGTCTTCCAAAAATTTACTTTGGAGTATAGTTCCAAATAGATCTTTTGTTCAGCATTCTGTAATGTTTACAAAAGTCAGGCTGATGTTACATGGGAAGTTAGAAAGCTTTCTAGATCTTTTTTTTTTTTTTTTTAAAGAAAAATTAGAAAGAACAGATCTTATATAATGTAGCAATAATATTTGCTGACCAAAGTACCTTAAATATGTATACTATACATATATAAATATATATAAGTATATATGTTTATATATGTTTTGATCTTTATAGACCCTTTTTTATTTTTGTTCTAAAATACTTTTATACAAAGAATAAGCTTCCTTCCTTTAATGATACGTATAGACAATCGTTTTTGTTTTTGTTTTCTGAGCACTAACCTTCTGGAAGGTGAAAAAAAATAGACTTTCTTGTTGCAAATACGTATGCAATTGCATTGCAAGCAAGACTATTTTCAGTTAGCAAAGTTTTGTTCTTATTTTAAACCAGCTTTTCATGCATCATTAAATACTTTACAATGTAAGTAGTTCTGATGAAAGGATGAAGATGTTCTCGCAGAAATGCAACAGGTGCAGCTTTCGAGATGGAGTGTCCGAACGCAATTAAAATGCACAGGAATGTCACAATCAGTAAATATGGAGGTAAAGCACTACAGCAACTAATATTTACAGCACAATGCCTTTTTAAATGAATATTTGTAATTAGGGATTTAGTACTTTACAGCCATAGTTTATCATATTTTGATATATTTTTTACCTGGAAACTTTTTATCTTAACAAAATGTTATTTTATAAATAAGGAGTGTGATATTTTTATAAGAAATGCAGGTGTGGTTTTGATAACCAAAAGGACTTTAGATTTTCGGTACAGGGCAATGTAATCAGTGTTATAGCTATATGGGAGACAGTATTATAGAGCAAATAATGAACACTGCAAAATTTGTTACAGCATTGCTGCTTGATACATTTTTGCTAGAAAATGGGCCAGATTTTCCATAACCACTGGCTACTTTTCCTCGCTCGGCTGCCAAGATTATGATGGCTTTATGTTGCCTGAGAGGGGAAGAGCATTCACAGCAATTTTGTCCATTACATATAACAACATTAGTGTCTGCATGGTGTGTAAGATACAGCCCAATGCTGCCGTGGTACTGCCTTGCCCATGTAGGGGGCAGTAAGGCCTCACTAGAGAGTAGGATTTGCTGGCACACAGCACCTCAGCGTATCCCTGGGGCCGAGCGTTTCTCCTCGCCTCTTTGGGAGCAATGGAGAGGTCCCGCATCGGTGGAACGCGGTTTTCCCTTCCGCACTGGCACGAGCCAAAGCAAGGAGCTAACTCGGCTGTGTGCAAAGTCACCGAACCTTAAACGTCCACCTTGCTGGTGCTGCAGGTTCTTCCTGCGCTACCGAGTAACACTGAGCTCCTGCACAGGTGATGTTCCCCTGCCGGAGAAGAGGTGGGATGTTCAGGTTCTAGGGTTGTATCGCTGGAGTTGACCACAGATGTATATCTGGATGGGTTTGAGATAAATATATACACGTGCACTCTAGAGATACATGCATACACCAGATAATATACACAGATCCATCACATTGCAGTTACCAGAGTCAAACTGTTAAAAATGGAAAGGAAAAGTTATTCTGGATTCATGGGGTCTGATTTATTGGGTTTTTTTTTTTCTTGACAACTGATTTGATAAGCCAAAGTTTCTGTGGTCAAAAGGAATGAAAAAAATATCTGCTCCTCTGTTAGTTAATTCCCCAGTGATGGGCATGCAATACATAAGGTTCCCCTCCGACCCCATCCCGATGTGTTTGTTGGCGGCAAACCTGTTTTCCTCGAGATGGTATGTGCTGCACATTCGTCAGGGCCAAACTGAGAGTTGTAAAGCATCCATATTATTGAAGAGACCCCAACCTGATATGAGCCCTGTTTATTTTAACCCAATAAATAACACAGGGGAAGGGATGTGATGAAAGGGTTAATTATGCAAATAGTGCTTTACGTAATTGAGAAAGCAGGCTACTTTCAGTCCAGATCCTGCAATCCAATCTGTACAAGACAGACCTTTTTGCAATCATGCGGAGTCCTAAAGTTGGTCTTGGGATGCTGTGAGGATCTGCTGCTATGAATTGAATTGTGGGATTGGGGCTTTTTGCTTTATCCTCCAACCAAAAAGAGTCTGAAATCATTCACATGATTCACAAACGTGGTGGTTTTGCTTAAGTTGTGTTCTAACTTGGATTCACAAGCAGTTAACTTACATGAACAGACAACATGGACCCATAATGAGAGACGTCATTGCTTTTGTCATAATACTCACAATTGTTGCAAGTCGATCTTTGTAATATGGGATAAAGTCAATTGAAAAGGCAGTACCTTGTATTCTACACTTTGTACTAGAAAGCTGTATGATCAAAAGTAATTTATTCTGCATCAGTTAGAAATCCCAAGATGGTCAGCATCCGGATCTGGTGTCTGTTGCCTTCTGACGTTTACATTGATGCGTTTGCAATAATGAGCTATATGCATGCACAAACTAAATAATCCTTTCTGTGAAAGGCTCTTCTTGTCAGGACAATACAAGCGAGGGAGTGCGTGTGTGAAAACATAGCGGAATTATTTTGTAACATTGAAGTTTGCGATGTGCCTTTCATGGTACAGTTAGAGGTTCCAATAAAGTCAACGTTTGCATTACTATGAGTCTTGGCAGTGCGAAAAAAATTCACTCATTGGTGAAGCTTCATGAACTCTTCAATGAGAGGATGGTGGAGAAACTATCCTCATGGATGAGACCAGAACTGAATGCAGGAGTCCAGTGTTGCAGCCCACGTTTTTAAAAGGAGGTTGAAAAAATAGGAGGGAGCAGAGAAGTTCCGCAAAAATTGAGGTCTCGAAAAATGCCTCACCGGAAGAAACTAAAAGAGCTCTGTCTCTTTCAGCATATCAAAAACAAGACTGAGAGGAGACCGGATTAGTAGGTAGTGATAAAAGTTCTGTAGTTGGTGTCATACAGGAGGTCAAACTAGATCACCATGGTCCCTTCTGGCCTTGGTATCTATGAAAATATTCAGCTCCACAGAGTTCTTCATTCCAGCAGAGAAAGGCAAAATAGGAACCAATGGCTGAAAGGTAAAGCCAGACAGATTAGAAATAAAGCCCAACTTTGGAATTGGGAGGGTGATTTGCCGTTGGAACAAACTACCAGGAGAAGTGATGGATTCTCCATCCTTTGGTGTCTTCAAGAGTGGATGTCCTTCTGGAAGAGACACTTGAACTAAAGACAAATAGTTGGGCTCCATCGAGGGTAACTGGGTGAAGTTCTCTAGTCCGTAGCACATGGGCGGTCAAAAGAGAGGATGTATTGGTCTCTTCTGATCTTAAAATTGGTGAGTTCTGCAAAATCCTTTGTTGGCTACATCTGTGTCATATTGAGCGTCTTTGCGTTAGGGATGTCATAGTGTAGTCAATTAAACAATTAACCAATAAGCAGATGCTTATCGGTTAATGCTATCGGCTATACGCATTTCCCACCCCCCTTTCTGCCAGTAAATATTTTAAAAGGCTGGCCAGCAACTTGGCTCAGTCCCAGCTTGCATCGGGTCCTGGGAGCTGTTCCCAGTGCGGCTCTACATAAAAAGTCGTTTAGGAGCTGAGGTGGGCAGGCAGCCCGGCTCACGCTGGGTCCAGGGAGCTACCCCCTTGTGGCTTTGCAAGCAGCAGGGATAGCTTTGGGAGCCTGGCTCCTAAATAGTGATAGAGATGCAGCCGTGTTAGTCTGGTGTAGCTGAAACAAGAGACAGAACTATGTAGCACTTTAAAGACTAACAAGATGGTTTATTAGGTGATGAGCTTTCGTGGGCCAGACCCACTTCCTCAGATCAGGAGGAAGTGGGTCTGGCCCACGAAAGCTCATCACCTAATAAACCATCTTGTTCGTCTTTAAAGTGCTACATAGTTCTGTCTTTTGTTTTGGCTCCTAAATGACTTTGTGCAGAGCCGCAGCAGGGGTAGCTGCCAGGACTGAGTGTTTGCAGTGCTAAACCTTACCGATTAATTGTATAGTCAAAATGTTTGTCAGCTACACGATTAACGAACTGCATGCTTATGATGTTAAAATCCCTACTTAGCATAGCTACTTCCTTTGGTTCCCAGAGTCCTCCTTCAGTAGGTCTGATCGTCCACTCTTGATGCCTGCAGGGTCAAGTCGAAGAGGAGGTAGGTTCCTTCAGACTGAACATAAATGACATTTCAGCCAATCAAACCTCTTATGCCAAAGCTGAGAGCTTCTGGGGCCTGATTTACTGAAGCACGGTTGCATCAGATAACGTTGGGGGGGAAGGATGACTTGCAGGTAGCACACTGTGTTACGTCATGTGATATTGGCCATTTGATTCAAGATCATAGAAATGTTTCCAGAGCAAAGTGTGTCTCCATTTAAGGCAGGGATGGGCAATAATTTTTGATGGGGGACTACTCCAAGAATTTGGAAATTAGTCAAGGGTTGTACTCTTACATATTAACGAGGACATGCGGGGCCTGGGAGGGAGTTTGGGTGAAGGAGGTGGTTGCAACTTGGGTTAGGAGACTGGGGTGGAGGCGTTTGGGCTGTGCCCTAGGGCAGGGGGAGGCTGTGACTTGGGGCAGGAGATTGGGGTGCAGGATCTGGGAGGTGATATGGGGGCAGGAGAGGGACAAAGGGTTTGAGTTATGTGGAGGAGGGGAGCAAAGCGTTGGGGTGCTCGAGACAGGCTCTGGCCAGGAGACTTACCTGCTTAGCTATCAGCCTTCCCAAGCAGACTGCCTGCCTGCCCATTTTCAGCACCAGCTGGCAGCTCAAGCAATAACAACGCCACTAACTCTCTTCCTCAGGAGATCTCCAAGCACTTCACAATCTGGAATGTGTATATCCTTGCAACTCCCCGCTCAGCAGGTCTTACTATGATCCCCATCGCACGGGGAGGGGGTGGGGGGACTGAATCACAGACAAAGTGACTTGCCCAAGGTCACACCAGAAGCCAGTGGCAGAAAAGGGAATTGAACTCAAAGCTGTGACCAGCTGCCCTGTGCTGGCTCTGCCCATTAATCCCTTTCCTCGTCCGCTCCCGGAGCCAGCACAGGCCCCAGCCTTTGTGGGCTGTGTGGACTTTGATCCCTATGGCCGTGTCAAGGGTTAGTTCCTGGTTAAAGAGCTGGGCCTGTGAGTGTGTGTGTTTTTAAAGAGAATGGGTCTCTAAGTGGGACCAGCGCTGGAGTTCTGCACAAGCTAAGCAAGCTACAGGTGAGGGCCTCAGATTATATGGGGCCTCTAAATGCAACTAACAACTAGTAATTTTGTGTCCCCTTGCCTACGTACCGGTATAGATGCAAATAGAAATCAAAAGTTTTGTCGGAATAATGCACTTTGTTGGTAATGCTGTGGGGCCTCTTGAACTTGACATAGTTTAGGGTCTTAATCCAGCCCTGCCTGTAGCAAAGACTCGCTGTCTCACCTGCGACAACCCCTGCCTGGGCTCGGCAGAGGGCAGGAGAAGAGGAGCTAAGAGAAGAGAGATTGTAGGAAAACAAGGGGCCATAACAACAAGGTCACGGCGGGGGCCATGGGAGAAGAGGACGGGAAGGTGCAGCCGGGCGGGGGTGGGGAGAAAGAACTGTACATCAGCCTGGTTTAAATAGCAGCTGGTGTGAGGAGGGGGGGCGGGTTTATGATTCTCCGGGGGTTGTTTTCCCCCTCAAGGTGGAGAGCAGCCCATCTGGCAGGACGGCCGCCTGCGCTCCATGGGGATTCACCTCCCAGTCACTCGGAGCTGAGGCAGGTTTGTGCCTCTGGGGCCCAACCCCCCTCCCCCCCCCCCCGTCGAGCAGGAAAGCTCCCCTGGAGTCAGGAGAGAGCCGCTGCTCGGTATCGCCTGAGGATCTGCTACTCCATGTTACTCTCTGGCTCCTGCAGCTTCTCCGCCGGGCAGGTACCAGCAGCTTGGCCAGGCTTCCCAGCCACGGGCTGGGCATGGTGCTGATGCGGGGCCATTAGCAAAAGTGCCTCTGAGAGCCGTTTCCCTGCGTGCCCCACAAACCAGCAGCTGGAGTCCCTGTAACTTGATCGAGCAGGGGCCACCGGTGGAGCTGGGGCAGCATCTGGCCCTTTCACGGCAGCAGGGCCGTTTGCCACAATCTCCTTGATCTCTGCTGCCTGGGAATTCCCCGGGGCCTATTTTCCTGGTGAGCCTGGTGGTGCCGTGCGCTGAGAGCAGCTCTCCGGGCGCCTCCCGGCCTGAGCATTCACCCCTCAGCTCCTGTGCCAGCAGCCCTCGTTCACCCCTTAGCTCCCGTGCCAGCCCAATGCGCTGCTGGCACGACCCGCTGGCCCGCAAGGGGGGCATCCGCTTGCAGCGCGGGGGGGAATTCCAGGCTCTGTCTGGTGATTTGCTGTATCTGCTGCTGGGCCTCCTTGCCCGAGTTCACTTTTCTCGTTGGCCCCCATCCGAACAAAAGGGGGCCGGGCACAAGGGCCCCGGCTCGGTCCTGCCTGCACCAGGAGTTCTCATAAAGGTGGGAGATACCCAAGCCAAATGGGGGAGGGGAGGGGAGAAAGGGGTGTGGACCTGCAGTAGCTTCAAGGCAGGGCCATTTGCGGGGAGCCAGTTCGCCCCTGCCCCCTTCCTGCATGGGGAGGGAGGCCATTAACCCTTAGCAACCAGCACGAGAACAGCACGTTCCTGGCTCTAGCGCTGGAAGGGTGAACCAGAGATCTCCTCTTGCCCAGGAGCCCAGCCCCTACCCCACTGTCACGGGAGTGAGCACTCAGGCCTGTGTTACTGAGAGGGGCTGAGCGGGAAGAAACCCCTTACAGCTGTGGCCTGGTTTTCGTTTGCCCAGCCCTCCTGTTGCTTGCTCCTTTACCCAGGGTTCCTTGTTGGGCTAGGCTGGCCAGCTCCATTGGCCTCTCTGTCCTGGGTCTGTGGGAACGGCAGCACCCAGGGAGCAGCAGAGCAGGCCTGCTCCGGCCCAGAGGCAGTCGCACAACCAGGCACCTTGTCAGAATCCCTGCTAATAGCGGGTCCCTTCTCTTGCAGGCTGGCTGCTCCCCCCCTTCCCCTAAGACGGGGAGAGAAAAGAGAGGGCTCTGATGCCATCTTGCGGTCCGAGGTGATCACAACAGCCCAACGCTGCTCCGTTCTGGGCCGGGCTGGGCCAAGCCAGGGCCATACACTGAAAGTCAGTGAGTTCTGCTCGCAGCTCAGCGCCCTTCTTTCTCCTCCTGCGGTTTGTGCCGCAGACTGAATTTTCCTCTGGGCTTGGACTCGCCCTGAGTCCAGCATCTAGGCCAATGTGGCCCTGAGCTTGGATGGAGCGTCCAGACATCCCTGGGGCCTTTTCTGCGGGTGGATAGAGTGCTGCCCCAGGGCTGCTCCAGCGAGTCACTCCTAGGCCCTGGGGCAGCAGACGAGTTGGGCAAGCCCAGTGCTAGCAGGACAAAGCCTGTTGCCCTTGGATGGAACAGCCTCGCTCCTCGGGGGCTCCCGGGCAGGCAGTGCGGCAAAGTGCCCTGAGCCCTGGAGACCCAGCTCCTTGGATTTCTGTGGGAGCAAGCGGAGACTCTAGAGCTGTCTGCAGGCATGAATGGTCCCAGCTTGGGGCAGGCTTTCAAAACTGGGGGCCTGGCCACGGGGGGAGCCCTGTGCTGTGGTTGCCCTCATCCCCAGATCCCTTAGACTGCCCTAGGTTGTCAGGCCGGGGTGGCCTAGAGATAGGTCAGCCGCCCTCCTGCTACCCCGGCACAGCCCCAGGGCAGAAGGCCTGTTGGGGCGGGAGGGTGCTGAGGACTCTAGGCTGGGAAGCAGCCCGTAGGCCACTGAGCACAGGTGAGCTGGGAGGACTTGTGAGAGGAGCAGGCACCCGCCAGCTCCCCAGGCGTGCCCGCCCGCCAGCCCTGGCTGCTGAAGCCGGCAGCAGGAGGTTCCCAGATTCCAGCTCAGAGCTCCGGGCTTGGTGCTCAGCGCGCGCTGCGATGGCCTGGCTCAAGAGCACGTAATGCCAGGGGTGGAGGGTATCTTAGGCAGGGGGAGGCATTGCCTTCCCAAACTGCCAGCTTGGCCTCGCCCAGACTCTGCCCCCTTTAAGCGTACTGGAGGCGGAGTGTTGCTGCCCCCAGCACCCATCCTCCCTTGGGTCGGGGAGTCTGGGATCGCACGCCGCCTGCCCTGTGGTGCTTGGGGGAGGGGCTACGGGGCTCGTCTCCTGTGGGGGGCGGAGCCTGGGAAGAAGGGGCGTGTTTAGGGGCTTGCCTCCCCCAGCTCAGCCTTCACCCACCACCCATGTGCAACGCCCTTCACAGCAGCACTGGGTGCTACACAGGCCTCTCCCTGCCCTGTGGTCAGCACACGCTCCAGCGCTCTGAGGACAGAGGGAACCTAATGCACTGGGTGCTACCCACTTCTCTTTGGTGCAAATTAGGGAGGTTTCAAGTGGATCCCCCTCCCCCGCTCTTTGCCAATGCTGGAGTGTCACTGAGTCAAGAATTTTAGGGGAGCCACAAAGGGGGAGGCATGTTCAGTCCCGCTTAGACTGCGAGGTGAGCCTGAAATGCAAATGAGGCCTGTATTAGTATGGGAAATATTTAAATTTCAATGTCAAGCAGAGCGGGGGGGGAAGGGGTATAAAAATAATCAGTCCCTTGCAAAGGAAAGGACTTCGTTTGTTCATGCACCTGACCTCAAACCTGGGGCCCACCCCCCTTCTTCCCTCTTAAGGACCAAATCCGGTGGCATTTGCTGCTGGTTCATCCCCCGAGCAGTGCGCTTGGGTAGCAGCTGCACGGAGCCCTGTCGCCGCCATCAACCATTTCTCTGAGGCTGTAATACTCTGTCTGCGTATGTGCCGAGGAAAGGGGGGTGTATCTGGCAAATGCTGGTTATTTAAGCTTCCAGTGGGTAATGCCCCATATGTGTTTCCTGGCCCCAGCAGTGCAGCCCCAACCAGAATGCCGATCTGGCTGTGGCTGGGCAAGCTGAGTATTTTGGCTGTTGTTTCCTGACTGTTGTTGCCTTGTCCTCACTCGGTGTGCCCCAGGAGCCAACAGAGTGGTGTAATGTCAAGGTAGGTAAGCCCTGGCCTAAATTACCGAGGGAGGCTGTAGAATCTCCATCACTGGAGATGTTTAAGAGCAGGTTGGACAGACATCTATCAGGGATGATCTAGAATTCAGTGGTTCCCAAACTTTTCAGCATCACACCTCCTTTTTGATTTCTGAGAAATCCTCACACCCCCGCCCCCCTCCATAAGAGGAAAACTTGTTGAGCCAAAAAAAAAAAGGAACTGACTGGGGCTGAAAAACAAAAATAGCAGCAAAACTTAGGGGAAGGGGATTAAGGGGGGAATCTGGGTCACCTTGCACCCTCCCTGGAATTTCTTTATGCCCCCCCAGTTTGGGAACCCATGATCTAGATGGTGCTTGGTCCTGCCGTGGGGGCAGGGGACTGGACTTGACCTCTTGAGGTCCCTTCCCGTTCTAGGATTGTCCGTTTTACCAAGCTTTTGAGGAGAACTGGGAGGTCTGAAGCATTGGTCATAGGCGCTGATGTTCTGTGTTGGCCCCTGGTCCTTCTAGTCCAGTGTACTGGCGTCAAGGCTGGCTGGTACCAGATGCAGGAATACTAGGCGGGGGAAGGCATTGCCCCTCCCGACCCACCAGCCTGCTGCTTAAAAAGGGAGAGCAATTAACCCCATGGAACTGGCCACTTTAAATGTGAAGAGAAATGTCGCTGGGCTGGTTTTAGTCCCTGACCGGGGGCGGGAGGGCAAACACCCCTTTGAGAGGGCAGCCCATCGCTCCCTCCTCAACTCCGTGCGGGGTTTGGGGACGATGCCTGCTCAGACCCTGTGCGGCTGCAGGGCACAAAGCTGACAGCCGTGGACAGGCCTCGTGAGACGCTGGCGAAGCAGTAGGCAGGCAGGGGAGTAATGGGCGCTGAGGCAGTGAGCCATTAGCCCATTTCAGACTGGCTGCTGGAGCTGATGAGCCCCCGGCCTGGGCGTGCGGCAACCTGCCAAAAATAGCCCCACGGGCAAGTCCACGCTGAAGTGGCTGCAGCACACCAGCCCCTGGGAGCTGGCCTGGGGTTGGCGACAGGCTTAGGAAGGCGAGAGCGCGTAGGTGAAACCCTGCGATGGGAGTGGGGAGGGAGGGTGCCCTGAGCCCCAGGAGAACCTGTCACCGATCTCTTCCCCGTCACACCACGTGGAAAGTCCGTTCGCACAAATCTAGGCCTTCCGCAGCAACGTCTAGCACCGACAAGCTCTCTGCCCTCCCCCTGAGGCCTTCTGACGGCTGCTCCCCCTGCCGGCGTCCCAAGGGCATTCAACCAAAGGGAGACGATAAATCAAGCCTGCAGGCAGGCCTGGCCAGGATATTTGGCTTCTGGTTCTTCAGAGGAGCTCTGGACAGGTCCCAGCCCGCCCCAAGCTTGCTGGGGCCCCAGAAGAAGCTCTCTGAGACAGGCTCCTCCTTTTTTAGGACAAAAGATCTGTGTTCCCTCTTCCTCGGGGCGGCTCAGCGACTTGTTCCCCACCCCCCCACCTCAGGGCTGCCCATGGCTCTACCGAGCGCTGCTTCCTCCTTCTAAGCTCCTCTTCCAGCCTTGGCATGGCTGGCAGATGTAGCAGAGTGGGGTGACTCCAGCCCCAAACAGCTCCTGCTCCCCTTTCGTGCTGGTGTGGGGTTTACCCACACACCCCACCCCCCATGCCTGAGCCAGCATCATTGCCTGGCCCAAGAGCGATGCTGCAGCCTGCTGTCCGGGATCCTGGAGGTACCAGAGCACGGGCCGCTTCCACACACATGACCATAGAACATCAGGAGGCAGGGCCAATTCCCCTCCCCCACGACTGTTCAGCCCTTGGCGTCACCCTCTGCCACCATGGATTGAAGCAGTGCTCATTTCCATTGTCTCACGGGGGGGTTCGGTGCAGCTGGGGGATGCCGTGGCTAACCAGGGAGGAAATCCAGCCCTGAGGGCAGGGATAGTGACTGGGGCGTGGACATAAATTGCCTAGGGCGGTTGTGGAATCTCCATCTCTGGAGATATTTAAGAGCAGGTTGGAGAGACACCTGTCAGGGATGGTCTAGACAGTGCTTGGTCTTGCTGTGAGGGCAGGGGACTGGACTCGATGACCTCTCGAGGTCCCTTCCAGTCCTAGTGTTCTATGATTCCAAGTCCCATTTGCCCAATTTCTCAGCTTCCTGCAGCCGTGGTTCTCCCGAGGCCATTGGCTTTCAGTTGGGCGCCACAACAGGGTCACGTAATCTGCCTCCCCATCCTGGTGAGGCTATACACTGTCTGAGCCATAAAGGAGGGTTCACTGTCTGCCCTAAGGCGCAGTGGCCATCTCACTTAGACAGTCTCAGACTCCCCCCTCTCCTTTCTGAGGTGGGCACCCACGTACAGAAGCAACCTGGGTGGAGAGCGGGTGGCCAATGGGCACGCAGGGTGCAGGAGGGAGTTCTGAGAGCAAGCGGTGGTGTGGTGGGAGGACTCAAGGTGTGGGTTAGAGGAAGCGGCAAAGGAGATGCTGAAGAGGTTGGTGTCAGAGGAGAGAGGTGGGCATGAGGGCAGAGGTGCGCTGGGGTTTGAAGGTGAGCAGGAGAGGGTAGAACTTGAGGCAAAAAGGCAAGAGCACTGGGGTTGGGGTTGGATTTTTTTCTTCGTGTTTTCTGTGTGTGCAATTTTTTGGTCAATATTAAAAAAAAAATGTGGAAAAGGTCAGCCGGCCGGCAGTGGAGGGAGTGGGAAGCAAGTGTGAAGAGGCAGCAAGAGCGGGGAGATGAAGGTGAAAGCCAGGGCCTGAGCGCCGGAGGGCAGGACTACACGTGCTGTAAGGGGATGACTGAGGGCTGCAGAGAAGAGCGGGGATGGATGGATTGGAGAGCACCGGAGGATGGAGCCCTGGGCTGCAGGAGATGGGGAGGGAGATGTTAAAAGAGGTACGGCAGCATCCTGAGGTGGAGAGCACTCCTGTAACTCCCATCATGCAATGTGCAGCGCAGGCGGGGGGAGACGAGACCCACGGTGCATCGGGGCGACGTAGTCCTGTGAGCTCAGCCCGCCAAGGAGAAAGGGTGCGGCGGGGAGCTGTGGTACATCTCCCACAAGCAGGGCAGCCCCGCCGGAACAGCTGGTGTCCTGTGGAATATTTCCGGTGGTGGTAAGTGGAGATTTTGTTTCTGTTATTCCCAGTGGAAAATCAAAACCTGCTGGAAATGACGCGTTCTATCAAAAAAAAATCACGTGGCTGGAAAATTCCCAGCCCCCCCCTAGCCCCAGGGAAGGGTCTCAGGCCTGCGGCTTGTCATAAGGTGAGGGCCTGGAACATAAGCCCTTGTACCACGGGCCTGGTGCACAGCCTGAGGCCTAGGTAAAAGTGGTCTCACTGGACCGCTTGTACTAGCAGAACTGTAGACTCTGAGGGAGCTGGAGATGGGGCTTCATTAGACAATGAACCTGGCCTGGAGCTGCCCCACCATGTCTGACTGTGCTCTTGGGGGGGCTCTCCCTCTGCTGTGCTGGTTATCTGTGCAGCGCCAGTGCAACACGCATGCAGGTAGATGGTCATCGTTGGCAGAGCCGGGTACCCAGAGCGCCACAGGACGGTTGGGGGTGGTCACCGCAGGCCCCCAGTGGCTGCGTCAACTGTCCAATGGGTGGGACCCAGGGGGTTACCTGGGGCCTGGCGCCACCTTCCCCCACACTCACCACAGCAGCGGGAGACAGAGCAGCCCGGCCGCCTCCTCCCTTCCGCCCTGGCCTGCCCGGCCCGCTGTGCTGCCGCAGCAGGACACAGAGCGCCCGGCCCCAGGGCACTCCCTTTCCCGCCGCTCCAATGGAGCAGAGTGCAGCTGGCTGGGAGGGAGCGGCACGGTGGAACAGAGTGGGGCAGGCTGCCAGCCACTCTGGCTCCCACTGCCATGGGAAGTGCAAGGGAAGCGGAGCTGCCCCCCCCCCGCCCGGCCCCCGGTAATCCCTGGCTTGTCAGGTGCGGGAGAGGGAAAGGAGTGGAGCAGGAGTAGGACTTGGGAGAAGGGATGGAGCAGGGCCTGTAGCAGGGGGGCTGCCCCAGGCCCTGCACCCCACCCGGATGGCCCTGAAATTACCTCCCACGACACCCAAGGGGTGAATTTTGACCACACAGCACAAGCCGGGACAGACCCATGTCTCTGTCTTTGGAGGACAAAGAGCCATGCGTGGGTGAGACCGCGCCTGGGCTCCATGCTACATGCAGTGGCCCAGACAGGCTCCTGGTACAGGCGACCCCTGCACTTACAACCTAATTGGTTCCTGGAGAACTGTCATAAGTCGAGCCGTTGTAAGTCGAACCCTTATTTCCCATAGGCACCATGTTATAAATGGTGGTTCCGTTCCTGGAAACCCATTTCATACCCTAAAAATACCAAAATTGACGATGGAAATGGAGGAAAACTAAACTAAATAGTTCAAATAATGCACAAAAATAACTAAAAAGGGAAGACCGATGTGGCGGAGACGCATGCAGTTCAAGCAGCAGCTGCAGGCTGGTGCGTCTGACTAACTTTGTATGTGTCCTGTTTTGGGACGACGCGTGGAGTCTGCGTCGTGCACCGTCGTAAATGCGAGATGTGGACATAAATTGGGGGTTTTTAGGAGCTATCTCGCATGACACAATTGGTTGTAAATGCGGGGGGGGGGGTCGTAAATGGGGCAGTTGTAAGTCGGGAGTCACCTGTATTGTGATAAACGCACATTACGCACCCCAAAGCGGGGGTGGGGAACCGTTTTTGGGTCGGGGGCCACTGACCCACAGAAAAATCAGTCGGGGGCCACATACAAGTGAGCAGTGGGAAAAAAACCTCAGTGTGGGACCCGACTGAGGAGAAAGACTTTCCCCACATTCCCCTCACACCCCAGAGCCTAGAAGGGGCACAACCTAGTAGATTTTGTGTGCTCCAGCCCCTGGCAGGGGGGGCAGCAGCAGGGCTGGGGTACCAGGGTGGGCTCCCCAATGCTGGTGAGCCTTGGGGGGCTGGATCCAGGCAAGCCAGGGGCCGGAGGTTCCCCACCCCTGCCCTAGAGCACACCAGGGCAACAAGAGTGAGACCGACTGAGCCATCTCCTGCTGGGACTGTTTAATTGGCTCCAAGTACGGACACTAGACACCTGGTGCCCCTTTGCCTTGGGTTCTTCTCAGGCCCCTCCTGTGGGTTGGGGGGCAGTGATACAAGCATCACACACACGCGCTGCTCAAATGCCACACCCCACACGGGACCAGCCAGGGTCCCCATGGGCTCTGCCCCCCCCCCCCCCATCTCGACAAGCAGGCGCTTTTGCAATGGGCCAGGCGGCTCTGAGGTAAGATGTGCTGCAGCCTGAGCTGGATTTGCAGCGTTCAGGTGCCTTTTCCGCCTCCTGGTGCCTTGTCCCAGCCCTCCCCAGGCCCTGGGGCAGACAGCTGCCCCTGCTGTGAGGAGATTCAGGTGGAGGCCTGGTGCCTGGCCATGGCCTGCTGCTAGCCAGCAGGGTCACTCTTGCTGCGCGCTGGAGGAGGGGGGCAGATCAAAGCAGGAGAATGTCATTGCTATTCACTCCCGCCTACATGAGATTTGCCTGGCTGGTTCCAGGGGCCAGACTGAGCGGGTTTAAATGGTTTGTGACTGGCGGGCCCATTACTCTCCTTGCAGCAGCTGAGCGAGGCTGTGTTCCCCTGGGAATCCCAGGCATTAACACTGAAGCCGGGTTATTTCTCACGCCTCCTTCCTGTAGCAAACAGCTCCCTTTATTACCAGCCGCCCCCACACCAGAGCGAAATGGCCTGAGAATTCAGAGGTGCTCCCGGCCTGGCTATTTGCACAGAGCCCAGCTCCCGCTGCTACTTACGTTCGTCCTTAGCCTGCCCCTTGGCAACTATGCTCACTTTCTGGCTAGCCTTGCTGCCCACCCACTGTGAACGCTGCTTCCAGGAGCCAAGTCTTGCCTCGTTTTGCCCCATCACATCACGACCATGTGTCCCTCCGCTAGCTGTCGGATACACAAGTTCCTTGCCTATGAAGCCCGTACCATTCCATCCCGCCTTCTCTGTGCCATCGGCTGGTTTGCGAGGCCATCCACACCGGCCTTCATCCTGGTTCTTTGCATTAGGGGCTTCAACCACCTGCCTGTCCATTTCTCCCCTAGCACCACTCTGACCATCTCCCTCCCGCACAAAACAGCCCCGAGCAGAGAGCTGGCTGCAGCCTTGGGGCAGGCTTCTGCTTGTGTGCTGTTATGTGGCTGCAAAGTTATGAATGGCATTAAGCATATTTAGTTAACACGAGTGCTCCTTGCCTGGACACTGTAGGCCCAGAGGTCCCCTGCTGCAGGCCTCAGGATCCTGCCACACTCACCCCACGTAAGCAGCAGTGGAGAGGTCCTCCAAGCAGGCTAGAGTGGCTTCAGGGGAAGCCTCCAATCAGGGCCCAGGAGGGCCTATAAAAAGGAGCTACAGAGGTGGAGACAGTGCAGTTCCTGGCTAGAGTTGAAGGAGTATGGATGGCTGAAGGAACAGCCCAGTGCTAGTAGGGACCCCGGGAACAAGGAAAACTGCTGACTGGCTACTGGGCCTGAGGTTAAGGGAAGTAGCCCATAGAACTGAAGACAGTTTTACTAAAGGGACATGAAAGTGAGTGGCTGTTATTATTAGGCTTCCGGGGCTGGGACCCGGAGTAGAGGTGGGACCACGTACCCCTACATAACCATTGGGGAAGGGCCTACAATTGCTTTAGTTTTGTGGCCATTGTAATATCCCCTGGCCAAACCGTCTTGGAAAACTTGTCCGCTCAGCCACTAAATCTAGTCAGTCACCCTTCACTGTAATGAGAAAACTGTTACTTTACTCTCAGTGTTCCCCCCACGGCAAACCAATGAGTGGAATTCTGCCTGGCTGCTTGATCAGCTGTGCTACTGGGAGGGGCTCTGTGGTACAAATCCCGGTTCCAAACCCTGGGACACAGAGACACGCTGGTGGGTTGCCATTCTGTGTCAGCAACTCCTGTCATGTCTGACCAACTCACTACCCCCAACACACCGTTGTCATGATATATACCCAGAAGGTGACATGTAATATCCCATTAGAAAGCAAATAACTCATTGAGCATCAATATTCTTGGGTGGTGTAGGTACAGGTAGAGTGCAAAGAGTTATGGCTAAAGTAGTTTGGCAAGCAATATTTATGACCTGCCACCCCTAGCCTAGACAAAAGAATGTGTATGTGGTTGTCTGGCTAGGTTGGCTGTCACACAGAGACAAGGAAGGTACATTTATTTGGAAGGTAAATAAAGCTAGGAAGCAGGAGAGAAAACAGCCTGGCTTCTATACCTCAGCCGGAGAGAGAAACTTCTCTGGGGATACACTTCAGAAGAATACAATGCAAAATGTTTACTGGGCTATAAAGACCGGGGGAGGGCTGAACTTCAAATGATAAACAACTGAATCTGTTGCTCGTGTACAACATCACAAGTGTTTCAAGAAGGTCTTTTCTGCAACGCAGTGGTGATTCGTATCATTGTGAACGGTCTCTGTTAACACTATATGAGGAATAATGGATACTCACTGATACTGTGCTGTGACCCACATAAGGAGAGCCAGGCTTGCTCTGAGACAGAATTGAAGGCAGCTACCTACCTCTCTCCTGTGATTATGGGATCACAAAAAAAGGAAGACCCATTTACATATGAATCAGCTGGGTGACAGGAAATCAGCAGGAAGGAGAGAACAGTAGGAAACCTTCCTTCCTCTTGTTGCAAGGTCAATGAACTTGGGGAGACAGAAACAGAAAGCCATTTGGGTATCCATCACTTGGCAAAGTCCAAGGCGGGCGATCTTGAAATCACAGACTCATGGACAAGAACATAAAAACGGCCACATCAGCTCAGACCAAAGGTCCATCCAGCCCAGTGTCCTGTCTTCCAACAGTGGCCAATGCCAGGTGCCCCAGAGGGAGTGAACAGAATAGGGAATCATCCAGTGATCCCTCTCCTGTCAAGTGATCCATTCCCAACTTCTGGCAGTCAGCATAGGCAGCAAGTAATATGGACCTATGGTGCCACCGCACCAGGAATAGTCCTGGCCCAGGGCTAGGCTGCAGCACAATTTGATGCCTGCTGTAGGGATGTAAAAGTGTAACCGTTTAAACCGTTAGCCGATAGGCATCAGAGCCTTAGACAGGTGGGCAGGGAAGCGGGGAGTTTGACTGGGGGATGGCTGCGGGCCCTGGCCATTCATGGCACCACCAAAATTTCTGCCCACCTCCTGCAGTCAGAAGCTAGGGATTCTGTCCCTGTCCAACCTGGCTAGTAGCCCTTGATGGACCTAGCCTCTGGGAACTAAATATAGGTAAGAAACCGGCCAGGCAATGACGGGCACTTGCTGAAATGAAGGTTTAGTCGTAGAAGTTGTATTCGCTTGCCACCTTTTGTCTCTGTGCTCCTCAGAGTATGTAGCACTTCATCCTGGGTCCTTTTGGGACATATACTTTGCCTACGGACAAATTCAATTTGGTGCTTGAAATGAGTGTTTATCGATGCCAGTTAAATCGATGAGCCTGAGGTGCATCGTCTCGGTAAAGGAGACTCACGCTCAACCACTTGTGTGAGTGATCCAGGAGGGAGCTGGGAGCAGCACCCAGGTTGGAGATACCGCAGGGACGCACATGCCAGCGACTATGGAGAGTAAGCAGCCGGAGCTCTTACCCCGCTGCATTGTGGGTGGTGGCTGTGGGAACCCTTGTGGCATTTTAAGTCACCCCAGGGTGGCAGGCAGAGCCAAGAGACACACAGGGGGAGCGAGCTGGGAAAGCAGGTGAGCAATCCCAGGAGCCAGTCCTGGAGGGGGGGTGTCCCCAGATAAGTGTGGCACCCCCACTGCTTCCCCCCACACCCCCTTGTGTGCCCTATACCTTCCAGAGCCTCTGGGTTCTCTGGGGCACTCGAGAGGCGGAGTTCCTGGTTTGTTACCTGGGAGGCACGGGTGGGCTGGCAGTTTGTTTTCTCGTAAGTGAAAGGCATCAGTGTCCCCTTGATTTCTCCAGCCCACTGCATGGTTCTTCCCTTGCTGCTTTGCTAATCCTAGCAGCCAATGGCACGATGGCAAAGGACTTCCCCTTATAAAGCAGAAGAGAAGGCCGGCCAGTTAAGCATAAACTGAAAGCATGTGGGCATGCACAAATAAGAATAAACGTTTTTGAAAGATAATTGGCATTGGAATAAGACAACCACAGAGGGGTCTTTGGAGTAGAAGGGATCTTTGGAGCATGCTGAGGCAAATATTTACGCTTTAGAAGGGATATGGAAAAGGAGAGGTTTGTTTCTGTTGAGCTTCTGCTTTGACTGCTTTGTCTACACTGCCACGCTATTTCAGATACCAGAGTATCCCAAAATAGCTATCCTACGTCTTCACAGCAAGCCTGTTATTTTGGGCTCATTCTATGAGGAGTAAAGGCGTTTTGGAATAGCACTTTATTTCAAAATGTGGTGCTGTGTAGACAGCACCAAATGATGAAATAAGCTATTTTGAAATAGCATCGAAATAAGATACGCACTTTCAGCGACACAAATCTTATTTCGAGTTGCGGTGCAGTGTAGGCACACCCTTTATAATTGTGAGGTGAGCGCCTGCAAAATTCATCTGGTTTGTTTTATACTGTAGCAATAGCAGGTTTTTTACTGGAGAACTCCTAAGAGGACTACAGAACTGAAGCAAGACTTGTCTCCGCCTTCAGAGCTTTTCTCCCAACTGACTGTCAGGAGTTTGAATTATATAGAAGTTAACCAGAAACTCTTTGGGCATGTCTACACAGCAGGGCTAAAGCCAAAATAAACTACTCCATTTGAGCTTAAGTAAAAATAGCTTATTTTGGCTTTTGGCAATGTCTACACAGCAGGAAGTTTGAGAGAGAGCACTCTTCCTCTGACTTCCCTTACTCCTCGTAAAATGAGGGTTACAGGAGTCACTGTAAGAAGATCTCCAGCTCGACGTTATTTTGACCTTATGTCAAAATAACTGCTTGTAGACACGGACTATGTTATTTTGGAATAACGTCTGTTATTCCGAAATAACACTGTTGTGTACACGTACCCTTTGGGTTTTGTTCCCCAAAATGCCTTCCCCCGCTCAGTTGTTTAAGTTTCAGTTTCTTGTACATAGAATCATAGAATCCTAGGGCTAGAAGAGACCTCAGGAGCCATCGAGTCCAGTCCCCTGCCCAGAGCAGGACCAATCCCAACTCAATCATCCCAGCCAGGGCTTTGTCAAGCCAAGATTTAAAAACTTCTAGGGATGGAGATTCCACCACCTCCCTAGGTAACCCATCCCAGTGCTCCCCCACCCTCCTAGGGAAATAGTTTTTCCTAATATCCAACCTACATCTCCACCACTGTAACTTGAGACCATTGCTCCTTGTTCTGTCATCCGTCACTACTGTGAACAGCCTCTCTCCATCCTCTTTGGAACCTTCCTTCGGGAAGTTGAAGGCTGCTATCCAATCCCCCCTCACTCTTCTCTTCTTAAGACTAAATAAGCCCAAATCCCTCAGCCTCTACTCATAGGTCCTATGCTCCAGCCCCCTAATCATTTTAGTTGCCCTCTGCTGGACCCTCGCCAGTGCGTCTACATCCTTTCTATAGTGGAGGGCCCAGAACTGGATGCAAAACTCCAAATGTGGCCTCACCAGAGCCGAATAAAGGGGAATAATCACTTCTCTAGATCTGCTGGCAATGCTCCTCCTAATGCACCCTAATATTCCATTTGCCTTCTTGGCTACAAGGGCACACTGTTGACTCATATCCAGCTTCTCATCCACTGTAATCCCCAGGTCCTTTTCTGCCAAACTGCTACTTAGCTAGTTGGTCCCTATCTTGTAACAATGCTTGGGATTCTTCCGTCCCAAGTGCAGGACCCTGCACTTGTCCTTGTTGCACCTCATCAGATTTCTTTTGGCCCAATCCTCTAATCTGGCTAGGTCACTCCGGACCCCTATCCCTACCCTCCAACGTATCTACCCTGCCCCTAGCTTAGTGTCATCTGCGAACTTGCTGAGGGTGCAATCCATCCCCTCATCCAGGTCATTAATAAAGATGTCAGCCCTAGAACCAATCCTTGGGACACTCCACCTGAAACCGACCACTAGCCTGACATTGAGCCGTTGATCACTACCCGTTGGGCCCGACAGTCTAGCCAGCTTTCTATCCACTTTACAGTCCATTTATCTAATCCATACTCCCTTAACTTGCTGGCTAGAATATTGTGGGAGACCATATCAAAAGCTTTGCTAAAGTCAAGGTAGATCACATCCACTGACTTCCCCATGTCGACAGAGCCAGTTACCTCATCACAGAAGCTAATCAGATTGGTCAGGCATGACTTGCCCTTGGTGAATCCATGTTGACTATTCCTGATCACTTTCCCCTCTTCCAAGTGCTTCATAATGGATTCCTTGAGGATCCCCTCCATGATTTTTCTGGGGACTCAGGTAAGACTGACTGGTCTGTAGTCCCCTGGATTGGCCTTCTTCCCTTTTTTAAAGATGGGCACTACATTTGCCTTTTTCCAATCATCCGGGATCTCTCCCAATCTCCATGAGTTTTCAAAGATAATGGCCAAAGGCTCTGCAATGACATTTGCCAACTCCCTCAGTACCCTCGGATGCATTAAATCCAGACCCATGGATTTGTGTATGTCTAGCTTTTCTAAATAGTTCTTAACCTTTTTTTTCTCCACCGAGGGCTGCCCACCTCCTTCCCATACTGCGTTGTCTAGTGCAGTAGTATGGGAGCTGACCTTGAGCAATAAGTACTTCAGCTTTCCCCACATCATCTGTCACTAGGTTACCTCTCTCATCCAGTAAGAGCCCCACACCCTCTCTGATCACCCTCTTATTGCTAATGTACCTGTAGAAACCTTTCTTGTTCCCCTTCACATCCCTTGCTAGCTGCAATTCCAACTGCACTTTCGCCTTTCTGATTACTCCCCTGCATTCTCCAGCAATATATTTATACTCCTCCCTAGTCATCTGTCCAAGTTTCCACTTCTTGTAAGCTTCCTTTCTGTGTTTAAGCTGACCAAAGTCAGCCAATCTGGTTACCTACCATATTTGCTTTTCTTACTGTGCATTGGGATGGTTTTTCCCTTTGCCTTTAATAAGGCTTCTTTAAAATACTGCCAGCTCTCCTGGACTCCTTTCCCCTTCATGTTAGCATCCCAGGGGATCCTGCCCATCAGTTCTCTGAGGGAGTCAAAGTCTGCTCTTCTGAAGTCCATGGTGTGTGTTTTGCTACTCTCATTTCTTCTTTTTGTCAGGATCCTGAAATCTACCATCTCATGATCACTACTGCCCGGATTGCCACCCACATCTACTTCCCCTACTAGTTCCTCCCTGTTTGTGAGCAGCAGGTCAAACTGTGCATGGCCCCTGGTCGGTTCCTTCAGCACTTGTACCAGGAAGTTATCCCCAAGATTCTCCAAACATTTCCTGGATTGTCTCCCAACAGATGTCATAATTCTGTAGAGCAGCGTTTCCCAATTTTATTTGGCCACGGAACCCTTTTAAACTTGGAAAAATTTCAAGTTTAAAATAGCTGGGGGCGGGGGGAGCGGGTGGAATTTTTAGCAAAAAAAAAAAAAAGGGCAGGAAACCAGAGAAGGCTCCTCTCCATCCCCTTAACGGGGGGGGGGGGGGAGAGATTGAGTTCTCGCGGAACTCTTACTTTCACCATTTGGGAAACACTGCCGTTGAGAATCTTAGCAAAATCACAATAAATTGGACTTGCTTTTTCTAATGTGGCAAGTAGCCCCCACGCACTTAAAAAAAAAGAAAACACATTTTTCTGCATTACAAAGAAACTAATGCTTTGAAATAGAATTAGCTTACATTAAGATGAGGGAGGTGGGAATTTTACGGTCCTTTTAAAAGTCCATAACTTTTTCTCCAAAATTTAAATATTGTTCTCTGAAAGCATCCACTCAGTATGCAGCATCAGTCAAAAAAGCAAATAGAATGTTGGGAGTCATTAAAAAAGGGATAGAGAATAAGACAGAGACTATCTTAGTGCCTCTATATAAAACCATGGTATGCCCACATTTTGAATACTGCGTACAGATGTGGTTGCTTCGTCTCAAAAAAGATATATTGGCATTGGAAAAGATTCCGAAAAGGGCAACAAAAATGATGAGGGGTTTGGAACGGGTCCCATAGGAAGAGAGATTAAAAAGACTTGGACTTTTCAGCTTAGAGAAGAGGAGACTAAGTGGGGGGATATGATAGAGGTCTATAAAATCGTGACTGGTGTGGAAAAAGTGACTAAGGAAAAGTTATTTACTTATTCCCACAATATAAGAACTAGGGGTCACCAAATGATATTAAAAGGCAGCAGATTTAAAACAAACAAAAGGAAGTTTTTCTTCACTCAGCACAGTCATCCTCTGGAACGCCTTGCCAGAGGATGTGGTGAAAGATAGGACTTTAACAGGGTTCAAAAAAGAGCTAGATGGATTCATGGTCCATCCATGGCTATTAGCCAGGATGGGTAGGAATGGTGTCCCTAGCCTCTCTTTCTGTGGAGGTGGGTGATGGGGGGGTGGGATCAAGTGAGAATTACCTGTTGTGTTCCCTCCCTCTGGGGCATCTAGGTGGCTGGAAGCATTCTGTTATCTAGCTACTGCCTGCGTGGGAGGCAGATTACCTGTGCTGACAGGAGAACCCTTCCTGATGGTATAGGTAGCATCTCCACTGATGCGTTACCGTGGCGCTGCTGCAGTTCAAGTGTAGCCAAGGCCCTAGGCCCCGTGTGGCCCTGGGACAAAACCCGTTGTGAATCCTTGTTTCTGAGTCATGCTCGCTTAGGCTGCAACCGCTCATGAGCAGGGTGAGGGGCACAGCCTTAGCCCTGGGGTGGCAACAGGCAGTGTTGCAAAGACAAATGAAGAGGCAGCGTTAGCTGCAGTCCTCCACTCCCCAGTGGAGTTGTTAGGTCCTGGGCTCACTGGTGGAAGCGCAGCGCGTGGCAGGGCAGAAGCGGCAGTCAGTGGCCAGCAGCCACAGAGGGGGCCACGGGGCAGCAGCAGTGAGCCAGGGGCAGAGGTAGAGCCATGGGAGCAGCACCTCTGAATTCTGGGACACCCATGGCGAGGGGGGAAAGCGGAGTGCTGCGTTAAAGGACATTGGTCCATGTAGAACTTAAGTGACATGTTCCTCTTTCCTGCTGCGGCTTTATACAGACGGCTGGAGAGGCACAAAGGAAAACTGGAGGAGGAGGGGAAGAAAGCCAGGTTTAGCTCATTTTACAATGTCGAGTTTGATTTCAAAGCAGCTCTCATGACGAGCGGGAGGTGCTGCCCCTTCTTCGGCTTTGGTTAGATTATTGGCCCGCTCGGAGGCTGTGGAATCGGGTTCTGACTGGAAACATTTATGAAAGTCATCCGTCTGGCAGTTATACGGACCCCACCTATGACATCCCGATGGGTGGCTATGGCAGTCACACTAGGGCAGGAGGGGCCACTTCACAAATGTTGGTTGTGGTCACGGGCCGGGCGGGACCTCAGGCAGAAGGGGACGGTTCCCTCTAGGCACTGCACGCCCCTGGCGGGGGGAGGGAGTCGCCAGCTGTTTTGAAAAGCAAATGACTTTGCATGCTCCCCTGTCGCCACGTCTCAGTTGGCCTGGGGGGCGGGGGAGCGGCAAGGTGGCTGCAGGCCAGATCAAACGGCTTGGCGGCCTGGATTCAGCCCACGGGCCGTATCTTGCCCACCCCTGCACTAGGGCCATTAAATGCAATAAATCTAGCATCAGCCTCTTCTCAGTTGGTACTGAGCAATACTGGGGATAGTATATAAGGGCTTGTCCTCCTGCTTCAGAAGTGCAAGCCCTTCCCTCCTGAGCTAATGGAGAGTCGCCATTAGCTGCTGGAAATAGAGGGTCTATGACACAGATGCTTGTGAACCCTTTCAACTGTAATGCACAATCGGCTGAAAGGAAAAAATCACAGGAAAAACGCTGGTTATAAATAAGGTGGGTGTCCAAGGCTTCCAATCTGGTGGAATCAGTCACCAAAAACAAAAAGGCATCTGTGCAATTGTCCTGTCATCTGTCCAATATGCCTGGCAAAGGTATTTCCCCCTGCCTCACCTATCCAGGCTCCTCATCATCCCCGAAAAGGACCCCCGCCCCCTAACTTGTACGGAGAGAGATTGACAATGAAAATGTGTTTTTCCTTCTCGCGAATGAGGGGAAATAGGATTGATTACAGGGTTTTGGACAGTTTTTGTGGGGGCTTTTTGTTTGTGATTTTTTTTTTTTAATTACTGCCTGCTTTGTGTTGCACAAAAGCTGACCTCATCCATTGCATTTGCATGGCAACATAGGAAATCAGTCATTCAGGGTTGCCATGGTAACCAGAGGGGAAACCCGTGTTATCACCGTCCATTGCCTCCTTTCCAGGAAACGCGCAGAAATTCTAGACAAATGCAAGAAGCACATAGGGCGGGGGTTGAAAGTTCTTGCGAAATGCCCTGGCGAGACAAGCTGATCGTAGCATGTGTTTATGCAGAGTTAACTCACAGTATTGCAAAGGATAGCTCTCCCTGAAAGGCGCTTCTCCTAAGCCAGTGGTTCTCAAAGCGTGGTCTGTGCACCTCTTGTGGGCTGCGACCATCTTGCAGGTGGGCCATGGGCTCAGGGCTTCTCTCCCCCCCCGGGCAGAGAGCCTGTGCTGATGCTCCAGCCCCATGCCCCCCTTGCCCTCATGAGGTTGAAGTGCCAGCGTCGGCTTCCTGTTCCGGGGGAGAGGAGGGTGAGCCTCGCGGGCTGGATCCGGCTTGCAGAAGAAGGAAGCAACCCTGCATGCTGTCCCTCCCCCACCCTCAGCTAGGGGAACAGCACCACAGGAAACCACTCGCCTGCTGCTCCGATTGGCCAGAATCATGGTCAATGGGAGCAGCGGGGTGCGTGGGTCTGGGTGGGAGGCACGGAGCCAGGTAAGTGCTCCCTACAACTCTCTGTCCCAGACTCTGCACCCCCCCCCCCCCGTACCCATTCTGTCATCACGAGGGGTTGGCTGGTGGTCTGTGTTAAGCGGCGTGGGCCGTGGGCCAACAAGTTTGAGAACCAGCGTCCTAAACCCCAGGCCCATGTGAATACACTGTCACAATGTTTGGCATGGAACTGAAAAGGTGCAGGTTTCCCTTTCATGCTCAGGCAAAGCCATAGGGTGCAAAAATCGTAGCAACAGTAGGCAGCAGATCTAGAATACAAAAGCAGTCTGCCTGGCTGCTGTACGTTGTCCTAGTGCCATGGACTTCAATGGCACTACCCCGATTTACACCACAAGTTGCACATACGGTCCTCCGACCATTAAGGGCGGGAAAAACCCTTTCTATTTAACCAACTGAAAAATCAGCCCCCAAACACACTGCTCCTTGGTTCTGGGCTGCTACCGGAGGTCTGTTTGCTGGCATATAAGAAGTTCCAGAAATCATAGCAGGGAAGGGAAGTCTTGTGGTTAACAAAATGGAGAGGGAGTCGATTTGGGTTCTATTTATTGTCTCTGTTCCTTCTGTTTCTTTGTGCATGCTACTCAGTGCTTAATTTGTGCCAGGGCTTGAAAGGGCGGGGCCAGGGAAAGCCAGCCCTCCATACCACCCGGATCACGGCACCCCACTCCAGCCCTTGGCATGCCATGTAGCTCTCCAGCAGCAATTTATTGGGCTCCGGGCTCCAGATGCCATCACTGATGCAATAGCAGCGCCGGGACCCTTAGGCCTCTGAACCCTCAGGCACCAAGGTAATTGACCCCCATTGGCAGGCCTGGCCCTGGCACCTCTAGGCTGGGCCGTTCACAGCCCCAGCACCTCTGAGTTCACCCTGTCAGTTATGAAAGTTAAAAAAAAAATTCCTTGAGCCCCGGCATCTCTTTCATTACAAATTGAGCACTGACATTACATATCCTCCCTCTCTGTAAGAGGGGGGTGAATAATACTCACCCACTTCCATGCTGCTTAATGACCCCTTGGGCCATTAAGCATGTGAAGTGCTTTGAGTTGCCTAAGTGAAAAAGCTCCGTCCAAAAAGCCTTGCCATTACTTCATTACGTCTGCATTCTGTTAATAAAGTGCACGGCTTGTAAAGTGCAGGCTGTCATTATGGACGGGCGTTGCCGGAGCACCTGATCAGGATTCCATTGTATGAAGTCCTACGTGATTATGGGTATGGAACAGCTTCCGTCCGAGGCGAGATTAAAAAGACTGGGACTGCCCAGCTTAGCAAACAGGACGGAGATGAACTGAATAGGCAGCAGGTTTAAAACAGACAAAAGCAAGTGCTTCACACAACACACTGCCAACCTGTGGAACTCATTGCCAGGGGACTTTGTGAAGGCCAAAAGTATAACTGGGTTCAAGAAAGAATTCAGTTCGGGTCCAGCAATGACTATTAGCCAAGACAATCAGAGAAGCTACCCCCATGCTCAGGCTACCTGAAGCTGGAGCTGGATCACTCAATAATTGCCCTGTTCTGCTCATTCTCTCTGAGCAGTCTGGCATTGGCAACTGTCAGCAGACGGGCTATTAGGCTAGATGGACAGTTGATCTCACCCATTTTTCTGTTCAGATAAAAGAAGGAATCGCTTCCTCAAAGAGCTCTGGTGCTGGCGAAAAGGTCTGTGGTCTCCCACACTCTTTGGGGCTAGTCAATTGAAGACTGCAAATCCTCATATAATTCCTTCTCCTTACAATTTTTTCTGCTTCTCAGAAACACAAGCAGCTCCTCTGAGCCAAGCCAGTGAGCCCATTCAAATCGTATATTACTCAAAGATTTACCTGGTGTTGCCCAGGTCTGGCCCAGGGGCTGGGGAGGGATGGCCTGAGGGGGCCAGCCTGGGGCTGAGGGGACCGTGGAAGCCTCTCACCGGTAATCCCTAGGCCCGGGCCTGGAGGTGGGCTGCACAGGCCTTCAGGCACGGCCATACTACCCAGCCCTGTCGGTGGGGGTAGGGGGGGCTGCATTGCCCAGCCCCAGTGGTGCTCCGGGAAGTGGTGTGGAGGTGGGGCTGGTGAAACTTCCCCTCCCCCGCCCAGGTCCGATGCTATGGGCAAGGGCCAGGAGGAAAGTGTTTGGGAAAGCGGGGCCAGTGGCTTCTCTTCCTGGTGTGGCTGTCCCCCAGTAGTAAGTCTGCAGTAAAGCTGTCCCCTCCCTGCCCCGCTCGCTGCCCCCATTGGTGACTGTGCAGTCTCACGTCCCTCCAATGAGCCCTCTTTCTTTCCATGATAGGGAAAACAATCGAATTCCAGGCACTTCCCATTTTCCTGCCACAACCAAACACTGACCTCGCTGCATTTCAAATTTGGTGGTGCTAGCTCTTACCATTGAGGAGGTGTTCTTGACCAATTGGACTCACAGACAGAGAGAGAGAGAGAGATTATAAAGCAGCAACATGTCAAATGCCACTTTATTCCACAGAGATTCTTGCTTCACAGCCCACAAGGGTACATCTCCACTGCAGCTAGAGGCGAGCTGCCCAGCCGGGACATTCAGACCTGCCCTAGCAGACCCCAAGCTAACTCACTGAAAATTTGCAGAAGCTCAGGCTGGCCACTCGTACTTGGACCCACCCAGCCCCTGGACGAGCCGGTATCTGGAGGCTCAGATTAGCATTGCCAAACCCCTGAAAAAAATCAAAACATTTTATGTGTGCACGTAAGGCCTTTCCTTCCACCTTCAACTGGATATACTTTTCTGCAGCGAACAACTGTAGCATTATTTTACTCGCTTTGTGCCTGTGATTTTGCAGGTGCAAATAATTATCCTGGTGTACAATTTAGGTTATTTAGACTTTTAAATATTGGATTTGTAGGTGTAATCAGGTGCTGACAGCTAAATGAGCTAAATTGTGTCTGTGGGTATTTTTAGGTGCCGGCTTGCCTGGATCTGGCCCTTGAGGCTTTGGGTCCGCCCACCCCTCAGGATTGGGGAGCCAGTGCTGGCACTCCACCCCCCCACCCCCACTGTTCCCCCATGTAGCTGAAGCACACAAAATCTACTAGTCTGCCCCCCCACACACACACACCCACCCAAGGCTCTGGTATGCAAGGAAAGTGCAGGAAGAGTCTTTTTTTCTCCTTCTCAGTCAGTGGGTTTGGGGGTTGGTTTTGTTTTTGGTTTTTTTTGCTTCTCACTTTTATGCACCCCCCAACTGATTTTTCTGTGAGTCAGCAACCCCCCCAGTCCTAAAACGTTTCCCCACCCCAGTATTAGGGAATACGGGCCAAATATTCAAGTGGCCTCCTTTGGAAATGTTAGTGCTCAAGGCAATGCACCGAACTGGGGAGATTTGGCTTCTAGTCCCAGCTCAGCAACTGATCTGCTGGGAGAAGGAGATGGGGACAAACCTGCCTGACCTGTAGTTACCTTACCACGGAGGAGTTACTGCTTGGTTTGGAAATGCTTGCCTGGAAGCAAAATCCTTTGATCAGCTCCCACAGGCCATGGGTAGGTGGGTAGATCAGAGCCAGCAAAGCATGGATAAAAATTGGAAGGGGGAGGGGGAGATGCGGGGACAGCAGTGAGTGAAGGAAGTGGGGACTGGTTGAGCAGGGGGACTGTAGAGCGGGGCGAGTTGGGGACTTCGGTGGCAGATGGTAGGGGAACGGCCGCGTGTGTGTAGGGAACCAGGGCAGGGAACAGAGGAGGTAGCAGTATGGGTGGGGGATCAGGGGCTACCAGGAGGGGGGAAGCAGTGTGTGTAGAGGAGGTGGGGACAGCAGAGAGGGCAGTAATGTCTATAGAGGAATCAGGCCAGCAGGGTGGCGGTAGCAGAGTGGGTAGGGGATGTGGAGAGCCAAAGGGGTGCAGTGTGAGGCATAGGCTGAGGCCAGGGAACATCCATGGGGCAGAGGAGAGTGGTGGGAGCGTTCTAAGGTGGGGAGACATGGGGAGAGGAGGCTCAGCTGGGGGGGTCATCCATGGGGGGGTTGTGGAGGATTCTGAGGGGGCATTTGTGGGGCAGTGGGGAGGTTCTGGGGCAGGGGGGCATCTGTGGGGCGGAGGGGGCAGTGGGGATTTTGGAGCGGGGGAGACATTCATGGGGCAGAGTGGGGCAGTGGGTGGGTGGTTTCTGGGGGTGAAGGGACATCTGAGGGGTAGAGGGGACAGTGGGGGAGTATCCATGGGGCAGAGAGGACAGTGGGGGGTATCTGTGAGGAGGAGGGGACAGTGTGGAGGTTTCTGTGGTGGAGGGAGCAGTGGGAGAGGGTATCCGTGGGGCAGAGGGGGTTTTGGGGCAGAGGGACATCCGTGGGGCAGTGGGGGAGGATATCCGTGGGGTTCTGGGGCAAAGGACATCAGTGGGGGGTATCCATGGGGCAGACAGGGCAGTGGGGGGGTCTCTGTGGGGCGGACGGAGCAGTGGGGATTCAGGAGGGACATCCATGGGGCAGTGGGGGGATCTCCGTGGGGCGGATGGGGCAGTGGGTTCTGGAAGGACATCCTTGGGGCAGTGGGGGTTCTGGGGCAAGGGACATCAGTGAGGGGTCTCCGTGGGGTGGAGGGACAGAGTGGGGTCTCTGTGGGGCAGAAGGGACAGTGGGGGTTCTGGAGGGACATCCATGGGGCAGTGGGGGTGGGTCTCCATGGGGCAGACGGGGCAGTGGGGGTTCAGGAGGGACATCCGTGGGGCAGTGGGGGATCTCCATGGGGCGGATGGGGCAGTGGGGGTTCCGGAGGGACATCCGTGGGGCAGTTGGGGGGGGTTTCCGTGGGGCGGACGGGGCAGTGGGGGTTCCGGAGGGACATCCATGGGGCAGTGGGGGGTCTCTGTGGGGCGGAGGAGAGTGGGGGTTCCGGAGGGACATCCGTGGGGCAGTGGGAGGTCTCCGTGGGGCAGAGGGGACACTTGGGGGGGGGTCTCCGTGGGGCGGACAGGGCAGTGGGGATTCCGGAGGGACATCTGTGGGGCAGTGGGGGGGGTCTCCGTGGGGCAGAGGGCAGTGGGGATTCTGGAGGGACATCTGTGGGGCAGTGGGGGGTTTCCGTGGGGCAGATGCGGCAGCGGGGGGTCTCCGTGGGGCGGAGGGAACAGCGGGGGGTCTCCGTGGGGCGGACGGGGCAGCGGGGGGTCTCTGTGGGGCGGAGGGGACCCTGGGGGGTACCCCGGCGCTGAGGGGCACGTGGCGCGGCCGGGGCTGCCCGCGGAGGTTCGAGCCCGGCCGCCGGGCGGCGCTGGCGGGGCCCGCGGGGGCGGCCGGGGCGGGCCGGCGAGCGGGGCGAGGAGCCGGGGAGGAGGAAGTCGGAGCCGCGCCGCTTCCTGTGCCCGGGAGGATGAGCGCAGACAAAGCGGGGTGGGGACGCCGCTCCCAGGGCTGCCGCTGAGCCCGCCGCCCTGCAGCTCCCGCCGCGCCTCGAGCGAGCAGGTAACAGCCCCGGGCCCGGCTGCTGGGCTGAGCGCACCCCCAGCCAGACCCCAGACCCCAGACCCCGGGCCCGGCTGGGGCCGCTCCCGTGCAGACCCCTGGGCGCGCCCACGAGGGCTGCTCCGTGCAAGCGGGGCTCACCAGCGCGGCTCACCAGCGTGCCCGGGAGCCTGCGCTGCGCTGCGCTGCGCCTGACAGCCGGGGTGCCTGGGGCGGGTGCAGCTGGCTAAGGGGCTGGGGTCGGGTCGCCGGGGAAGGGGCTGCTAGACGTGCCCGCCCGGCCTCGATGGCCATGGAAGCCGGCAGGCTTGCCGGGTGTTGCCAGTGGTTTGCGAGCCAGGGCAGACCGTGGAAGCGGGGCGCGCGTGGCTCTCAGTGCAAATGCTCCGCTGGTGCACGGATTTCCGTGTTGTGCATCCTCGCCCTCGAGGCGGCCCGGGTAGCACGCAGCCTGGCGGAGGAGAGGTGGGGCACTCCGAGGAGAAGTGCCCGTGGGCTCTGAGCAGAAAGGCAGCCAGAATGCAAGAGGCGTCCCCCTAATTCCTTTCCTAGAGCACTTGCAGGGAAGCCGGTCCGTTTTAATGTGTCTTCTGCTCCCCTTCCCAGTGCCATTCACAACCCGGACTACAGGGAAGGGGTGGTCTTGTTTTCACAATCTGAATTCTCAAATAGATGGGGGTGGGGTTGGGGGGTTAAAGATTGTCAGTAAAATGGGATCTTTCCAAAGGGGGCCCTCTCCTCCACAAAGGTTTGATTTAGAATTGCTGATCCTCCCTGAATCAACTCATTTGCCATCGTAGGAAAAGCTTTTTCTTGCATGAATGAGGTCTAGTGTTCCTTTTATTTATTTATTTATTTATTTATTTAGGAAATGGAAGGAATTTTCATTTAACTGAAATTAATCTCCCCCCCCCCCGCCGTCATGATTGTATAGACCTTTATCATATCCCCCCTTAGTCCTCCTTTTTCAAGTTGAAAAGTCCCAGTCTTATTAATCTCTTCTCATAGGGCAGCTGCTCCATATCCCTAATCATTACATTTATCAAGTTAATGTTGGTAAATGTAATGTAATTGCATATTGGAAAACATAATCCCAACTATACATATACATATTGCATTTACTTAGCCATTCCATACCCCCTAATCATTGCATTTATCATCCATCAATGGCTATTAGCCAGGATGGGTAGGAATGGTGTCCGTAGCCACTGTTTGTCGGAAGCTGGGAATGGGCGACAGGGGATGGATCTCTTGATGATTCCCTGTTCTGTTCATTCCCTTTAGGGCACCTGGCATTTGCCACTGTTGGGAAACAGGATAACTCAGTAGATGGACCTTTGGTCTGACTCAGTATGGCCAGTCTTACGTTCTCTCCAAAATAGCAAAAAAATCAAACTCAAGCATTTCAGTCGTACATAAACTAATTCCCAAGCTCTTTGGTTTAGTATCTTTCCACCCCTTACTTAAAGTTACCATTGTATACCAAAGATGGACTACCAAAGTATTATCCACACCCTTTCTCCACCTCCTCATGTAGTAGCAGTTGGACAAAGCAAAAAGGAACATCTGTACAAAAGCTGTGAGTTCAGATTGTTATTTTTCAAAACACATTTTTTTCATTACTGGGATTTTACAGGAAGTACTGGTAATCTGTAACCGTTTAATGAGGACTAACCATGGCAAAGGAGTATTTTGTGTACATTGCTCTTAGAAGTATATGCAAAATTATATAAACGATATGCAGGTGGGAAAAAATGAACTTGGGAAAAAAACTTAATTTTCTGTATTTGTTTTTCAAAGAGTCAAACTGATGAAGCAAAATCCCTTGAATCACGAGCCTTTTTAGCTACATTGATTGAAAATGGATTTATAGGTAAACAAAAATCCCCATCTCTTCCTCCTTTTACTCCCAAGGTATGATTAAAGATAGAGAATGATAAACTAAAAGGTAATGATCCTTAACATGTATGACAGAAGTAATTGTCATACTGTGATACCTATTGTCTGTAGTTGTTTAAAATTCAGTTTATTGTTCCCATATTTTATTGAAGGAGCCAGAGACCGGCATAAAGCTGTATTTTGTTTTGTTTTTTTTTTCCTGGCCAACTCCCAATCAGGATCCTCCCACTGCTATCCCGAAGACAACACAGAACCACAGCTTGTAGTTCTGCTCAGTAAACAAACCTCTTAATTGTCAGGTAGCTTGGGCCAAAAGATGAACCTGTATTTTGGTGCAGTATAAGGAAAAAGGTTGCTATGTGTACTGACAGCATCATGTGTGCAGTGCAATAATGGGGCTTTTGTTTATAGCTTGACTGTATTTAACTGGATTTCACTGACTACATTTTGAGACTGAAATTTTAATCCTCTTTTCTGCCATATGGCCAGTGGATGAAATGAAATATAACTCAATTAATTATCCCCTAGAAAGCACTCTGGTGAAGCTTGTGTGTGTGTGTGTGTGTGTGTATGTGTGTTTTAATTGCCTTCCACTCATGGAATATGTGGTGTGTTAGAAGCATTCGGAGCAAAAGCCTGACTCTAATAGTGTCAAAGAGCCACGCGGATATTTGTGATCAGTTTAATTTTAAGGCAGTGCTCTGAATGCAGGCCCATGTGCTGTTGAAGGATTATAATAGGCCTTTTCTAATACACCACCAATCTTTTGATGATAGCATTACTCAGTTCAGCACAGCGTTGCAGTGGGTACCGTCCGTTCCCTACCCCATTGTTCCCCATGAATATCGACATACATCAGTACCACCAGCCTGCTGAACAGTTCTGTAAATGCCTCTGTCGTGGTACTGTTTGGACGAGATCCCTCCCCACCCCCCCCGTAACTGAGAAGGGACAAAAATGTTAGTTATTTTGTTTGCTTTTGTTACGTTTCCCCCAGAAAATAAACTTCAACTCCCCCTTTTTTTAAAGATGGACTTAAAGAGTTCTGTGTCGGCTCGAAAGCTTCTCTCTTTCAGCAACAAAAGTTGGTTCAATAAGAGAGATTATCTCACCTTGTCGTGCTAATCTCCTGGGACAGACATAGCCACAACAACACTGCAGACTACATAAGGCGTCATGTCTACATACTAAATATACTTTTTCCGCTCATTGCAGTATTTAGTTACTGTACCATGAGCCTATCAGAAACAAGTGTGGAACCAATGAGTATTTCTGGAATGGGGGATCAGGTCACATAACACCCTCCCCCCATGTCCTGTTGGTTCTTTAATATATCTTTTACCCTTGCACAAATGCATTTTCTGCTGTGTCGCAGGACGGAAGAAAGAGCAGCCCTGATTTAGAGAGGGCATTCTGGGTATCAGGGCCATTGGGGAATATAGTGCAGGATTGGAAGAAGGACACAAAGTGGCACATGCAATGCCTGGGTGTGGGATAGTGCAAAACCAGGCTGGAGAGCTAGGGAGAAGCTAGGTTGTGCAGAGCCTTGGAGAGGAATTTGAATTTGATGCGGAATGATCCCTTTTCTCAACTGGGGTTGCTAATTGCTTTTAAATGCTGCATTAGGAAGGTTTCTAAGCAGCATCCAGCAACGACTTGGCTGGCCCTGTGAGTTTCTTGCTGGGCTGTTTCTCTCCAAAGCACGCTTCGTGACGCTGTGCTTTTCCATACCAGTTATTCCCATGGCTGAGCGTTTAGGCTGCTTTCCTGCGGGAGTTGCAGTGTGTAGCTTCTGATGTTGGCCAATGGGGAGCTTCATTTCCACTCTCCTGCAACTTTGCCCCTGTCCATGATGGGGAGGTGTCGTGGGGCAGTGCACAGGAGGGGGAGAAATATTTTTGGCCATGTCTCTTTCAGTTTGAGAAGAATTCTCCTGCCTCCTTTGGGGCAGTGGGTGTGCTGTAGCACCCCCCAGTTGTACATGGCAATCATACGGAAGGTGGTATGGTATAAGTCAGTGTTTCTCAACTTTTTTTTTTTTTATAAAGTACCCCTTTAAAAAAAAAAAAGTACCCCCGATACCTACAGTTTTCAGACACACAATTTTTTTTTCTACCATTGCGACACATTTGTTGGAACAACTTAATTGTAGCTGGGCAGGCGTTGAAATTTTTGGGTGTAAAAAGTACAAAAATAATAAAACTTAAAACAAAAATTCAGTTTTCTCCAAATTTCAGTTGTTGACGTACCCCCTCAGACTTCTCTCAAGTACCCCTGAGGGTACTCGTACCACTGGTTGAGAAACACTGGTATAAGTAGTTCTCTTGAGAAGAAGTGATGAACAGAGCTACTATCACCAGAAAACATGGAACTGTAAGCTGTACAGAATCGGGCAAAAAAATGGTCTTGGATTTTGCTGCCCACAGCTTGGGAACTCCTCTTGGAATGTGGGCGAGCTGGCGTAGGCGTGTGTGTCTGGAGTGATCCCTCTAGGGAATCTCAGCAGCACTGTGCTTACCCTCTGCTCCCCCCGGGGGCTGGCAATTTGTTCGGAGCATATTGAGACTGGCTCTCCAGACGCAGAATCAGCTCACCTGAGATCTTGGCGTGAGTAAACATTGTCCTAGTGGGCTCCCGTTCAGCAAGTCTGGGCGCCTCTGCCCCGTGCCAGCTGGAAGCTCTGGGGAGGGCAGGGATCGTTAATGAAAACCTAGACACTGCCTGTAAAATACAAGTTGGATCAGACAGGGTCACACGTAAAGTGCTGCTCTGTCTGGGGCTGTCTGCAGAGACGTGCATTGACGGGAACCTTGGGAGCTCCCTTGGCTGCCCGTTCAAGCTGTGCGGCTCACCACAGCTAGGCTCAGCCTGCACCCGCGCGTCCATCTTGGTGCCTTCGCTGACAGGTTTGCCAGACGTTTCTTGTACTGTACTAGGAGGCATTGGCTCGAAATTGGATTCCACTTTCCGGGAACGTTCTAACCCTAGTTTCCTCTCTGCTGTTCAGCGTGTCTGCGCTTCCTGGTGGCACAGCGCTGCGTCTGGGGTGGGGAGGGGGGAAGCGACAATGTGAGGTGCCCATACAATCTCGCCATTTTCTGGAGGACGAGTCAGGTGCTGCCCTCGCTTACACTCCCATGCTACCTGATTGAAGTGACCCCGAGCCATGCTCTGTGCATGGCTTCATCACCGCACAGTTGCCAAAACCTGGCAAAGCTCTCCCCTAAAGGGGAATCCTGGGGTCTTGTAGAATGACTGTAGCTACTTTTAGGCTGATGACTCTGCACACCCAGCGGCCAGCCTCGGATGTGCCCCAAAAGAAAGGGGGAACGGTCAGGCCTCCCCTTCCCTCCAGTGATCGCCAGTTGTCGTAACGGCTCCTTGGGTCCTGCCCACTGGGACAGGTTAGAGTAGCCTAATCCGTAATAAGGGACTGACCTAGTGAAGAGCAGCCCATGTTTCCGCAAACCCCCTTCTCAGGCTTAGGACAAGCCCAAGCAAGATGCGGCCTGGGGAGCCAGATCCTGCCTGCCTAACACTTTGATCCAGACTGCATCTGGCTGTTTCCTTGTTATATCCTGCAGCCTGTGCCACCGATTTTCCAGGAGGTGGCTCAGAGCAGGATCCTATTGAAATGGCTCACGGACGTGGCGCTACCCTGGCAGGGGCCAGAGCTGCGAGCCCTTTAAATAGCCACAGCAACCCTGGGTGGCTTCCAGGCAACGTGATAGTGGTTGGGCCAGGAGCAGTGAGCCCTTTGTTGTGTTATTAATTCAAAGCCTCCGGCCCCAGACAAGTCTGGGGGAAGACTAGTCCCCAGGCCCCGCCCCTTCCATCCCAGGCCCTGCCCATTCCGGGATGCAGTGGGTAGAGCCAGTCCGTGACCATGTACCAAAATTCATTGTAGCCCTTCTGCAAAAACTATTGCCCACCCCTGGCTTAGGGTCTAGCTCAGTGCCTTTATCTGCTTGATCTTTGGCATTTAAGCTGGCTTACCAGGATGTGTAAGCAGAATTCACCTGGGCTTTTGTTTGTTTGCGAATGGTTTGTCTAGAACAAGCCACCTAGTTTGCTGCCAAAACAAGACTGATGTCAAAGATGTGGAAGATGTAATGCAGAGGGTGGGTAGCAAGAAGCAGCCACCATTTCAGCTGGATTTAGGCTGGAGTGACATTCTGGTCCTGTTTTGGAAGGTGACGGGGCTAGGCCATGAGCGATGAAAGGTCTGTTTGTTTTCCTGGTGAGCTCTACATCATACTTGGATGTGCAGTCACTTAAGACCAGCATGCCTTTCCGTAGCGTGTGTCTAGGTGAATGAGTCATGATTTTTACTCCGTATTTCCTTATTTGCCAATAAAATCTGCTTTCTGTAGATGGCAGCTGCTGAAGGGCCTTGAGTCTTGTTAGCTAGGACAATAATTGGCAGGTGCATAGGAGAACAGCTGACTCCAGCCTTGGGGAAGATAGACTCAGAAGCCAGTGAAATGGACTAAGTGCCGGGTGCACAGAGCTGTGAGCCTCCACCAAGCAGTGCTGCAGAGAGGCTAGTGAGAGCCAGAGTGGGCATAAGGAGAGCCAAGTGGCCTGGTGGATGCTCCTTTGCTTGCTGTGACGGGTTGTCAGGGCTACTGAGGCCATAAGCAGTAGAAAGTGGCCTTTTAGCAACCAGAGATGGCCCATGGAGGATTTGCTCTGCGTAGGGGATCTCTTTGCCAAAAGCTGGAGTCAGTGCAGCTGGGTTGAGGGGGGGGGGGTGTTTGCATCCCCTTCATGCCTCATGCTTGGGGGAACAAGGCAATTGTTTTGGGAGTAGGGAGGAAAAACTCTTCTACACCTGGTTCTCCGCTGGCATAAGTTAAGAGCTGCTGCCTTGCAATTTTCATTAGTGCCTAGGCCAGGATTAGAGAACTGTAACTGGTTCATTCTGGGTTCCTCCTCTCCATAGCTGAGTTTGGGCGGAGCGGAGAATCTTCCCCCTCCCGTTAGGATCCCCTGCATTGTATTCTCTAATCTATTAGCAAGCATAATGCTCTTGATTGTTTAGGCTTTTCTTTTAAAATAGGACCGTGAAATCACAAATGCTTCCCAGCAGAAGCAAATATGTTCTCTCTCACCAATTGAGGAAGTTGCATGAATTGGATTATAGAGCTGGGATTTGCCTCGATTTATCCTAGATGGCTGACGTGTCCGAGGATGGCTGAAGCATCCAAGGGGGCTGTTTTTGCTCTGCTCGCACCCAGAGGAAGGCAGGCCCGGATGCTGTCTCCAGAGAGCACACCAGCGGCGTTTGATGTGTGTGAGGATGATAACTGAGGGAGCAGTCGTCTTGCCAGGCGCGCGTGTGTGTGTGCGATTTTTTTCAACACGTCGGCCAAAAAACTGGCAGGGCGAAGGCCCCACTTCTTCTTTTGTAAAATCTGTGAGTCATTTTAAGAGAGAACCAACCTCCAGTACATGTGGTTACCATAGTAATGAGGCCTGGCAAGATGGCTGCCGGTGCCGTGTTACATCCCTGTTGAAATCTCTCGCTGGGAGACGTGCTGTGTGGACTCTAGGAGGGAGCCCTCGAGGGTTGGGGCCCGATCCTGTATGCCACACCCAGGTAAAAGTCCCCAAGGGAGGCCGTGGGAATTTTGCCTTTGTGAAGAGCATGAAATGACCTGAATTGGCTGTACATTTTGCCCTCAACTGCTGCAAAAGCCACCCTTGCCTGAGATCTACTAGCACATAGGGCGGGGCTGGTGGCCGGGGGGGCCGTTCATCCCCCTGCTTCTCAGGAGAGGGTCGGTTACTGACGGAGTTGAAATGCTGAAGCAAGGAGATGGGCTGGAGGGAGCAGGTTCCTCTCTTGCAGAGGGCAGGTGGGAGGTGGCGTCCCCGGAGCGGAGGCTCCTTTCCTGTGCCGAGGGGCAGTCCTGCGTGCTGTACAGAGGCTCTTCCCTCCTCCGTTCAGAACAGCATGTTGGCCAGCGCCCAGCCTAACCCACCCCTCTGTTTCCAAGCCCCGGAGCTGGGAAATCTGGCGGTCCAAAGAGCCTGCTTGATGCCCGTGGGACAGGATTGCGGAACGTCCAGGACTGGAAAGGGATGTGGTTCCCTCGCCTTCATCCCCCTCCACTCCCGAGCAACAGCTTCATGGCTCGTGCAGGCCATTTCCCCTCAGAAACGGCTGCTGTCTCCCACCCTCACTTTGAGCGTTTTTTCAGGGCTGTTCCCTGAGAGACCGAACGACGCGCAGACACGGCGCGGGGGGCCCGACTGCAGTTCTCTCATCGTGGCTAATGCTTCGTTCCAACTTCTCCTTCCCTCCCTTCGTCCGCACGGGGTCTCTTTCGGTTCCTTGCTTCCACTTCTCACGGAGCGCTTTGCTGATTGGCGCATCAGTTTGGTGAATCTGGCGCCGGTGTGTTTCCTCTCGCTGCCCTTTCTAAAACCTCATCGGCTGGTTTCTCAGGTCTCGCTTCTGCTTCAATGTGTTGCTTTGTTAAACTGATGGATGGGGGGAGGTTACACTGCTCTCCTAAGGTGGGCAAGATCGTGCGTGGTAGCGAAGGAAGGACACCGGCTTAATGCTTTAAATGCTGAATGTAGGAAAATGCATCTTTCATTTACCACCCCCCCCCCCCCCCCACACACACACATGAAAAGAGAAGATTGAGAGGACATGATGGCAGTTTTCAGGTATCTAAAAGGGTGTCACAAGGAGGAAGGAGAAAACTTGTTCTTTCTGGCCTCTGAGGATAGAACAAGAAGCAATGGGCTTAAACTGCAGCAAGGGAGGTTTAGGTTGGACATTAGGAAAAAGTTCCTAACTGTCAGAGAGGAATAAATTGCCCAGGGAGGTTGTGGAATCTCCATCTCTGGAGATATTTAAGGGTAGGTTAGATAAATGTCTATGAGGGATGGTCTAGACAGTATTTGGTCCTGCCATGAGGGCGGGGGACTGGACTTGATGACCTCTCAAGATCCATTCCAGTCCTAGTATTCTATGTTTAATCGTTGGCATTGTGACGAAAGTTCTTGTTTGAATATCACCAGTAGGGACGTCAGCATGTGGACAACTACACTATTAACAATGAGACTTGGCTTATCGGTTAATTTCGTTGACTACATGCACTTCCCCCCCCCCCGACCCCCTTACTGCCTTACAGTCTCTGTAATAGGGGGTGGGCAGGCGGGAGCTATTAAGCCGGCTCCCCACAAGCACCGGATCCCGTGGGCTGCCTGCCCGTCCCCACCCTTGCGCTGCTGCCTCTGATAGAGAGGCAGCAGTGTGGAGAGGCACAGGCAGGAGCTGCTATGCATGGGGAGCTGGCTCTGCAGAGCTCCCCCCGTCCCGCTGCCTCCCACAGAGGCAGTTGGGGGGCTGGGGGGGGGAAGGCTGCCACAGAGCAGCCTCTGTCCATGGCAGGCTCAGGCTCGCTGTGGACAGAGACTGCTCCGGGAATTATTGAATAGTCATGTAACCTTTAAAATGTGATGAGGTTACATGACTGTTCAATTACACGCTGTCTACCAGCTCCAATCACTGGGACTGTGCTCTCTGCCAGATTTGAAAGATAACCTGAAACAGTAGCTTTGGGAGGTGTGAGGGCTTTACTGCCACTAATCCCAGGAATTCGAAAAACTAATTCCAGGTGATGAAGACTAAAATTTCAGTTGCTGTAGGAAGGCCAGGATCCCTGGGCAAGCCTCTCATTGGCATCGGTGGGAGACCTGTGGGCGATTTAGGTTGTAGTAGTCCTAAATCGATACCCCCTTGCTCACGGGCCATAGTTAAACATGGAATTTGGCTTTGCCTCTGAATAAATTTGACACCACTCCTGTAAATGTCACTATTTCAGACTGTTATGGACACAGGCGCCAACTCGTGCTCTGCCATGGGGGCGTGTAACTGTGAAGGGGAGAACAGTTCCGCGTCACTTGCATCTGGTACTCTGCCTCCAGCCAGAGTTTTGCAATCGCCTAAGCAAACATTCCAGCACTTACAAAAAGCTGGCCAGCTTTCAACTCCTCACCTAACTTATAGCAGGAAGTCAGGTAAAAGCTTATGCTCCCATGAGCTTGCACTGAGCAGGAGTGGCAAACAGGTGCTTGGGAATTATTTATGTTGTTCAGACCTTTCCTCTTTTCTAGCTGCTGCTGTTGCCTGCTTTGTTTGTTTGTTTCTTTGTTTCTTATTCAAGTCAGTTTCTTCTTATCACAGTTTACAGTCATGACGGCTGGGAAGTCCTAACAAAATGGGGTGACATCTCTGTAGAATGCTGAGGCCGGATTGGATAAGCCTGCAACACTTTGCTAGGGAAAGGGGTGTCCCATGAGAACCTGGCTGTTTAAAATAAAGCCCTGTTGCCTTTGTGGAGGGTAGAGATGTAAAATTTCGATTAATTGGCTAATCGAATAGTCGATGCAGTTTGCATTGATTAGTCAATAAGGGCACCTCCGCCTTTGGAGTGTAGCAGCAGCCCCAGGACTGTTGCTACACTTCAAAGGTGGAAGCGCTGTGGGGCGCACGGGCCCAGTGGGGGAGTCAAGCAGTCCCCGCTGACCCTGTGCTCCCCATGGCATTTAAAAGGAGTAGTGCTGCATGGATCCCGGGGTCAGCTGGGGAGTCCCCAGCTGATGCCTGGCTCCATGTGATGCTGCCTCTTTGAAACACTGGGTTCCACACGGCACTGCCGCTTTGAAACGCTGCATGCAGCCCAGGCCAGCTGGGGACTCCCAGCTGACCCCAGGCTGCATGTGGCATTTCAAAGCGGCAGTGCTGCTTCGCACGCTGCTGCTTTGAAGCACCCCTTCCTCTTCCCCCTCCCTTGCTGCCTCTTTTTGATAGAGGCAGCAAGAGAGGGAGCGACTAGTGTGTCAATTATCTGATAAGCATTTACTGATCGGATAGTCAACTAGTCATCCACATCCCTAGTGGAGAGCCAGGCCTGACCGCTCAAATACACGATTGCATTCTCCCAGAGTGTAATGCACGGGGCAGGGGTACCCCTTCACATAGGCATCTTGCAGCAGCACCTGTACGTAGAAATCTAATCGGCAGAAGTCAGAGGTAGAACTGCTGCTTCTCAAGCAAGTGCTCTGTGGCTGTGCTAAAGCACCAGCTGTTGGGATCTGAGTTGGCCAAAACAGCTCCAGCCAGAATCTATGCTCTGCCAGTGAAAATGTGCTTTTTATTTAAGACAGAGAAACAGAATACCCGTCATGGGCAGGGGTGTGGGGGGGGGGGGAAGCGGGTTACATTAGTGCAACTTTGTGGTGAGCAAAGCATCAGTAAATACAGCATAACGGAGCCCACACCAGGCATAACCTGGGTCTTTTATTGTTTCTTACTCTGTAAACTTGCCTGGCTCTAAATAAAATATTAATATTAATGCAAATACTATGTATACCCCAGAGAGGCAGGTGATGGTTGCTGTGGGAACCAAGACCTTGAATTTCCTGACCGATGTGTAGAAAACCTCACTCATCACTTTGTATTAGCAGGTTTTGGTGCTTTCCTTTTCTGACGGCCAATCAGTGATGAGAGATGAGACCTTCCAAGGCTTGCACCAAACACCTATTGCAACTCTGATTGCAGCTAGGGTCTCACCCATTAAAGTCCTTGGGAGCATTTCCTGGACTTGGGATCAAACTCATAATTAGTAGATTACGGTTGTTTGGAAGTAGAGTTCTCTCCAAAGCTTTGAGGGTTTGGAGAGTGCAGGAGCCAGAGGCAAACCATTCCCAGCTTTGGGTTTCGAGGCCAAAGCCCAATTGATGAAGTCTGAAAAACCTCAAACCACTTTGGTTTTGCTCACTGTTCCATCTAGAGCTTCCCAGCTTGTTGTGCTGTTTAGTGTACCACAGGACGCAGCGTCGTCTGAATTTTGGACAGCCCCATCACTTGTGTTTTCTTTCCAGGCACATCCAGGTCATGTGTCCTCACGGAGGGCCTAGCCCACGGCACGTTTAAAAATACATACTTGGGCTATGTCTACGCTGGCAGGTTGTTGCACCAGAAGTAGGCAAATGAGGCTAAGCGTGGAATATCGCCGAGCCTCATTTGCATACCTAATGAGCTGCCATTTTTGCTGAAAAGGCTCTTGCGCTAGAAGGAGCTGTCTACACTGCCCCTTCTTGCGCAAGAAAAACCCTCTTGCGCAATGCCGCTACGCTGATTATTTTCAGGAATAAGGGCATTGCGTAAGAGGGTTTTTCTTGCGCAAGAAGGGGCAGTGTAGACAGCTCCTTCTAGCGCAAGAGCCTTTTCAGCAAAAATGGCAGCTCATTAGGTATGCAAATGAGGCTCGGCGATATTCCACGCTTAGCCTCATTTGCCTACTTCTGGCGCAACAACCCGCCAGTGTAGACATAGCCTTGGAGATCTCTCCGCTCAAAGGCAGTCTTTCTAGGTTGACATTAGCCGTGGAAAACACATTCTGCCTGCCCGCCCACCTCACACAGTGAATGAGCAAATGGAGTTGTACCAGGCTTTACAAACAAATATCATCTGCCTGCTGAACGCTTCCCGCTGACTGGGCAATGGACATACTGTGGCTGCCACTGCTTATGCCCAATCAAATTAGTTTTCCCCCTTATCTTGTCCCCTCCCCCCCTTCCTGGTTCCCCTCACCCATTCATGTTCTTCCATTGTTATCGCGCCTCCTCATTGTCGCTCAGTCTAGTTAGTTTGTTGGAGAGAGGATCAAAAGCTGAGGTTCTCTCTGGTCTGGGTGATGCAGATTAGACTCAATGATCGTAACGATTCCATCTTTTCCTCAGCATCCAGGAGTCCTGTGTTAAGGTGGTCTGCTCTTTGTGCATGGGTAACAGATGAACCCTCCCACAATGGGACTCTCATCCCTGCTTGGGGCCCAGAGGCACTACAGCAATATAAATCCATACTCATTCTAATTAATAATCAACTAGACAAGTACAAGCCCAAGAGATTTTTTTTTTTTTTTTTTTTTTTTTTTTTTACAAGCGCTTGGAAATGGGGCTCTTTCACTGAAGTGTCCTCTCAGTCATAATTAGCATTCAGACTTGCCAAACTATAATAGTATCAATATGTTTTGAATGTGAGTCTACTAACATGGATGACAGCATCTTCCTGGTGCCAGGAGCAAGCCACTGACTATCCAGCGATTTTTTTAAAACAACTAGTCCTTGGCATCTTAGAAACTAACAATATGATCCTATGTATTGTTTAGTTTCTAAGGTGCCACGGGACTACCCGTTGTTTTTAAAGTTGCAGACTAATATGGCAACCCCTCCAACCGTGATTAGACTACTCTGAGAAGTTGAAAGTGACAGTCGTCCTGGAGCAAGTCATGGTGAAAGTGGCACCCTCCTGCGGGAAGTTACAGCAAACTAACTACTCTAGTCACCTTAATTGATTTAAGAGTCTAGCTTTAAACAGATTATTGTGATCCACTTAGTCCCTGTGAGAGTAACATTGGCTTGGAAGCAGACAGATGAGAGAGAGATACTGTGCTAACTGTTTACACTTAGTACATAAGCTCTTTGGGCTGATGGGTGTGTGTGTGTCAGTCAGTCAAACTACTCTGTAGTCCTATCACCACAGGTTTAGGCAGAAAAACTGCTGGCCCCAGCTAGGCTCTAATAGAGTAGCCTATGAACAGAGAGACTAGAAGGATGCAAATCAACCATCCTATTAAAATAACATGTCTGAACAGCTATTACGGGAGTGTTAATTGACAGCCCTAAAAATAACGCGTGTTAATGCCTGCAATTAACGCATTAAAAAAATTAACGCGCGTTAATCTAGGGTTACCATACGTCCAGTTTTTCCCAGACGTAGCCTCGTTTTCACTTGTTAAATCTCTGGACGGCTTTTTTAAATGGCAAAAAAATGTCCGGGATTTTGCCCTGCAAAGAGGCTCGGGGGGGGGGGCGGCGGCACGTGCCTGTCAAATGGAATGTTCGGAGCCGTATGCCTGGACTGTTCACGGCCGCTCTGCGCACCTGCCCCAGTGCCTGGAGGGAAAAGCGCGTGGCCGCCGCGGCTCCAGTGAGACCCAGGGCAAGTCTGATGTGGGGGGGGGGAAGGGTTGGCTCTTCCCACGGAGTCACCGCGTTACCCTCCTGTTCCTGGTTCTGCGGGAGGGGTGGGGCATTGGGTTGGAGCGGGGGGGGGGGCAGGTTGAGGGGGTGGCTGATTCTGAGGATGGGCAGGGGCACTGGGTTAGAGCAGGGGGGTGCAGGGGGGCTGGTTCTGTGGGAGGGCAGGGGCACTGGATTAGAGAAGGGGAGTAGGGGGGGAATGTAGATGTAGAAAACATCCCAAAATATTTAAATAGTGTTCTTATTGTTTAACAGCGCGATTAATCACGATTAATTTTTTTAATTGCTTGACCGCCCTAGTTATTTTACCTCCATGGCTGGATGATCTTGTCCTCGGGGAGCGAAACATTTGATTTCCTGCCAAGTCCTGTGGTACCTTAAAGACTAACAGATTGATTTGGGCACAAGCTTTTGTGGGCTGGAGACCACTTGACTTCATACATCTGCCGAAGTGAGTCTTTTACTCACGAAAGCTGATGCCCAAATAAATCTGTGTATCTTTAAGTGGCCACAGGATTCCTTGCTGTTTTTGCCGAAACAGACTAACACGGTGACCCTTCTGAAACTAAGTAGTAATGCACACTTAGGGTGTGTCTAGATGACACCTCTCTGTCAACAGAGAGATGTAGATAGGCACATTGAAATTGCTAATGAAGCCAGGATTTAAATATATAAATATTAGCATAAACATGGCCACCGCTTTTTTCGAAACGGAGTTTTTTTCCCCAAAAAATGGCAGTCTAGACACGGATCTGTTGAAAATAAAGCCTTTTTTGACAGATCCGCATCTAAACTGCCGTCTTTTGGAAAACTCTGTTTCGAAAAAGCGGCAGCCATGTTTATGCTAATGAGGCGCGGGATATTTAAATCCCGGCTTCATTAGCAATTTCGATGTGCTTGATTTGCATCCCTCTGTCGACAGAAGGATGCAGTCTAGACGTAGCCTTTGGCAGGGCCGGTGTAAGGCATGTGAGGTTCCCCCACCCATAGCCCCACAATTTATTATTGGCCCCCACTCCAGGCTCTATTCTCATGTACTGGAGATCTAGACAACTGATTTTATTACATATTAAAACAATAATGATTAAAAGTTCAATTGATATTAAAAATACTTATGTCCAGACATTTCTTTTGTAGAAGCAAAATATTCCTGATGACATATGCAGATAAGGTTTAGATGATGGCATAGAGAGTACAGATGATAAGTTTGCAGATGATACCAAGCTGGGAGTGATTGAAAGTGCTTTGGAGAATAGGGTCATAATTCAAAGTGATCTGGACAAACTAGAGAGATGGTTTGAGATAAATAGGATGAAGTTCAATAAGGACAAATGCAAAGTGCTCCACTTAGGAAGGAACAATCAGTCTCACACATACAGAATGGGAAGCCACTGTCTAGGAAGGAGTACTGTAAAAAGGGATCTAGGGGCCATAGTAGAGCACAAGTTAAATATGAGTCAACAGTGTGACACTGTTGCAAAAAAAGCAAACCTGATTCTGGGCTGCATTAACCGGCGTGTTGTGAGCAAGACACGAGAAGTCATTCTTCCGCTCTACTCTGCACTGATTAGGCCTCAATTGGAGTATAGTGTCCAGTTCTGGGCACTGCATTTCAAGAAAGATGTGGAGAAATTGGAGAGGGTCCAGAGAGGAGCAACAAAAACAATGAAAGGTCTAGAAAACGTGAGCTATGAGGGAAGGCTGAAGGAATTGGGCTTGTTTAGTTTGGAAAAGAGAGAGACTGAGAGGGGAAATGATAGCTGTCTTCAGGTATCTAAAAGGGTGTCATGGGAATGAGGGGGGAAATTGTTCTGCTTGGCCTCTGATGATATGACAAGAAGCAATGGGCTTAAACGGCATCAAGGGAGGTTTAGGTTGGACATTAGGAAAACTTCCTCACTGTCAGGGTGGTTAAACACTGGAATAAATTGCCCAGGGAGGTTGTGGAATCTCCATCTCTGGGGATATTTAAGAGCTGATTAGACAGACATCTATCAGGGATGATCTATTTTAGACAGTGCTTGGTCCTGCCATGAGGGCAGAGGACAGGACTTGATGATCTCTCGAGGTCCCTTCCAGTTCTAGTGTTCTATGATTCTATGAAGGTCATAATACATATGTCCATTTTAGCGAAAAGAGAGAGATGCTCGTGCCATTTTGAGAGTGAATGTGGTGGAAAGTGGTGGTTGTTAAAAGTTATATAGCAAATTTGGATAATAGGCCCTGCTCCATATATTCAAAGTAGGCCCTGTAAATAGTCACACCAGCCCGGCACTTAGGCCTCAATCCTTCAATGCGATGGGTGTGGATTAGGGATGTAAGGGCGTATCTACGCAGCAGGGCTAAAGCCGAAATAAGCTACGCGACTTCAGCAACATTAATTGCGTAGTTTAAGTCAAAATAGCTTATTTCAACTTTTGGCACTGTCTATGCAGCAGGAAATCCAAGTTGGAGCACTCTGCCCCCAATTTCCCTTACTCCTCGTAAAACGAGGATTACAGGCATCGGAGTAAGAAGTCCTCCAGCTCGACATTATTTTGACATTATATCAAAATAACTGCTTGTAGTGTAGACGCGGAGTATATTTTGGAATAACATCAGTTATTCCGAAATAACACTGCTATGTAGACATAGCCTAAGAGTTTAACCAATAAACATTAGCTTATTGATTAATCTTGCCAGTTAAACACCTGGTAGTCTGCAGAGCCTTTAACTGTGTAACTGATTGAATTTCAATTGGTTACACGGTTTAAGTGTTTTTTAAAAACATTTTACATCCCTAGGGTGGCTGTCCCTGTGTGCCCGTTCTGAGTCCTATAGGAGTCTGTGCTCACCAAAGGTGCCAGGATGAGGTCGTGCAAGGCCAGACACAAGGAAGATTTTGGTGGGAGATTTTCGTGTGGTGTTGAAGCGGAGCAGAGACTGGGCTAGCATAGCATTGTTGTGCATTAGCCATCGTGATAAAACACCCAGTGCGTGAAGTCTAGTGGATAAGTGAAAGCACAGAGGAATATGCTGATGTGACATGGACTTTGTGGCTAAGATTTTTCACAGCTGTCTATGGGATCTGGAGGACATCCAGTTCCCATAAGGACCTCCCACACAAGGTTAAACTGAATGGAAATTGCATGTCCAGGCCTCCTAGTGCGACCCTGAAGTCAAAGAAGCTGAGATTTTTTTTTTCAGATGGTACTTTGTCGGTCATGTAGGCTTTGCTCAAAAGGAGGAGTGAATCTCCCAGGTTCTCCCTGTGTGAAGAGCGTTTGGACAGGGACGCTCAATGCTGTCCCGTTGGAATGACAGGGCGCTTTCAGGACTCTCTGGAAACTGCTGTGCTGCTGGAGTCATGCCAGGCACGGAAAGTGTGCTTCAGTCTCTCTCAAAGGCCAAGATTATTCAGCAGCACCTAAGGAATGTGAGTTTTAATCACTGCCGTAGGCCTGTCAGCTGCAGGGTGTCAGGGGGAGGGGCCAAGAAATGGGAATTAAAGTAGCTTTCAGGGTCATGGTGAAATGGGGAGATGACCCTTTAAGGGGACCTGGGGCCCCACCTGTGACTAGCTGTGCTCACCTCCTCAGGCCAGGTCTGGAGAGAACAGGGAGGCAGGGACAGACTCCTGCGCTGGTCCTTGGGGCAGGGGGTTTAACTCCCCTGCCTGCATGTGCTGAACCAGGGAGCAGCTGATGGAGAAGCTGGGAGCAGCAAAGCTCCTGCAGGAACCCGGGGGGGGGGGGGGAGGAGGGAGAAGAGCAGAGAAGCTTGGCTTACCGTGGGGAGCCAGGCAGCTGGGAAAGGTAGGCGGAGGCTGAAGGAGAATGCCAGCTAGATTGGGCTGGGTGTCACTTATTTTGAGCCTGGACTTTGCAGGCTGTGTTAAACTGTTCTGTTAAACCCAGCCCCTCCTCAGGATGGGTGTCATTGGACGGGAAAGCCCTTGAGGAACTGAACAGAAGGCAACCAAGGCGGAGCTACCCCTGGCCATAAGAGCCCGTCTCAGGAGGCAGCTGTCTCTGGCTTTTTTTCAAACTGACTAAATTTCCAGCTGATGACTGTAACAAACAAACCCCACCCCATAGTAAGTAGTGGTTTCAGATGGTACTTCTCTCCCCGAATGGCCCTCCCCAGGTTTGTGGCTGACAATCGCTCTTTCCTATCTTAAAATGCTTTTATTTAGTCAGTTGCTTTGTGAAAGATCCGCAGAGACCCCAGTTTGCACCAAGAGTGCTGTCAACCGCACAGAATGAGCATGCTGGTCGGGAGGGTGAATTTGTTGTTTTCTCATTTCTTTTAGGTGCAGTCATTCTGGGTGTTAAAAATGCCTGGCGCAAAGGAGTTCATAGCTCCTCAGTGCCCCTTAAGTTTCAGATGCAGGGCAACCAACAGACTTGCCAGGCCCCTGGGCAGGATTGGGGGCCCTTCTCTGTGCCCCCAGAAAGGGCAGGGCCTCAGGAAGAAGGGGCGGGACTAGCCTTCCCCCACCAGGCCTTTAGCACTGCCCAGAGCATGCCGCTTGGAGCTCCGGCAGCAATTTAAAGGACCTGGGGCGCCAGCCATCAACCCTGCTGCTACTGTAGCAGCGTGGCCAGGAGCCCTGGGCTATTTTAAAATTATTGGAACCGGGGGCAGCTGCCCCTCTTCCCCCTCCATTGGCAGGCCTGTTCGGGTGGCCAGTGTGGCGTGGCGTGTCTGGCTCTTTTAACAAACGATTTTTATCCGAGGTCTTTTTCTGGTCTCTGTTTGGGAATTTTGGAATAAAGGAAAAATCCCCGGTATGTGGAGCGGCTGCATATACCCCGTGGTAGGGGAGATTTGAAAATGAGCCGCTGACCCTGTCCTCCTCCCGTTCGATAGCCGACACACAACTCTTGCTGACTTGAGTGGCGACCGGGTGAGTCCATTGCTAAGGGTATAAAGCAGGGGTGGGGGGCCTTTATTGGGCTGGGAGCTACTGACCCACAGAAAAATCAGTCGGGGGCTGCACACAAGCAAGAAGCAAAAAACCTCTCTCATTGTGGCTCCCAACTACGAAGGAGAAAGACACTCCCCACGTTCCCCTCACACACCAAAGCCTGGGGGGGCCAGCAGGGCTGGCCTTACCATGAGGCGAACTGAGGCGGCCGCCTCTAGTGCCAGACTGTTGGGAGGGCACCACTAGGACCCAGAATGTAGACGTTTTGGCCCAAGCGAGGGGGCATGGGGGCATCATTTGAGCTCCCTGCCTCGGGTGCCAAAATGTTATGGGCCAGCCTAGTAGATTTTGTGTGCTTCAGCCCCACAGTGGGTCAATGGGGGGAGCTGGAGCACCAACGTGGGCTCCCCACTGCTGGGGAGGGACTGTCTCGGGGGCCGGATCCAGGCAAGCTGGGGGTCACATCCAGCCCCCAGGCCTGAGGTTCCCCACCCCTGGGATAAAGGCTCTGATTCAAGACCTAAGCGGAAAAGCACTGTAGCATGTGCTTCGGTCCCAGAAAAGTCGATGGGACTTGGACCTAAGCTTAAGCATGTGCTTAAAGTGCTTTTCTGAATAGGCCAAAACGTGTGCTTTAAAGGGGTTTTCTCGAGGTCCTACATTCTGTTCTTGATGAAACCTGCCATGGTGTGTGAGAGGAATGTGATAGCCAGTGGTGACTTCTGTGTGATTTAGCAAGGAAGGGGGATGTCCCCTTCGAAGTCAAGGGGAGTGTCACCATGGACTTCAGTGGGAACAGCTTCTCACCCTGTGTCTGTGCTGCTGTGTCCCTCGGTCCCACCTCTGCAGGAGCGGTTAGCAGTTAACCCCGTCCTCAGCCCTGCACTTCTCGCATCAAAGAAGATCGTGCTGTGTGAGGAAATAAACCAACGTTGACTGGTGAGAGGCACAGGAAAAAACAACCTCGGCACTAACCAGGAAACTGTTCTCATTGCTTCACTGCCTGTCCTGTTCCACCTTTAGCTCCTGTGGTTACGCTACCGGTCTCTGATCATTCCTGGGGCCTATGGAGACTGACAAATACAAGCCAGCTAAAATGTTGGGGACTCTTGTTTCTCTTTGAAGCGGCTCATCTTACACTCCAGGAGAATCTTCCTTCCGGCTGTTAAAGGCTGGGGGGAGGGATAGCTCAGTGGTTTGAGCATTGGCCTGCTAAACCCCAGGGCTGTGAGCTCCATCCTTGAGGGGGCCATCTAGGGATCTGGGGCAAATCTGTCAGGGATGGTACTTGGTCCTGCTGTGAGGGCAGGGGACTGGACTCAATGACCTGTCAAGGTCCCTTCCAGTTCTGAGATGGTCTATCTGCATATATTTATTAAGGCTCTAGATGTTGCAAGCAATAGACAAGATGAAATCCTTTCCTCCATGGAAAAGCTTCCATGGGCCTAACATTTCACCCACTGCACTCACAAGTAAACAGAACTAGAATCCTTCTCCTTAAGCCCCATTAGTGTAGGTGCCTGCCCGCTGAGCTAAGGGGGGTATTTCTGCAGCTACTAGCAGTAAATAATACCATCTCGCTTTTACATAACCCCTCTTCGTCTGATCTCAAAGTGCTTGGCAAGGGAGGTCAGTATCTCCATTTTACACATGGGGAAACTGAGGCACTGGGCGGTGGAGTGACTTACCCAGTGTCACCCAGCAGGTTGGTGGAGGAGCAAGGAATATAAGCAAGGTCTCCTAGGTCCCAGGCCAGTGCTCTGTCCACTAGACAACTCTGACTCCTGGTAATCGTAAGGCCCTCATCCTCTCAGTGGTCCAGCCACTAGATAGCAATGTCCCTCACTAGGAATGTAAGGGAGTAGTCGACTATGCTTGGGGGAGGGGGGGGGGGGAAGGGGAGGAGGAGGAGGCTGGCTTAAAAGCCGGTTCCCCCCCAGCGCTGTTTCTGCGGGGGTAGGGGAGGCAGAGCCGCAATGGTCCCGGAGCCGGCGCGAGCTGAGACTGTTCAATCCCAGCTCGTGCTGTCCCCGGGAGCTAACTCCGCTGGGGCTCTGCAGTTTAAATGTGGTAAGAGCCCACTGGCATGTCACAGTGCACCAGTACTGAAAAACGGCTGACTTTCTCCTTGTTACCATGTAACTATAAAATAACTCACTTGGGATAGAAATCTTGTACTTCCATTGCAGTGTAGCTGGAGAAGTATAAGCAAAGCATTGGCGTGTGATATTTTAGTTTGTACTGACTTTGCTAGTGCTTGTTGTTATATAGCCAGTTGCAAACTAGACAAATCTCTAGAAGCGTTAATGTGATCTTTGTACCGCCAAGCCAGTGTTCCCTCCTAAGCTGAGCGCTTGGGCAGCCACCCAGGAGAGAGACCAATGCGGCCCTGCTGATTGGCAGTGTGCCCGCAGCAGGCAGCAGCACGTGTGTCTGCTGGTGGTGCACATCTGCATGTGCCTCGGTGCATATAACAAAATTTATTCCACACAGGGATGGAAAAACATTAGAGGGAACAGTGCCCCAGATGTACATGTACCCATGGTTAAGAACCACTGGTGCAGATTTTCCAGATCAGGCTAGAGCTTGGGGTCTAGGATTCTATGAGGAAGGAGAGTCCCAGAGTTTATGCTGAAGCCCATGCCTGAATGTCTACACTGCAGTAAAACGGTCTCAGGCTAAGGATCTAAGTTAGCTGGCACAGGCCAGCCACAGTGTAGACATACTCCAAGTGGGCTGAGTGCAGGTTAGAGAAATCAACGGTTCATTGTAAATTGCAATTTATTACCCACAGAGATCAGCCCCAGGTGCAGGCAGTGGTTAGTGCTCACTGCAGGAGCAGCTGTTAGGACACAGCGCCTCTGCAAATAGGCACAGATGTTTAATTATGGAACCTCTGGTGTTTACAACACTCCTGGAGCTCAGGAAGAGACAAGAGCTGCTCTTCTTACCCTCCCAGCGCAGATGGAGCTGGGCAACACGGAGCGCTGTTCTGATAACTGTCTCCTCCAGAAAAATCATGGCGTGGTTAAGAGTAATGTTTGTGCTAATTATAGCACGGCCCTTTTAGCTCTGTCATACATTTCCATGTAACCATTTGCTTCTTGCAAAATAGACACTCCTCCAGCAGTAGCAGAGCCCTGTTCTTCGGAATCTAGCGCTTTATCGTGTGTTTTAAACAAAACAGACGCTCCTATAAGGAGGACAGTGATAAAGGAGAAATATAATCATTGAGAATTATGAGAGTATTGTTTCCTCCTTCCCTAGTGCTGATTGCTTGTGTGTATGACTCCCATTCTCTACCCTTCTGCAGAAAGCCTGCAAAATCAGATGCACCTTAAGGCTTAAATGCCAACTCTTGCGATTATTATCACACCTCTTGTGATGCTTGGTGGCTCTCATAAAGCCCTAACTCCTGGAGGCCTGTAATTAGGAAAGAATCTACATGTCTGTGGGTTTAAAGTAAGAATTGGCCACCAGGGTTGAGATGAAAAGCTTGACAATGTGGCCCTGCTGCACCCCAAATGCTCCAAAACAAGAGGCAAATAAAATAACCCCCCAATAGCTCAGATTTTAAGCCAGTCTCCTGGTTTTTGGGGAGCCTGATGCATGATTTTTGAACATGTGGGTGGCCATACTAAGTCCCTTGGTCATAGACACTCATACTGGCAATGCTGAGGCCCTGCCCAGGTTGAGGCCTGTAGATGCAATATCCTAGAAATCATAGAAACGGAGGAATGGAGGGGACCTCGAGGTCTTCTTCTCCAGTCCTCTGCAGCGAGGCAGGGCTAAGTGTTATCTCTAGACCATGCCTGAGAAGGTGTCCATTAACCTGTTCTTGAAAACTTTCATCGATCATGTTCTACAACCTGCCTAGGCAATTTGGTCCCATGTTTAACCATCCTGACAGTCAGGAAGTTTTTCCTCAATGTCCAACCTAAACCTCTCTTGCTGCAATTTAAGCCCGTTGCTTCTTAGAACAATTTCCCCCGCTCCTCCCTGTGACACCCTTTTAGATACCTGAAAACAGCTATCCTGTCCCTTCTCAGTCTTCTCCTTTCCAAACTAAACAAGCCCAATTCCTTCAGCCTTGCCTCAGAGGTCTTGTTCTCTAGACCTTTAATCATTTGTGTTGCTCTTCTCTGGATCTTCTCCAATTTCTCCACATCTTTCTTGAAATGCGGTGTCCAGAACTGGACACAATACTCCAATTGAGGCCTAATCAGCACAGAGTAGAGCAGAAGAATGACTTCTCGTGTCTTGCTCACAACATTTCTGTTCATGCTTCCCAGAATCATGTTTGCTTTTTTGCAACAATGTCACACTGTTGACTCATATTTAGTTTGTGGTCCTCTGACCCCCTAGATCCCTTTCTGCAGTACCCCTTCCTAGACAATCACTTCCCATTCTGTATGTATGAAACAGATTGTTCCTTCCTAAGTAGAGTACTTTGCATTTGTCCTAATTAAACTACATCCTGTTTACCTCAGACCATTTCTCCAATTTGTCCAGATCATTTTGAATTTTGACCCTATCCTCCAAAGCAGTTGCAACCCCTCCCAGCTTGGTATCATCTGCAAACTTGATAAGCATACTCTCCATGCCAATATCCAGGGCTCCCCAAGCGGCGGCGAGCCCCGCTTGCCAGCCATGTGGCAGTGCATGCGCTGACTGCACTGCGCGGCCGCACCGGGCTAAAATCTACTCGCCACGGGCGAGTAGATTGCCTGATTTGTCGAGCCCTGCAGATATCGAAATCGTTGATGAAGATATTGAACAGAACTGGTCCCAAAACAGACCCCTGCGAAACCCCACTTGTTATGCCCTTCCAGCAGGATTGTGAAACATTAAGAACTACTCTCTGAGAACCGTTTGCCAGTTATGCACCCACCTTATAGTAGCCCCATCTAAGTTGAATTACTTGTCTTTCTTACAATGCTCCTGCTAATACAACCCATAATTATGTTCGCTTTTTTTTCACCGTGTGACATTGTTGACTTGTTTTTAGTTTGATCCACTATAAACCCCAGATATTGTTCCGTGGTTCTCCTTCCTCGTCAGTCATTTTCTGTTTTGTGTTTGTGCGGTTGATGATTCCATCGTAAGTACTGAATAATACTTTGCCATTTGTCCGTGTTGTGTTTCATCCACTTCACTTCAGACTTTCTTCAGTTTGTCATGATCATTTTGAAGTTTTAATCCTGCTAAATGCTTGCCACCCCTCTTAGTTTGGTATTCTCTGCATCAGCAAACTCTGCAGTTATCCAAAGCATGTTATGGAGAAATTGAATAGAATTGGACCCAGCATGGATCCATATGGGACTCAACTTTGTCCTCTTCCGTCTTGACTGTGAATCATTGAAAACTATAATCCCAGAAGCATGTTCTGAAGTGGTATTTTAAGTGGTATTTAGTGAGGCCTTATGCATTGGGATTAGTGCGAACTATGCTTATACGTAGAAAGGAAGCGGAACGGAACAATTAGGCTGCTCTGGGTGTGGGGGGGGAATCGCCAAAAATAGTGATTTTTTTTTTCTCCCCCTACCTACCCCAAAGTACTCCTACCCCAATTTCAAAATTTTAAAATTTTCTTCACATTTTTACTTTCTCTCTATTGTGTCTGTTGTAGTCTAGCATTTTTTTTTAAAGGCTCAGGTGCACATTTATCTATCCCTTAAGAATGTCCTGACTGGGGATAGATTTGTTGCCAGATCCCATGGTCCAAAAAAAAAAAAAAGAAGAAAATTTCAAATTCTAAGTGCCTGCTGTCCTCTATCAAAGTTGGACCGTAGCACTTTAAAATGCTGCATGGTGTGGCACTGTCTGTCCCCTCCATGGCACTTAGCCCAGCTACGGATTGATGAGCCTGCTACAGCCTTGACCAAGAGGCCCCTGGCTTTTAGTTCATATAGCAGAGGCTCATACATGAAGCTTCAGAGATTCTAGGTTCAATCCTGCCCGCTGACCATCAGGATCATGTGGACAAGGCAAAATGCCCAAGCCTCCTGAAAACCAGCATTTATAGGGCAGCAAATAGCAACTGACCCTGGGTGAGAGTCATGGTCAAACAAAACGAATGGAGGAAGATGACTTTGCGCTTTTAACCCAAGTGGTAGTGAGGCATTCAGTTCTCTTGCGCCCTGGTGGAAATAAGTTGTCAACCAAGAGAGGTCCATGGTCTGTTTCACCAGGTTGAGCTATTGATGCTTGGAAGCAAATGGAGGTGGCATCAGAGCCTGGTGCCATAGGTACCCATTCCCTGGGTGCTACAGGAAAAGAAAAAGGGTGTTTTGCACCCACCAGTAGTGTTCCCTGTAAGCTGGGTGCTTGGGCAGCCACCCAGGTGAGATTCAAAGGCTGCCAAGTTGATAAGCAGAGCGCCCACAGCCGGCAGTGTGTGTTTCTATGGGTGGTGCACATCTGCACATGCCTTGGTGCACAGAATATTTATTCTGAACACAGATGGAAAACATTAGAGGGAATGTTGCCCCCCAGCCACAATTGTTGGGCAGCTTGGGAAGGGGTTTGGGGAGGGGGTGGAGGGAGTACGGGTGGGAAGAAGCAAAGCAAGGGTGGAGCCTTGGCAGAACAGGGGCGGGAAGAGGCAGAGCGAGGACAGGGCCTTGGGGGAAGGGGTGGAGTGGGGCAGGGCCTCAGAGTGGAGATCCTCCTCCCCACTCCACCCTGGGAAAATGAAAAGTTGTCATCTATGCTTGGTGCCATTGCAGCAACATAATTTGAGGTCGTAGCTGGGATAGTTTGGCCATGTCGTTTGGCTCTTGCATGAAGCGTGCCGGGAAGTTGGAGAGCTGTTGCTAGTTCAGCTGGCACATCTCCTCCCGTCGCTCCAGTTTTGTCACTGCCATGTGTGAATTGTGTCCTGGATGCTAAATCCATGTGTGGTGCCATCTCGTGCGTGCGTCTTGGCTCCCTAGCCAGGACTGAATAACAATGAGCCACTGCTCACGTGTGCAGAGCAGCTGCTGTTCCGGTTTTGGGCCAGCACTGTTAACGGTTTGATGGGAGGTGGGATTAAGTGCCTGGCTCAGACAAGTCAACCGCGGATTGTACTAGGAAAAGAGCAGCAGGGGAGCAGTGAGAAGGGTGAGAGAGCTGAGATGTGGGAAGGGGCAGTATCCCATGCACTTACTGCGACAGTTTGGGAGAAAACGGGTGAATAATGCAGCCAGATTTGCCATTTTCTTCTCTAAAAGCAGGGGTAACTATTGGAAACTGTAAGGCGGGGGTGGTGAATCTCTGGGGTACTGGCCACATGCAGTTTGTCAGGGTTAGCCATTGGTGGGCCGCCAGATGCTTTGTTTACCTGAGCGTCCTCAGGCACAGAGCCCCACAGCTCCCATTGGCTGCAGTTTGCCCTTCCCAGCCAACTTCCTGCAGTTCCCATTGGCTGCAGTTTGCCACTCCAGACCAATGGGAGCTGCAGGGCTCTATAGTTGCGGACGCTCACATAAACAAAGCATCTGGTGGCCTACCAGCGGCTAACCCTGACAAAACGCATGCAGCTGTGCGCCAGAGGTTCCCCATGCCTGCCGTAAGGACAGACTCAGCCAGGTTCTCGTGAATCTCAGGGGCTAGATTGCTTGGTGATGGAGGGGGTAAGGGGGACTAGTAATGAAATAGAAACCTTTTGTCTCCAGGTAATTGACTTATTCTGGCCCAGGTCTCTCGTCAAGAGGCTTAGTCATGTCACTTGTTTATTCATAACCCTGGAAGCTGCTCAAATAACATGGTGCTGATGTGCAAAATAGAAGAGCCTGAATAGAACAGCCACCGCTGCTGTGTGGCTGGCATTAAAATGAGCTTCACTGGTTCTTCTTGAAAAGTGGGGGGGGGGGAGGACGGAGGAGGTCTCCTCCCACATGAGAACCTTGCTGGAAATCTCAGAGAAGGTAAGAATAAGATGGGAGGTTTAGGTTGGACATTTGGGGGAAAAACTTCCTAACTGTCAGGGTGGTTAAACACTGGAATAAATTGCTGAGGGAGGTTGTGGAATCTCCATCACTGGAGATATTTAAGAGCAGGTTAGACAGACATCTATCAGGGATGGTCTAGACGGTGCTTGGTCCTGCCATGAGGACAGGGGACTGGACTTGATGACCTCTCGAGGTCCCTTCCAGTTCTACTGTTCTATGGGCACGGAAGCTAGTTCACGCTATCGCTTCTACCACTGTTCCCTTAACACTGGCGCTGTGGGCCTTGTTTGAAAGGATGTCCGTTGTCTGGAGCACCACGTAGTAGGAGCTTCTGGAGCAATCATATTAGCAAGTTTCACATGTGCCGATGCCAGGGTGTGATTTGGTGCCACACATTAAACTTCATGGGTTGCTGTTCCTGTAAAAATACGCTTTGTCCGTACTGTCTTCCTCTGTGTCTTTGAAACCGATGTGGTCGCCATACAGAGTCCAGCTAGACAACTGTGGCTGGAAACGAGGCAAGTTTTAACAATGAGGATAATTAACCATTGGAACAACTTGCCTAGGGATGGGGTAGATTCTATGTTCCAGGAAGTCTTTAAATAAAGACTGGGTGTATTTCTAAAGGACAAGCTCTAGCTTCGACAGGAGTTATGGGCTTGGCGCTAGGGATGTAAGCGACTAGTCGAGTAGTGACTTGACTAGTTGCTCCCCTCCATGTGGGGGGAGCTGGAGCCGGTGCAGGGGGAACCAGCTTAAAAGCTGGTTCCCCCCAGCACTGTCTCTGCGGGGGGCAGGGGAGGCAGAGGCATATAGTGGGGGAACCGGGCACGGGCTGTGAATCAGCTGTCCCAGCTCACACCTGGTCTCTCCCACCCCCCCCCACCCCCACCCCACCCTGGCGGTTCTTAATATGTTTAAAAGGCAGAGCCGCAGTGGGGTTAGCTCCTGGGGCCAAGAGCTAACACCGCTGTGGTTCTCCCCCCTTAGTTACTAATCGACTAGTTGATGGAAATCCCATCGACTAGTTGATTAAAGGCAATTAACATCCCTACTTGGCACATGAACTACATGGTGAAAATTTGTGACCTATGCAGAGCAGATGATCACAAGCGTCCCTTCTGGCCTTAAAAATCTATGTATCTCCGAGTTAGTTTTTCCAGGCTGTCAGGCTGATGCATTTTGCCAGCACAAAGGGGTTTGGGTTCTGTTGCTTGCTTTGCTCTTGTTAAGTGTGTTAGCCGTAGCCCAGTGTAAGATGTTCAGTATCAAATTTAATTCCTTTCTAGTCCAGATTCTTTGACTTTACCTTGTATTAGACTAAGGAAGAGGAGTGTGGTAACCAAGTGTGTGGTGTGTGTGTGGTGTGTGTGGGTTTTTTTTTTTTTGGCACAGAACAGATTGTACATGTGTCAGAGGCCAAAAGAAATATGTTTTCTGATTCATACTGTCAGCAGGCTGCTGTGCAGCCTTTACACAAAGTGCACTGTATGTAATATAGAGCTGCAGTGCCCAGTTTTAGGTTGCATCAGGGTTGGACTGGGCCCCGCTGGTGATCCAGTCCTTTTCCCTGGTAAAAGTGCTCTTGTAATCGTGTGTGTGTGTGTGTGTGTGTGATAAACGTCTAGCCCTTAGATTATTTCAGCAAATATATGTCATATAAGCCCAGGCAGCAATGTTTGCCTGAGCCGTCCGAAAACCTTGCTTCAAAAGAGATGACTGCTTCATTGATCGCAGCGGGGTGTTGACTCTGAAACCTAATGATTGCAGTGTAAATCTAAACATTGTCTCTTTCGTTGCTAACCAACGTACGCAAGCAAAAAAGGGATGCTCTTAGTGTGAAGATTTGCATGGCCTAGTATAAGAGGCAACACCTTATGGTATCATTTAGTGGTGCTTTGGTGTTGGACAGAGCCTGGGAGAATACCACTGATTTCCCTCCTCCTCCCCCAAGTCTGATGCCTGGCTAAAGTGGAACCAATTCCTGCCTGAAATCGAGAACTCAGTCCCTGCGTGTGGATGTAGCTAATCTCTCCTCGACCTGATTGTCTGCCTCTGACAACCCCAGATGAAGGGTATGATCCTAGTGTTGGGAGTTTTCCCCAAGCAAGGCCTACTTGGGCTGGGCCCCACTGGCATTTTCCTTTTTAAGAACAGCACTGAAGCCTGAACAGCCAGGAATTCACTGGCATTTTGAAAGAACAGGAAGGCTGGGCAGGGGGACGATCCAGCTGGATCCAGCTGACTGCTGCAACAGGACTGGCCGTGAATACTGGCCTTTCCATTGAAAACCTGAGCACCGCTGGGAGCGGCTTTGCTGCAAATGAAGCCTGGCCCTGCACCAGTTTGGAAAATGAAATGGTGCATCTCGGAGAGGAAGAGGGAAAAACTGCTGGAGAAAGCTAGGGCAAGGGAAGCAGCCAATGGTGTGCAGGGCTGATCCATTTTCAGGGCAGCCTTTGAATGCAAGGGTGGGGGAGGGAAACGCTTCTTGAATTTTTACATAGAGCCACCTCCTGGGGTGTAACTTTCTACCTAAGGAGACTCTGATTAGGGATGTAAATATCTGCTAAAATAGTTAACCAGTTAAACTATTACAATTCTATTGTTTAACTGGCTAACTGTTTGCAGGCCAGCAGACGGCAGCTGGGACCGGGATCTCGCCTGCTGGCCCAGGATGCTCCAACATGGTTGGGGATGGATTTCTGCCCGCCCGGGCCACTCTTCTGTGGCCAGGGATGGGGTTCCGATGCAGACACAATCCTGCCTGCCACTGTGACATTGCCGGGGTCCAGCCAAGACTGCTCTGGCCGGGAACGGCTGGCCATCCAGCCATTTATCCAGTAAATATTCTGGTGAGCATCAGGCTTTCTGGGTAACCAGTTAACCTTTTGCATCCTGAACTCTGATCCAGCTATTGAGAGCTGGGGCAAATACCAGTTTCAAAGTCAAAGGGGTTCCTGTGTTATGTAGTTGCTCCTTCTTCCCAATGTTACGGGCTGATTTCTTCTGTTATGCTCTGGTTGAGTTTTGGAGACTCCCTCCCTAAGGGGCTCGTGGGAAATTGCCTAGTCGTGGTATTTTCATGGCAATGTTAATTCAGGTTTCCATTTCAAACCTGCAAATGAGAAGACCAGTGTTTGAGAAGAGGCAATTCAGACAAAACACGGGATGGTCATGATGAGTCCAACCCGCGTTGCAAAAACTTTCCGGCTGGAGCTGGAGGAACATTGCAAGAACTCCGGGTCCTTTGTAGCAGCTCAGGTTCTCAGCACGGCCTTGGCGCCCTCGTGTCTCTGTCCCAGGATTGAGCTTTCCGTTTGTTTCCCAGAATCCCCATGCAAGCCTCCCACAGTCAGGTGCAAACTGGCTCCTTAATCCGAGCCCCTTCAGTGAGGTGCACCCTGTAGATAGAAGGGTGCCTACTGAAGGAGAACGGGTGACTGTGCTCAGACTGGCAGTGTGTATGAGTGTGCAGAGCAACACTGGGCTAGCAGGAGGGCTGGTAGAATTCAGTTTTAATGCTGTTATCATTTCAATGTTTATAGTTTTCCCCCTATTTTTATCTCTTTCAACTTTCACAGTTGCAGGAGATTCTGGGTGGAGAGCAACATGACAGCTGATATTCAAGTTAAGAAACCACAAATTGTCAACCTCAACATTTACAAAGTAAAAACCCTTAAATCAAACTCCAGTCGACTCTCTTAAGCAGCATTTTTCTTACTTCCATCCTCTGTACGTTTTTATCATCTTCTCATAGGGAGAGCTTCTTGTATTGTGTTGATGTATCATTGTGGGCTTGGGATTGTGTGTAATTTGGGGGAGTCTCCATCGCCCCTGCAGGGACAAAGGACAGTGGGGTGTAATTAGGCAAATTCAGTCATGCTGTTCCCCCCCCCCCCAGGGGGTACTGGCCCCAGAGAAGCTTGCATAGACTGGTACAAAGAACATAAGAATGTACCTATTTGGTCAGACCAAAGGTCCATCTAGCCCAGTGTCCTGTCTTCCAACAGTGGCCAATGCCAGGTGCCCCAGAGGGCATGAGCAGAACAGGGAGTCATCAAGGGATCCATCCCCTGTCGCCCATTCCCGGCTTCTGACAAACAGAGGCTCGGGACACCATCCCTGCCCATCCTGGCTAATAGCCGTGAATGGACCTCTCCTCCATAAACATATCTAGCTATTTTTTTAGCTCTGTTAGGGTACGTCTACACAGCAGCATTATTTGGGAATAACTGACATTATTCCAAAATAACAAAGAGCACGTCTACACTGCGAGCCATTATTTCGACATAATGGCAAGCTGGAGGACTTCTCACTCCGACTCCTGTAACCCTCGTTTCGCAAGGAATAAGGGAAGTCGAAGGAGGAGTGTTCTTCCTGCAGTGTAGACAGCACCAAAAGCCAAATTAAGCTATTTTGTCTTCAGCTGCACAAAGACGTAGCTGAAGTTGCGTCGCTTAATTCAATTTTAGCCCTTCTGTGTAGACATACCCTTAAAGTCCTGGCCTTCACAACATCTTTTGGCACAAACTGCATACTCCAGGGACAAAGACAAAGAAAGGACTTCTGGCTAAATAGGCTTATGTTTCAAGTGACTCAGGGCCTGCTGTCTGATCCAGTAAATGGGCAGGACCCTCGGTCCATTGGGGCGGGGGGTCCCAATCTTTGGGGGAAGTCTGGAAGGAATCAAGTCCTTTTGAGAGATTGGGGAGGTACGTGTGGGGGTGACTGATCTCTGGTAAGTTCATTACCATGTGTGTAGGTTCTTTTAGTGTGTGTAATGTTTTCCTGTAGTGATTTTTACTTGTAATGCCAAATGCGCTTGCTTAGAAAGAGCTATGTGATAACTAGAAACCCTGGGCCATGACAGCTGTGTCTTGTCTCTGAAGAGAAAGCAAAGCGCAGAGGCAGACCTGTTCAGGCAGTCTGGCCTGCTTGGAATATCACCGTGTAGGCAGGGATCTGTGCAGCCTGGGAAAAACCCTGTCAGGAGGGGGAGAGACACAAGTCTCTACCCAAGAGCGGTGACTATTGAGGAAGCAGGAGCTCAAAGTGGGTGCCCTTGCTGGGCTGCGGAGGAGGAGATACTGTACATGTGTAGTTGGCCTTGAATTGCTGTGTCCACACTGGTGTCGCCCTCGTGTGTGCGTGTGGTGCGAAGTCTTATAGGAGTGCCGCTCGTGGTTCTTAGCGCTGCAGTGCGCGGAGCCCCTCTAGGAATTCTTTCCCATGGAATAAGGAGAGACTTGTCTGCCCTTCTAGGGCACATGGGAAGGCATTGGAGGACTTGCAGCAGGCGAGTGGTGCTAACTTGTGTCCGCACTATAGGGCGGTTGTGTTAACCCCTGACAAGTTGTGCTAACTCAAGGTTTAGTCTGCAGCTTCTCTTGGGTCCACAATGAGAGTTAAAAGCACCACTGCACATAGGGGCTTTGTGCATGGACAGGACTTGGGGTCAGTGACATCCGAATGAACTCGGCAGTGAAGACAAACCCATGAGTAGCACACTCAAGTACAGCCCAAAGCCAGGCAAATCCGTGTTAAGGTAGGGAGTAGGATTGTGAATGGGTCATTGGTTAACTGGTAAGTATCCCGAGAGCAGCCCTCCGCCCGCGGGGCTGGGATTCGGCAGCCTCGTGCATGGGAGCGGGCTGCTGGCCTGGGTGGGTGGGGGGCCGCTCCTGCCCAGCAGGCTGGAATGCCCCTCCTCCTGTTTAATCATTAATTAAACAGGATTTTACTTACCTAGTAGGGAGTCATCCCAGACTAAACTTAAGCCATGGACTTCTCAAAGCACCAAGCTTTGGGGTCTGTGTTCTTGGACAGAGTTACTGATCAGCTTGTCAAGGACATGGCCCAGGTGACAGCTACACTAGGACAAGAAGAGAGCCCTTTCACCCTGAAGAAAGGAATTTGATTCTTTCTTCTACCCACAGGGAGGCTGGACTTGGGGGATCCCATTGGCTTACTGAGCCTGTAAGCTCTTTGGGGTAGGGACTGTTTCTTTACTCTCTATTTGTACAGCACATGGCACAGCAGATGCAGCCTTGGGGAGTTGCTGCGTGGCAAATAATCACCCTGTCTGCTCATGGGTCGGATACGCTGGCCAGAGGAGTGACTTAGGCCCCATTCCTAGGAGGATGCCCCTTCCAATGCCCCCTCCAAAGTGAATCTTGCCTGTTACGAAGGTGGCACTAGACACTCATCATCTTCACGCTCGCTCGTTGCTGCATTGCTAGCTAACGCTCTAGTGTCCCTTTGTCTTGTTGCCCTGGGAGGCATGCTGTCATAGTTAGGCAAGATGTCACGATGCCAATTAAACGTCCGCAGAGTTGCTATTACCCTTCTGAGCGGGCTCTGTCTATTCCCAGAATAAACCCTAATGCTACCAAGGCAGAGCTAACTGCACATTTCAGACTGATGTGTATCCCTTTGAACCAGACAGACGCGGTATGGCCATCAGCCACTTTCAGACTGGCAAGGCAGCCCCTGTATCGATCTGAAGTCATTTCCTTTCCAGAGCTTCACATGTGACCCTTAATCTGGCGTGGTTTTAAAAAAAGTGATGCAACCGCCCACGCTCCTGAAGTTTCTCGGCGACAATCGAGTTCTGTATTTAGCGCCAAGCAACACGTTGGTGAAACAAACCCATGTTTAACAGAACATGAGCCTTCCATTGTGAATTGCTCCTCCCAACTCTGTGGGGAGGAATAGCAGAATCCTAATTGTCAAACAGGCCAGGAATGAGAACAGATGGAGGGAAAAGGCTGGTCTTCGCTTGGCTCCAGTGCTAACGAGTTTCAGGAAGACAGCTTCCATAGTCTGATTACATTGCTCTAGCTGTGCGTATGCATGGCATGTTGGGTTGGTTTTTTTAGCAGTTGCGGGGCGTTTCACACATGCATCTGCAATGGGCTAGCATTTGTGAATGCAGCTGACGAGCTGAAAAAGCTGCGATACCGTCTGAATCTCACATTCTTGGTTGCCCTTTCGAAAGGTGGCAGAAAGCAAACCCAGGAATGCTAGATTCCGAAGAAGGCTGTCTGACAGATGGGAGACTTTGGGAGCCAGGAAACATCAAAGACTGTTATGTGCCAGACGCTGTGTGCGCATGGGACTTTTGGAGACACTTGTACCGAGGAGCGGTGCATGTATCTGCCTGTTCCTGGCTGTGAGTGGGTTTCCTATGAATCTGGACTCACTGGAGGGTGATCAGTGCAGCATCCTGACTCCAGTTTAGCCAGTACCTCTCCCTTCAAAACTTTTCCCCTTGGGGGAGGTGACGGTTACTGGTGTTACTTGTTCAGGGACTCTGGGAAATCAAGGCCCCAAACCCATCTGACTCCGGGCTCTCCCGAGTCTGTGAACTAATTGCAAAACTCCACTGGAAGGGTTTGAAGCTACCAGTGTCCCAGGGTGGAAGACCGGGATTATCGGGGACGAGGGACATGCAGAAAAGCACCTGATTGTTTTCACGAGATGTTTTCTCTGTGATGCTTTTCTTATGAATTAATATGGAGCTTTATGAGCACTGACTAGTGCCTCTCTCCTTGCTCCGCAGAGACAGCGAGATGGCTGGGGTCTCACAGGGACCTGTGGGAGGTTGGACCCTAGCTCCCTAGTCCGGAGGGAGAGGTGTGTGTGAGGTCCCTTCCTCCCCGAGCAAGGTGACAGCCTGAACCTAGACAAGGGAAGGAGGGCAGAAATGCAGTTAACACCGTTAGCATGAGACTTGAAAGTCTTGAGTTCGAGTCCCTGTTTTACCACAGGCTGCCTATGTAACCGGGATGGGGAAGGGACAGCAAATTGCTTATTCTCTGGGCTTATGTTCCCCTAGCTGTAAATGGCACCTCCAGGGGAATTGTGGGAGTAAACACCTCAAAGACTGTCAGGCACTTGGGCGCCGTGTCAGATACCCGGCATGTATATCCATTTGCCGTTACTTTTTGGGTGCCTGACTTCCACATGAGCCAGACCCCCAAGTCAGATCCAGCAAAGGGGGGGGGTGAGGTGAAAAGCCGAATTCCCCTCAGGTGTCGCACTGTGGCCCATTATGTGGAATTGCACCTCCTGAGCAATTTATCTTGAAACGAGCTGTCCTCTTGGCTCAGTCCTGTGATTAAACAAGTTTATTCCCCTTTTAATTGGGTTTTTGAAGGCGCCGGCAGGTGTCAAGGTTACAAGAAAGGAGGTACGCGCCATCACAGTGGCTGTTCATTGCGGTTGTGTGGGCAGTGTTGTTCACTAACCTGTCTGGTAGTCTGGTGCTATTCTAATAGAAAGGAAACTGAGGCTGGCTGGTAGCTCAGGAGACAGACATTGTGATTTGCTAGACAGGCATTAAATGGACAGTAGTGCCTGGTGGTAGATAACAGGCCAGACACGTTTTGGTCCATCTTTCAGGCCAATTTGTATCCACAGAAGTAATTCATAAGAGAATTATTGATTCTACACCTCCCACACTGAATAATTATTCAAATTGCCGTGTATATAATCCAGCCACTGGGTGTGATTTAACAATACATTCAGTGTATCAAAAACTATGGGCATTGGGGGTGAATTTCACTGGTGTAAACTATTGGCAAACAAATCAAATTTAGCTTGTGGGTACATGAGATGGAACAATGATAGTTCCTGGAAAAACAGTACAATGAGAAGGTTCTGCATCCTGGACTGTAGTTCAAACAGGAGTTATAAGCTTGATACATAAGAACAGCCACCCTGGGTCAGACCAAAGGTCCATCGACCCCAGTGTCCTGTCTTCCGACAGTGGCCGATGCCCGGTGCCCCAGGGAGAGTGAACAGAACAGGGAATCTGGTGATCCACCCCCTGTCGCCCATTCCCAGCTTCTGGCAAACAGCTACAGAAGCTGCTAGGAGAGGTTCGGGGCCTGCTTGAAGCTGGAGACCCAGCTAACGAATTATAATCTGGACATAGTAAATTTGGCCACGAGTTTCCCGCCGGCCCACACTGCTCTGCTCCGTTCTCTTCCGTGGCGTTCCGTCCGGGATGCATTTCCATCAAGCTTACCTCCACAGCGCCGAGTAACAGGGAAACCTGGAAGCTCTTGGACGTGGTTCTGTTGCGTTTGTCCTAGAGACTTCCCCGAGGGGTTCCATCTGCTTCTGCCAGTCTTCTGTGCGGGGCCAAACTCAGAAGGTGGAAGAGGCGGTTAGAGAGGTAGGGCAGTGGGTTGGGGTAGTGTCTACCCCATTTAGGACCTTACTTTAGCAGCCAGGGGGGTGCAGAAGGGCCAGGTCTTGTCCTAGCTAAGAATCAGGCCCAATTTACCTTCTAGTACTTAAAAACTGAGAACCCAAAAAAGGGAAATTGTTGAAACTCATCCCTCAGGGAAAGCCCTGTAGGACTTAGGCAAGAGGGTAGCTTCTTCCATAGGAGCTGACTTCCTCTCTAGCTGGGGGTGCTTGATTTCCCCCCCCCCCCCATAAAAACTCTGCCCCAGGGCCTGCCCCCACTCCACCTCTTCTCCGAAGCCCCCGCTTTTCTCCGTCCCCACTCCACCCCCATTCCATCCCTTCCCCCAGCCTCCCATCCCTGCCCTGTCTCTTTCCTGCCTCCCCCCCCCCCCCCGCTTCTCCCCCTCCCTTCTGGAGCTTGAATCAGCTGTTCGTGGCACTCCGGAAGCGCTGGGATGGCAGGGGAGAAGTTGGTAAGCGGGGTCACCTGCAGGCAAGAGGTGCCAGGGGGAGGAAGCCCGACTGCCAGCTGGGATTCAGCACCTGCTGATTTTTTTTTTTTTTTTTTCTCCCCATGAGCGCGTCCGCCCCAGAGAACCAATGGGCCTCAGAGCAGCCAGCCCCATGAGCACCCCAGAGCAGCCAGCCCCTCTGGTCACTTCACTGCATGACAGCTGATTTGGATGTTTGACCCCTTAGCTGGCCTTGCGTACCTGGGACACGCTCTTGCTGTGGCTCTTGCGGGCAGAAGGCTCAAACCGAGGGTGCAGCTGCACTTGAGGCGTGACCTACGTAGTGCTAATTGGAGAAGTGTGACTGCCAAGACATTAACAGCTGCTCGTCGGCGGTCGATTTATTTCCCCAAATATAACGCATGTGTAGTTTTTCAACTGTAGTAGTGTCGTTCCCACAACGTGTCAGGCACCCGGCTAACAGACCACAGACTAGATCCGTCACTCAGAAAGGTGGCTGTTTGCAGAGCCCCATCCTGCAAATCCTTACGTGTGTAACGTTCTTGGCGCTCGTGTTCCCCACAATTACTAGTACAGGTTGGACCCCCCTCATCTGGCATCATCGAGACCTGAGCTGTCCCAAGCTAGAGAATTTGCCGGATCTGGGGAAAGGCTTCTGCCACTGGCCCCAAGCCCATCACCTGCTGCTAGCAGGCTGCCCCAGCAGGCAACCCTGCCTCGCCCTCCCCGCCCACCTGGCCAGGCTGCTTGCCCCAGGTACTGCTGGGTCTGGCCCTGGCTCCACGCAGTTGGGGGAGGCCGCGGAGCTCCGGCCTCTGCCCTGTGTTCTTGGGGGTTGCCATGGGGACTCCAGCCCACATTGCCACGGGGCTCTGACCTCAGCCCCCATGCTCCTGGGGGCTGCTGCAGGACTCCAACCCCAGTCTTGCGCTGCCCCCAGCCAGGCTGTGAACTCTAATGCCCTGCCTGGCTGGCCCTCCTGGTCTTAGACTCCCGGACTCTCTGGTCCAGGAACATCCATGGTCCTGCCAGACCACGGATGTTGCTAGACCAGAGAGTGCTGCATTTTAGAGGTACAACCTGTAGTTCTACGCCATTAGCACTTAAAGCCCCAACCACGTCTGAGGCCCTGTTGTACAAGGTGCTATGCAGAACACTGTTCCTGCTCCAAAGAGCATAGCATCTAAAGCTGTGTCTGCCCTGCAATCTGAGGCATGACTGTGGCATGAGTGAATGTAGCAGTGTATACACAGTAGCTATGTCTACACTACAGGATTTTTGCACAATAACAGTCATTTTTGTGCAAAAACCCATGGAGTGTCCACACCTCAAGCGTGTTTTTGCACAAGAAAATCTACAGTCAGTCGACAGAACAGAGGGCTTTTTGTAGTGTAGGTATACCTCCTTCTATGAGGCATAACTTCTTTTTGCTCAAGCACTCTTATGCAAAAAGGTGTGTGGACACTCAACAGGGGTTTCTTGTGCAAAAAGAGTCTATCAGAAAGAGCACAGGTGCTCTGATGGCCATTCTGTGAATGGCCATCAGAGCTTTCTTGCGCAAGAGCGTCCATGCAGTGTGGACTCTCTTGCGCAAAAGCACATCACTTTGCGATGCGCTTTGAGGTGTGGACGCGCTTTTGCGCAAGAAGTTTTTGCGGAAGATCTCTTCCACAAAAATCTTCTTGCGCAAAAACCCTGTAGCATAGACATAGCCAATGAGACCAGCTGCTATTTGTAGCTGAGTTAGTGCAGGTAAATCTAACTCAGGATTGTCGTCTTGCGCTACTGTCACACCTTGGCTTTGACTACTCCTGAAAGACAAGACCATGAACCAGAAAGCAGCTTGCACAAAGCACTTGCCTAATGATCTCATGCTTTGGGTGAGGTGCCTCGAGTAGACCATTTATTGGTGAAGAATGAATGATGGGAGGTAAGAGGAATAATATGCTTGGCCAATGAAATGATCATACACCTCGTTAATTCCAGAGCTGTTAGATGTAGGTGAAAGGAATCTGAGTCTTTGGAAAAAAAACAGCAAGCAAATGGTCTGGTAGCACTTTATAGACTAACTTGGCTACCCCCTGAGTCTTTGAAGGGAGAGCTGAGATTTTTGGGCATCTGTGGGGAAGTATGTGTTTTGAAGAAGAACGTGGAAGAGAAGACTGCGGAGACTGGTGAGCCTGTCTGGGAAATAGGCTCCAGGATGTTAGGGGAGGGCTGTGAAAGGCAAACGCAATGGCAAAATCCATGGTATCTTAAAGGTGAAGCTGGGTAAAGGAAGACACACAAAGGTACTGGGTTATGTGCAGAAAGCCTGCTGTAATGTGTGGCTTCTGCACTGGTGTGTGCCCTGTGGGGTCCGCAAAATTCCCATCCACTCAAGCTCAGTGGTTTGAAATAAAACCATGCAGAACTAAGGAGACTGTGTGTTTCCGAAACGATGCCCTTCGCAAGCCTGCAGAACCTAAGTGTCTGGATCGGATGTGCACCTGCCTTGTGTCCTGCATGCTCGTTTGTACAAAAGACAGCCCTCCCTGCCAGGCGTTGGGTGTGCGGGGGTTCAGCGCCAGCTGCTTGTGGGGGAGCAGATTGAGCGTTAGGGTTTTGTTACAATTCACAAAACCTTTAAACAGGCTGAGTCCTGAGAATCCAGCTGAGGTTCTAATATCCTGCGTCCCTCCCGCCATGAGAGGTGGTCATGCCGACTCATGGGGCAGAAGAACAGGCACAGCTCTCCTCTTTCTCAGCAACCAGGGTCTGTGCAGTCCCTTCCTCCGGGAGCTGGGAACTTCCACAGGTTTCGGACTTGCCATTGGATCCATTTGATTTCAGCTGGCCACCATCCTGGGGCCGGGGTCTGCCTAGTGGGATCCAGTAGAAGAAGAGCAAAGATCTGCCGGTTTGCCAGGTTTCAGCCAGGCTTTCACATCCAATATCTGAATGCTCTTTATTTTGTGGGGTTTCAGCCATTGGCTAGTCTTGGAGAGACATAACCGGGCTGGTGTTGGTGAGATGCTCATCCCATAAAAAATGAAATCTAATATATAATTGTGTCTCATGTCTTATTCTCAAATGAGCCAGTTTATAATTGACGTCGAGTATTTCCCTCCTTCCCTGGCTAATGCTTAAAGATAAAGGCCTATAAGGAGAATCATTCCTTCCTCCTTGGATCCTTATCCTTTGTAGGTATGCTGACTGTTGCTGTGAATGCATCCCAGCGCGGTGAAAAGACTAATCTTTCTCAAGATAGGAGTAGAGAGAGAGTTTCTCTTAAAGCAGGAATAGAGAGAGGGAAAATAGGAACACACGTTTTGTCTTTTTGGGGGTGGGGGAAGGATCTAAGGCCAGTAGGATTTATTTTCTAAAAACGCCACTAGACCGTGGTATTTAAACCCTCCCCTTGCACCCAAAAGTACAGTTGACTTGAGTGATTTTTCTTAGCTGTTGCTCAGAAGAGTGCGGTTAGCAAACGGCATCAATATGCTTTTGGCTTTAATCATGTGTAGTAGTAGTAGTAGTAACTGTCTAGGTAAAGAAATGTCTGCAACAGCTGTTTACGAAGTTCCGTTTCAGTACAATTAGAGGGGAAAAATTGTTATGTAAAAAGACTGAAGATGGGGGGAGAACAGAGGCAGCAACATGGGGTGGAGGGGTGGGCAGGCGACAGCCGGTTCTCATGGGGAGCTGATCTTTTAAGCTGACTCCCTGCGTGTAAATGTGTAACCGCTGAAATTGACACACATACGCATTTTAACATCCCTACTCCATTCGTATCAACCTTGGCTGGTGGAAAGCACTCCTGCATTGCCCCAAGTGCATCGGTGCTGTGTATTTAATGGGTCACTGAACCCCGGCCTGCAATTCCTTGCTGCTGTGTGAAAGCCATGATCCTAGAATGAACTAATTGTGCATGTTTAGAATGTTAGAAAATAGCAAGTGATATATTGCTTATTAACAAGATACGTAACTTTTTGTCTTGATTTGTGTCAAGCTGCAGTAATATGGTACATGGAATTAAAATACACACAACTGCATATTGTCTTTGTTAAGCAAACCTGTACCCATGGCACAGCCTCTAAGTTTCCACAGGATCGAGCTCTTAATGCAGCGTCTGACTTTTTTTTTTTAATACTATATTTATAAAGCTTGCCCCCAAAACTTGATGTTTCCCCCCGATTCTTTCTTTATATAGAAAAACAACAATTATTTTTTATTTTTTCATTATTTTTAAAAAGAGAAAGTTGTTACAATTTAGATACTTATTTAAATTGGATTTTTTTACTATCCAATTTTAATATTTTTCCAAAAAGTAATTGACTTTTTACAATCCCGCCTGGAACTACCATAGGCTTTTATGTACTTCCACTGGGTTATTATAAATTACTGTGTGTGGGCTTGGAAGAAATTGTTGTTAAATGTGTGGAAAAAAATACTTTGCACTTAGTTACCTAAGGTATGGTTGGTTGGTTCATTAGATAAAGAAAGTATCTTTGAATGAACAAGATTCATGTAACAAAATGGTTAACATAAGCATGTTTAGATTATTGTATAGATTTTAGTTTGCTATATAAATTCTTGTTTAAGATCTCATCAGTCTGTAATGAGGACTGTTACAGCATGTAGACCTACATACATTTTGTATGAAATGGAGCTGGGCATTTGACTGGTTCAAAAATAATTAGCCAGCTGATGAGTCAAATATTGGACAAATAATGTTGACGGTGGTTAAATATTTGTAAAGCACTATTGATTAAATCAATAGCAACTGTAATAAAAAAGACGTGACGTCTTCAACAGGCTTAGCCTAAGGATAAATACTTACACTTAATTACAAAAAAAAACAAGTAACTGATTTATTTTAATACAGCAAATTTCAAAACACAATGAAAATGAAAGCTCTAAAAAATGAAAGGATGACGATTATTGCCTTTTTTCTCAATGTTAGGATAGCAATTAAAAGTAAGCGTTATAGTCAAGATGAAAAATGAAATTAAATAGGAATAAAACACATTGCAATTCTAGAAGAAAAAAGTCATTTCTAAATGAACAGATGCTAGGGAGATCGCTTCCACAAGCAGCTAAATGGCTGTCTATTCTCTTTGTGTTTGAGGTGTACTGACTGTGAACCCTTCTCTCCTTCGCTTACTCTCTTCTGCATTTAATTTCTGTGTGTTTGGCTAGTCGGTTTAGGTTCTATACTCTACAGAACAGTGCCTTTCAGCTTGTTTTAGCCTTGTAAACCACCGTGTGTGTTACTGGCCCTGGTGTCTAAATACAGATCTACAGACAATGTGGGTTCTGGAAGGTGTCAGCCAATCGTTTTGCTCAACTTTCAGTTAGCTCACTTTTCCCCCACTTTCCGTGTAGTGAAGTGATTGATGGAGATAGTTCAGTAGACTTGCTGACAGCACCATGATGCAGTCAAAAAAGCAAGGCCAGCACCTACACCGAGGCATTCTTCCTGGAGTATCTGGGAATATTGACCAGGGACAACTAACAGGCAGACAATTGACCAGTCCAGTGGAGAGACTTGATAAGATGGTGCAGCAGGGCTGAAATCTCTCTGGGGACCTGGGTTGGTGTCGGAAGCAAACGAACTTGCCCTTCAGGGGCATTTTACCCCATTCCCAACCGGCAGCACCGGTCAGCTTAGGCGAGGTTGTGCCTGAGGAAGGGTCTAGGGGAGGCGTAGCCGGGGTTGCGGTTTACCATTCAGGGTGCTGATGGAGCTGTCTGAGGGTGTCTGGACAATCGAACAGTGCTTCCAAACTCACTTTTTAGGAATTATGAGAATCACGGCTCAATGAAAAGTCAAAATAACTGATTTGAAAGCTCAAATGTTGAACAAAGACTTGTTAGCGGATTGAAAAGCCTTGAAACTTTCTCTGCTTCCTCTCTCCCCCCTCTCCCCCCTCCTCCCCCCCCCCCGGTCCCCACATTGGTTTCATGCTCCTATTTGATGCACAGTCAGTGGAACTGAAATGTGTCAGAGGAGCTCATGGTATGGTCCTGAATGTGGCCCGATAGTGTGGTGTCTGACCTCTGTTGCCTGCAGGGGCGAATGAATCGCTATTCCATGAATAGGCTTTGAGTACGAGAGTAGAGTTTCAGTTGCTAGTCCATGGCCGGCCTAAGACTGGGATGGAAGGGCACCTCTCCCTACAAAGGAAACCGAAGAAATAGTCATCAAAACCTGGGTCCGCACAACCCCTGCACTGCACTCAGCTTAGGTGTCCAAGAGCAGGTGGGGCCTGATGTTCATAAGGTACCTACTCTACACAAGGATGCCCAGGGACCATGTTCAGGGTTACTGTTCTTACAGGCTTGCACCATAGTCCCCGAGGGTGTCTACACAGCAAAGTTATTTTGGAGTAATGGCCATTATTCCAACATAACAATGTGAGCGTCTACACAGCAATCAGCAATTCTGTTATTTCAAAATTTCAAAATAACGGACGGCTTAGTCCAACTTCTGTATACCTTATTCTACAAAGAATAACGCTTATTCCAAAATAGCTATTTCAAAATAGGGCGTGTATAGATGCTCCACTGCTGCTATTTTGAAATAGCCCCGCACCAGGGCCATTCTAAGTTATTCCTCCGGGGGCTCTAAATCAAGATAGCACGCCTACATTAGGGAAGCCTGTCTTGGACTAATTTTGAGGCTTCCCTGCAGTGTAGATGTGCTATTTCGAAATAGCACATTTCAGAATCGCTATTCCGGATTAGCTTATTCCAAAATAACTGTGCAGTGTAGACGTAGCCCTGTGGGCATATGATGGGGCAAGAGGCTGGCCAGGAGGGTAGATGGTCCCTCTGGCACCGTTCCAGCGATGAGTCATGGGAGAAAGAAATGGGGTGTCGTCAGGCCAGCTGGCAAGAATGTTCTCTTGTGACCAAGCCTCTTTCTGTTGAGAGAGCAGAATTCCATGGTGGTCTGCTGCCAGTCTGAGTATCAGAGCCGGGGCAGATTCAGTGTTGCCCCAGAGGCAGTGCTGCGCAGTTAACTCAACGGCCTGGCAGCCTGTACGACTGCCCCTCCATTGCATGAGCTCCAAATTGTACGGGAGGGTTAGTGATTCCTTGAGCCAGGGTTGAGCCCCGGCACCTCTGGGCCTGGCAGCTCGTGGCCCCGGCACTGCTGGGTTTGCATCTGTTACAAATGAGCCCCAGCACCACTGTGCTTACAAATGAAACTCAGCGTCGTGGTGGGTGAGGAGTCGCCGAGAGTCTTGCCGTCCGTGGGTCACAGGAGGCTGCAAACCATGGGCCCCAGCTGGCTGTGTCTCGCCTGCCTCTTCAATCACTCCACTCCCGATAAATCGAGCCTGATAGGTTAGCCCCTGGGGAGCAGCCGGGGCGGTTGTAAAACTCGGCCATCTCCCGAGGACGCAGGCACCGCGTTACGAGCGTGGCGCGGAAAAGGGCTGCGTCGCGGCAGGGCAAGGAAAGCCTGCCTGACCTGGGAAGGAGGCCGCACCTGTCTGCGACGCGAGAGGCCAAGCTGAGAGAGGGCTCTGTGGCGTTGCCGTAGCTCTGAGCTCTGTACCTACCCTTCAGAAAGCAGCTCTGCCTGGCTGTTTTCTGAGCTGCCCCAGGTGCGTGCCCAGCTCGGCAGCTAAGGTCCGGTGTCTGGGGGCAGTAGGGTTAGGAAGGGGGGGGGGGCGGGGCGTCAGGGTAGCACAGTCTATCATTGCCCATCGGGACCCACTAAATTGCCACTCCTAGCTACGCCGCTGGTGGGGAATCCTGGGAGGGGGTGATGAGCACAGCTTGGGCTGGCCGGGATGGGCAAAGAGTCCGTAAGGGAGTGCATATGGCTGACAGGGCAGTCCAGTCTGGATCTGTGCTTCAGCCTGCGATGGCCAGTGGCTGTACCGTTGCAAGCCCCAGGCCTAGGCAAAGAGCATGGTCATATCATACCACCTGATCGGAGGCCTGTTTGACACCAGCATTAGTTCCCCCCCTCCCATGCACATCCTGGTTTTCTGTGCCTGTGCTTGGACTTGGCACTGGGGCAACGACGCTGGTTGCTGGCCACTAGCGGCTGAATTGGGGCCAATGCTAACTACGGAGCCGCCCTTCCAGGCGCTTCGCGTGGCTGAAAGTGACTTGTCCTCATTTGTGGCCCAGGCCTGTGAGATTTGCAGTACCAGGCAGTGCCCCGTCCTTCTAATTGCATTAGGAAAGGCCCAGGGTGCACCGCCTGCCACCTTAACCTGCTTCTGCTGTCACCGAGGAAGAACACCGCCGGGGGGCCCAGAAGTGAAATTTAATTGACATAATATGGGTCACCCCACCTACCGAGAATTAGCAAGGAGGCATGTGTGAGCAACCTACTTCTCTTCTCCGAGCCCTCCCCAAATCAGCTTGCTGCACCAGGATTTTACAAAGGGAGGTAACTTTTTAAAGAAAATAGAGAAGGTAGATCTGGGAGTAGCTTGAGACAAACGTGCCCTGTTCTGGGCCTTCTAACTCCTCCAGCATTTGACCCCCAGGGTGTAAGGAAAATCCAGAAGTCAGTGCCCCTTTTAACTGTGTTTTAGGAAAGCCTAAATGTGAACTTTACGTGGCATTAATAGTGCCTCTTGGGTCTCCTAGAACACCACAGTGACCACAGCAGACATGACCGTAGGGGATGTCTACGCTGCAGGGAGAGTCCGGGCTCCCTTTGCGTCTACACTGCAGCTGTGTTCACCCAAGTCTCAGGATCCTGCTGAGCTAGAATCAAGCCAGGACCCAGAATCTGAGCCCTATTGCTGCTTGGTGTGTACGCAGCCTAATTCCAGTCCTGGGAGACATCTGGGGGTTCTGTGGGACACTTCCTTAGTCTCCATCTGCAATCCACTCTATTGAAAACTGTAGCCGCCCTGTGCCCCCTTGGCAAACAGCAAGAGGTCAGGTCAGTGCTCACCCAGCATTCCCCTCTGATCTCTGGTGAGCAAGCAGGCGCTCCGGGTTTGCAATGCACAGGGAACTGCTCAAGCCTTTTGCAAAGCCTGGGAACGTGCCGGGAGTAGGGTTGTCAACGTGTATTCGACTACGCGAATAACCAGTTAGCCTAAGGTGATCGGTTAATCGGTTAATCATATCAACTACACGCACTCTTCCCCCGCCCCTTGTTGCCTCTGTATCAGAGGCAGCAACAGGGGGGAAGTTGGGAGCTGGTGTCCGTGGGGAGCCAGATTTTAAGCCGGTTCCCCATGAGCACCGGATCCCACGGAGCTGCCTGCCCCCTCCCCAGCCCCACGCCTCTGATAGCGGCCACAGTCTGGCAGGGGGAGGGGCACTAGGGACTCTGTGGGTTCAGCTTCGAGCCTGGATTAGAAAGTTCTTACCCAGTGGTTACAATACAGTGTGGACGCTTGAGCCTAGGTTCCCTAACAGGTGAGCTGCCTCGAGTCTCCCTAGCTCTGGACTTTTGTTGCAGCGTAGACGTACCCTTTGTGTCTCTCCTTTCTCCTGCTGCATTTTGTCTTACTTTCTCTTCTAGGGGCAGCTGTGGGCATGGATCCCAATCCACTCTGCTCCCTATCCACTCTAGGGATGTTAAGGACTAGTCGACTATCCGATAAGCATTTGCTTATCAGATAGTCTGTCGACTAGTCGACTCCCCCCAGGGGGGAAGGGTACTTCAAAGTGGCAGCGCCGCACAGTTGAACCAAGGATCAGCTGTGTGGAGCTGCCCTTTTGAAACACCGCCTCAGCATTTCAAAGGGGCAGGGCCGTGGAGCCTGGGGTCAGCTGGAGACTCTCCAGCTGACTATGGGTTCCGCGCGGCACTTCCCCAGAACCCGGGGTCAGCTGACCCTGGTTTCCGGACAAGTGATGAGCGGAGCCCAGGGTCAGCTTGGGAGTCCCCAGCTGATCCAGGTTCCACTGAAATGCCGCTCAGAACCTGGGGTCAGCTGGGGATTCCCCCGCTGGCCCCAGGCTCCACAGCTTTGAAATGCACAAGAGCCCCAGCGGAAAATCCATTGACTACTTGACGAGTCAATTAACCACAATTCAACATCCTTAATCCACTCCTTTCCCCCTGCTAGCTTCTCTCTTGTCTCTTCCTCTCCAAGTCCCCCACTGCATTCACCTCTCCCGTCCCTCCCTCCCCCCCCCCCCCCCAGTGGCTGGCTGCCCTCCAGCAGTGAGGGTTCCTGGTGAATACAACAGGAAGTGAGTTAACTTGGCTCCCACACTTCGGTTAACTTCTTCATTGGATTCAATAGCTCTTTCCTTCCTGGCTCTGACGGCTGGCTGGACAACTGCCCTGGCAAAGAGGATGACGCGCACGGTGTCTTTTGAAATCTGTGCAGGATCTTCTTGTGCATCACCTGGGTTGCTAGCTCCTGGGATGCGGACTGCTTTCTTTCCTGCTTGTCTGTGCAGCACCTACCACAATGGGACCCTGGTTTTAGGTTGGGTCTAGGCACTTCTGTAATATCACCAAGTAGTAATAAAGGCAGGTCAGGGTAGTATGAGATCCAGCTGGTCTATAGCCTTGACTGACTATCCTGATTGGCATTTTTATTTGCATCCCCCCCCCCCCCACACACACAAAATTCCATCCATCATAGAAGCAGAGAAATTTAGGACTAGAAGAACCTCAGTGAGTCATCAAGTTCAGTCTCCTGCCCTCACGGCAGTACCAAGCACCAACTAGATCCTCTCTGACAGGTGTCTGTCTAACCTGCTCTTAAATATCCCCAGTGATGGAGATTCCACAGCCTCCCTGGGCAATTTATTCCAGTGCTTAACCACCCTGTCAGGAAGTTTTTCCTAATACTTAACCTAAATGCTTGTTGCAATTTAAGCCCATTGCTTCTAGTCCTGTCCTCAGTGGATAAAACTAATTTATCATTCTCTTCTTTATAACAATCCTTTATGTACCTGAAAACTGTCCTGTTCCCCCTCAGTCTTCTATGCTCCAGATTAAACAAACCCAATATTTTCAGTCTTTCTTTGTAGGTCATATTTTCTAGGCTTCATCATTTTTGTTGTTCTCCTCTGGATTTACTTCCGTTTGTCCTTGTGTTGCCTGAAATGTGGCACCCAGAACTGGACACAGCATTTTTGCTGGGGTTTTATCAGCGCTGAGTGGGAAAAGAATGACTGTAAAGCCTGGATCCTTTACTGCAGTACTCCTTCTTCCTAAAGAGAAAAGGTGGGAGTGTCAATATCTTTTACTGCACCAACTTCTGTTAGCTAGAGACATGCTTTCAAGCCATACAGAAGATATTTTCTCATCTAACTTGTTTTTCTAATCATGGGATTCATATGGCCACAACTACGCTGTGTACTCCTTCCTAGGCAGCAATTTCCTGTTTGAAAAGTCTCACGGGGGTCACCTGTAACTTTAAAAACTCACTTCATCAAATGAGCTAGAGTGGAAATTACAGAATCCAGGGTAAAAATAACAGCAAAAGCAGTTTCCTGTCAATTGTAGGACCAGTGTTAATGAAGCTAATTCAGGCAGGCAGGATGTGTCCCATTCATAGCATTTGGTGTGGAAATGAATATCAATGGCAGGAGAGATTGCCTTTGTAGTGTGTTAACCAGTTAATAGCTTTATTCAAGCCCAAATGGATTCTGTAATTTCCACTCCAACTCATTTGATGAAGTGGGGTTTACCCGTGAAAGGTCATGACCTAATATATCTGTTAGTCTGCAACATGCCACAGGACTGCTTGGTATAATATAGTTCATTTTGTATCAATAGTGGCAATGACCTTGAAGTGCTAATAATTGGCTGTAAAATCAGTCCCTGGAATATATAGAACGCTTTGGTTATTGACACCTTGCCCTACCAGTCAAATGCAGGATGAGAAGGATCATGTTTGAAAATTGTTAGCTAGAAAATGGGGGGAAAGAACAGGACACATTTGCTGTCCGCATGGCAAACAGAACGAGGTTTGACTGTGAGTACGGGTTTTGGTTCTCTCTAGAACTATGGCTAGAGTTGGAAGACATTTTTTGTCTGAAATTTTTTCACCAAAAAATGCAGATTTTAGTCAATGGGAATATTTCATGAACTTCCGTTGAATTCACCCTATTGTTTCTGTTGAAGGCCAGGATAAGAAAACTCAAACAAACAAAAAAACAACACCACTTTAAAATCAGCAAAATTAAAACAGTTGGCTGGGTGTTGGGGTGTGCGTGTGTGTGTGGTGTTTTTTAAATTCTAAATGACTGTTTTGAAATGTATGGTTTTTTTAAGTTAGAAAACTAAATACCTGTAGCTGGATTCAAAATGATGTTTTTTTCTTTTTTTGTTCATTGAAATTTATTAAAAAAAAAAAAAAAAAAAACCTCTTCACAACCTGAAATGAATTGTACTTATTGTATGACCGATGACATAGTGTCAGGGCTGTTCGCCACTCTGGCACTCCAAGTGCAGAAGATGGGGAGGGGAGCCGCAGGAGACCTTAAATACTTTGCCTGTACAGTAAGTACTCATTTAACACGTGCCCATTTAACACGTTTTCGCAATAGCACGATTTTTTTAGGGAATGTTTTTCGAATAACACGACCATCCCCAAAATAACACGAAAATAATCAAGTGGCGGACTACTTGGCGTGGTGGTATAAGTTGGTGAAAACAGTGGTAATACGCGTGAGCAGATGAATACACGTGGTCACAGAGCTCCTCCGCTCACTCACATGTTTATCTTTGTATTTTAACAAACCACAGTGACTTGTGCTGCTAGATATCTAATGTTGATGTTGATGACCCAGCACCAACAAAAAATTGACTTTGCCACCACCACCTGAAATGTAACCCCCACCTTTTACATTATTTTTAATGGGAAAATTGACCCTGCATAGCACGTTTTCGCATAGCACGAACATTTTTCAGAAACGCATCTAGAGTGTTAAATGAGGAATTGCTATATAGGCTCTGCTTACAAAAACTCCCCAGAATCACAGATTCACTGATTTTTTTGGTGGGGGGGTGGAGGTAGCTGCCATCCCCAAGTGAAACAAAAAGAAAGCCCCTTTTTTCTTGATCCCAGGAAGAAGGCACTTGGACCTCTTCCAGAGGGGCACCCCCAAGCTCCTATCCATCAAACCTGGAATATCGTTTATCTGTGCAGCGCTGATGGTAACATTACCGGCCTCTTGCAGAAGATGCAGTCTTGCTGCTGTTGGCATGGCTGTGCAGTTCAGAGGTGTATCCTGAGATGGTACCATTCAGTAGAGATCTTCCTCTAGATCCCAGTGATACTACCATCAGGTCGAAGCCATTTAATTCTCCGAGGCATTAACAGACGCCGCCTCGTGCGTTTGGTTGTTTCTTTACCACCAGACTGAGGAGGAAACTGAATTATTTTTCAGCAGCAAATTTTATTTAATTCTTTGCTAGCAGGGGGCTGCCTGTATTTGTGCTTTCCACAGGCACCGACTCTGTGGATGTTCCGGGGCTGGAACACCAGCTGGCGGAGGGGGGAAATGATGCTTAGCACCCACCAGCCTTCCCATTTCCCAGAGGGCTACGGTGGAGGCTCCCATTGTGGCCTGTAAGGATCGCTCTTCAGTCAGGCGCTGGGAGTCTGTGTGAGGCTTAGCAGAATCTGCTGCTGGGAAGAGAGGTTAAACAGATGGGGAATTGCCCCTTCTGCCTTCGGTGGCGCCCTTTCCTTGCCTGGTCTCACCATATTGCTCTGCCTTCGGAATCCAAGGCCAAGGCCAGATCAGGGAAAAGTTGCTTTCCCTCTGTGACGTAGTGTTGATACCTTGCTGGTTGCTGGGCTTGGGCTGTGGGTGACCCCCACTGGTTACTGTCTGTACCACGGCCCAGCCGAGTAGCTGATGGGACAAGGAGGTAACCTGTTCGACCAGTTACCTCCCAGGGAGAGGAACAAAGGAAGGTGGAGTGCCGCCCCTGGCTGGGGGGCAGGGCTGGAAGGGACGGTCTTTTTAGTTGCTGTCTGGGTTCATGGAGGAGACAGCCTAGGGAAGGAGCTGGAATTTCGGGGCCCAGTCTCCCCCATCTCAAGGGGGGCTGAGGCATCCTAGGCCTGCCCTGTAACCAGATTACATCTGTGCTATGCTGTATTCTGGAGAAGCAATAAACTCCCTCTATTCTACTAGCTGGTGGAGTCTGTTCGTGCCACTACGAGGGTGCAGGAGACGGGGAAACCCCGACGCGCCGCCACACCCTCTCCCTGCATTCATTCTTCACAGCCATCCCGCTGAATGGGAGGCAGCGAATGTGTGCAGCTCCCAGGTCTTGGACTCTGCACAAGAGGGCTGGGAGCATGGGCAGTGTGGATGGAGATGGCTTGCTAAGAGTGGCAGATTGTCACAGCGACTGACTCGTTTGAGGAAGGGCCTTCGGACACTGGTCTGCCGACGGTTATGAGGATGTGCCCCTCTCTGTGCTCTCTTTTCCACTTGTCCCTGCTTTTGCCCTCTCCGGAGGCAGTGTTATGCCCCACAGTGCTCTGACAGGACACTCTGATAGGGGGGTGAGTGAAAATTAAAACACAGGACACTTGGTCTCCTGCTTGCACCCGGCATTTTAACCTCAAGGTACTGATGAAACAATGTGCTAACTTCAGGAAGCATGTTCTTCTAACGTACGTGGCCAGAAGTCCCGTGGCTTCATAAACTCACAGATTTTATGGCTACCTCTAGGATCACTACGATCCTCCGATATGGGATCAGAAAACGAACATGCTGCATGTGACCGATGTTAGTCGCGTCAGCGCACTTCTGGAAGGTGCGTGGATACTCTTGTAATGGGGGCCTGTGGAGAATGAAATAGAAGAGCTGCCTTTGCAGTGCTCCTAAGGCAAGAAGGGACCTGTAATTCATGGCCTTTCCTGTATATCCCAGGTAGTTACATTGAGCCCAGCCACTGCAGATTGAACCTAGTGTCTGATTAAAGCATGTTTTCCAGCCAGGCTTGATATGAAGACATCAAGAGATGGAGACTCCACCACTTCCCTTGGTCGTTTGTTCCCAGGGTTAATCACCTGTCCCATTCAATATATGGGCCTTATTCCCGATTGGACTTTGGCTTCCACTTCCTTCCTGGTGTTTTGTCTGACTTTCCCTGCTAGGGTTAGTAACCCGTATTTTCTCCCCAGGAAGGTGTGTGTGCATTGGAATCCGGTTATAGGAGTTTGTCTTTCGAGCTTCTGATGATTGTCGTATGCGGCTCCGAGGGTCAGTAAGTTTAGCCGCCCCGGTAGGGAATATTTCAGCATTGCTCTCACCAAGGCTGTATCAATGGTAACGTGACCTCTCTGCTCTTACTTCTCCCGTTTTGTACTAGGGATGTGAATGAGAAGTTGACTAGTCGGTAAGACTAGGCTTATCAGTTAATCTAGTCGACTACTTGCATTCCCCCCCCCCCTTTTCCTGCCTCGGTATCAGAGACAACGAGGAGGGGGAAGCAGGAGCCAGTGCTGGGGATAGCCAGCTTAAAAGCTGGTCTGCCCCCCACACATACCGGCTCTGTGGTGCCACCTGCCCCCCACCAGCGCTGCTGCTTTTATCAGAGGCTGCAGTGCAGGGCGGGGGGATACAGGGGAAGCTGCCTCTGTCCATGGCAGTGCCGGTGCTGGCTGCAGGCAGAGGCTGCTCCGGCAGCAGTCCCTGTCCACGGGGGATCCCAGCAGCCTCTGTCTGTGGCCAGTGCGGGCCCCCCATGGACAGGGACTGCTGCCACCTCATGCTGCTGCTGCTGCAGCGCAGGGCAGCGGGGAGCCGGGTTTTAAACTGGCTCCCCTGGTGGACCAGCTCCTGCCTGCCACCCCCCGCTGCTGCCTCTGATAGAGAGGCAGCAATGTGGGGTGGCAGGGGGCTTCCTGGGAGTGGGGCCGGAGCGCACTGGCTGCCGGCCCTGCCCCCGGGGGCTATAGAATAGTCAATTAACCGCTAAGAATTCGTGCGGTTAGTCGACTATTCATTTAACCGATAGCTAGCATCCCTAGCTTGTACCTCCAAGGATCCCCTGAGCCCTCTTGGCCACAGCGTCTGAGCCTGTGTCAACTTGCATGTCCACTTTGACCCCAAAATCCTTTCTGCCGTCACGGCTTTCTGGGATTCAGGGCCCTGTTTTGTAGCTACGGCCTGCATTCTTTTTATGAACTTGCACTCGGTTGTGTTGTGAAGTCAGAGGGGGAGCCGTATTGGGCTGGAACTTAAAAAAACGACACGTAGTCCTGGGGCACCTTAGAGACTGTGTGCGCGCGTGCACACACATGCGCGCGCACACACACACAGATATGATCTATATATATAGTATCATGAGCTTCGTGGGTAAAACCCCCTTCATCAGGTAATGAGCCAGAGTGGATGTAACAGAGCTCATCATCTGAATTGGGTTTACCCATGGAAGCTCATGATCCTATATATATTTGTTAGTCTCGAAGCTGCCAAAGGACTGCTCGTTGATTTTTGCTTGTGTTGTGACACCTTTTTGTTTGACCAACCCTGGTTTACCCAGCAATCCAGATCACTCCGTGGGAGTGCCCTGCTGTCACTGTTCAGTGCTCTGCCAATTGTTGCATCATCCATACGTTTTGTCAGCAGTGATTTTATGGTTCCACCTCATTGAGAGAAATGTTGGAATAGCATCAGACCTACTCCCGACCCCGTTGAACCCACCCAGAAACACCTCCATTCGGCGACTATTCACCACTGGCAACTACTTTTTGAGATTTGTCAGTCAGTTCTTAACCCATTCGTGCGTGCTTTTATTGATGTAGAGTGCTCGCTTATCAGAGTGCCGCGTGGCAAGTGTGTGACGCAAGCCGTAGAATTTCATGCCTGCTTCGTGCCCCGTTACTTTAGCTGACCCAGAGTACGTCTTTGTGCAAGATAGATCCGATCCTGATGAAAAGACCTTTTACCATCTGAACTGAGGCTGGAAAGGTCTCTGAGACGTTTTCTGCTTTGACAGCAGAAACCAGTTAAAGGTGGTGTTCTCAGCTGCCTTTCTGTGACGTACAGGGCCCGGGGAGCTGAAGGAAAATAAAGCTCTAATTTGCCTCTTGCTCCAAGTCTTGCCTACACTTGAAGGAATACAGCAACACTGCTGTAGCATAGACCAGTGGTGTGCAACCTTTTTTCATCCACAACCCCCATATTTTATTGTGTCGTGTTGTGATCCCCATGGTAATTCGAGTGGTGTGGCGCTTAGATCCGGCCGTTGGCGGCCCCGCCATGCGGCACTTAGATCCAGCTGTTGGCAGCCCCACGGCACAGCGCTTAGATCTGGGCAGCCAGGGCTTATGCCCATCGCTATGGCGAAACCCCCCCACCCCCCGAAAGACATCTGCGACCCCTTGGGGGTCACGACCCACAGGTTGCGCACCACTGGCATAGACATTCCCAATGCTGGCAAGAGGGGTTCTCCTATCAACATGGGTAACCCAACTCCCCAAAACATGGTAGTTAGATCAACAGAGGAATTCCTCCCTCTGCCTACTGCATGGGTTCCCAAACTGGGGTTGTGTGAATAAATTCCAGGGGGGGCACAAGGCAACCCAGCCCGCCCATTAATTCCCCGCTCCCCCTGAAGTTGTGCTATTTTTGTTTTTTTGGCCCCAGTCAGTTTTGCTCTACAAGTTTTGCTATTGGGGGGTGGGGCGGCGCGTGAGTGTTTCTCAAAAATCAAAAAGGGGGCGTGATGCCGAAAAGTTTGGGAACCACTGGCCTAGTGCTACCTGTTGAGAGGTGTGGTTAGCTTAACTGCAGCACTTGGAGGGTGTTGATTTTTCACACCCCTGAGCGATGTAGTTAAACTGCCTTAATTTTCTACTGTAAACCAGGCCTGAGACACACATGCTGTGTTCGGCTTTGATGTGGTAATGGGTGTGACCTCTTTGGTGTATTTGAAGCTTAAAATAGATTCTTATGAGTAATGTGCTTCAGGTGCTTATCGCTAATTAATTAATTCATTTGTGTGGTGGATACCTAATTAAAACAGTCTAAGAGAACTCCTCTGAGGCCTTCAGCTAATGGGACTGCCCCCAGAGTTGTGTCGTTGCTGATGTAACTTGTTGGATTGATCCCCATGGGCTGGGCTGGTTTATTAGGCTTTGTTTGAATGTTACTTAAAATAAGGTCCACGTGAAGGTGTAAGTTTGGTGGTACCATTTGAAAGACAAAACTCAGTAGGGGGGAAAAATCGGGCTGCAGGTCTAAATACCACACAAGCTGTAAAAGGGGTCCCTTGCTGTAAAAGGGCCATGCAAACAGCCTCACCTGTATGCGGAAAGGGAACATTTCTGATTTTAATTGATCTGGAAAGAAAAAAGGGGCTCACAAAAGCATCAGAAAGGAGTCCAGCAGTGGGCGATTGTGCAGGGAATTGTTGACAACCCTTTCAAAGAACACATGCCGGGGATCAATTTGTTGATAAGCAAGGTTAATGATCCAGCAGCCAGTTCTCCGTCCGTTATGCAAAGTAACCTTTGCTCGCTAGAGAAAGGAGCCGAGGCCTCTGTATGTGCGGTGTAAGTGTGTGTGCTTAGCAACTGTGCTTTCAGCACAATTCATGATATTTATACTAGGGGTTTCTACTTTGCTTGAAGCATCACTTACAGCAGGTGAGGGAAGAAAAACAAATGAATTTGAGAGAAAATTTGACTTCAGGGCAAGCACTTCTGATTTGTGCCCTTCCAGTGCCCCACAATGAGACACAACTCTTAGGTTTCCACACAGAGCTGTGCCATTTTAACTCGGGCCAGGTTCACACAACAGACTTTTGCTGATAGAACTGTGTTGCCCAGGGGTGTGATGGGCTGTGCCAGCAAAACCCTCTGGGGTAGACTTGGTTATACTGGTTATACCTTTGCTGGTATCGCTGATTTTTGCTGTAGGGGTGGGTAAAGAATAAGCCAGACCAGGAAAACACAGAGCTCTGCCAGTGTAGTGCGGCTGGTTTGAGCTGCGTCCGCACAAGGAGAGCTGTGCCGGTATTGTGATACAGGCAAAGCCTTGCACCTCTAGGGCTGGCCTGAAGGTGTGGTGTTGCACCGATTTAGTTCAAACTAGTGCAATGTTGCACGTAGACTTGCCTGACCTAGTTGCACTGGGAAGCAGAGTCAGTGTCACAGAACTATCCATGGGCCGGTCATAACCAAGAACTCCCACTTCCTTTCGCCTGCTTCCACTCCTAACAAAGCGGCTCTTTTCATAAAACACATTCATTTTTATTTTTTCTTAATTAACACCTTTCCCAAACTTCTCTACTTTGAGATGAGCAAGTATCTCAGGGCAAGATTTTGTAAACAAAACCCATGAAAGGATCAGCTAATTACCATGAAACCGGCACGGTGGCCTGCTCCCAGTAATTAAGTGTCAGAGGTTCAGAGTTGTAGAAGAGATGCTATAATAATGTTGCTATTATAGGAACTTGTTGCTTCCAGTGTAGCCAGTGAAGACTTGTCTGTACCCGGGGGATGGATGCTGGGGGAGGGAAAAACGGAATTGCTGATCAAGCCGTGCATTTGAATTTATTGTGTAGTAAATCGTATTTGTTCTTCCTGTGACAGCATTAGGTGTACCATGAAAGCTGTAACTAAATCTTTTTCAAGGGGTCTATTCAGGTATTCATCCACGAAAGTAAACCGCTTGCTAGCTACTATCTACAATTAGATACCTTTGGAAGTTGGGCGCTTCCTCGAACAAGACCCAGGATGTTAATGCAGACAGGTAGTCTTCACAACGGTCGTACAGACAGTCCTTGCGTTAAGGCTTCTTTCTGCTACACAGCTGTGTCTGTTCCTTGGGAGCTTTGACCATCTCAGGTCAGAGTCTTGGTGTCTCCCATATTGCAGTCTAGAAGGCCACATGGTCTTTGATAAGGAGTTCCCCAAGCGCTGCATGTTGTTCAATATTTTGTGTAGCTACAGCTGGCATTTTGGCAGATGTCTTCTCTATATGTAATTGGGGTGGGGAAACTTTTTTGGGCCAGGGGCTGCTGACCCACAGAAAAAATCAGTTGGGGGCTGCACACAAGTGAGAAACAAACAAACAAACCCCTCGTTCTGGCCCCCAACTGAGGAGAAACACCCTCCCTGCATTTCCCTCACACACCAGAGCCTAGGGGAACCCAGGCTCATAGACTTAGTGTGCTCCACGGGCCAGGTTCAGCCAAGCTGGGGGCTGCATCCAGCCCCCGGGCCTTAAGTTCCCCACTCCTGCACTATAACACACCTGGGGTTGGATGTCCATATTGAAAGAACTGGGGTGCCCAGAGGCATGCTGCTTTGAACCTCCCTTGTAATGGATGGTAGGTGCAGGGAAGAAAAGGAGAAAAATATCTCTGCTCCCCTGAAAATGGCAGTTTGATGAGTAATAAAATGCACCGCTCTGCCCATCCGGGAGACAAACACATGCCCCAGAATCTAGATGGAAATGGGTCTTCCAGGATTTGGGTTTGCTGTCATGGCGGGGGAGGAATTTCCTGTGCTGTGCAGCGGAAGTAATTCTTGTGCTCCTCAAAGCACAGGTAACGCGACTTGTGATTTAGGAAAGCACACCAGCCTGAACCTCACTTTGGGTTTCTCACCGCAGGCGGGAATTTCAGGGGATCCGCCCAGGACTGACCAGTCTGCTGCAAGCCGACTGACGTTCCCATTGGAATGCATCCGTGGCCGTCTTTGCCCAAAGAAAGGACGCTCTCAGGTGCGCACGGAGGCATTGTCCTGTTGTTGTGCGAGACGTGGGAACAGGTGGAGCACTGGCTGAGAGATCACATGCTCCAGCGGCCCACCCATGTGTTGGGTGGGGTCTAGGGGTGTAAAACGTCGTTTAAAAAGAACTGTGTAAAAACTAAAAATCTGAGCGATTTACACACGCTGCCGGTCCTGCTCCCAGGCAAGCTTCAACTCCCTGGGAGCCACAGCGTAACCTGCGCTGGGTGGGGCTGGGCGAGGCCTGGCCACCACGGACAAGGGTTGCTCTGTTGGGCTGGCTGGAGCAGCCCCCCTCCTGCTGTGGGGCTCCGCAGGGCTGAACCAGCCCCCTGCCCAGGGCAGGTGGGGAGCTGCTCCAGCCTCTACCAGTTAACCAGAACCAGTAAGCCTGGCCTGCCTGCAGAGATGTGCTGCAATCTGGACATCGTAACGGCCACGCTGGGTGAGAGCAAAGGTCCATCTAGCTCAGTATTAGGTGACCATCAAGTGATCCCTCCCCTGTCATCCATTCCCAGCTTTTGGCAAACAGAAGCTAGGGACACCTTTATTTGCAACTGACCCCAGGTGCTGGTAGATAGCAGGAAGCACCACTGGCATGTACTGTGCTATAGCTAAATGCGATCATCAGGGCAGGCTAGTCCAGTGGGTAGAGCATGCCTCTAGGACTTTGGGAGAGCAAGACTGTTCTCTGCCACAGACTTCCCGTGTAACCTTGGGCATGCCTCTGGGCCTCAGTACTTCCCTGTTGCACTTTGTGAGAATAAATGCATAAAGACGGTGGGCTGCTAGGGACTCGCTATATAGCTAAGATAGGCCAGACCCTGGAGCTACTAGGCACGAACATTGCCAGTCCCAGGGGAGGGGGGATTTTACGTCCATCATTCTGATACTCAGAAGATAGGAGCCCCAGTAGGCTGAACTTAGACTGAAAAATTCCCTCTTCAGTGTGGTTTAATGCAGTGAAACATTCCCTTCTGCCGTGTTTGCATTTATTTCCCTTTCGTTGGTCTCATGCACTGTTCCACAGACATAGCTATTGTCCCAGGGAGATGGGGTGATTAAACATGTTCGCATTTATGTTCTTACGCTTGTTCCTGGGAACGGTTCACTTCTTTCTGAAAGGCGATGGCATGTTGACATGACAGGAAGGTGCCATGCCTGTGTTTATCTCCTTGTGGGTCTGGGCATGGACCAGTGAAAGGAAGTTACAAACCTGAAAAATAATCATTTATCCTCCAGGTTTTGCTGGCTTCTCTCTCCCTCTGTTTTCTCAGCTGCTATCAATAGAACGTCACCGATCCCAGTTTGATGGGACCAGAGTGAGGAGCGTTGCCGTTGGGGTTTGAGTTCTGTCCCCGAAACTGCCAGGGGTGCAGGGATCCGAAGTTCTCTTTGGCTCTAGATTCCCAAGTTCTTCTCCCTGTGCCTTCCTGGTCTGTTACCATGCCAACAGCTGTTCATTCTGCCGAAAGATTCCTGTGTGTGACTTTTTTGTTGTGAGAAACCTGGCTTCCACAGGGGGCCTGGATGCTCCCCTCCTCTTCCAGAATTCCAGCCGAAGTGGCCAGAAGAGAAGTCCCTTAGCCCAGGAATTCCCTGCACGCCCTATGGCAGACACCTGTATCGTGCCAATTTACAAATGGTGTGTGATCTCACTGGAACTGTAGCTAGTGGCAAAAGTTGGAGCAGCGCCTAAACTGCTCTAATGTACAGCTATAGGCCCCAGCAGGCACAAATACACCGTGAGAATCAGGGAGATATAATTTGCCCTTGATCCAACCCCCCTCCCTCCCCCCCGCACATAGCTGATCTTGAGATTTGAACACGTTTTTTACTGTGTACTGAATTTTCCATATTCGTCATGCAACATCCACTGACTTTCAAAAACATCCCCGTGGCTGGAGAAAGCAGGAGCATCAGGAGACATTTGAGCTGCAGTGCAGAAGTGAATGTGTTTCTCCTCCCCCTCCCCGTGAGAGAGGAAGCTGGGAGGCAGAAACTTTAGGAAACAGGGTTCTGACACTCTGCCTTGGTCGTAATGCTCCTCTTTGTACACACTGGAGTGACTCGTTTTTAATCAGCATTTTCCAAACCCTCTGCAGGAAAAATGAAACCAATTGTGTCCTCCTGTCCTCCAATGTTCCCTCCAGTTTTTTTTCCATCTATGTGTGGAATAAATTTTATGTGCACGGAGTTATGTGCACCACCAGTAGGAAGACAGATTTGACTAAACAAGAGACAGACCCTGCGAGTGTGTGGGGGAGGTCAGATCTCCCCCCACAGTAAGGGCCAAGGACTGTTTGGGACGTGACCCTCTTTGTGCGTTTGTCAGCTGTATCCACTCCTGAGCCAGTGCAAGGTTGCTATGTAGCTTCTCACCTTTCTCCTAAGGTCGGGCATAACTTTCCCTAATTGCTTTTTGATGCCAAGTCTTTCCTGATCGTGTGAGGGAATTTCTCTCTTACCTCTGTTTAGGACACTGGAGTACTAATGTCCGGGCCGCCGGTTAATGGTAACGGGTAAGCATCACCCAGTAGGGTTAACCAGTTAACTGGTGATCTCCCTAACATCTGTTTATAATCATTCCTTAGTCATCTGTTTTCTAAGCTGGATATTCCCAGTCTTTTAAATCTCTCCTCATAGGGAAGCTATTCCAGACCCCAAGTCACTTTTGTTGCCCTTGCTAGTACCTTTTCCCATTCTAATATCTCTTGAGACAGCGTGACCAGAGCTGCAGGCCATATTCAAGGGTTGGTGTACTATGGATTTATATACAGTAAAACCGTAGAGTTATTAACGCATCGGCAATGGAGGTTGTTGGTAACTCTGAGATGGTGGCTCATTATGGTGGTTCTTTCAAAAGGTTACATCTCAGCATTGACTTGATACAGCTTTACTAGCAGAAGAAAAATGCTTGTTGTTGTTTAATTTATCCATATGTTCCAGAATCTTCTCTCTTGACACCTGACAGTTCCTCAGATTTGTCCCTTAAAAAGAACGGCTCAGGGGTGGGAATCTCACTCACATCCTCTGCTGTGAAGACCAATGCAAAGACTTCATTTAGGTTCTCCGCGATGACCTTGTGTTCCTTGAATGCACCTTTAGCACCTTTGTTGTCCAGTGGCCCCGCTGATCGTTTGGCAGGCTTCCTGCTTCTGATGCAGTTGTGCACTGTTCGTGTTTGAGTCTTGGGCTAGTTGCTTTTCAGATTCTTTCGTTGACCTGCCTCATGGCCAGAGAATGGGCTCTTTGTATTTCCTACTGAAGAAAATAGAGGCAATAGACTTGCCCAAAGTTGCTCAGCTGGTCAGAACTGGGACTAGAAGCAGTCCAATACTCTATATATTACCCAACACTCGCTCTGTCTGCATTTCTCTATCCCATTGGCTGCCCAGGGGTGCGCCTCTCAGGGTACGAGATGTGCTTTGGGCCCTCAGTTTCCCTTTTAGGTTCTCATGTTTCAATACAGAGAGGGGTTCTGTAATACCATTCATACATGGTTGCAATTCCACACTAGAAGAATGATGGTCCAGGGTAGGTTTCATATCCACTTTATCAGTCCTTGAATAATAGCTCCGTTGTCTTGGTCAGCCATGTTCTGGTGGTCACTGAACCATCTCGGGCTAGCATTTTTAAAATCCAGGTTATTTCAAATGTGTGGTACGCATGAGTGGGATTGATTCACATCCTGTAAGGAAGAGTCAGACTGTGGCAGACGCTCATTACTTCGAGCCGGCCCTGCAGCAGTTGTTCAGGAGGTTTACGGAAATTGAGATTGCAGGATGACGAGGCAGCAGAAGGATCGTGCTTTCCCTGAGAACAACTGGGAGATCCCCATTGACACGGCCTCACCTGCTGAACCTGGCAAAGCCCATACAACCCTCGTGAGCTTGTACCAACACACGAACCCTGGCTACAAAGTGCAGTAATACAAAAAATCAAGGCTGGAGTTTCTAGGGCAGGGGTGAGCTAAAGGGCCTCTGTGGGCCAGATCCGGCCCTCCAAGCAGGTTGATCTGGTCTGGGGGAGCAGGTGAAGTCTTTGCCCCCGCTGCCTCTCTCCAGTCAGGGTCTGTGGGTTGGGAAGCAAGGAAGTGTCCTGGCCCCGCCCTTTCTGGGGCAGCCTGGTGCCACATCAGAAATATCTGAAGTGGCCCCCAGTCAAAAATTATTGCCCACCCCTGGTCTAGGGGTATGGTCATTGGGAGCCAGAGTTTCTCGCTGCTCAGCTGCCCGGTCGGGTCCATCCCAGATTGGAAGTGGCTCACAAATATGATCACTTGGTAACTCTTGGGTAACCAGTTAAAAACCTGCTGGTGGCCTCATCCCAGGGCAGAGAGGGGGAAATGGGCACTCGTCAGCCGATGGTCAGGGCAGTGCATGTGTGTACGTTACACCCGAGTCTTCAACTGCTGAGACACAAGGCCCCGTCGCAGTGGGCAGTCTAGGTGAGACTGACGGGTGCCCCGAGGAGTTTAACGTCCGTGTCTTTACCGCTAGGATCAGGATCATTTCGCGGCGGGCAGCCAACAGGCCGACAGATGCCCCAGAGTTTACAGGGAGAGCTTATTACACCTCAGATTTTGACTGCTAGGATACACGATCCCTTCGCAGCGGGCAGCCTGGGGAGGCTGAGAGATGCCCCAACGGATCTGTCCCCTGGAAGCGACACGATCCAACGCTCAAGCTCTCCCTATATCTGTCCCTTATGACCGGCTGGAGTTCTTTTTAAAATTGTGCTTAGTTCTGTTACAGCCACTGAAGGAGTCAGGTCACAGCTTAAACAGTTACTATTTTATTGTTACAGGGTAAACTTAGCTGTTAAATGCTATTACTGTGTTACAGATAACACAGCCACTACAAAGGACAGGACAGAAATTACACTAATAAGTCACTTACAGGTACCATGAAACCCTTTTGGTTCTCTGAGCTCTTATTAAATGCATGCAAAATAGACACCTAGCAGGTATATATTCTCACCCCTGCGTTCCAGACTTGGCATGGCCAGCGTCTTTCTCTCAATCCCTCGGGAAGAAGTAGGGCGAGGTTGGGCGTCCCACAGACCTCGGGAGACAACCAATATTTGCCAGCAGGTGTAGATGATTGGAGCTCAAATGGGGTGGGCTACTAAACCCCTCTTTATACCCCTTGGGTCACGTAGGCTTCTTCCTGGTCTCAAGTGGCCAATTAGGAAAAATGGTTTTGAACGCCAAGTTTCCCACGAAGGGTGCAAAGCATAATTCACACCTGGGAAAATGCAGACAATGGGCACCTCTGGTATGTGATGGGCGAAGATTCCTCTCCTGGGACAGTGTCAATTACTGGTACTAGCCATCAGGGCGACGGGAGGCCCCCGGGTCGTCAGCTAGCCCATTTACTGTCTGGTTTCTGTTTATTAGAGTCAGGGACAGGCAGCACACCTGCGTTCCCAGGGCATCAAAGGCTGGCTGCCTTTCTCTTGCTCTCTTGGGGGGGGGGAGGGGAACAAGATGGGGTTCATGTCTGGCTACAGCACTGCACGGAAGCCCTGCCACAATTGGCACTTTGTGCTGGCTCCAGCATGGATGCTAGGATGCACACGAGCTTGAGAACTGACTAGTTATTTCACTTACAGCATTAGCGCCACAGAGTAGGGTTCATGTACCTTGGCTGGGTTGTGTGTGGGGGAGGGGGGGGTCGCACTGCCGCGTGTATTATCATGGTTGTGGTTTGACGTCCATGTCTAGTGTCGCATCCCATCATAGATCACGCTCCCTTTGTGCGAGATGCTGCACATACCTCACAAAGACCCTCCCTGCCCCAAATTGCTTACGCTATAAGAGACAACGGTGAGTCTGTCTGAGGCAGGACACGGCCTATGATCGGCCTTTCCTAGATAAATAGACCCCCGTCTCCAGGTGTGTCCGGCACGCACCTTTCATGCGTTCCACAAGTTCTACGAGAAGGGGCTCTAGAACCGTGTTTCTTAAACTGTGTTCTGCGGCACGCTGGTGAGACAGTCGGAGGTGTGCCGTGGAGAACAACAGAGTTCAAAATGGCCGCCCTTAAAGGTCCCTTTTTTCCCTCAGTAATTCCCCCCACCTTTTTTTTTCCCCCCTGAATAAATTTCCCCCTGACCTTTTTTTTTTTTTTTTTTTTTCCCTCTCTCTCTCTCTCTCAACAAAAAATCCTTGGTGTTCCTCATTTAAAAAAAAATTGTTTGGTGTTCCTCAGCCTTAAAAAGTTTAAGAAACACTGCTCTAGAAGAAATGGCAGGGAAGAACCAGGGAAAGAAATCAGGGAAAGGATACCAGCGTGGTACATGCCGGTAGCCTTCTGTCCCCCAGGAGGCCTCTCTTGGCATTTTTATAGCATCCCAGGCAGCTGTTTCTCTCACATAGGAATATCCCACAACAGATCAGGAGAGGAAGGGAAGATGCATTGGTTGCCACCACCTGTTTTGTCTCCTCTGTTATACACAGACTAGAAGCACTTTGGGGCAGGGAGAGAGCTCTGTTCCTGGGCCATGACGGAGGCCGGTCGGAGCTACCACAATACACATCATAAACAATATGAAGTAAAGAGCCTCCTGGGCTGAAATCCCTCTGCACTAGCAGCGCCGTGGCAATGCAGGCGGGCTTCCTGCTCGCTGTAGGATCTTGTGCTGTGGAATATTTGCAGACGTGGCCCTGGCCAGTTTTGCTGTGATAACGGCACTGCTCATGCAGGTCACCAGCGTGTGGGCTGAAATAGCATTTCCCCCGGCGTGCGGATATTAAAGATCAGTCAGGAAGACTTGGCTTGCTCTCCAGCACTGGAAAACAAGGTCCCTTCTCCGCAATGCACAGAGGGCAGCAAAGTTGGGTGGGTTGGTTGGGGTTTTTTTAACTTGTGAAGGAAAGCGGCCCCTGCAGGCTATTTCTTAACCTAGAGCCCGGCACATCAAGATGGAAAAGTCATCAGGAGAGTAAGGGAAACAGCAGCTGTTTGGTAATAAGCCAGGGGAGATGTGGGAGAAATGTCCTGGAAACACTTTCGGTTTTGATATGCAACGTTCAAGAGCGCACTCTGCTGTCCTGGCATGAATGTTTGTTGGCGGAGTTGCCCCGGATGTTGACTGCCAGTGTTTGTTTGCCAACGGGGTCAGAGGGGAAGCCCGACTGCATTCCGACAGACCCGTGACCAACAGGCCTAAGAGGAAACGCACTTCTTTTGTGAACCAACTTTAACATTTTATTAAGTAAAGGTTCTACTGAATTTCATGGTGTGGCCACAGGAGGGGAATACAATAAGGTCCATATACCCCATCTCTGGGGGGGAAGGCTTTTCCAACAGCAATGACAATGGGCTGTTTGGGGAGTGTTTGAGTGTGGTATTTGTGTTTGGGGAGGGTGTTTGTTGGATCCCAGCATTCCCAGTACAACCTTTACTTTGTCCGGGACTTAGAAAAATACGGTGGGCAGGGACAAGGGATGCTATCGAGGTTTAATAAAATAGGGTGAATATTTATCTAACCATCTACTGCATATTATGTAGCAAAAGAAGGGAGAGCATTGAAACTAATATTGGCCTGGATACCTTTTGGATATGAAAATAGATCTGGGGAGGCCAGGAAAACGACTGCAGGCGACCCCCGACTTATAACCGCCCGACTTACGACCCCCCCCGCATTTACAACAATTTTTTTCATGTGAGAGTGCTCCTAAAATCTCCCAATTTCCCAATTTATGTCTGCAGGTTGCATTTACGACAGCGTACGACGCAGACTCCACGCATCATCCCAAAAAGGAAACGCACAAGGTCAGTCAGACTCACCAGTCTGCAGCTGCTGCTTGAACTGCGCGCGTCTCCGCCATGTCGGTCTTCACTTTTTAGTTATTTTTCTGCATTATTGGAACTATTTAGTTTAGTTTTCCTCTATTTCCATAGTCAATGTTGGTATTTTTAGGGTATGAAATGGGTTTCCAGGTACGGAACCGCCATTTATAACATGGCGCCTATGGGAAATAAGGGTTCGACTTACGACTGGCTTGACTTAAGACGGTTCTCCAGGATCCAATTAGGTTGTAAGTGTCGGGGTTGCCTGTACTTCATCATAAAGAGGCACATGCCTAGATTTGCAAGCTCATCACGTTACATCCACTCTGTTAAGCAGAGTTCTACGTCAGCAGACATGCTGTGCGGGGATTGTAAGGATGACAGGAACGTTCCAAAGCCCGGTGTTGATTTCAGGGCCTGATTTTGCATTTGGAAGATCTGGAGATCCTTCCACCAGCGTTGTGGGCTGGTACGGGGGGGAGCGTAGTGTCACCAGTCAGGTGACTTTGTGCGAAGTGCTGAACGCACCACGTACATTCCCATACTTTGAGTATTCTTAAGGTTGTTTGCACAAGTGTTCCAATCGTAGCTAACCACCTTAATGGGCTTTCACTTTTAAAAACGGCTGGATATTGAAAATGGATTGGTTTTTTTTTTAATCAGACACAGTACACACCAGACCCTTGTGCACGGCATTTTCTTTGTAATATCCTCACCATGCAGTGTGGCTGCCTGCTCTGTGGCAGGACCCACCAATGGAATAATAGCCTGGGAGAGAGGGTTTTTAGCTGTATGACTTAAAATCAGAACTCTTGTTTATTTCACAAGAGAAAGGAGCAGACTGCTGGAGGAATGGAAGTACAGGTTGGACCTCTCTGGTCCGGCCCCCTTGGGACCTGGCCGGTCCTGAACGAGAGAATTTGCTGGACCAGAGGAAGTCTTCTGATACTACCTTCCCGCCCCACTGCTGGCCCCAACCGCCCTCCCTGCTGGGCTGCCATGCTCCTGCGGCCCTGGCAGCCTGTATTACCTGGCCCTAACCCCGCTATTGGGGCTGCCACATCTCCAGCCCTGCTACTGACGCTGCCAAGGCCCCTGCTGTGCTACTGGGACTCCGGTGCCGGTCCCAGCCCCGCCGGGCTCCGAGCCTCCAGCCTTCTTGCCACTGGGTCTCCCAGCCACGACTCCCTGGTGCAGGAACACCCATGGTCCTGCCAGACCACAGATGTTGCTGGATGAGGGAGTCCCAGTTTTGGGAGGTCCAACCTGTACTTAACAGAAAACCCGAAACCCAGAGGAGAGGTTTAATCTTAGCCCTGTAAGCCCTGCAGATATCCCTTAACGGGAGTGTTCGGCCACCAGAGAGCTAGATACCGTCTTACCCAGGAAGTGTTCTCTTGAGATAATCACTGCTGTACTGCACTGTAGCACACACAGTAACTGCTTCAAGAGCATGGAGTCACAACGGAAAGCTTATGGCAAGCAGATAACATGAACAGGAGACTCATGCGTGCTTTTTCCTTTCGTTTTGCAACAAGCTGACTTTCAGAAGTACACACCACTTTTATTTAAACACAAGAGCTGAGGGGGAGGCTTAATTCTTTCTACCCTTTCTTCCATGCAGAATGAAGTGTTTGTTTCAGCACTTCAGTTACTGGTTTGCCTCTGGCTAAGGGTTAACATTTGGTTACATTTAAACCAGTCCCTCACATTGCTTTCATTAAGAAAGGGATTGTGGAGACCGTTTCTTCTCCTAAATCACTCGTGTCCTCCGTGGGACAATTCACATGAGCATGTAGTAAAGTATTGACTTGCATAACTGATGCGCTGTAGCACAGAAATCCAAGTCCTTCAACTTCACCTGTTGCCACTGGTGTGCACGCACGAGGAAGGGGGCAGCAAATTTAGGAATAGTGCGACAGGATGCAACGTGAGATTCTCCCGAATGGAATGTGTTTAATTTTTGGTGACAGAATGATGGGCTGTTTCCCTGTTTGTTGCACGGTGGATAGATATTTAGGCTTTTTGGCACCTTGCCCCCAGGTCTGACAGCTTTGGAAGTAGGTTACCTTTTGTGCCTAACGGGCTTGCTTAGCACCTTGTTAACTGTTGCTGGGAAATTGTCACAAAGAGCTTGTGGTTCATGGAACATTGTAGAGCAGGACTACTCAACAGGCGGCCTGAGAGCCGTCCGCGGCCCATTTGTGGCCCGCGGTGTGGTTTGGGTTTACGCGGGGCTCAACGTGCAGCCAACAGGTGGGATCCTTTGAACGTGGCCTCCACTGGGAACACGCTCCACAATGGCGAGGTGTCTCCCAGGCGGGGTGAGCATTGAAAGACGCAAGCAGCCAGGCTGGCTGGAACAGATGGGTACAGAGTGTCGGCGTTTCCAGCCCCTTGGGAGGAGGTGCTGGGAGCACCGGGGCATTGTGGGAAATGCTGGCTGCTTAGCCTTGTGGGCAGAGCCAGAGAGGTGCTGACTGGCTCGCACTGGTCGTGTTTGGGTCCAGCACCGCAACTTAAAGCTTAATCTTTGTATTCATGCCCGTCTGTGTGAAAGAAGCTATTTGCATATATTTGCATGTATATGCAACCATACTTAAGTTGTGGCCCTCGGCATGTGTTGTGAGTATCATTGTGGCCCCCGGGGCTTCCAAAGTTGAGTAGCCCTGTTGTAGAAGGAGGCTTCCTTTGCCTGCAGAGCAGTAACCAGAGGACAGAGGCATGAAGGGAAAGTGAGATGAAGGAATTCTGGTTATTTTTATTCTCTGACCAGCCCATCCAAACCAAACAGAGACTAGAATCCACTTTGGCTTAGGCCAGATCCTTTCACAAATGGGGTGTTTGGGTTGAGACCACTTTGGGGGAGGGAGGTGTCTAGCCTGCCCCATGCATGTTCAGCACTGGGAGCTGCACACGTGTCGCGGTGAGTATAAGTCCTCTGCAACTTGGGCACCCTGTTAAAACCTGCAGTATCTCCGCCGACTCATAGCTCAAATGATTGGCGGCTTCCCACTGTAGGCAGAGCAGCTGTTTCTAATCTATACAGACAGCGTCAGAGACGGGGCACGAGTAGAGCATAACTGGCGCTACCACACAAAGCCAGGCGCTGGATCTGAGGTTCCCTAAAATCCAGCATGTTTAGAAAAATTGTGCTTAAGTCCTTTGCTGCATCCGATGCCTACAGATGAGGCCAGCAAATAAAGTGACACCTTAGCTACTCCGCATGTGTGATCTCACCCGGTTTAGTCTTTAATGTGAGAGCTAGGGAAAGGGAGGGTGTCATTTACCATCGCTAATATTTTTTTCTCTGTGCAACACATTTTTTTTTCCCATATATATTGAGTAAAAGGGTCATTTAGAAAGCAGCATGGGCTCTGGTGGGTTCTAGAACTCGCCTAAACAGCTGGAGAATTCCGGCCTCAGGGTGCAGATGGCGGCTTGCCAGTGAAGACTGAACCCTTGACCCCAAACTTTGTACAAACCCCCCCAGGTGCTGTTTGTCCGTTGTGGCTGGAGGCTGCGCTGGCCTTGTCTGCAAGTGCCCCTCTAATCTGCGAGGTCGCACGTCATTGAGAGTCAGACTGCAGGCAGCTGTGTCAGCCCCGCTCCGTCTGAGTGCAATCACAGTTGACGTCTCTGCTGGGTCCCTGTCTTAAAGAGCGTGTCTTTTTATAACCTTACGTTCGGAGAAGGCAAACAGATTCTAGCAACACTGGCGCATCCTCTGCGCTGTTGATTCTTCTAGCCACTCAAACCTCCATGAGCCTAATGATGGTGGCGTTGTAGGTATTTGCTAGCCTGGCCAGGTCTATCTGCCATACTTATGGCCCCTGTTTCCATAGTATCTGAGCATCTCCCATCCTCACAGAGTAGCACGCCTACGGCAGGGGAACTGAGACACAGAAAGACTAAGAGGCTTGCCTAAGGTCGCACCGGAAGTTTGGGGAGTGGGTGGGGATTGAACTCTGCACTCCCGAATCCTAGGTAAGTGCCGTAGTCATGCCTCCTCTCCACTCCTGCTTTGGATCACCCTTTTACCCCCCCATCTCATGAGTGGCTTTTCCTGCTACACTCCTCTTGCAGCCATGTGCATGTGTAGGCCTCCCCGAGCCGAATCTGGAGGAGCTGAAGAGGTCCAGGGACTTGTTTAGTTGTGACGCTGTGCTGGCTTAACTAAGGTGCACGTTAAAATGGAGGGAGTGAAACTGGTGCAAAAGGCAACGTGGACACGTTGGTCTCTGTCCACATTACACGCTACTGGCAGCGACGTGTGGGGCCCACATTACTATGCACCAGCGTGAAGCCTGCCACCTCCCCCCTGCGGTGCGCAGCTACACGGGTCTGAATGGCTCGAACTGGGGATGCGGTGGTGTCAGCCGGTGGTCAGGGCAGTGAGTGGTGTGTGTGTGTGTATTATACACCCGAGACTTCAACCGCTAAGACACAAGGCCCCGTCGCAGTGGGCAGTCTAGGTGAGACTGACGGGCGGCCCGAGGAGTTTAACGTCCGTGTCTTTACCGCTAGGATCAGGATCCTTTCGCGGCGGGCAGCCAACAGGCCGACAGACGCCTCAGAGTTTACAGGGAGAGCTTATTACACCTCAGATTTTGACTGCTAGGATACACGATCCCTTCGCAGCGGGCAGCCTGGGGAGGCTGAGAGATGCCCCAACGGATCTGTCCCCTGGAAGCGACACGATCCAACGCTCAAGTTCTCCCTATATCTGTCCCTTATGACCGGCTGGAGTTCTTTTTAAAATTGTGCTTGGTTCTGTTACAGCCACTGAAGGAGTCAGGTCACAGCTTAAACAGTTACTATTTTATTGTTACATGGTAAACTTAGCTGTTAAATGCTACTACTGTGTTACAGATAACACAGCCACTACAAAGGACAGGACAGAAATTACACTAATAAGTCACTTACAGGTGCCATGAAACCCTTTTGGTTCTCTGAGCTCTTATTAAATGCATGCAAAATAGACACCTAGCAGGTATATATTCTCACCCCTGCGTTCCAGACTTGGCGTGGCCAGCGTCTTTCTCTCAATCCCTTGGGAAGAAGTAGGGCGAGGCTGGGCGTCCCACAGACCTCGGGAGACAACCAATACCTGCCAGCAGGTGTAGATGATTGGAGCTCAAATGGGGTGGGCTACTAAACCCATCTTTATACCCCTTGGGTCACGTAGGCTTCTTCCTGGTCTCAAGTGGCCAATTAGGGGAAAATGGCTTTGAACGCCAAGTTTCCCACAAAGGGTGCAAAGCATAATTCACACCTGGGAAAATGCAGACAATGGGCACCTCTGGTATGTGATGGGCGAAGATTCCTCTCCTGGGACAGTGTAGGCGTGTCAATTACTGGTGCTAGCCATCAGGGCGGCGGGAGGTCCCCGGGTCGTCAGCTAGCCCATTTACTGTCTGGTTTCTGTTTATTAGAGTCAGGGACAGGCAGCACACCTGCGTTCCCAGGGCATCAAAGGCTGACTGCCTTTCTCTTGCTTTCTGGGGGGGGGAAACAAGATGGGGTTCATGTCTGGCTACATTCCACCCCCTTGACACGCCTCACTATGTCCCAGAACGCAAGATGGCGGTGATGCCAGCACCTTTTTGCCCTCCTTGGAGGAAGCTAAAATCGCCCTATCGGCAGGGTCTCATCAGATAATTTTGGATCAAGGGATTGATTAGGATCGCTTCCCAACGCCATATACCAGACTTGCGCAGAGGAGGTGGCAGTGTACACCAAACGCTTAACAATACATAGAAGCATGCAACAAGCAATTACAACAAGTAAAATGGTTAATATAGTATTTACAATAGAGTGAAGGAATGGAGTTAACGAAAATCCTAGGTGTTGGGCTAGCCAATCTAGCCATGAGGCTTTTCCATCCTCAGTTACAGCGTGTAGCACCTTAACAGTGCCCTTTATAACGAATGCATCTTGTTTAATTTGTAAGCAGCAAGATTGGTTAATTATCGCACATACTTCCCCCTGCTGGGCTAAAACTGCATCTAAGGCTATTCACTAATGCCTTCTCCAGCTCAGCTACTCCAAGCCAGGGCAAGAATGCGCGGGTGAACTGGTGAAAAATCTGTAGAGTGTTCTATAAGGGGGTTCAGGGTGAATCTTCTTGGCATCCGGTGCAGGAAACTTCCAAGGTTAGTGAGACCAGAAGCCATAATGTGGGGGTGTACAGTGAGCCCCCCCCCCCAGGGGCAGCGTGCCCCAGTGAGCAGTGCCCTATTTAATTCAGTGGCAGATACTTGTAGGCTTTCTGCCTGCAAATGAAAAAGAGTCCTGGCTCTTCCTTTAGAATAGGGGAGTAGGGTCCCTTATACCACCCTGTTCCAGTGGGTCCTTTCTTTGGGGTATGATGGGTAGCACAGTAACTATCATTAGCGGCTGTGCAATGCAAGGCAAGCAGCAAGTCCTGTAGGACCTGATCCGCTGCAAAAAGCTCTGCCCTAGTACACTGGTTTGGGAGTAGGGTGTTACTGGTTACCAGTGTGGGGTTGTATATTTGACCGGTGTTAGGAATAATGACTGATTGTACCAGGCTTTTCCTTCCGGGTATTGGCTGAAGTTTAGGGGAATAATGGTAACATTGCTAGATAGTGGTGTGCCACCATGGGAGATGTTATATCCCCAGCACCTTAAGGGTTTTCAGTGGGTTGCACTGGGATAGACATCCCAGACTTTTAATTTCTCATTAAAACTTACAGTGTGGGTACACTGCTGGTCCCCTAACCACCCGAGGTGGGGTCCAGTACTTTTTGTTCTCAAAGCAGATGGGGTACACTTCCCTGGAGCTTCCTATTACATACTCCAGCGGTTGACCCCATAGGGTAGGTTGCCATTGTCCAAGTTCCTTTCCCAGAGCCATTTAAAAGTTTGTAGCTGCTGGAGCTGCTGTCATCAAACCAGGCTGGTCCCCCACTTGAAAACGTCGCTCTTGTTCCACCAGTCATTCAAGTTTAAAGGGACAAATTCAACTCCCTAGTCCTGTGGAAAAGTTCAGCAGTGTACACGTCCAACAGTCCGTGGCACCAGTTTGGATGGCATTCTGGAAAGGGTGTCTGGGAATGGCGGAGGCTGCTGTGGCCACAAGGAACGTTACAATGAGTCCAAACATCATGCTGTCGCTCGGATCGGGGTCTGCCACACAACCAAGTTTGATTCTAAAAGAAAGCACAAAGTCAACCGGTCTTGGATAGAATCCAAGCCTTAGTTATAGTTATTGGCATCTTGTCGGGGTTTGTAATAATCCAAAGCCCTTGTCTTTATAAGACTGAAGTACACAAGTATGTGTGCCCAGGCTGGGGTGTTTGACTACAACAGTATCCCCAGGGGCATATTTGGAGTCCTTATCTGATTGTATTACTTGGGGTGTTGGGACGAGTGCTGTTAGTGGTTTAGTCCCATGATGGTTGACAACCCTATTGCTAATCGGGTCGGGTAGGCAAAGCCAATTCCCGAGACAATCTCTGCTCCAGTCAAACATATTTCCTTCTCTGTCTAGTGGAGGGTAATGGGCCAATGTAATCAATTCGCCAGTTTGCCTATTACCAGTTTTAGCAAGGAGGGTGGCCTTGTTCACTAAGCCTCATACCCCCTGGTCCTTTTCTTAAGCATATTCCTGAAAAATCTAAGAGTTGCTTTAACTCTCAGTACCCATCCTTAAGGGAATCTAGCTCTGTCTGGGTACTGAGAGACATGCATTTCTACCTCTCCACTTCTGCAGCAGAGGCCTTTAAATTTTTGCAGTTTCATATTTACATTCTTATATTCAGTCAATTTGAAGAACACCTCATTACAGGTTTTCCATAGAAGTCAAGCTGCAGCTGCTTCCCTCTTCGTTGGGGCCAAGGGTTTACATATCCACAAGTAGTTAGCCAATTTGTCTTCTAGGTCTGAAATTGTATGGACAGCAGCTAATACTTGATCAGACCAAGGGCTATGCCCGAACCTTTGCAAGATTTTGTTCAAAAGGGGTAACATCTTTTACAAATGCCAATTTCTCAGTCTTCTCTCTGGGAGCCTTCTTAAAAGACTGCTTACATTTAAACATTTTCTAGTATACCCAACCTTCTATTGGGACTAAAATAGAAATACCAATACCTCCTTTTTTTTTCTTTCTTTCCGGGGATAAGGCAACATGTCACATTTATTGAACATACATAGATCAATCAATACTTATCATATGCATATGATACATTACACTCATCTACTCTCACACACCCACAAGCACACTCCGTCTTCTTGTTACCAAAAGGTTGCTCCCCCTTCTGTATCTGTTCTCACATTTAGCATTGTGCAAACATAAATCCTTTTAGATTCTCATTTTTATGTTTGACTTCTTTTTCCCATCTTTCTTTCTGGGGGGCTACAATTTGAACTTTCTGATCTCAGGTAGTTTGCTGATCAAACTTAGCCATTACCTGCAAAGCTTCTTTGTGCTGCCAGCTAGGGCATTTGCATCACAAAGGAAATTACAACCTGTTGTGGCTCCTGGAGCCTCCACAGCATTTTAATTTGTTTGCAGTTTTTACCCCTTCTACAATATACATGGCATGTCACAGGAAAATGTGCTGTCTTTGTTTACAATACTACTTAGCCACATTAAACTTTGCATAGGGTGTAACTCTTTCTTTATGCTTACAGTTTTTCCTGTACTTTCATTAAACAACTTGGACTGAAATGGTCTTACTAAAAGTAAACCAAACCAATTTGTTTTAAACCTACAAACAAAATTACTGGACCTTGAAAACCTCACTTATTTACACTATATATATATTATATACACACAGATACACATACATTCTTTCTGAACCTTTCTTACACTATTTCTACATAGCTGTACAACAATTACATTCCCTTTTTATTCATTGGGGTCGTTAAGTTCCAATAGAACCCCCTCCCTTTAGAGTTCTTTTAGCAGTATCTATAATCAAATGTACGGATTTGAGTCAAATTTGCCTGGATTATTTACAGACATTCCTTTGGAAAAAGGGCCCATTTCTCCTTCAGAATGGCTGCAAAGAAACCACAATTTTCTTCTACACCATTTTGGCATTTGCACAACTGCTCAATTCTCTCCATTATCTGTAGAGTTAAATTCTCTGTGGGTTTTTCTTTTTCTTAAAACACTTTCTTATCTCTTAAAAAAAAAAAAAAAAAACTGGCCTTGTTTCAGATATTACTCTTGTAAGTATTGTTTTAAGGATTTCGATTTCCAGTACATGTACTTACTGCCTTTTCTCAGTTCTACCACAAGGCCTTCAATCTATCTGTTACCTGCCTGCTTGTCTGGGCCTGATCCTGTTTTCCTTGCTAAATGGAAAGTGGCTCCTTTCCACAGACTCAGGCTTTGTCCCATTCTTTAACTTGCAGGTAGTTCTATACTTACAGAACTGCACCCACAACTCCTCAGGATTTCCCCAATCCTTTTCTAACATTTCTCTATCCCATTTGGGTTGCCCCAAACTTCCTGGGCAAAAATTCTTTTCTACTTTACTGAAATCAGTATTTACCATGACTAGCTTCATGTTGCTGTATTTAAACCTATAACACAATCCTGCCGACTACGCCAATTCTGTCAGCCGGTGGTCAGGGCAGTGAGTGGTGTGTGTATTATACACCCGAGACTTCAACTGCTAAGACACAAGGCCCCGTCACAGTGGGCAGTCTAGGTGAGACTGACGGGCACCCCGAGGAGTTTAACGTCTGTGTCTTTACCGCTAGGATCGGGATCCTTTCGCGGTGGGCAGCCAACAGGCCGACAGACGCCCCAGAGTTTACAGGGAGAGCTTATTACACCTCAGATTTTGACTGCTAGGATACACGATCCCTTCGCAGCGGGAAGCCTGGGGAGGCTGAGAGATGCCCCAACGGATCTGTCCCCTGGAAGCGACATGATCCAACGCGCAAGCTCTCCCTATATCTGTCCCTTATGACCGGCTGGAGTTCTTTTTAAAATTGTGCTTGGTTCTGTTACAGCCACTGAAGGAGTCAGGTCACAGCTTAAACAGTTACTATTTTATTGTTACAGGGTAAACTTAGCTGTTAAATGCTATTACTGTGTTACAGATAACACAGCCACTACAAAGGACAGGACAGAAATTACACTAATAAATCACTTACAGGTACCATGAAACCCTTTTGGTTCTCTGAGCTCTTATTAAATGCATGCAAAATAGACACCCAGCAGATATATATTCTCACCCCTGCGTTCCAGACTTGGCGTGGCCAGCGTCTTTCTCTCAATCCCTCGGGAAGAAGTAGGGCGAGGCTGGGTGTCCCACAGACCTCGGGAGACAACCAATACCTGCCAGCAGGTGTAGATGATTGGAGCTCAAATGGGGTGGGCTACTAAACCCCTCTTTATACCCCTTGGGTCACGTAGGCTTCTTCCTGGTCTCAAGTGGCCAATTAGGAAAAATGGCTTTGAATGCCAAGTTTCCCACGAAGGGTGCAAAGCATAATTCACACCTGGGAAAATGCAGACAATGGGCACCTCTGGTATGTGATGGGCGAAGATTCCTCTCCTGGGACAGTGTAGGCGTGTCAATTACTGGTGCTAGCCATCAGGGCGGCGGGAGGTCCCTGGGTCATCAGCTAGCCCATTTACTGTCTGGTTTCTGTTTATTAGAGTCAGGGACAGGCAGCACATCTGCGTTCCCAGGGCATCAAAGGCTGACTGCCTTTCTCTTGCTCTCTGCGGGGGGGGGAAACAAGATGGGATTCATGTCTGGCTACAGGTGGGGAAAGTGGAGTCTTTGTACCAAAGAGGGGGAAGGCTCCGGTAGCAGAGAGACTGGAGATGCTACGCTGCTACTTTTTGCACTGTAGATGTGGAGGCGCGGCTTGGGTGGGAGAAACCGTGCCTCACCCACCCTCTCTGCTTCTATTTATACCCAGGCTCGGGGATTGTTCACGCTGAGCCGAAAGAAGCATGCAGTGCACACACGTCTTTACATTGATATCAACCTGATCTGTATTTATTTAGCTTATGTCCGTTTGAGCTAAACTGAAATAAGAGTATGCAGACTAGCCACGTTAAGTTAAATGGGTGAAACTTCGGTATGTAGACAAAGGCACGTGAATCCCATTCACGGTCAATGAGGCTTAGGCCACATCTAGGCTACGGAGATCGACGCTGTGGCCATTAATCTTCTGGCATTTGATTTAGCAGGTCTAGTAAAGGCTCACTAAATCAAGCACCCTCGTCGATGCTGGAAATCCTACTCCTCGTGAAGAGTAAGAGAAGTCAAAGGGAGCGTTTCTCCCGTTGTCGTCCTACTGTGAGGACCGCGCCAAAGCTTGGCTTAAGGTACGTTAACTCCAGCTAAGTGTTTTTTTATGTAGCTGGAATTGAGTCCCTTAAGCTGTCCTTTGGCTGTAAAGTAGACTTGGCCTTACACATGTAAGGGCCTAAATCACTTTTTAAAATGGAATGCAGGGGCTCCTAAATCACTTAGGCACTTCTGATAATTTTGGCAGTTTGAGTGTAACTTGAAATTCAAGCTGTAACTAACTTCCATGCCTCAATCACTGTGGGTCTGTATATCTCCAAGAGCTAACTGTATTCTCTGATTCTAAGGTTTTTACTTTCCCAGTCTGCAATTCCCTGTATGTTTCCTCCATTTATTTTTTTGTTTTTGGTCTAGCTTGAGCTGGGACTATGGCCAACCGTAAGTGTTTAAAAAAAAAAAATGTGTTAGGCCTGCCCCAGAGTCATGAGACTGAGAAATCAGGAGATTTTAAAAATTAAATGATGGGTCTGTTTGCATTTGGGAGGATTCGGGTCACACAAGTTTTTCTCTGCAACCAAGGTAGCTAGAAATATTTTTCTTTTTGAAAACCAATTCATCAGATGTTTAACGAACTCCCCATTTTTGCTCATCTGTTTGTTTCATACTGGAATGGGTCTCTCCCTGCAGCCACGTTCCTTATATTCTGCCTTAAGAGAGAGCTTTCAACACTCCTAGATTTCCTCAGAATTTTTCCACTCTACCTCTCAGCACCATATAGATTCATAGATATTTTCAGCCAAAAGGGACAACACTGATCCTCTAGTCTGACCTCTGCATAACCCTAGTTATAGAATTTCATCCAGCCATCGTTGTAGGGGAGGTAATTATTTATTCTGCCCCATGACATAAAGGGACAATGTGAAGCCAAATAACTTGTGGCTGAATTGGAGCATATCTATACCTTGAAACATATTTACCCCATCTGGATGTTTTTTAAGACTCCAAATGCACTTTTACTTTGCCCCCAACGTTACTGATCTTCACTGTTTTAAAACCCATTTCTTTAATTCTCGTTAGAAATTTTCTAACTTCAACTTCTAACCATTAGATCTTGTTCTGCCTTTGCCTGCTAGATTAAAAACCTCCTAAAATCATGCATCTTCTGCTCAGGAAGACTCGTTCAGAGGTGGAAAGATAGTCGTATTCTATAGACTTGTAGATATTGCAGCTCAGTGAATTTAGGTCTGGGATTGTCTTTTGATCAAAGCCTTGCAAAGTGGAGACCTGATTGGTGCTCATTGAGTATAAATAATAAAACCACAGCATTACCTTGATGATTTTAATACCATTGCCATTTCCGTGCCTTTGGTCATGTGACTATAGGAAGGATGTTGTTACTGTTTGCTGAAATCTTTGTTGCTTGCCAACTCTTCAGGGAAAACATCCTTAAAATAAAAATAACTATTTCATTGGTAGTTTGTTCCAACACTGGGCGCCTACATGTGACTAGGCTTGGAAGAATTAGATTATTATCGGTAGACTTCCATAAATGTCAATTTCACTGTACCTATCCAAACCAGCACAAAAAATATTTCCATCAATAATAATCAAAAGGTGCAGCGAGGCAACATAACAGAAGTGCAGCTTAAGAACTTAGAGCTTGATTTAAGGATGTTTACCATCTACTGCCATTAAATCATTACTGTGTGACCCTCCTCCCATAATTTCCCACAACCGTGAAAATCAGCAGGAAAAAAATTAAAAGCTTAAAACCCATAATTTGGGTTTGTGCAACTGTGAAAATTTAAATGGATAAAAATTGGGTTGGGGGGCAGAGCTTGGGCATCAGGGGTCTGTTTACACTGCAATATAAAACCAGCATTCCAAACCCCGCAAGTCCAAGGCAGCTGACCAGAGCCAGCCTTAGCTGTTTTAATCTCAGCGTAGAGATTGTATTCATGCCCAGTTCCATTGACTTTCAATGGGACTTGGGGGCTTTGTTGCTTTAGACTCTTAAAAATGCCAGCATTAGTCTCTTATGTGCTGGCCCTCCTCCCGCCGCACTGGACTGCCGGCAGCAGCAGCCCAGGACCTGGATGGAGGGAGCAGGAGTCCCATTTAATTAGATAACTGGTTAACTGATTAACTGGGATTTTACATCCCTACTGGGAAAAAGTATCAAACTATCCTTGGTAATTTCCACTCCCAGCTGCCCGTCGTTTCTAGAATACCCCTTTGGAACTCTGTCCACGGCTCCTATCTTATAACAGCCCCACCACCTGATCAACACACAATTTTTGTACCGAGAGGACTGTCGGGGTGTGATTATATTTTTTTTTTAATCAAACTAGCTATACCCGTATGATCTCAAGTATGCATCCAGCCATACCAGTGTGAAGGTGGCATATACGGGAAGGGGAATAAGCTATCCCAGATAACTGTGGAGGCACTACAGCGATTTTATTGCTTTATCTTAGTCAAAGGGGTGCAACTTTTTGTGCACCGACAGAGAAATGCTAACTCAGGCAGTACACGTGGAAGTCTTGCAAATAGGAATGTCGTCCGAGGACATGGGCATCTGTCCAGCATAAGTGGGAATCGTGGATGCACAAAGGGGCATTGCCAGGGTGGAAGAAACTTTCACTGCTGTCCCCGTGAAGGCGTTTCTCTGCCAGTGGCCCTCCCTGGTGGCCCCAGTGTAAAGGGAGAGCTGTGGCACCTGCATGATTCTCACGGCACATCCCTACCTTGGAATGGAGATAGGCGCGTCCTCTGCCTGCCTTAGGGATGTGTTTCTCCTTGGGTACCCTGGGCTGCATTGAATGCATCAGCATTGCTGAAGTTAAGCCAGCTGTCTGAAGCCTTGTCTACACGACCCCTCACTCCCTGATGAAGGGGAACAACCTGCAGTGTCCCCGTACGAATCCAGGGGAGGGAGCATCAGTCCCTCCTGCCCTTCTTAAAGAGTGCCTGGGGGTGAGGGGTTGGTTTGGGCTTGGGGCCCTCCTGGGTGGGGCATTTTTCACCTGCCTGGTGATTCTCTCTTTTCTTTGCTTTTCTGAGAGGCAGTCCCATTCGAGGCACATCCCATTGTCCTGGCGCAACCAAACCCGTGACCTTCATAGAATCATAGAACCATAGAGCTGGAAGAGACCTCAGGAGGTCATCGAGTCCAGCCCCCTGCTCTAGGCAGGACCAATCCCAATTAAATCAACCCAGCCAGGGCTTTGTCAAGCCGAGACTTAAACACCTCTAGGGATGGAGACTCCACTACTTCTCTAGGTAACCCATTCCAGTGCTTTACCACTCTCCTAGTGAAATAGTTTTTCCTAATATCCAACCTGGACCTCTCCCACCACAACTTGAGACCATTGCTCCTTGTTCTGCCATCCGTCACTACTGAGAACAGCCTTTCTCCATCCTCTTTGGAACCTCCCTTCAGGAAGTTGAAGGCTGCTATCAAATCCCCCCTCACTCTTCGCTTCTGCAGACTAAACAGACCCAAATCCCCTAGTCTCTCCTCATAGGTCATATGCTCCAGCCCCCTAATCATTTTGGTTGCCCTCCGCTGGACCCTCTCCAATGTGTCCACATCCTTTTGTAGTGGGGGGCCCAGAACTGGACACACTACTCCAGATGTGGCCTCACCAGAGCCGAATAAAGGGGAATGATCACATCTCTGGATCTGCTGGCAATGCTCCTCCTAATGCAACCTAATATGCCATTAGCCTTCTTGGCTACAAGGGCACACTGACTCATATCCAGCTTCTCATCCACTGTAACCCCCAGGTCCTTTTCTACAGAACTACTACTTAGCTGGTTGGTCCCCAGCCTGTAACAATGCTTGGGATTCTTCCGTCCCAAGTGCAGGACTCTGCACTTCTCCTTGTTGAACCTCATCAGATTTCTTCTGGCCCAATCCTCCAATTTGTCTAAGTCACTCTTGACTCTATCCCTGCCCTCCAGCGTATCTACCTCTCCCCCTAGTTTAGTGTCATCTGCAAACTTGCTGAGGGTGCAATCCATCCCTTCATCCAGGTCATTAATAAAGATATTGAACAAAACCGGTCCTAGAACCAAACCTTGGGGCGCTCCGCTAGAAACCGACTGCCATCCTGACATCGAGCCGTTGATCGCTACCCGCTGGGCCCAGCCTTCTAGCCAGCTTTCTATCCATCTTATCATCCATTTATCCAATCCACATTCCCTTAACTTGCTGGCAAGAATATTGTGGGAGACTGTATCAAAAGCCTTGCTAAAGTCAAGGTATATCACATCCACTGACTTTCCCATGTCCACAGAGCCAGTTACCTCATCATAGAAGCTAATCAGATTGGTCAGGCACGACTTGTCCTTTGTGAATCCTTGCTGACTATTCCTAATCACTTTCCTCTCTTCCAAGTGCCTCAAAATGGATTCCTTAAGGATCCCTTCCATGATTTTTCTAGGAACCGAGGTAAGACTGACCAGCCTATAGTTCCCTGGCCTATAGTTCCCTGGATCGTCCTTCTTGCCGTTTTTGAGGATGGGCACTACATTTGCCTTTTTCCAATCATCCGGGATCTCTCCCGATCTCCATGACTTTTCAAAGATAATGGCCAAAGGCTCCTCAATGACATTTGCCAACTCCCTCAGTACCCTTGGATGCGTTAAGTCCGGACCTGTGGCTTTGTGTACGTTTAGCTTTTCTGAATAGTTAAGTTATCCTTGCTTTAAGTTATGATAAGAGGAAGCTGCCCACCGAGTTTGGTGGTCCTAGCTCTTACCGTTTAGGAGGAGTTCTTGAACAGGCTAACTCTCTCAAATATCTAGAAGATTAAACCTCCCCGTAGGGTGAATCCCAAAATGCTTATTTAACTGTTTAAAAACAATCCAACTGGACTGGCTTTGATCACTTGCCTTTGCGGTGTCATTCACTGAGAACCTGGGAGCGCTCACCAAGCTGTCAGATCCTGGATTGCTCTGAAAAAGCTGCAAACCCTTATTCACAGGGGCCAAAAGGTCCCATCGGGTCCCTGCTTTAAGCAGTTGTTCGCCAGAGTCTAAACCTATGGATTTTCTTTTCAACCTTCCCTCTTCATTCCATAAACCCAGCTCAAGAGGGAGACTTGTCCAGGAACAAGGCTCAGCAACAAATCAACAATATTGTTCTTCAAGACCAATATATGAGCAGACAGACTTTTCCTGGGAGCAGCTGAATTTGCAGTCTATCCGACCTTCCACCAGGCTGTCAGAAGACATCAGATCCTAGCATGATAATGAACCCATTTCTATGGAAACACTCTGATTGCCACTCTTTCGCTGGCTCTCCTCGATTTGTGAACTGCTTTTCAAAACTGAAACACCGCCTCATCCATCCCACAGAAATATTCATTACAAAGAAACCAGCCTAAACCAGCGTCTGTGAACGGGAACCGCAATTTATGAATCAAAACCTTTGTTCTAGTTAAGGAAACCCCTAGGCACAATTTTAACTTGTTTCGTTTTATTTTCCTTTGTTAAGAAAAGAATGACGTGTAACTTGGATGTCATAAAATCTTTCATACCTGAGGCTGGATCCTCAGTGGTACGCTGAATTACTTCTGCTGGCGATTTGGCTCCTTGCTTTGTTTTTTTATTTTTTGGTCAATGTAGATTTTTTTTTTTTGAGGGGAGGGTCAATTGTAAACAATTAAAATTGTTTTCAAACTATGAGCTTCTTATTTTAGAGGGAACCCTTTTCAGATGCAACAATATTATTGGGGGGGGGGCGTAAACCAGCTGTCACTGAGCTTAGCATGAGGGATTCCCACGGAGATAATAGTGGGGGGAAACTATGTAGGTGGAGAAAAAACTAGTTACTTATTTATAGCTTCCTATCAGATCTGTCTGGCTGTGTTCTAATGCTTCACTTGTCACCATGGTTACCATGGTCCCCATAAAATCAGGCTGGGTACCTGGCCTGGTATCTTTACCCCTCTCGCCTACAGGTGGCAGGGATGGGACTTTGTACCGTATCGATCATGGGCCCGTGGGAACTGTGATTTGCTTCTTGGCTTGAAGTAGCTGTGTTTTGCGGTCACACTTGATCCCTCAGGGCCTGGGGGTAGTTTCTAAGAAACCTCTCTCTCTGAGGGCAGCACCATTATTTCTGTGGAACAGGGCTGTCCTGGGATAGCTGTCAAGGTAGCTCGCAATCTTACAACGATTGTAGCCTTCAGACAGCCCTGCAAGGCAGAGCGGTGTCACTATCCCCAGTTTAGTGAGGGGGAGCCACAGAGACCAGGGCCTGGCCTATCCACAGGGTGTTGCCATGTAACTATTCCAGTGAGGAGGGTGAATTTTCTTCCGTTTACTGAAATGGATCTACCCTGTACCACCCTGGCTATGTCTACACTCGCAGCTTCTTGCGCAAGTAAGGCCATTCTTGCACAAGAATCCGCAGAGCATCCACACTGCCCGCCTGCTCTTGCGCAAGGAAACTTACAGTACAGCGTGGTAAGAGAGGGCTTCTTGTGCAAGAGCTACGCTCTTTTTTTAACAGGTGTAAGCCCTCTTGCATAGGAACTCTTGCGCAAGAGGGCAGTGTGGACACTCGGCAGGGATTTCTTGCGCAAGAGAGTGTCCACACTGCCATGGGCGCTCTTGCGCAAAAGCACAGCTCACACATGGCAGTGTGGACGTTTTCTTGCGCAAGACTTCTTATGAGTAATAAGTTATGCTGCTACAAGCCCCTACCTTGTATAGAAACCTTGAATGTGTAGAAAAGTCTGGGGGCCAGATTTGTCAAAGTATTTAGGCACTGAAAGATGCAGATAGGGATCTAGTGGGATTTTTAGAAGCTTCTAGGCTACTCGCTCCCATTGAAGTCTGTCTGGCCCTAATTCCCTTTGCCAGGGTCACAGGAGCAGGAAATTGAACTCTGCCGGTGTCCTAACCATTGGACTGTCCTTCCATTCTTGACCTGATCACAACAGGCGAGGGGGCTTCTGGGTAAGCTGAGCCAGTCCTGAGAAAATGGGGGCTGGACCCTGGAATTCTAGAGTGTCTACACTACAGGGAAACCTCAAAACGAGTCTGAGGCAGGCTCCGTTAATGTGGACGTGCTACCTCGGACTTAGAGCCCCAGGAAACACTGGGGAGTAATTTGTTCAAATTACTCTGGGGAGGAGCTATTTCGAGAGAGCAGCACCAGCGCGTCCACACTACCGCTATTTCGGAATGAGCATTACTCCTGCTGAAAAGCAGGAGTCCAGATTTCGAATTCCGTGGCCCGTTATTTCCAAATCACGGGCTTGGTCGTGTGGAGGCTCCGTTGATAAATTCGACCTGAGGGAGGTTATTTTGAAATAAAGCCCTAGTGTAGACCAGGGCTGAATAGGGAGCGGGAAGGGCATTCTGGGGTGACTATCCCTTGGTGTGCTATACCCCGACAATGGTGCAGTCTGAACCCCACCGGTCCCTAGACACTTTAAAGTCCCATGGATCTATGTTATCCCACTCCTTAACAAAACGTGCAGAGAAAGGAGTTGTGTGATAGCATTTCCTCTGGTCGCTGCCTCTCCCTCCCCTCGTCTGGGGCACATCTGCTCTACAGGGCCAGGTAAAAGGGGCAGGACTCAAAGGAGTTAGAGGCTGTGTGAGGCACGGTCTCCTCTTGGCACGGCAGGGTTTGCTCTGTAAAATCACCATGAAGTTGCCTTGTGGCAGCTCTGAGACTGCCGAGGAGTGATGGATGGGAGGGGACAGAGCAGGAGGCAGGTTAATGGCGCTGCTAGCCATGGCCCCGTTGCTACAGGCGGACTGGAGGGAGTATTGGGCGTGACTGGGGGGGGGGGCTGCCTTCCTCCTGTATTCCGTGGGTCTCTGCCTAGCGTAGGCTGTGCGGGGTCTAACTCTACCCTTAGAGGCGGGGGAATTGGTGAAAGTGGATTGCAGCCTTGGTAGACTCACATGGGCCTGATCCTCCACTGATGTGAATCAGCCTAGCTCCATTGACTTCATGACCTATTTACACTTCCCCCTTGCCATCTCTGTGTTCTCTTAATGGGGAGGCTGTGGGTAAGGTACTGTTCTTATTAGCGTAGCAGAGTGACTCTTAACCCCCTACAGACTTGTATTGGATAGGGAGTAGCCGGCAACTTTGTAAATTAATCTACTGCTGATTTTAAAAAGTCTCCAGTGGTTTGGGATCAAAATGAAATTAGACTTTCAATTCTGTGCCGGCCGCATGTGCCCATTAGTGGGTGCCATCGTGGGCCACTCTAGAAAAAGGCATTTTCCAAATTTAGCACAAATGAAATAGCTACTGCGGGCCTGGGAAAAAGCAGCGTGACCATGACGTAATGGAGCATGGATTAACGGTTAAGAAAAGACACATTAGGCTACAAACACCATTCACCTGTGGGAACATGCTGGCTGTCAGTGCAATGCGATACAAAACAAAGACGGAAACACACCGGTCCCAGTAATTGTGAGAAAATAGGTTTTCTGCTGTAGTCCAAAAATGGATGGAGAACAAAGGTCGTATGAGGAAGGGGGAACTTTCAACTAGATCTGCAGAATGTTCAAAGAGGAAAGACTGATAAACGGAGTAAGTCAAGTGTTTAATGCTCCTTTTGAGAGCTGCACGAATTCTCATGACCCCTAGGTAAAATTCTATCCCATTTCTCAGCACTTGCTGAATCAGAGTCTAAGTGTAAGTACGTGTATAATTCTGCACATGTGAGTAGTGCTGCTGAATTCGTGGGCTTCAATACCTTGATGAATTGGAGCACTGGGTCATGATCCCGTAATGGGATCCATTTATTTCATGCCCTTAACCTAGGCAAAGGCCGAGTGACTCCTCCGTTTGGCTCATTTGCAGGATACTGGCCTTCGAGAGCAATGACGACATGTTAATGTCATTTTTAAATGTGAAGGCCACAAGTGTAAAAGGCCAAATAATGGTGTTACCCTAGGATAATGAATGACATGACAGATGTTGGGAGAGAGCACCGTTTTAAGTATCCTGTGTTTTGTAACGCTAAAGTGTGGCATGAAATACATTCAGAAATGTGGGATTCAAATCCGTGAGGCCTGGCTTAGCATTGCCAGCTACCATGGTTCGGGGAGGGGGGAAACCATGCAAATGCAAGTATTTTTCTTCTGAACACAAGTGGCCAGACGGTAGTTCTGAAGCCAAAAAAGCATTGAAGAAGAAAATGTTGCTCAAGTATACAAAGCACTCTTATTTTTTAAAAATTGGAAAATTCAGATGAGTCGGTTAGCTCTTCTACGTCTAGGCTAACCTAGCTGGAAAGTTTTAGGGCCTGGAGAAGTGTCTGAGTTTCTTTGTGTTTTTGTTCATCAGCTGAATCCAGCCCATTACAAAATGCCATAAATAATCCACAATCCTTGTGCATGTGGGAGAAGGAACAAAACAATCCTGAGAAATACACAGTTGTAATTACAGTGTAATACCCTAAGGAGATAGTACCTATATACTCTACTTTATAAACATCATTATCATGGAAATAAACAGTATCCAAACTCATTAACCTGCAGTCTCCAAGGCAAAGAACCCCAATATCCAAAACATGTGTGCATCATTAAGCTGCAGGTCTACGGGTTTGGCTATATTCCGCTGTGAATTTCACTGCAAGGTTTCTTTTCCCTGCAAAGGAGAAAAAAATCCTCTCTTTAAAATAGAGTAATAACTATTCTATAACAATATAGTTTTATCATTTATATTTTATATCAAAAAGTTGATTCTACATTGTGATTCAGGAACGGCTGTACAATTAAATTGCTGCTTGGTATATTTTATTAGTCTTGGGTTTTCTTTCGACTTCCCTTGGTCTCTGATTAAATTGGTCCCAGTTAACCAATGGAAAATGCTGTCCTTCATGATCACTGCATTTGTGCTATGAGAATCTCATTAGACATAGGGTCTGTTGTCTAACAACAAAGAGGGATGTTATATGGGCAAATCCCAGTAACACAAATGGGATACCTAACTACACATGCATGTACGCACACTCTACAGTAATAATTGCTGAGTTGTGGTTTCTGCACAAATCTATTTACAAATCCTCTGATGGTAGTGGATATGCCTCTGTGTTTGGACAATTGTGGATCTAACCAATGGTCTAGCTAGTTCAACATCCTGTCTCTGAAATGGCCATCACCAGATGTTTTTGAAGAAGGTGCCAAAAATCTTAAGTGGATGATGATGAAATAACCTGATATGAGTGTTTGAAAGAAACTTCTCTTGAGTGGTTGACACATTTTTTGGAACCTGAGAGTTTATAGTCCATACATTTTTCCTTTATCTAATGTGACTGTAGATGGTCTTGGTATCCATATAAAAGTCTACCATGTTTTAATTAACCAAGCTGTTGCTCTCAATATCTAGCAATAATGAGTTTCACAGGGCAACTATGCATTGTGTAAAAATGTATTTTTCTTCAGCTGTTTTTTAATTTCATTGCACACACTTTCGTATCTGAACTTAAGCAAAGAGAGTCCACCGATTCCTGGAGGTGTGTGCTCATGCGTAGTTGTACGGTTGGTTGGTTCTGAATGTAAGTTTAAAAATTATGTACAAATTTACATTCATAAAAGCTCCAAATTCAAATTGAACTGATGAGAATTAAAATCTTTGCAAAAATGTAATTGGTATTTTCAAAATAGCTATTTAAATCAAAGCCCAGTAGTATGAAATGTAAGTGTACATTTCAAATTGTAGCTGAAAAGATGGGTATTTAAACATACTGGATGGTATAGGGTTAGCACTTAAACTCATCATCTCAAAAGTTTGCTGTGAAGATGAATTACTGAGGGCAAACGCCCAGACCCTGTGCACAGTTGTAGTAAGCGTGCTGCGTTTGGTGGAGCTCTGTGCTGGGAAGTAATTGGCGCTCACGTTCAGCGCTGCATTATCTCTCTTAGCTTTAACGTCGACTTGGTGAGATATATGGAATAGGATGTATTGAGCAAAGCAACTGCAAATTACAGGCACAGACATGAGCTTCCACAGAGCTTGGGCTCCAGTTGTGTCTCCTGTGTTTACCACGGACTACGCTATGTCTGAATCTCCATGCAACATAAGAAACATCTAGTGGCCAAAATGACAATATTGCAAGTAAATAGTTTATAGCTTACTTGCTGTTACGTGTGGGCTTGCTTACTTAGTCTGCAGCCACTCCACGGACCACAAAGCTGGGGAGAGTGCTTTGGGTAGCACCTTCCCAGCAGAAGGAGCCCCTGATACATAGCTCATGAAGACTGTGGACCTTCTGAGGGTAAGAGCAACATCATTTCAGCTCTCTTCAGAATCTTCCATAGCCAAGGATTGTTTCAAACTGTAAATCTCTGTCTAAGCACAAAGGAAGCTTCGAGGATAAAACCACAGACTGGGTTTTTGCATTATTACACCCGACTTTCCCACGCTCACGCTTGATAAGAAAAAAGTGAACGAAAGCATCACTCACTGCAACACTTGTAAATTTTCCTTGTGGAGGAATGAGGGTCCCTGCTAGTTCTGGGTGATCCTGTGAATGTAGACAGTAAGTTTTTCGTGTTCACTTTTAATTCAGATTAGTTTCACTCCTGGCAGCAGGGAGCTCTTTCGTGTAACTTATTTGCAGTTCTCTGTTTCTGTCCCATTCTCTGATTCGTAGCCTCGGTGCAGAAATACATGTCTACCAACTGCTACATTTTTAACTCTCAGGTGCATCGGTAATGGCCTCACTTCATGAAAACGTCCATGCTTCATGGAAATCATTGCTGTGGGGTGGGGATGAGGGATTCAGTATGCACGCTCCGCCAGGAAGAGAGGACTACTCCAGCCCTCTCTCACCACAGCAGTGTGGGGTCAGGTGAGAAGCACCTCTCTATGGCTTCTGCAGCTCCAGGGGGCATAGCCAGGGCAGGTCCAGGCCTCCTGCACTGCCCAGCCAGAGTAAGGAATGCAGCACTTTTGCCTTGCTTCCTGCTGAAGGGGAACAGCCAGCAGTGATCCCATATGAATCGAAGGGAGGAGCTTCAAACCTCCCCACCACTAAAGGGCACTGGGGGTGGGAGACTCTGGGCTGGGGCCGCCCTAGATGGGGAGGGAAAGAGTGTGTCCTCAGCCAGCCCCTTTCACCTGCCTGTTGATTGTCGGTTTTCTGGGAAACAATCCCATTCCAGGCACATCCTATTTTCCTGGCACAACCAAACCTTGACCTCGTTTTAAGTTATGATATCAAAAAGCTGCATACTGAATGTGGTGGTCCTAGTTCTTACTGTTTAGGAGGAGTTCTTGAACAAACACACACACAGACAGACAAACACTCTCAGATATACAGTAGCGCTATATAAATTCATCCATTTTGTTCTTGAATAATTTCCATCTGGCAATATCAAATATTAATAGGAGAAGGTAAATGTTCATGTGAGTGTCCTATGTGAGGCCCCAATCCAGCAATTTACAACTGGAGCTGGCAGAAAAATTTCACACTAAACGTTTTCCCATTGGGGGGATTGTTGAAATTTGAAATTTTCCACGGGGAAAAACTTGATGTCTGGGGGATTTTCAGCCAGGAAGATCAAAATGAAACATCATTTCAAGTCTACTTTCAGCCCTGTTTCTCTTTGTGAGGTCACAGTCCCTTACCCAGAACAACAACTTGTGTATCTCCTACTCCTATTCGCCCGATCCGCCCCACTCTCTGTGCAGCATGGAGCAGCTGGGGCCTGTCTGCATTTTAAATCAAAGGCTCGGGGTGGAAAGATAGAGGCAGAGATGAGAACTTTAGATCAGGGGTGGGGAACCTTTTTTGAGTCGGGAGCTTCTGACACACAGAAAAATCAGTTGGGGGCTGCACACAAGGGAGAAGCAAAACAAAACCAACCCCACCCTCACTGATGTGGCCCCCAGCTGAGGAGGAGAAAGACCCTCCTCGCCCACCAGAGCCTGGGGGTCCCAGCCTAGTAGGTTTTGTGTGCTCCAGCCCCACAGGGGACTGCAGGAGGTTGGAGTGCTAGCATGGGCTCCCCAGTGCTGATGGAGGAGCCCTGAGCCTCAGGGGCCAGATCCAGGCAAGCTGGGGGCCGCATCCAACCTTCTTCTGCAGCAAACCCCACTCACCTTCGCATGGGGTAACCTCTCTAGAGCCAATCGGGCTATCTAGGGAGTAGGGCCAGCAGGGTTTGGCCCTGCCTCGAACGTCAAACTTTTTAGCCCGTGTCCTACTCTGCTCCACATAGACCTTTCCGCAGACCAGCCAGTCAGCCACCCATGGTGACAACATGGGAGCAGGAGTGGGGGGGGGGTGTCTGGGCGGGAAGGAGGCTGCAGGAGGAGGCTGAGAGTGGAGGGTCTTGGTGGGGCGCTTACCTGGTTCTGTGCCTCCTGCTGCTCCTAGGCACTGCCCACCGCTGCTCCTATTGGTCATGATCCTGGACAATGGGAGCAGCGGGGAAAGCCTCCAGGTCAGTGGTTTCCTGTGCTATCTGGAGGAAAGGGAGCAGCAGTGTATGGAGCCACTTCCTGCCCCCCCGCAAGTCAAATCTGACCCCCAAGGCTTGCTCTCACACACAGCGGAAAGCCAGTCTCACAAGGGTAGCGGGGGGTGGGGGCACAGGGCTGGAGCACCGGTACAGACTCCCTGCTGCAGGGCAGGGATGAACCCTGAGCCTGAGGCCCACCGGCAAGACGGTTGCAGACCACTGGTGGTCCTCCGATCACACTTTGAGAACCACGGCCTTAGGGAAACCAGTCAAAACATTGAAAATCAGGCTCCTCCCATAGCACCATCACTGAGCCTGCAGGCTTAATCACCACGCTTAATTAATAAACATGCTCATCTACATTTTTTGGCAGGGGGAATAAAAATGCACCATGGCTAAATGAGCACTGTGGAAAACTGAACTCACCTGGTCCCTTCATATTTTTTTTTCTGATTGACTTGGCAACCGCAGCCCCTAATCCCGCAATCACAAAGGCACTTTCCCTTCACTGGCATGCACTTCTGCACCTGCTGGGCTCCACTCCCAGGAGCAGCCCCAAAAATGCTGGGGTCTGGGCTCCAGGGGGTTAATGATCTGGCCTGGAGAGGAGTTAAATCAGGAACACCTGCCAGAAGCATCAGCCCTGAAAGGAGGGTCCTCCAGCTGCAGTTAATAATCAAAGGGACCCAAGATATAAGGGAGGAGGCTGGCCTGGTAGGAGGAAGGTGCATTTCTGGTGAGGATTGACTTGGGAACTGAGCACCCTGTGAGTAGGGGAGACTCTGGAGGAAGGTAATTTCCCTCTAGTTCTGTCCCCCACCTGGAGATGGTGCCAGCCAGGGTGCTTTGCTGCTTGTTTTACTTTCCTGATTCAACAAACCTGCCCACCTTCCATGATATCCACTGGTGGGCTTGTTTCTCCATGAGGACTACTTACATGCCAAGTTCCAAGTCTCCTTTCCCCTTCCTTATATGGTACTGGGGGGGGGGAGAAGTGTTGAGTTGTTCATGGCTCGGAGAGTAAGTATTGTACATCCCATCTCAGAAATGGGGAAAGAGTCTTTCTCAAGGAACTCCTGTGACCCAAGACTAGGTGCCATGAAGCAGCCCTTCGACAGCCAGGTCAGGGAGGGGGGGTGGTCCACTCCAAAGCTGGACACCTGAATCCCACCCCCTTTCTCAAACCTCTTTTTGGATCCCTCCCCCTATCCCATCCTGACCTGCCCCCTGACACCTCCCCATCCTTTTGTACCCTTTGCAGCTCTCCCCCACCCACCCTCTCCACTTGCCAGCACCACCCACGTCCCTTGCACCCCATTCACCTCCATACATTGCTGCATTCCCATTATGTCCTAAACACCCCGTGTCCCCCCCACATCCTCATGCACCTGTAGCTTTCTGCCTCCCCCCTGCATCCCCATCACCCCACATACTCCCACACTCCTTTCTCCTTTACTGCTCCCTTTCACCCTCATCCTGCTCATGTCCTTGGCTTCTCTCACACTCCATCCTCTCCCAGCTGGGTGATATAGGCAGCCCCTAAGAAAAGTGTATGAAGAAGTGTCTCTGTGTAGGCAAGCGTATGCATGCATCCTTGTGCGGAGGTGTGTGTATTGATGCATGTGTATATATCTGTGTCAATGAAATTTGCAGCCTAAATCTTTGACTCTTATGCTTTCTTCAGGCTTGTGCACAAAAAACAGAGGACCTAAAATGAATGTGTGTGTGTGTGTGTGTGTGTTTCATAATGAGTGTTGAAAAGGGAACTCTAAAAGAAATGTTATTTCTTAAAGTGAATGTTGTTAGAGTTAACTGGCTGTTGTCAACTGGTTTGCAGAAGAGCCAATTTATCATATGTTTCTCCCTACCTGTGTCTAGCTATATTATGAACTTTTTGTTGCACATTCTTTTGTTTTTACTTTTGTGTCCAACGCCTACCACCCTGGAGCCCTGATCTTAGTTGGGGTCTCTAGGCACTAAACAACAATTGTAATAAACAAGGTGGAAGGATGCATGTGTGTGTGTGTGTGTCTATATATATATATATATATATATATATATATATATATATGTATGTTGGTGTGGGAGCCAGTTTCTACAGATGTAATTATTCAGGCTTGTGGATTGGTGCATTGCCGCAGTTCTGCTCCATGCCTCTGTATTTCTGCTTCTGGAGTGGGCCTTTAATGGCTCTATTGCAGCTGTGACAATGTGTGGTCCTAATGCCACACCTCAAATTACAATAACTTTAGTGAACAAAACACATGAGCTATGTCTACGCTGCAGGCTTCTTGCGCAAGAATGGCCGCTCTTGTGCAAAAACTTGCGGAGTGTCCACACTACAAGCCCATTCTTGCGCAAGAAAGTTTACAGTAGATCTTCCGAAGAGATGGGTTTTTGCGCAAGAGTTATTCCTCTCCCCACGAGGAATAAGCCTTTTTGCGCAAGAGCTCTTGTGCAAAAAGGATAGTGTGGATGAGAACAGGGGTTTCTTGCACAAGGAACCCTTATGGCTAAAATGGCCATCAGAGCTTTCTTGTGCGAGAGAGCGTCCACGCTGCCATGGACGCTCTTGTGCAAAAGCACGTGGCAGTGTGAATATGCTTTTGCGCAAGAACTCTTGCTCAAAGTTCTTGCGCAAGAAGCCTGCAGTGTAGACATAGCCATGGAACTGTTACAAAAAATGGGCAGGGGGAGGGGAAGAATCCTGAAAACCTTTGTGAAATGTGGGGGTATTTTTTAATGACCCTTTTTGACTATTTTACTGCCAGCTCTACTGCCCCGTAACCAATCAAACCTAAGCTTAGGATAATACGATAGATCCGTGTGTTTGGGCTTTGCAGTGAAAGTGAGCAAGGCTGGAGGAGAGCCTGTGATGGGGGGAGGTGGAGTGAGTAGAGGCAGGGCCTCAATAGTGAGCGGGGCAAGGGTGTTCCATTTTCGGAATTAGAATTTTGGCAACTCCACAGGCAGCTCTGGGGAGAGGGAAAGGTTGCCGGCTCTTCTGATCTGCTCTCACTGGAGTTGAGTGGGAGAAGCAGTGAGTGAAGGGGGCAGAGGAGTGAGCAGCAGTAGGGCCTCGTGGGAAGAGAAAGCACAGGAGTGGGGGTTAGGAAGTTGGCCACCCTACTCTTGCTGTGTGCTTGGACAGGACCTGTAACTATGAGAACCTGGGATTGGCTGGGGCGTCTACATGCAACTGCAGGACAAAGGGCCTAGTCTGCCTTGTGGGATAGATAGGCTTGCCAGATGCTTTCACCAAAAATCCCGAACATGGCAGGGGAAAAAAACCAGGAGACCAAACTTGGTTGAGGAAAGGAGGGGGGGGGGGGGACAAAACCCAGAGACAAAAGTTGTTGAGCAAAAAAAAAAAAAAAGTTGCTGTGCCTTTAAGAATCCCCTCGTTTCCCCCCCACCAGCCTTCCGTCCATTTTACGTGTCCAGTATTTTCTTTTTCTTTTTTTTTTTTTTTTTTTTTTTTACTGGTCAGGGGTCAGAAATAACCATCTGTCTGGGCGAAAACCAGACACCTGGCAACCCTAGGGACAGACGGCTCACTCCGCCCACCACTGTCATGCAGCCTTCACTGCCTGGAATGCAGCATTCAAGTGTTAGCAGCTGGAGAAAAGCTGCTCACAATGAAACAGGACAAATTTAACCCCAATGTTGGTTGGCTTAAAGCCTGCACGGTACAGTCCATTGTGCTGTGTGGAATGGCGCTTTGAAATGTACCGTAACCACTTCATTTTAGCAGCCACTTCTCTTTCTTTTCTTCTCTGGTCTAATGCCGGGCGTGTAATTAGAGGCAAGTCTAAAGCTGAGATGCACTTACCCTGTACACTGTGAACTGCGCAAAGAGCTTCACAGGAAAGCTATCTCGTTTCCTCCCAGCTCTTGTGTGTGTGTGTGTGTGTGTGTGTTTCTCTGTCACAGCCATTCACTGCTAACCACAAAGCGGCAACGTTTGTCAGTGTTTAGATTAGCCCGTGTAAATTTTGGTATGGTGGGCAGACTCTGTAATGCAGAGAACTCCTTCCAGTCACTCTAATCTTACCACCTCTGTTGATTTAGGACCTAACCATGCCTATTACAAGATCAAGAACACATATTCCTGTTCATCCAGAAATATAATTTATGCCATCATGTGCCTAAAGTGTCCGTCTGCCATGTACATTGGACAAACTTCTCAGACACTTTGCCAAAGAATCAATGCACGCAAAACTGACATCAGACTCTCTCACAGAGAGAAAGCTGTTGCTTGCCATTTCAGCCAGACTGAACATTCTCTCAATGACCTTAAAACATGCATATTGCTTCAGAAGCGATTTTAACTCCAGACTTCAAAGAGAAGCTTCAGAATTGTCATTCATGCTTAAATTTCACACTTTATGTATGGGTCTCAACAAAGATGCTAATTATCTCACCCATTACAAAGATAGCTTCCCCAGTTATCACCCCTAGTGTCATTACCTCACAGACACTAACCTTCCCACCCCCCCCCCCCCGCTCTTAAACCTGATTCGTCATTTCTATGTGTTCACTTTTTTTTACTTTGATTGTATCACTTTGGTATATATGGCTGTGCCAATTTTCTTCCACATATTGATCTGAGGAAGTGGGTCTGGCCCACGAAAGCTCATCACCTAATGACTAACAAGATGGTTTTTTAAAGTGCTACATAGTTCTGTCTTTTGTTTCAGCTAGACCAGACTAACACGGCTGCATCTCTATCACTATAACCAGGGAGCACTGAATAGTGAAACTGCGGGTGCTGTACTCCCTAGAGGGCTCACTTCCGAAGCGTTTCTACAACCAACAGTGTTTCAGATAGAAATTGACTAAAACATGATGCACTCTGCCATTCCGTGAGGGACGCTTCCACTTGCTATTGTAATGACTTTAAGCCTCTGTAGACAACATGCATCTTGTATTAGATCTGAGTTCTACCTTGCTTCTTATAATGTCCTTGGACACCTGTCTGTGTGTGCACGTATCTATGAATGTGTCTGCGCACATAAAATGAAATACAGGGTGTGGTGTTTGTCACATGCTGTGACAGTTGTAATAGCTGGAGTGTGGAGTGGTTGCATTATGATCATTGAGGTCTGTAGGCTTGATTAACCCTCAGCTGGGAAGTGTTTATACTCTACCACTCTCATGCTTTCAGTATAAATTGAATGGAATGTAATGGTAGATCCCCTTCATTTTAAAATGGGGTCTTTCCTCTTGCCACGTTTCTCCATCAGCCAAGTGAATTCACAACTCTTGTAAATGTAGTGCAACTCTCCTGCTGGACTAGTGAATTGGAATCCCTGTTGGTTTGGTCCGTACACCTGTCAATCATCTCCTGCTGTTCATGACTAGAGGGGGCATGTTTATGTGAGGAAGGAAATGAGTAGAAGCTGTTTCTGTCAGAAATCCTGAAACTCAGCCCTCCCAGACACACCTCTGCTGCGGTACGGAAAAGTGAATAGACTGAAAATGCCGCCTCCTCCAGGCCTGCCGACGTGGGGGGCAAAAGGGAGCAGTTGCCCCAGAGCGTCAAAGGGGTCTGAGGTTCCCAGCAGCTGCTGCTACTGTGGCAGCTAGAGACTCAGACCCCTCTGAGGGCTAAGGATGGGGGGTATGAGGCACTGAGGGCTGGCTGTCCCCTTCTGCCTGAGGCCCTGCCACACACACACACACACACACACACACACACACACACCCCTACCTTGCCCAGGACTTGGGGTGCCTGTCGGCCCCGCCGCATCTTAGAATAACCCCACCCTTTTTTACTTTTTTTTTTTTTAAGTCTTGCTCACCTGAGTCCCTGAATGATCTTTTGACACGTCTTCATTGCCATGTAACGTCTGTCACATGATCCTAATCATTCAATAACATTGCCTAAAATGGCTTCTCCCTCTGTTTCCACTTACAGGTGTTGACATCTGAAGAGCGACTGAGCTGCCGCTAGAGAAGCAAATCGCTGAGAAGACCCGTTTCGGTAAAGCCCTTTCTCTTACTTCACTCTAAGTGCACAGGGTACCGTGAGTGCAGCGAAGGCTTGGTGACCAGGAGGTGTTTTGGGAAGGAGCCTCTTCCTTGCAGTGCAAGGTCTCCTGGAAACAGGCAGCTGTCCTACCTCCCAGCCAGCTTTATTTGCCACTTGTTGCTACCTAGGCATATCCTAGCCTGACGGGCCAAGATGGGAACTGCCTTGCAATGGCTTCCGGTCAGGCTCTGGCTAGCTCTGAGCAGGCCCCAGGGAAGTGCCTGAGTCGAAGGATTTACCTTCAAGCGCTCTAGAGTGAGCAGCCTTTAAGCCGGCTCTGGCTAAAATACTCGAAACTAGACGTGCTGATGGTTGGTTGAGACCGCTGAGGACGGGTGTTTTGAAGAAGTGCTTCTCCTTCCTCCCCCCCGCCCCATTATCTGACCAAAGAAAATGATGAGCCGTAGAGAATACAGCGCTGTCTCTAGGTTGGTCCTTCTAGTGCAGGGATGGGCAACTTTTTTTTTCTATTGGGAGGGGCCATTGACACACAATAAAAATCACTTGTGGGCCACACGTAGCCCCGTAGGGGAGTGTGGCGGCTCAGGGCTTCCCTTAAGCTGCAGCGTGGGGCCAGAAATGAGGGGCTCAGGTGTGGCAGGGGGCTCCAACTGGGGGTAAGGGGTCTGGAATGTCTGGAATGCAGGAGCTGGGGCAAGAGCGCAGAGGCATGAGGTGTGGGAGGAGGGTCAGACCTGGGGTGGGGGTGCAGGCTATGGGGGGGGTTCAGGGCTGGGGGGTTAGGTGTGGGGGAGATTAGGGGTGCTGGCTGCAGCCAGGTGCTGCTTTCCTCAGGCAGCGCCCCCTGCCCTGATCCTGCTCCACTCCTGGCAGCTGCCACAGTGGAACTGCTCACTTCCTGCATGCACCGCCCTGCCCTCTGCATGCCACCCTGTTCCCAGCCAATGGGAGCTGCAGGGGCAGAGAAGTATACACGGGTTCACAGCTTCCCTGTTCCCGCCCTGATCATTTATCCAGCTTAGCTTCATCCTGCAGGGGGTGCAAATGTTCAGGGTTTTGAGTCCACGGCAAGTCTCCACGCCAGCACCCAGATCAAATTAAGTTGGAGGTTGGAGGTTCCCCACTCTTGTTCTAGAGAGAGCCCAGAAATTCATGAGAGCTTTCCATCTCGACCATGGGATCTAGACCATGGGTTCCCAAACTGGGGGGTGTGCATGAAGAAATTCCAGGGGGCGGCATGAGGTGACCCAGCCCCCTCCCCATCAATCCCTTCCCCCCCCTTTTGGCCCCGGTCAGTTCCCTTTTTTTGGGGGGGGGGGCTCAAGTTTTTTGCTGCTATTGGTGTGGGGGAGGTGGCGTGAGGGTTTCTCAAGAATCAAAAAGGAGGCATGATGCCGAGAGGGTGAAATAGCTGGGTGGGCATTGGGCCAGGGAAAGAGACTACTCAGCTAGGCAGGGCAGCATCTAGGTTCCAGTCCTGATCCAGTGACCGTTTGTTTACACAAAGTGGAGTATCTTCAGCCTGTGAGAGGGGCTGTCAGTAGCCTGGTGTTTGGGGCCGGGGCAGGGATCTGAACCTGGCTTTCTCACATCCAAGGTCAGTGCACTCACCACTGGGCTAAAGACCTTATCAGAGCAGCATTACATCCTTCACAACTGTTGTGAATCGAGCCCTTCACTTAAATCTTTCAGGTCTCCCAAAATTTCCATTTCACTTGGACACTAAATGGTTTGGGGGGGAAGAGGGGCTTGGATCTGCCAAAAATCAGAAAAGTCTGTTTTCCTAGCTCTGCCTGGGATAGCATAATGTGCTTCAACAGTGTCTCCTCTCCTATTGATCATGTTTGCCCCTGAAAAATACTACTCCCACTTCAATGGGGCCCTTGCTGGAAAGAGGCAGACACTGTATTTCTGACTGCTGTGGGCACGGCCAGCTTAGGAAAAGCATGCTTCATGGGGACAGTGGCGACTCTGCAACATAATGAATGATTGCAGTTATCCTTGGGTAGGAAACCCTGAAGAAAGAGGAAGTGCCAATATCCTGTTTTGCAGCGAACTGCTCGCTTGCTGTGAGGACAGCGCAGGGCTAGACCAATGCGTTGTGTCTGTCTCTAGACATCAGGGTGATAGTCATCTGCTTAACGGCACCATGGATATTTCCTAATGACTTGGTAGCAAAGCTCGGTGCTTCAGTATGGTATAACGAAACTACAGCGACTGCTGTTCTGCTACAGGCAGTCTGAAAGGCACCTCAAGCTGTCGAGTAGAGAACATGTACAAAACATCCGTTTGCTCTCCTGTGATGTTCAAACTGAAAGGGGCGTGTATAGTAGGTGCTATGCTGTGCAGAGACTGGAGGAAACGCTTGTGTAATTGGAGCATTGTTCTTTTGATTGGGAAGGTAATGGAGAAATGCTCATCTCTGTTAGTGAGGATAATACTTTCTCCTTCTCACCTGGAAGTGGAAAACCCTAATTAAATGAGGTGCTGGTTAGAAAGCTTGCTGCTTTTGGCCAGCTATAAACAGTGGTGACTGGTGAAGGGAACCTAAGGGGTCTCTGGCCTCGACACCCAGGGAAGGGCCAGGACAGCCCCCCTCTATCCTGGGCCCTGCCTCTGCTCTGCCCCTGCCCTGCCTCTTCTCCCAACTGCAGCATCCCTGAGGGCTGGTGCTGGCAGCAGGTGTCCAGTCCCTCCCCCTGCACTCACTGGCAGTGAGCAGGGGTGGGGAGAGTGGAGCAAGGTGGCCCCATCAGCTTGGTTTCCTCCTCTGGCAGTGAGTGGTGCGGTCCTGCCCCCTTTCCCCAGAGCAGCCTTGCTCTGCTTCTCTCCCACTGCTGCTGGTGAGTGCATGAGGCCAGACCCCTTCAGCGGGTGCCACGCCCCCCTCTGCTAATCTTGCCCTGGCCACTGGCTGCTTCCTCCCACCTACAATGTTTGGTGGCATGTGACCCCTCGTGGCCCCCCATGTATCACCCCTGAGTGAGCACACTGTTGGCTTCACAGCTCACCTGCATCAAAGCACTATCCAAGAGAGCTGAGTAACAGCATGATGTGTTTAAATACTTACTGGGGGGCAATGGGGGCCCAGGTGATTATGATGGCTCCACCCTGTCACCCTACCTTCAGGGTGCCTTTTATCCTGCCTTTCCCCCTGTGGGAGCCTGCTCCAGTTCTGTCCATCTGCTCCTGGGGTTGGGCTTGGGGGACTAGAGCCCACCACCCTGTGCTCCTCAGGTGAACATCCTAGCCGCTAAGCCATGCTGGGGCCCACCCCATCACCCTACCTTCAGAGTGCCCTTTATCCCGAAGACACAGCACCATCGGAGCTATAAAACTCAAGTACATTCCCACCTGCCTCTAACCCCAGATCTTCTTCCCTTCCCATTCACGCTCTGAGCAGGGGTCTAAACCCTGGGTCTGGTTCTCCTCTCGCTGAAGGCCTGTTGCCAAATCAAGATTTAACATCGCTGGCGTCCTAGCGGTGGGATGAGAGAACAGTGCCCAGCACAGGAACGGTACTGCTGGCTCTAGAACCCTTATAATGTTAGACTCCTAACCAATAGTCCCTCTAATTTTTTTCCATCTGTGTGTGGAATAAATGTTATTACGCACATTGAGGCCTGTGTGGATGTGCACCACCTGTAGAAACACACCCTGCTGGCTGTGGATGCTCTGCTAATCAGCTGGGCAGCTTCAGCCTACAGGAACACTGCTCCTAACCACTGTAGACACAGCAAACAAGAGGAATATCGTCTTGCCTCTAGCAGTGTTGCTGCAGTCACCCTTTTACATCTGTTGAGGCTAGTTATCTGTATACAAATGGATTAGAACCACTTTAAACTTACCGCACACCGCCACATCTCAGTTAATCAGGACACTTGTGACTAAATTCTGCAGTGCATGCAGGAATTCCAGTGCTTTAACTCCCTGATGGATTGCCTTAGTTCTCTTTGTTTCCACAGCACCTCTGAAAAGCGCACCAGGCACTCAGATGGCCAGCAACAACACCGCCAGCATAGCTCAAGCCAGGAAGCTGGTGGAACAGCTGAAAATGGAGGCCAACATCGACCGAATAAAGGTAAAGCAAGGTTGAAACCAACTGGGTAACTCACATGCTCTTTGTGGGTCCACAATGAGTCTTCTGCGGCTAAGACTCGGTCATAGATTTTTTTTTTTATTATTATTATTTTTTTATTATGGTCAGATATGGCCCCAATAGACCTGTAGTCTAATTTCCTACAAATCACAAGCTGTAGACTTGAGGTCTGGAGTACGGGTAATCAACAGGTGGACCATGGGCCAAATCCGGACTGCCAGATGCTTCTGAATGGACCACCACATCTTTTTATTTACTTTCTGTGATTATTATGGGTTTTGTATGATTTTTTTTTTTTCCTCTGGAGTCTGAACCTGGACTGAGATATTTGGACTGTGACACAAAACAATTCATTACTTCTCGTGGAATGAGGTTTACAGGGATGTCGGAATAGCAAGCCCGTTATATTTCAAAATAACGGGCACGCTTAAAAGACGCGGAGTAGCTATTTAGTGGTACCTCTGGTATCCCAAAACAGTGCTGCAGCGTAGACTTAGCCGATGAATCCTACCATAAACAATCAATACTGTTGTGATCATAGATCGATTCAGTTTTTCAAGGCCAGCATTTCAGAGTGGGTGCCTGTGTTTGAAAGTGCTGGTACGGACCCGTAATGGAGCATGTCAAATTAATAGCCACCTGTATAAAAGGGAAATTCTGCAGCTATGGCCTTTTTTGCTGCTTGCGTCCTATTCTAGTGCATGCTGCCACGTGGTTTTTCATGCTCCATTCAGGTGCATGTTAAGAATTTTGTCCCCCAAATATGTGCAGATTTGCTGGAAGGTATCTCTTATGCTTAAACTGTGTTCGAGTTGGCACAGAAAACCTGAACCTTCTGGGAGCAGCATCTTGCAGCAATTCCATTTTGCCAAAGGCAAATGTCGCTGGTTTGGAAGTGTGAAATATCAGTAGCTGAACTTCCCATTTGGTGAATACCTCCTCCCTGCTCGAGCTTCCACCGAGTCCCGGTCATATTCTGAATAGATAACCATGTACAGCCAGTGACTCCACTAATGCTTGTTACTGTAGCAACCACAACCCTCCACTGGAAGGGTTCGACATGGCATAAAGATGATGTGCCAAATCCCTCTTTACAATTGTAAATAAATAGTGTAGCATCTATTATTGTGGGCTCTTTGCTGTCTAGCGGGAGTGTGAATTTTTGGTAAGATCAAATCAGGGAAAAGGTGTTGATAGAACATCGAAACCTGCCTGTAATTAAGTGGCGATAAAAATAGACTTGCAGACGGCATCGGTTTTCTCTTCAAGTCTGCGCTAAGAGATTTGTGATAGCAGTTAAATGCCCTGAAGGGAGAAGCTGCTTGGTTGCGGGGGGAGGGGGGGTGTGTGTGTGTGTGTGTGTGTGTGTGTGTGGAAGAACTAGAAGGCTGGATTGCCTGGAAGACATGCAAATGAAAACTCTCCTAGCAGCAAAAGAAATCAACACCACATTTGGTATAGCTGATGTGTAAATGCCTTTTTATTGTGTGGAAGTAGTTTCTGATTTGGACACATGGCACATCAAAGATGCTACAGCAAAAATGTACATTCCCTCTAAAGCTGAAGAATAAAACAGACACCTGCAAGTTACCATTTGATAGGGTGATCTTCTTCTCTGTGTCCAGCCTCCCAGCTGGCCCCCCGTGGCCTCTTTGGGTACATCTACACAGCAGGGGTAAAGTCGAATTTAAGCTGTGCAACTTCAGCTACATCAATTGTGTAGCTTAATTCAGCTTTTGGTGCTGTCTGCACAGTAGGCAGTTGAAGGAAGAATGCTCTTCCTTCGACTTTGCTTACTGAGGTTTGAAACAAACAAAAGGAAGCTTTTCTTCATGCAGCACACAGTCAACCTGTGGAACTCCTTGCCAGAGGATATTGCAAAGACTAGGACTTTAACAGGGTTCAAGAAAGAGCTAGATAGATTCATGGAGGTTAGGTCCATCAATGGCTATTAGCCAGGAGGGGTAGGAATGGTGTCCTTAGCCTCTGTTTGTCTGGAAATGGATGACAGGAGAGGGATCTTTGTTCTTAAGTTTAAACTAACTTGGGAAGTCTCGAGGGAGCAGGTGAGAGTTTGGGACACCAGACCTGTGTCGGTACAGAGCTGAAGGGCTGCCCAGCCCATTTCTGAGCCCAGGAGAGGACTTTCCACATGCAGAGCGGTCCACGGACCCTATCGCAGACGTTTAACAAAATCATTGCATGCCTTCATCTGGGCGGGGAACTCCATGTGAGGTCTGCATTCAGAAAATAGAGAGCCCTTGCAGTAACAAATCCCACTTCTTTGCCCTCCAAGTAATAGCCTGCTTTGCACTTGGAACAGAGTCGTGCCCCTCTATTCACTGGGCACAAACAGAGGGTAAATGCAAATACTCCATCCTAGGAAGGAAAACAATGGAAGGTTCCCATCACTGCAGCATTGGCAATCCAGAGAGGGCAACAGTTCAACTCGTGTTACATTTCCTGTTAATGCTGTGGTTCTCAACTAGTGGTCCATAGTGACTTTTTCGGTGGTCCACAGGAACAGTGTCCAAGGCGCCACCGTTAGGCTGCTTTATGCAGTTTCAGAAGCCCAGGGTGCGTCATCCATAGCATCGAAGGCAATAATTTGGTTCAGTTTCCATATGTGGATGCCATGCTCAGGGGAAAAAGAAGCCATTCAAACCAAAATGTTCGTTGTCTGCTCTTTTTTGTCATGTCTCAAAAAGGAGGTGGCCCACGAACATTTTTGATTGGCCTGGTGGTCCGTGGACTGAAACGAGGTGAGAACCACTGCCTTAAGGGATGCTATGATTGTGAAGCCGTGAATAAGGACAGTGCTGTGATGAGTGGGTTGTCTAGTTAAAAAGTCCCTCAATTGGTAGCGAGTACAGTGGAGGAGCCTGTGGGAACTTGAGGCAACTTGTTCATCTTCCATTCATCAAAATTAGATGCTTTAATTCAGTGCTGCCCGCGCAGTCCCGGCACTCTGAAGGGGAGAAACGCTTGGCTAGTCATTCCAGACAGCATTGCTCACTCGACACTTATCCAATATGTGGATTTATTTTCAGGTGTCCAAAGCAGCAGCGGACTTGATGGCGTACTGTGAAGCCCACGCCAAGGAAGACCCTCTACTGACCCCAGTTCCAGCTTCAGAAAACCCCTTTAGAGAGAAGAAGTTCTTCTGTGCAATTCTGTAAGCCCCCCATGAGCCTGGCACGCACTCGGGCCGCTCCGAACACTGATGTAGCGTTTTTAGCAATGTGGACCACTTTCTAGTCCACAGAATTAAAAAAAATATAATAATAATAATTGAAAAGGCCTGGAAGCTCCAGAGATGTGCATGTTTAAATCGACTGGTCACCTTTTGGGGAATAAGATAATCTACATTGTGAGGCTGAAGATCTGAGGTCTGCAGAGTTGCTGAGAGAGAGAAAAATGTCATGATTCCATTTGTGTCATGTTTCTGCTCACAACCCCTCCCTCCTCCCCCCACCCCCAAATAAACACACACCCTTGTTTGGCTGTTTCCTATTTACAAAAAGACCCTTGTGCTGAGCAAGGTAAAGGCTGAAGTTGTGTCTAACCTTACTGGAATGATTAGCATTGGAGTTTTCCAAATAATACTCTTATTTAAGTTGAATTGTCAAATATCACCCTTACAGGCTAGATTACGATTCTGTTAATGGCCAGTCTTGTGCTTCTTTTGTTTTGGTTTTGCATTAGAGTAGCTCAGACATGGATGGGATTCCTCACAAGATAACAAATTAAACGGTTTAGCAAGGGCTTAGTCAATGATACTTCACATCTGCAGTACAAACAAACACTGTCTGTGTGTTTCTAGCAACCTATTACCACAATTTCTAACACTTGTGTATGGTAGCTTCAATTCTGCAAGTAAATCAGGTGTTGTGATTGGTGCTTCATATTTTTGTGACTATTTTTTAAGTAATAGTGCATGGAAAATATCCCTGTCTTCAATCCATTTAGAAACTTCTGTTCTTTGAAGCCACATGCTGGTGGAAGAAGCTGTAGAGAGAAAACAAAGGATGTTCTGACAGCAAAGAGAAACTCCTCTAATGCCTTAGATGTGCCTGAAATACCCTCTCCTAGGGTTGCCAGTTATGCCAAAGCCTATTCCTGAAATCAGAACAGTTTGTACTGGGAATTTAGGCTTCCACAGATCCCAGGAAGTCCTGGGGAAAAACTAGTAAGAAATACACTATACATTTATTTTGATCAAGTTTTCTCTGGTCCTCCCCTACACTTGTGCCTCTTCTCTTTACCCCTGTTTCTCAACATTAATGTCAATCAATATTCACTTTTTTTCACAGCAGCATGTCTGCTCTGAACCATTTCCCTTAAGCAGCACGACTGAACCGGCAGCCCAGCTACTGAGCCAAGCACAGCATGATTCAGAAGGGGCCTCGGGCCGCAAGCTTGCACTAGCCCCCTCCTCCGCTTCCCCCTCCCCACTCCTCTGCTTTCACTGTGTGGCCCTCCGTGGGTATCTTTTCCCAGATCTCTTGGCTCTTCACCCAATGTTTATAAAATTCCCTGTGCCTCTGAATTTGTGCGCTGTTTTCAATCTCCCCTTTCCCAACTGATTCTTCAGAAAATGCTTTTCATACCAGAAGGGCCGGAGCGCTCTCTACCCAAACAATGGCAACAGGCAGAGGGCAAACGGGCCTGTGATTATAATAGCGAGAGGACTCCATACCGAAGAACAAAGGGTGATCAATTAACCACTGACATATTGGTGGCTATGAGGGCATTCCCATTATCTAGGCACTAACTATCCAGCCCTTTCTGAGCTCGTGCCACGCTCGCTGCTTTCGCATCCCGTCGTGAAACAAAACAGGAGGGAAGACAATAGGGTGAGGCCTTAAACAGAGCAACAAATCGCCAGGGGTATGTGGAAACAACATGCATCGAACAGCTTAAGGTAGATGCTTGCACCTTACTCGTGCTGTGAATGTAAGGGTTTGGCATGTCTCCATTAAAGCCTCCCCAGTGGATAAGGCAATCAGAAAGATGTAGAGGTGGTTCCCTAACCAATCACCTGAGCCCTGCTGATCAGAGCAAAGCCAAACCACTGGTGTCCTGGTAGGAAAGTCCAACGCCGTGTGAAACTGATTAATTTGTTTCATCGGCTTCAGGAAACTTGCCAGAACCAGATTGAGAGAGGGCAGAGAAACCCACAGGCTACAAAGGTATCCATCTGAACACAATAAAAACCTACTATGTCAGGTGGAGGCTAAAAACATCTGAAATTGACCCGTAAGGAGCTTTTAGAGCTGGGTTACAGGATCAGGTGCAGTATGTGATACAAAACAGGCTTTGCCTTTCCTATCTTGAGGAGATGGAGCTGCTGTTAAAATGGCGTTCTGGCCTTTGTGGTACTGTTGTGATTGGAGAGACACCTCAAACCTAAGCAGCATTAAGGAAGGAGATGTCCATAAGGTTATCCACCACTGGCAAGAGGATGAACGTGGCTCTCAGCTTTCATGCTCTTCTGAACCCTTAGAATGCTTTCCCTTTTTGGATCAAAAACCCAGCTGATATAATTTGCGATCATTCCGGACTCCCTATGACAACCCTGTTAATATGAAGTTCCAAATCAGGTGTGACTTCAAATTTTTGTATTTAAAAGGACAACCGAGTCTAAAGGTATCTGTCAGAAAATCTTTATAGCCCCTAACAAAGTGGAAAACATTTTCGACTAACTTTTTGTACTCTTACATGCTTGTGTACAGGCAGAATGTTTTTCTGTAGAGAAAACCACTTATTGTAACAGTGGGTTCTCTCTCACTCTGTGATTCTTGGCATCTTGGAACATTTATACAATACAACCAGTAGTTAAATTGCCTTGCTAGCTTTCAAATACAAGATCCCGTATTTCAATCTTTATACTGTAGGTTTTAGTAGCTTAGATTTCTTTAGAAACATTTGGCCAATGAGTAACTCTACAGCTGTTTTCACTTGTATTGGTAAAAACTGTGTAAATATATTGCAACTGTTCTTTTTTTAATAAGATCTACTATAACTGACAATGAAGCATAATCCCTGAACAGAACTCAAATCCTGTCATGAAGTTTTGTCATAACTTTTTAGGTATTTTACAACTTAAATTCTTTTTAAAAGTTGCATGAAATTAACATAAGATTTTTTTTAATTAAACCAAAACATTAATTGAAGATTTTTTTTGTTACTATTTTTGGATTTTTTTTTTAAAAACAAATTATTTGCAATTAGGGACACAACCAGAAAATCTCACCCTAGTATTTATATTTACATAAACCTGCCTAGCAAAGTAGAAATTTCCCCGATAAATTAAAATTAATATTTCAATATTGAAAATATATTCTGTATATTCAACATGGTATGACATTTTGATATACTGAAGGACTCTTCAATAAAAATATCTTGAATATTGGCATGTGATTTTTCCCCTCCCTCCCCCTCCAAAAAAACTTTGTTCATGGCAATAGTGAGTTGCCACATGTACATTATATCAGCCAGAGAGAGGTGGATGCATCTTCCGACACAAGAAGTGATTTGTTTTCAGGGAGAGGGTCAGTGTAAATGTCAGTGGACTTGTTTTGTTTTTGTTTGTTTTTTTTAAACAGGGAAACTTGAAGTTGTGATGTAGTGCACAAGCTCATTCCATGTGATCAATGTACTTGTATGAAATAAAATTTTGGATGCATTTCAAATCTTGTCTGAGTTTTAAAGTAGCAGTTGGCTTTAGCAGTTGGTTTTCTTCTTTTTTTTTGGCATGTTAACTCTCCTGCTTCTACTGACAGGACCAAAGGTGCAGGATAGGATGTTGGTTCAGGGAGCTTTCCAAACCTAACACAGTCAACCACAGATCTCCCCATCGTGTTAAATGAGGCCGCTGCTTTGAATAGCAGCTTTTGTGGTGATGTGAAAGGGAAAGAGGCCTTAAAGAACCTCTGCTTTCCCAGGGCCCTCCCTGAGACCTTGTCTGCTTTAAGGAAATTTCCACTGCTGTAGTTACGTTGCTGCTACACTATGCCACTCAAAGACAGCATATGGGGCTGTTGATGAAAAGATTTGATGTTAAATTAGAACGGATTCATAGAAAGAGGTGTCTGCAGTTTGAATGTCAGTCTCCACCTTCTACATTCATAGAAAACCTAACCGCTTTAAGTGCTTTCCTGCTATTCGTTTCCCCCCCTCTCCCCCCCCCCACTGTCCATCTGCTGCCCCAGAGTTTGTTTGATACAGTTTACTTTGGGGTATTGCCAGTTGATGCTGCACTAGTGTAAACCCGTCTTTTTGCCAGTGCCACACGTCTGTAGGGGTGTGACTACACGAATGCAGGTACACCAGTGCAAGTCACCAGTACACAGGGCACAGTGAGTTGTAAATGTCGAGAACCTCCCTCCTACAGAGAATGGTGATTATATCCCTCTGTAGGGAAGCTGATGGTCCAGACTATGGAAGGGAAGGTCTGTCGTCATCCTCGTTTTTCCCCAACCCCACCAAAAGTAAAAACGAAGTCCAGCAGGAGAAACAGCAGCTGCTGCATCCTAGAAGCGAGAGGAGATTGTGTAACCCTCATCCTAGCACCTGCCTCTGGAAGAAGCCAATGACTTAAATCAGTACTTGACGCTGTCTAGGGCTTTGGAAACTCAGGATAAAATCTTGGCTGTGTGGGCAAGGACTGAGAGGAGGGTAGAATCCGTCTTCCCTGTTCCCAAATTCCTGAGCCTGGCATAAGTAAAAGGGCCGGGAAGCTGAGGGTCCCAAGCTCACCTCCCCATTTCAGGCAGATGCTTTTGTTTTCCAGAAAAAGACAGAGATCCTGTCTAGTGGGTGCAGGAAGAGACTCCCACTTCCCAGCTGCTGGCTGGGAGCTCTGTGGGAAACACCAGCTTAGTTTCACTCCCCTACGTTCACTTAAATGGGTTCAGGCCGTGGTCAGGCCCCTGCGGGAAGAGCCAGATTCTGGTCTTTTTCACTGATAAACTGCCTCCCCTTTCTATGCATGCCTACATCCACCCTGTGTGTGCACCCTCCTTTCTCCTGGGGGAGCTGGTGCACTTGGTTTTTTGCACCCTCTTCTCCCAAGGGCTTCACCGCTTCCCACTGTGAATAACAGAAGGGCATTGGTTTCCAGGCCAAAGGAAATGTTTTGAGTCGCCCTGGCCACTCAGCAGGAGGGAAGGAAAGCCCCTCTTCGTGCTGCCCTCTCCCCCCATTGCAATAACCTTCCAGTGTACATAAGAACATAAGAATGGCCGTACTGGGTCAGACCAAAGGTCCATCTAGCCCAGTAGCCTGTCTGCCGACAGTGGCCAGCACCAGGTGCCCCAGAGGGGGTGGACCGAAGACAATGATCAAGCGATTTGTCTCCTGCCATCCCTCTCCAGCCTCTGACAAACAGAGGCCAGGGACACCATTTCTATCCCCTAGCTAATAGCCTTTGATGGACCTAACCTCCATGAAATTATCTAGCTTCTCTTTAAACTCTGTTATATAGACAGTGTAAACTCCTGGTACTGTCGTCTTTGGGCCCTGTGCAGTGCAGAGCCTGCTGGCACTTAGAACTAATATCCTCTCTATTTAACAAGAGGAATTAAATCAATGTATCTCGAAGGGGGCTGCATTTTTCCCCCTCCCCCTGCCTGGTTCTCTGTTGAAGCGCTAACTAAATTAAATGCGTGCTCTGTGGATCAATAATGGCCCAGGATAGTTTCACCTCTTGGTCATAGGCTTAGATGCAGGACAGTGCAACAGCAACCAACAGTCTTTACAGTACAGATGATGTATGTGAAATTTAGGAGGTCTCAGCTTGGGTTCCTTCGGTATCAGCCTATATAGCCCAATAGCTTGTCTCCTGGCCGTGCCCAATGCAGATGCTTCAGAGAGAATGCATGGAACAGGGCAAATATCAAGTGATTTCTCCCCCTGTCATCCAGTCTCAGCTTCCAGCAGTCAGAGGGTTAGGGACACCCTGAGCACTGGGTTGTGTCGCTGACCATCTTGGCTCACCACCACCTGTCCTCCATGGACGCATCTAGTCCTTTTGTGCACCCTGTTATGCTTTTGTCCCTCACAGCATCCCCTGGCAACAAGTTCCACAAGTCAGCTGTGTTGTGTCAAGAAAATGCTTCCTTTTGTTGGCTTTAACCCTGCTGCCTAAATTAATTTAGTTGGGTAACCCCTGGTGTTTGCCTTATGTAAAGGGGGAGAGAATCACTTTCCACACACCATTCAGGATTTTAGCACCCACAATCAAATCCCTTGTTTAGTCATCTCCTTTCTAAGCTAAGCAGCCCCAGCCTTTTTAATTTCTCCTCATACAGAAGCTGTTAATCATTTTGGTTGCTCTTCTCTGCACCTTTTCAAAAGAGATATTGTATATAAAATCTTACATGGGGCAAACAGGCCTGCATGCAGTGTTCAAGATGTGGGCATGCCATGGATTTATATAATGGCACTAGGATATTCACTGTTTTATTATCTATCCCTTTCCTAGTGATTTGTGTTCCCTTTCTAGACTGCTGCTGCACATTGAGAGGATGTTTTCAGGGAACTATTCGGGGGTCTGTAACTGGGTTTTATATAAGGAACTTTAAAAATCTACGGAATTCATTAAAGAAGGATACCCTTTCATTGGGTGCTTCGAACCTTCCTAGAGAGCTACAGTAGGGATACAATACTCTTTCAAATTCTATGCCAGTTCCAAAAACCTCTAGAAAGGCAATCAGGGGCAAAAAGACTCCAGAATTGCTGCTGCATTTAATAATGAGTCATGAAGTTTCACTGGTTTATTGAACACATTTATTAGAAATGACTTGGTGAATGATTTTATGAAGAACTCTTACGAGTGATCCAGGGAGTTCTTCGGCTGCAGTTTGCAGCTACTGTTTGAAATACAAGGTGGGTACGTTTGTTTTGATGGGATGTGCAATAGAATTCAGTTTCCTGAGTGGATGAGCTCTAAGAATGGGGTTCCAGCTTCAAAATGGCGTGTTTACAAAGTGTGCTGGCACCATTCTGAGAACTCCGTCACTGGCATTTGGGACTCCTGCTAACAGAGTGGCATGGAAGGCAATCACAGCTGTAATATTTATGCCATCATGTAAATGCACAGTAGGATCGGTTATCTTCAGTAATCATCAGGCAGCAAATAGAGGCATTGCCAAAAACCACAAGGGCCAATGCTGAATGTCATGCTCTCTGGAGACTTCATTATGAATCAGAAGCAATATGAGTGACACCATTTTTGTAATACAATTGGGGCAAAGAGACGTTAATTCAGCTGGAGTCACGTTACATTTACACTGGCCTGCATGCACTATTCAAGGTGAGTGTGCACCGTGGATTGATATAGCGGCATTATGGTAGTCACTGCTTTATTATCTATTCCAATGGCCAAATAAGGCAATCTTTGCTCACAGTGAAAATTTGGAGCCACAAGTTGTTACAGCATTTTCCTTTCCTGGTAGCTTAATACCTGACATCTAGCTTCCATGTGTCTTCATCTGCCCCGCTAGAAAAATAGGGCCTCCCTGAAAAGTGGATGTTGAACTGCCTTAGGAAAAGAAATGTAAAAGAAAAGATGGTCAAGGCTAAAGCCAAGAAAAGGAAAATTCTTATTCCAGTTCCATGGGCCTTGAGAGTTTATTATAGAAACAAACCTGCAGTTGACGAGAGTCTTAACAGAGCTAAGCAATAGCCATATTTCTCCTCAAAGTTAGGGACTTGGAGAGCAGGAAGTGGGTTGTAGCCATAACAGGAATGGGATGAAAAGAAAAAGGTGTGCAAAATCATACAGTGTGTGGCCCTTTTAATATTTATTTTTTAAATTCCTGATCGGAATCAAATTTTCATCCCCATCCTCCTTCCTTTCGTTCTGGCCATAAAATTCCTTATTCCGCTAGAAAGCAGTGTTTCAGTTCATCTTTATGAATGGATGTTTGCGTTTGCTCCTAACGGATGCAGAGAGTATCTAATTAGAATGCTATGGGAAATGTTAGAGTACATGTATCATACTTCTCTTATAAATGCACTGTAAAAGAATCATCATAGAGAGGTAGCCGTGTTAGTCTGATCTTGCTAAAACAAAAGGAAAAACTATGTAGCACTTTAAAGACTAACAAGAAGGTTTAATAGGTGGGTCTGGCCCACGAAAGCTCATCACCTATTAAACCATCTTGCTAGTCTTTAAAGTGCTACATAGTTTTTCCTTTTGTAAAAGAATCCGGCATTGTTACATTTCTCGTAGACCCTCTGCTGGCCAGTTTGGACTTCTGCAGGCAAAATCTAACCATCCACCTAAAGCACGCAGGTAAAGGAAACAATTCTTCCTCCTCTTCTCTGACACAGTAGCCTCATGGCCACCATCTAGTCTACCACGTCCACTGTACACGGCCTGGCGGCAGCAGTACCCACCTGGAGTGAAGAATGAGGTAGCCTTTGAAATATGGACAATAACAAGTGGTCTATTCTTATTTGAACTCAAATTCAAAAGGCGATGAGAGCCAGAGATCCATGACTATAAGTATCTTTTCTTATTTATCACCCCCTGCCCTGCCCTGCCCAACCTGTCCTTCGTACTGTTCCTTATAACTAAATTACCATGGGCCTTACCCTGGAAGGTTCAAGTCTAAACAGCCAGTGACTTAATAAAAAAAGCCGATGAATGAATAGGGATGTTTAGCAAGCAACTTTTTCCTTCCAGGACTTATTAAAATGTTTATAATTTGTAAATGCTTTGAGAGGAGAATTTGGGCATGTGTAACGCTCAGAAGAAAGTGTTTGCAAGGAGCGTGGGCAGGCAAATCAGCTTGCGGGAGGGCTCTAAACCAGCAATTCTCAACCTTTCCAGCCCACGCCACCTTTTCCAGGGGTCTGATTTGCCAGATGTACCCCAAGTTTCAGAGCACGTAAAAATGACTTGTTTACAAATCAGACCTAAAAATACAAAAGTGTCACAGCCTGCTAGTACGGAACAATTGCTGATGTTCTCAGGTTGACTATAGAAATAGAAAATCAATTGGAATATAAATATCGCGCTGACATTTTGGCGTATAGTATATACAGCAACACAGACAAGTCACTGTATGAAATTGTAGTTGATACTGACTTCACTAGCACTTTTTATGTAGCGTGTTGTAAAACCAGGCAAACATCTGAATGAGCTGATGTACCTCCTGGAAGATTTATGCATCGTCCCGGGGTCCACGTCCCCTTGGTTGAGATCCCTGCTCTAAACCTACAGGACCACAGGGAAGAAAGTAGGGAAGAGAGAATAGGGGCACAAGCTGGGCAGTTAGACATGCAGTTTGGGCAGAGCAAAATGGGCATGAGCCAAACTAAGAGAGCAGAACTATAGGCAGGAACTATAAAGCAGGACCTAGAAGGCAAAGAGAAAGACCTTGATGGCAGTGGATTTGGGGACATCAGGAAGGGAAGCTGAATATTAATCAGGAAGCTGGGCAAGCTGTGTGCTGCAGCAGAATTTGAATGGCTCATGGAGATATCAAGGATGAGAACCAGTGTGGCCAGAGAGGAGGAGGTGATAGGGTTCAAGTTGAGAGACTCCTATGGCTTGAAGCGGGGTGTCATAGCTGGACGTGGCAGGAGTCCTCTTTATGATGAGCCCGGGAAGTTCTTTAACTAGTTAATTTCCCACCTTGTCAATTGCGCATTAGAATTTTGCCTTCCCTGCCCCATGGTTCCTGTGAGTCCTAAGCCAAGCCACCACACGTTAGAGTTCCCCTCCTTCTCGTGCTTGAGGTCCTTACACTCAACCACCACTCTGCTAATGGTGAGTACTGGAGGCCACTCTAAAAAGGACCGAGGAAAGACAATATGGAGCACAACAAGGCGTTTACCAGGCTGAGTGCATTTCTCTGTGTGCCTTTTCCTTCCCTCCTGATCATTTCCTCCTTTGCTAAATTTGGGGCCATGCATGACGGCATGTAAGCTGTCAGCAGGCTTCTGGGTTGATCCATTCATGTGTTTTTTCTCTATATTCTGTTTATTCTCTAACAAGGATAGTGTTATTTGTTGCTGATCATGCACCTAACTTCTGGTTTGGTTTTACTCTTCAGAGCTCATAAACATTCACATTACATTCATATTGATTTTTTTGTAAGTGCCCGTTTAACTATTTCTAAACTACTCTGTTGTTTGTATTGTGGTAGTGTCTAGTGACTCCAGTTCCACCATATTGGGCATGGCAGAATCATGTCAAAAAGACACAGGCCCACTGGTGGCTCACTACACCATCAGCTGCTGTTGTCAGGACAGACATACTGGCTACACCTAACACTGTTGATATAATCTGCAACCAAAAGGTGGCATGTAATATCGCTGGGAAACTCATAACTCTAATGATTATTTTTGCATGATGCATGTGTGGTAAACCCACAGCGAGCTTTACAGCTGGAAATAGGTGCCTACACTGTGTTTAAACCAGGCATGTCAGGGGGAGTTGATAAACAGGTTTTCTCTAAAGGAAAGAGGCCAACATCTGAAACCAGGTGTGGCCAAATTCAATGGGCTGTTCCTTTTTATTGGAGGTTGCAGGAAGAGATCATTTGCATTGTGAAAATCACCGGTGGGGAGAAGACGGCATGGTTGTCCACACCCATCAGGGGAAAAGAACTTTATCTGGAGATACATTTCAAAGAGTGACTGGACTACAAAGAAGGGGAGCAAACCCCTACATTATCCTTCACCTGAGGAGACAAGGAAAACTCATACTTTGGACTTCGTGGGGATCCTACCTAACAGCTGGTCAGCCCCTGCTGGAAAAGGAAGATTGGTGAGGAAACTACCGTGAACAAAGACAACAGCTTGTTAAGTTAGGTCATAGCCATTAGCAAGAGTAGTTTTACTTTTGTTACTTTGTAACTGTTTCTATCTTTATCACTTGCACCTGAATGCCCTTAATAGCTCGCCGACTGAATAAACCTTTTTAACTTTTTACCTGAACCAACCCAGTGCTTTGACTGAATTGAATTCATTGTTAATTCCAGTCAAAATAACAAGTTGTTGTTTGTCTTTTTAAAGGAGCAGGGAATTTACTTCTGTGAGGGTATGTCTACACTACAGAGAAGATCAAAGCTGCCGCTGTCAATCGTCCAGGGTTCGACTTAGCAGGTCTAGTGAAGACATGCTAATTTGAAAGGAGAGGGGCACTCGGGTCGAGGCTGGTAGTCCTGCTTCCACAAGGAGTAAGGGAAGTGAAAGGGAGAGTGTTCACCATTTGACTTCCTGCAGTGTGGACAGCGCCAAAAGTTGAGTTAAGGTACTTTGACTTCAGCTACGCACAGGGGCAGCCCTCGACTAGCTGCCAGCAACTGGCACCCTAGGTGAACCATGCAATCAGCACCCCCACCTCCAAACCCCTCAACGATATTGCACCACCATTTGGCGCCCCATTTAACTTGGCGCCCTAGGTGACCGCCTAGTTCGCCTATATGGACAGGCCGCCCCTGGCTACGCATTAATGTAGCTGAAGTTGCGTATCTTAATTCAACCTTATCCCGTAGTGTAGACGTACCTTGAGTGTCCAAGGGCTAGATGCTGCAGGGAGACAGGTTTTGAGGAAAATCAGGACTTGGTGGTGTCAGGCATCACTCTAAAAACAGTACCTGAGTGGTGGAAGCCAGTACATCTGTATGTCAGCAGGTGGTGTCTGGGCTGTGAGCACCTAGGCTTCCCAGGCAAGCGGTGACATGACTCCTCACTAGTCTGGGATGAACCCCAAAACATCTCAGATCTTAGCCCAAATAGTGTACAATCCAAGTGCAAGATGATAAACAACAGGTGATGGAGGACCACAAGGCAACTGTAGTAGTTCAGGATGGCGATACAGTAAATTCAGGATTCACTGGTGTGGTGTCCTAACAGGTCTCCTGCTCCATCAGTGATGATAAACGTTTGGCTGCGTGCGTTTTGGTATGCTCCTTCAGTCTCTCTCTCTCTCTGTCTCTGCAGTCACTCGATAACAAGTAGGACGTCTTCCTGCCACCCTCCTATTTGTGGATCCGTTGATGGCTGACCAGCCCGATTCTGGAGCCACAGGTTTTATCACAGAAGAGGCAGGTGTTGGTAGCTATTGGTGGGACTCGGGGCAATTTTTGCTGCTCTTTTCTCCTTCTCTGCCTCTCCTTGTCTGCTCTGCAGTGGGACCTCTCAAATTGCGCCACCCCCTCCCGGATTAGCGCTCTCCACTGGGAATGGTCATGGGCAAGGTTCTCCCAAGTGTCGACACCGATGCTGCACTTTTTCATGTTTGCCTTCAAGATGTCCTTGAATCACTTCCTCTGGTCGCCAGTGCTCCTCCGTCCTTCCTTCAGCTCGGAAAACAGAATCTGTTTTGGGAGGCACCGATCAGGCATCCAGACCATGTGACCAATCCAGCAAAGTTGTTTGTAGATGATGATAGCTTCAATGCTGGTCGTGTTCGACTCTTCCAGGATGCTAGTGTTCATATGCCTGTCCTCCCAAGGGATATTTAGGAATCTCCTGAGGCAACGTTGATGATATTGTTCAAGTACCTTGAGGGGACGCTTATATGTTGTCCAGGTTTCCCATGCATACAGCAGTGTTGGAACAACCACTGCGTGGTACACAAGGAGCTTTGTCTTGGCACCAATGTCCCGGTTCTCAAAGACGCTTCGTCTCAAGTGGGCAAACACAGAGCTTGTGCAGCTCAGACGATGCTGGATTTCCACGTCAATGTTGACTTTGGCAGAGAGATGACTTCCAAGGTATGGCAAATGCTCCACATTTTCCAGCAGTTCTCTGTTGATTTCAATAGCTGGTACATGAGATTGTCCCGTCAGCGAGGGTTGATGAAACACCTTGGTCTTTTTGACGTTCAGTGTGAGGCCAAGATTCTCCCCCAGTATATCATGCCAGCTCTGCTCAGGTAGCTAGCATAATAGACTTCACGAGAGCCCCCAAAGACCATAGACTCAGAGAGGATACAAAGGCACCCAAGTCAGGTTTATTGTCAAATGAAGTACATTAATAGGTGTTGGTAGCCAGATGGCCTCCAAGCCCCTACATATTTGTACTCAGAACAATGGACATGGCTCAATTGATAGTATGAGCCCTAGACTGACCCAAGAATTAAGTCAAGGTACCCCAATATTTACAGACTGAAATGAACAATCTATGATACGCACCGTATGTATCATCTTACGCACTGATTACACGTTTGGTACCTCCCGTTGTACCTTCCTCCAAAGCATTTACTACCCATTGTTATGCTTACACTCTTGTTGTTTCAAACTATTTTATCGTATGCTAAGTTGGAGTGTCCTTGTACTGTCCTGGTGGCATGTATTTACATACTTTGTGTGCTTCTATCCATGCCAGCAGCTCTAGTGCTGAGAGACATTGACTTGAAGGCAAACATTTGCTTTTGACACGGCCTGTCTATTATCATAGAATACTAGGACTGGAAGGGACCTCAAGAGGTCATCGAGTCCAGTCCCCTGCCCTCATGTCAGGACCAAATACTGTCTAGACCATCCCTGATAGACATAAAAAATGTTAAATATATATGGACATATACCTAGCTGATTGAGCTGGATGGGACCACAAGTAGTCATTGATTCCAGTCTCATACCCAGGCCAAGTACCATCCCTGACAGATTTGCCCCACATCCCTAAATGGCCCCTTCAAGGATTGAACCCACAACCCTGGGTTTAGCAGGCTAATGCTCAAGCCACTGAGCTATGCCCTCCTCTGCATCCCAGCCTACCCCAGCCCAGCCCAAGCATAACTCTTACTTACTTTGGTTCAAGCACCAGCCCCATGTTTCAGCTCTTTCTTTCTCCTACAGAAACAATAAGAACAAAAGACACAGTTACTTGGCTTCTGTGCTCTACAGGCAGCGGGAGAAGTGCAAATCTTTCCTAAATATGAGCTGGTTGGGGAAGGAAGATCTAAAGTCATTATCTGTACATGAAAATTTTAATAACGCCAGCCAAATACACGGTGTGCTTACAGAAGTGAGTTTCCCCCAGGACACCTTGGACACTAAGTTATCTTCCAATCATAACTATAGTTTTAATTTAAATCCAAAGTGTGACTATCGCTATCGGACTAGGCAATTTTCTTAATATTAAATAAGTGATAATTTGACTCTGACACAGCTGCTGTCGTCTTGAATGTTAAATTACTGTAATGTAGCTTTCATCCATCAATCTCTGACAGAAGCAATTCCCTTAAAATCAATATTTAGAATGAGGTTAAATCTTGTCTTAAAGAGAATGTGCAAAATACGGCTTTTGTATTGCCGTGGAAGATGCTGCTATAAACCCTGCTCTGTGCCAGGTTCCATTAATTTCAGTAGCACAAAGGTTACCCTGAGAAACCTAAACCAGGAAGTGAAACTGGAAGTTATCACAATGATAAACCCTCTTTATGTGGCATGGGGCTTGGTTACTTAGTTGCCATCTATTGGAAAGCTCCAGCATTACCTTCTAGTTCACGATATGGATTTTTCAACAACCCCGTAGAAACAATGGCTTTGATTGTCTCTTCGTTCTTAAAGGAGTCTTTTAATTTTGCCTCTTTTACTTGTCAGTCATATTTCATCGATTGCATGTGGATGGCTAGCAGTCTACCGGCCTCCCACCACATTAGAAGCAAATGAACTCTGTCCAGTTTTGGCAGGAGGAAAAGCAGATGGGCTGGCTTGAAGCCTGTATACTCACCAGTGTAAAGAAGTTGTTGGCAGGTGAAGTGGAAGAAGAGAGTAACAGAAATTACACAAGATCTACAGAGGCTGTAACAGGAGCAGCTGTGCTTACAGACCCAGTTGTAGCAGTGGTGTAAAATACAAACTAAAGGAATGCGGTAGAAGGCGGAAGATATCAAAAGATGCTGTCAACGTATCTGATGACATGACAGCTGCAAGGAATGACTCCAGTAGTTGAAGAAGGAAGCAATATACCTTCATAAAAAAGGAGACCCTGGCCCACTCCTCGCTCTGCTTTTAATAAAGTGTACAAAAGGCACTGATCATAGGGGGAAAGGCTCCTGGGGCCAAATTAATTCTTGGTGTAACTGCAATGAGATGAACGTTGTTCCCGACTCCTGAAATTTACCCCAGTGTGCAGAGTCCAAACACAGCCCTGTAACTCAATTAAAATGTGCATTAAGGGCATTCTGAATATTTCTAAGGAAATGGGCTGTAGCAGACAAGGCTGGGTTATAAAGAAATGCCAATGGGAGCATTATATCCGAGTGACATTTTATGGTTTGTATTGAAGTGGTCAAAGAGAACTCTGCTTTAACTAACCCAGGGAAGGATACTTCTCCTGGAAAGATAACACTTACATGCGAATGCTCTGGAAAAAGTCAGTTTTCAGCCATACCCCAAGAGGGAATATTGGTACATGTGCTGCTGAAAGTAAGGTTAATGCACTTTTCATAGGCAGTATGTTTACATAACGTTGACTAACTTGATAGCCAAACCTTAAGAAAATTCAAAGTGACTGCTATAGTTAATGTATTGTGGGGAGAGGTATGGCCTCCAGTAAATCTAAGTTCAGTCTGGGAGGGTTTAAGTGAAACCAGAGAAGGGGGAAAAATTGGGGTTGGAGTTCTCCACTAAGTGCAATGAATTCTCATAACTTGATTGAAAGAACTGAAGAAAGGTTTGAATCTTCAAATATGTATTAGGCATGGAGTAGATGTTAATAAGAAGACACGGGGTGAAATAATAGTCCCATTGAAGTTGATATTGAAATCAACAGGAGTTTTACTAGGGCAACTATTTCATCCATAGTTTAAAACTTTGACTGTAAAACTCTTCTCCCTCTCAGTTACTCATCATTCATTCTCTCATAGCCAAATGATCCCCCCTGTTCTCCACTTTTACATGGGGTTCTAGGCTAGAGAGAAGTTTAATTTCAAATTATAAAAAATCTTCCTGGCATCCTTCATATGAAATAAAGAATTAAACAAAAGGTCTTTTCCTCTCCTGTGATGGGGTGAATAGACCCCAGACAGGGAATAAGGGAGCTAGACTCTACCTTGGCAAGGAGAAGGCTAAGGAGATCTTTTCGACAGAGGTGCCATTTATGAAGGACTTGGGGGGGAGCAGTAGCCCCCCCTCCTGAGCTTGAACCCCCTGGATTTCATACTTGAGGTCTGTTTAAAGCTGCATGTCCTGACGCCAGTGGCAGTTCTTAGATGCAACAGAGTTTGAGCTGCTTGCAGCTTTGCCTTTGGGACAGGGAGTTTGTTATAAAAAAAGAAAGGCAGGGTGATTAAGAATAACAAAAGGCTGAGCATTTAGGCAATTGAACGATCCTTAGATAATCATGAAAACATTACCAGATACTCCACTTGAACAATGGGGGAGAGGGAGAATGAGTAAGAATGAGTGTTGTGCTGCTGGGATTTGCATTTAGATTACTGAGTTAAACTTATAAATGTTTTTGAAAAGGGGGTGAACAGGGACTAATTCACAGCTGACTGCAAATTGCTACAAAGGGATTTCACAAAATTGGATGATTGGGCAACACAAAGGCAGCAGGAATTCAGGGTTGGTAAGTGCAAAGTAATGCACATGGAAAAATATAATCCTAGATACTAGAGATACAAAAATAGCTGTTACCACTCAAGAAAGAGATCTTGGAATCCTTGTGGCTAGTTCCCTGAAAACATCTGTTCAATGTGCAGTGGAAGTCTAAAAACTAAAAAGCTAACAGAATACTGGGAATCATTGGGAAAAGAATAGATAAGACAAAATACCATATTACCTCAACATAAAGTCATTATATGCCTGCATCTTGAATACTGTATGCAGAGCTGGTCAACCCATCTAAAGAACGATATATTGGAGTTGGAAAAGGTACAGAAAGAGCAACGGAAATGATTAGGGGTAAGGAAAAGCTTCCATATAAGGAGAGATTAACAAGACTGGGACTTTTCAGCTTGGAAAAGAAATGACTAAAGGCCGGGGGGGGGGGAGGGGGAATATGTAAGATGTCTAGAAAATCATGAACAGCGTAGAAAAACAGAATAAGGAAATGTTATTCATTCCTTCACTAACATAACACAAGAAGCTGACCCAATTAAATGTATAGGCAGCGGATTTAAAACAAACAAAATAAATTATTTTTTCCACAATCAACTTGTGGAACTCTTTGCCAGGAGATGATGGAAAAGCCCAAACCATAACAGGGCTGCAATAAGAACAATATAAGTTCAAGGAGGACAGGTCTGTCAATAGCTACTAGCCAGAATGGGCAGGGATGGTGTCCCTAGCTTTTGTTTGCCAGAAGCTGGGAATAGATGACAGGGGGATGGATCATGATGATTGTCTCTTCTCTTAATTCCTTCTGAAGCACTTGCCATTGGCCACTGTCCGCAGACAGGACACTGGGCTAGAAGGACCTTTGATCTGACTCAGTATGGCCATTCTGATGTTCTTATATAGAGCTGAAATGTATCTGCCCTCTTGCTGTAACCCGCTAAACCCCGCTCCCCTTCCAGAGCCGAGATAGAGCCCAGGAGTCCTGACAGGGTCTCTCTCTCTCTCAGCAGAGTTAGTAACAAAATAAGAATATATTCTAAAATTTTAAGGTTAAACAATGTCCCTTAAGTGACTTGCCACAAGATGTCAGAATATTTTAGTGTTAGAGCTGAGTGGGTCTAATATTTAATTTTCTTTCTTTTCTACAGGAATTAGATACAGTGCTCCTGTCAGCTAACTGCTAAGTTGTCTGCCAAAGAAGTAGAGTGTTCCAGTGCCTTGATAGCCCCTGGAAAGAGATTATGTGTGGGGGAGGGCAGATGGGGTTGGTTCCCCCTCTCCGCATTTGGTGTGTGGCTTGTACTGAGCATACTCAGTAACACTGCTGAAGCTTCTGTCCTCAGTCTGCCTTTCCCCATGCTTTCACTCCCTCCCCCCATCATGGCATGCACAGGTTGCCCCCCCCCCCATCTGAAATGTACACCTGGTTGTAGACCTAGTTGACCTCATCATCCTGATACACTTGCAGCCAATGTCAGGCGTGGAGAGGGAAGTTAAAAGGAGGTGGCCTATCCCAATGAGGACTGACTGGCAAGGAGGTGTGACCATGGTCCCAGAGAAGCCAACTGATGTTCCTTAATTAGGACTTACTGGCATGTAATTGCCAGGAACTCCTCTAGGGCCTTTTTTCAAAATCGATGTCACATTATCTATCTTCCGGTCATTTGGTACAGCAGCTGGTTCAAAGGGTAGGTTACAAACCACAGTTAGAAGTTCTGCAATTTCACACTGGAGTCCTTTCAGAACTCTTGGCTGAATGCCATCTGGTCCTGGTGACTTTTGTTGCTGTTTATTTCCCCTGACGCCCCCATTCCAAAAGAAGAGTTGAGGCCAGATGAAAGATGGTAAGGGATTGTTCAAGCTGTTGGTGCTGAGGGCATAACCCAGGGCTCCCCCTGTATTGCTCCCCCATCTCTATCCACTCTCTCCTACTCTATGTCCCTCACACATCCTCTTTCCCCTCCTTGTACTCCTCCTCCAGCCCCCGCAATTTGTGGCCCTCCCCTGCCCCATCTGTGTGTCTCAAACAGACCCCCTTCCCTTCCCGATGCCCCTCCCACAGCCCCCTCCAACTGTGATCCTCCCCCATCTGAGCGTCTCCCACAGCCCCCTTCCCTTCCCGATGCCTGTCTCACTGCCCCCCATCTGATCCCCTCCCCCATCAGAACCTCTAACTCAGCAGTCCCAACCATACCCTTTCTCCTCCATCTGTGCCCCTCTCCTCCCCACTGGTACTTCTCTCACTGCCCCCATCCCTTCCTGATGCCCCTCTCACTGCCCCCTCCATCTGTGCCCCTCCCTCATCAGAACCTCTCACACAGCCCCCTCCCCAGGCCCTTCCCCACCATTTTATGGGAGGGGGCTGGGTGAGAAGCACAGATGGGGAGGGGAGGGGCACAGATGGAGGAGAAAGGGCATGGGGAGGGGGCTGTGAGAGAGGCACAGATAGAGGGGGAAGAGGATGGGGAGGGGGCTGTGTGAGAGGCACAGATGGGGACGGAAGGGGAGGGGCACAGATGGGGAGGGGAGGGGCATGAGGAGGGGGGCTGGGTGAGAGGCACAGATGGGGAGGGGAGGTTCATGAGGAGGGGGGCGGGGTGAGAGGCACAGATGGGGAGGGGAGGTTCATGAGGAGGGGGGCGGGGTGAGAGGCACAGATGGGGAGGGGAGGGTCATGGGGAGGGAGCTATGTGAGAGGCACAGATGGGGAGGGGAGGGGCGTGAGGAGGGGGTCTGGGTGAGAGGCACAGATGGGGAGGGGAGGGGAGGGTCATGAGGAGGGGGGCGGGGTGAGAGGCACAGATGGGGAGGGGAGGGCCATGGGGAGGGGGGCTATGTGAGAGGCACAGATGGGGAGGGGAGGGTCATGAGGAGGGGGGCGGGGTGAGAGGCACAGATGGGGAGGGAAGGGCCATGGGGAGGGGGCTATGTGAGAGGCACAGATGGGGAGGGGAGGGGCATGAGGAGGGGGGCTGGGTGAGAGGCACAGATGGGGAGGGGAGGGTCATGAAGAGGGGGGCGGGGTGAGAGGCACAGATGGGGAGGGGAGGGCCATGGGGAGGGGGCTATGTGAGAGGCACAGATGGGGAGGGGAGGGGCATGAGGAGGGGGGCTGGGTGAGAGGCACAGATGGGGAGGGGAGGGTCATGAGGAGGGGGGCGGGGTGAGAGGCACAGATGGGGAGGGGAGGGCCATGGGGAGGGGGCTATGTGAGAGGCACAGATGGGGAGGGGAGGGTCATGAGGAGGGGGGCGGGGTGAGAGGCACAGATTGGGAGGGGAGGGGCACAGATAGAGGGGGAAGGGGATGGGGAGGGGGCTATGTGAGAGGCACAGATGGGGAGGGGAGGGCCATGAGGAGGGGGGCGGGGTGAGAGGCACAGATTGGGAGGGGAGGGGCACAGATAGAGGGGGAAGGGGACGGGGAGGGGCTATGTGAGAGGCACAGATGGGGAGGGGAGGGGCATGAGGAGGGGGGCTGGGTGAGAGGCACAGATGGGGAGGGGAGGGGCATGAGGAGGGTGGCTGGGTGAGAGGCACAGATGGGGAGGGGAGGGTTATGGGGAGGGGGCTATGTGAGAGGCACAGATGGGGAGGGGAGGGGCATGAGGAGGGGGCTGGGTGAGAGGCACAGATGGGGAGGGGAGGGCCATGGGGAGGGGGGCTATGTGAGAGGCACAGATGGGGAGGGGAGGGGAGGGTCATGAGGAGGGGGGCGGGGTGAGAGGCACAGATGGGGAGGGGAGGGCTATGGGGAGGGGGGCTATGTGAGAGGCACAGATGGGGAGGGGAGGGCCATGAGGAGGGGGGCGGGGTGAGAGGCACAGATGGGGAGGGGAGGGTCATGAGGAGGGGGGCGGGGTGAGAGGCACAGATGGGGAGGGGAGGGCCATGAGGAGGAGGGCGGGGTGAGAGGCACAGATGGGGAGGGGAGGGTCATGAGGAGGGGGGCGGGGTGAGAGGCACAGATGGGGAGGGGAGGGGCATGAGGAGGGGGGCCGGGTGAGAGGCACAGTTGGGGAGGGGAGGGTCATGAGGAGGGGGGCGGGGTGAGAGGCACAGATGGGGAGGGAAGGGCCATGCGGAGGGGGCTATGTGAGAGGCACAGATGGGGAGGGGAGGGGCATGAGGAGGGGGGCTGGGTGAGAGGCACAGATGGGGAGGGGAGGGTCATGAGGAGGGGGGCGGGGTGAGAGGCACAGATGGGGAGGGGAGGGCCATGGGAAGGGGGCTATGTGAGAGGCACAGATGGGGAGGGGAGGGGCATGAGGAGGGGGGCGGGGTGAGAGGCACAGATTGGGAGGGGAGGGGCACAGATAGAGGGGGAAGGGGATGGGGAGGGGGCTATGTGAGAGGCACAGATGGGGAGGGGAGGGCCATGAGGAGGGGGGCGGGGTGAGAGGCACAGATTGGGAGGGGAGGGGCACAGATAGAGGGGGAAGGGGACGGGGAGGGGGCTATGTGAGAGGCACAGATGGGGAGGGGAGGGGCATGAGGAGGGGGGCTGGGTGAGAGGCACAGATGGGGAGGGGAGGGTCATGAGGAGGGGGGCGGGGTGAGAGGCACAGATGGGGAGGGAAGGGTCATGAGGAGGGGGCGGGGTGAGAGGCACAGATGGGGAGGGGAGGGTCATGAGGAGGGGGCGGGGTGAGAGGCACAGATGGGGAGGGGAGGGCCATGAGGAGGGGGGCGGGGTGAGAGGCACAGATGGGGAGGGGAGGGGCATGAGGAGGGGGGCTGGGTGAGAGGCACAGATGGGGAGGGAGGGTCATGAGGAGGGGGGGGGGGGTGAGAGGCACAGATGGGGAGGGGAGGGTCATGAGGAGGGGGCGGGGTGAGAGGCACAGATGGGGAGGGGAGGGCCATGAGGAGGGGGGCGGGGTGAGAGGCACAGATGGGGAGGGGAGGGGCATGAGGAGGGGGGCGGGGTGACAGGCACAGATGGGGAGGGGAGGGGCACAGATAGAGGGGGAGGGGGCGGGGTGAGAGGCACAGATGGAGGGGGAGGGTCTCACACAGATGTCCCCTCATGCCCTCCCCCTTCCATCTGTGCCTCCCCCCCCCCCGTCTATCTGTGCCGCTCCCAATGCCCCGCCCCCGCTCTCTGCCCCGCCCCTCGTCTCCGCTGCCGGCTGGGTCCGCCAGGGCGCTGCCGGGAGACTTGGTGGAACGCGACGCCTCGCTTGCTCCCAGCTCCCCGCCCGCTGGCGTCGCCGCACGCGCTCGCTCCGCGGCAGCCGATTGGCCGCGGCACATGCCGCTCTCGGGCTTGGGCCAGTGGGAAGCCTGGGCCGCTCCCTTCCTCCCGCCCCCTCCCCGCTGCCTGGCGCTGCGAGCGGGCGGCTGCTGCGCGGAGACTGAGGCCCTGCGGCCCGCGGAGGGATCATGTTCCGCCGAAAGCTCACGGCGCTGGATTACCACAACCCGGCCAGCTTCAACTGCAGAGGTGCGGGACGGGGCTCGCTGGGGGCCTAGGCCGCGGCCTCTCCCCCCGCCCCTTCGACTCAACCCTGCCCGCCCCCCCCAGCTCCGGTACCGCCCCCCCAGCTCCGGTACCCCCCCCGCGCTGTAGTCCCGCCCCCCCCCCGCTCCGGTACCCCCCCGCGCTCTAGTCCCGCCCCCCCAGCTCCGGTACCCCCCCCGCGCTCTAGTCCCGCCCCCCCAGCTCCGGTACCCCCCCGCGCTCTAGTCCCGCCCCCCCCGCTCCGGTACCCCCCCCCGCGCTCTAGTCCCGCCCCCCCAGCTCCGGTACCCCCCCCCCGCGCTCTAGTCCCGCCCCCTCCCCCCTCCGGTACCCCCCCCGCGCTCTAGTCCCGCCCCCCCCAGCTCCGGTACCCCCCCCGCGCTCTAGTCCCGCCCCCCCCGCTCCGGTACCGCCCCCCCCAGCTCCGGTACCCCCCCCGCGCTCTAGTCCCGCCCCCCCCGCTCCGGTACCCCCCCCGCGCTCTAGTCCCGCCCCCCCAGCTCCGGTACCCCCCCCGCGCTCTAGTCCCGCCCCCCCCGCTCCGGTACCGCCCCCCCCAGCTCCGGTACCCCCCCCGCGCTCTAGTCCCGCCCCCCCCGCTCCGGTACCCCCCCCCGCGCTCTAGTCCCGCCCCCCCCAGCTCCGGTACCCCCCCCCGCGCTCTAGTCCCGCCCCCCCAGCTTCGGTACCCCCCCCGCGCTCTAGTCCCGCCCCCCGATCCGGTACCCCCCCTGCGCTCTAGTCCCGGCTCCGGTACCCCCCCCCCTGCGCTCCAGTCCCGCCCCCTCCCAGCTCCGGTACCCCCCCCGTGCTCTACTCTGGTACCGGAGCTGGGGGGGCGGGACTAGAGGGCTCTAGTCCCCCCCCCGCGCTCTAGTCCCGCCCCCCGGCTCTGGTATCCCCCCCCCCCCGCGCTCTAGTCCCGCCCCCCCAGCTCCGGTACCCCCCCCGCGCTCTAGTCCCGCCCCCCCAGCTCTAGTCCCGCCCGCCCAGCTCCGGTACCCCCCCCCGCGCTCTAGTCCCGCCCGCCCAGCTCCGGTACCCCCCCGCGCTCTAGTCCCGCCCGCCCAGCTCCGGTACCGCCCCCCCCAGCTCCGGTACCCCCCCGCGCTCTAGTCCCGCTCCCCCCGCGCTCTTGTCCCGCTCCCCCCGCGCTCTAGTCCCGCCCCCCCAGCTCCGGTACCCCCCCCCGCGCTCTAGTCCCGCCCCCCCCAGCTCCGGTACCCCCCCGCGCTCTAGTCCCGCCCCCCCCAGCTCCGGTACCCCCCCCGCGCTCTAGTCCCGCCCCCCCCAGCTCCGGTACCCCCCCGCGCTCTAGTCCTGCCCCCCCAGCTCCGGTACCCCCCCCGCGCTCTAGTCCCGCACCCCCCCAGCTCCGGTACCCCCCCCGTGCTCTAGTCCCGCCCACCCCAGCTCCGGTACCCCCTGTGCTCTAGTCCCGCCCCCCCAGCACCGGTACCTCTCCTCTAGTCCCGCTCCCTCCCCCAGCTCCGGTACCCCCCCCCCGCTCTAGTCCCAGGTCCTCTCTACTCTGGCAGCCCTCCTCCGCACTCTAGTCTCGGCCCTTCCTCTGCTCCAGGCCCCCCCCTCCTCACCACTCTGGTACCCCCTCCCACTCTAGTCCCGTGACCCTCTTCTACTCTGGTACCCCCTCCCACTCTAGTCCCGTGACCCTCTTCTACTCCGGTACCCCCCCCCGCTCTAGTCCCAGGTCCCCTCTACTCTGGCAGTCCCCCCTCCTCCCGCACTCTAGTCCCGGCCCTTCCTCTGCTCCAGGCCCCCTTCCACTCCGGTACCCCACCCCCGCTCTAGTCCCGCCCCCCTCCGCTCCTGCCCCCCCCTAGTCCTGGGGCCCCCTCTACTCTGGCAGGCCCCCCTCTAGTCCCAGCCCTTCCTCTGCTCCATCCCCCCCACTCCGGTAACTCCTCCCACTCTAGCCTCGTGACCCTCTTCTACTCTAGCCCCCCCCTCGCCTCCATCTGCTCTGGCTCCCGCCTTGCCCCAGGATGGCTCCAATGGACTCTTCATCTTCCTCCCCCGAACAGAAGCCTTTACTGCCCCCATCTCTGTTTCCATGTGCCCAGCTAGTCGGCAGCTGCTCCTCCTCAGAGCTGCTCCAGCTCTTGTCCCTGGCTGCAGCACAGGGTTGCCTGCCCTCTCTTCTCCCTACCCACAGGAGCAGAACTGTGTGTGTGTGTGTGTGGGGGGGGGGGGGGGTGATCGAGTCCCTACTTTGGGCTTGCTTGGGCTGAGAAAAGGCAGCACCAGGGAAGGTGTTAACTAATAATCAATGCTTTGCTCTTTGAGCTAAAGTCCGATCAGGCTTTTTCTGGAGTAAATATTTTGTTTATTTCATGAGGGTTGCAAAGTTCCACAATTAAGTTAGCAAGTGTGACAATTCAAATTGCCTGCCCAGCTGTAGTTCAGCTGTGTGCACAGGTTGTTTTACAGTGTGTTGTTACATGGGCATATTGTATTTTTTCCCACACACTACTGTTTCATTCAATACCAGGATGTGCTCAATTAGTGAGCAGTTATTCAGAATTATATTTTACCTGCATTCAATATGTGGTACTAGACTTACCTGTCTAAACAGGCTCCCAGCAGTGTTAGCTGTAGGGATGTTAAATATCGGTTAATTGAATAGTTGATTAACCTCATGAATTCTTATCGGTTACTCAGTTATTCTATAGTCCTCAGAGGTGGAGCTGGAGCAGTGTGCTCTGGCCTCACTCCCAAGGAGCCCCTTTCCACTTCGCACTTCTGCCTCTGTATCACCTCCCCTCGCGGACTGGCTGCCTGTTGCCCAGTAGTGCTGCCTCTGATACAGAGGCAGTAGCATGGGGGGCAGGGGCTGAGTTCCTGGACCCTGTGCAAGCCAAAACTGAGCCAGAGGCTGCCTGCCCACTTGGCTCCTAATACAGTTTCAATGCAGAGCCGCAGCAGGGGTAGGTCCTGGACCTGGCGCAAGCCAGGACTGAGCCGGGCTGCTGGCCAGGCTGCTAAAAAATGTACCGCCGGTCCCCGATGTAAGAACGAGTTACGTTCCAAACACTTGGTCATAACTTGATGTGTTCGTAAGTCAGACCCCATTCATTTCAATGGGACCGCGCTGTTCAAAAGTGTGGATCGCTGTTTGTAAGTCAGGGCCGTGCTTAATGGGCAGTTGGTCATACGTCGATGCTTTTGTAAGTCGGGGACTGGCTTTACTGACAAGGTGTGCGTGGGGGGAGAATGCATGTAGTCTGTAGCAATAATCTATAAGCTTATCGGTTAATTGACTACACTATTACATCCCTAGTTAGCTACTCCCCTTGTGGAGATAGTTTGCTGTGACCACACTGCGACATAAAAAGTAGTGCTATGGCAGTGCTTTAAACTTGGCAAAGACAAAGCCTTAATCATGAGACCATCCTTTCTCTTCCTGTAATCTGTGCTTTGTTCATTACACACCTTCCAACTTCTGCAACCAATGAGAGGCAGTTGTCCTGCAGATAGGTATCCTTTATAGGTAGAGCTAGTTCATCCCCAAAAACCTCCATTGAATGAGGTGAGGGTCCTATGGGAAAAGGTAGTACATGATCACAATGCATATGCACAGGCAACCTTAATTCTGGCGTTTCCTAACTTTTCAGTGCTTGACTCTTGCAACCTTAATATTCTTTGGATGTAATCTTTTGTAAGTTTGGTCTGTGTGTTCAATTTTAAGCTTCAGATTTGTCAATTTCCATGGTGGCTCTTTAAGGGATTAAAAATGAGAAGTTCTTGCATACTGACATTTGCCATTGTTTGCTTGTCTAAAGTGCTTTGTGATACAACTTCATCGCTCTTGAGGCTACCTTTTCAAGTCTGTCCTATCAGGTAGCTCCCCTTCATTTATTGGGAGCACTTTTTTTTTTTCCTGTTTTCAATGGTTTTTTTTATTCTCCCCTTCTCTCTCCCCCCCCCCCCTCAAAAAAAAAAAAAAGTGGGTATTGGGAACATGGATCTCCTTGCTCAAAGAATGGCTCACTGCAAGGCTTGAAAACTATCCTGGTCTGAAATCTATGGGCAGAAGTTACAAGATACTAAAGACTGAACCAGTGCAAAATAGCATTGCAGCTTTGAGGGACCAGTGATGTTATTAAGCTATGGTTTCTCGCAATTTGTTTTCTCGCCCTGATGAGATATTACGTTATGTCACTTTGATAACTATCTTGCGCCCTTTCATCCATTTCCAGCCACAGTTTAGTGATTGCTCTGTAGTACCTGTTACATTTGAAATAAAAAGCATTTTACATTGAATCAGATCTTAAAAATCCAGGTCTTCATTCACTAAGGGGTTTAGGAGCTTTACTGCCACATGGGCGCCTACATCCCAAAAGCAAACCCCACAGGGATTCACAGAATCTCTGTTCAGCTGATCTAAACCCTGTAGGTACCTGAACTTACTCCATGTATAAAAGCTTCAGGGGGTAGCCGTGTTAGTCTGTACAGGATCAATTTAAAAAACAACAAATGGTCTGGTAGCACTTTATGGACTAACAAAACATGTAGATGGTATCATGAGCTTTCGTGGGCACAGCCCACTTCTTCAGATGTCCGAAGTTTTTAGTTTAGGATGTCCAGACCCAAAATAAATAGGGGGGAAGGAAAAAAATGGAAGGGGGCGGGAAACAAGAAGCAGAGGCTATGTAAATATCAAAGGGAAAACCAAACAGGCAAAATCTATAAGCACCTAAAAATTGGATAGTTAAAAGAAGCAGATCAGGATAAGGTTTTTCAGCAAAAGTTTGCTCGTCACCTGTTTTTGCCTCTCAGCATGCACAGTGCTTTCTCGCTGTAGACATCCAGCTGCCTAAGCTGTAGTATGATGTACAACCCAAGGGGGAGAGAGCTGTTCTTCTGCCTACTTTATTTGTGGGGTTTGATCTAGTAGGCATGTTCAGGCTGCTTACGGAAATAGGTCCTGCATACAAGTTCATGGATCACTGATCAGGAAAAATATCTTTCTATGCTGCCTCATGAGAGAGTAGATGGGTGAGAGTGTGTATAATGTATACAAATGTTGTCTTTCCAAGACAATATTGATGCACACTGCACAATATGGCATTCTTGTTTAGGTAGCAGGTCATTAAATCTGTCTAGTAATATGTGACTTATAAAAGATGATTAAAACCCTCATGTAAATTCTCAAAGTGTCCACATGGTGAAAGATGATAAATTAAGGTGTAGTATTAGAATCACTGGACAATAGTATTGAAAAGTTAAAAGAATGTTGTGAAGACACAGAGGTATTTAGATTTGATGCACTGTGGGGAAACACTTACGGGTCTCCTTCTGTCCTCATAGAAACAGAAGTCAAAGAAAACGTGATTTTATTCTGATTGATTTTTTTTTTTCAGCATATTGTTGTTTTTTTTTCTGGCTATAGATGAAACAGAATTTAGAAACTTTATTGTCTGGCTTGAAGACCAAAAAATAAGACATTACAAGATTGAAGACCGAGGAAGTTTAAGAAACATACACAATGATGAATGGCCTAAAGCCTTTGAAAAGGTAACTTCATACCTAAAATAATAGAACACATTATAATCTCTGTGTGGTAGCTGGTTTTGGTGATAAACCACTTCTATTTGTGTGTATGTTACAACAAATGTATTTGAGAGACAAGGCATGTGAGGGAATATCTTTTATTGAACCAACTTGTATTGATTAAAGAGCTTACACGCAGCTGAAGAAGAGACAAATGGAACTTGGTCCAGTCGAAGATATTTCTTCATCCACGTTGTCTCTCTAATATCTTGGGATGATGGTGGCTACCACTGCATACAACAGATATATATGAAAGGGGGAAATGATAAATCTTTTATTTGCTGGATGCCAAAATGTAGCGCTAATTGTGGTAATTTATTATGCATATTTTTTGCTTTAATCTATACATGATTAATTTTTCAATAATTAGTATCCTTACTACTTGGATAAGGTGTTTCTGCTTTTGATGCAAAAGGAAATTGGCTAAAAATAGTTTCTTCTCTGCATAAAATTAGACACCAAGGTGGAAATTGATATGGATCAGCTAATCCTAGTCTTTAGCCATGCTATCAGAAAGAGGCAGTAAGGTGGGAGGGGAAGGGAGTGGAGGGGGCCCTTTAAAGCGGTAGCACCATGTGGAGCCTGGGGCCAGATCCTGGGCTCCATGGGGCACTGCCGCTACACAGCTGGCCCCCGGCTGTACACAGCGTTTCAAGAGGCAGCACCACGTGGAGCCCGGGCTCAGCTGGGGACTCAGACTTCCAAGCTGACCCCAGGCTCCCCACAGCGCTTTTGCAGAGGCGCCCGTATCGACTAATCAAATAGTCCATGCAAGTTGCATGGACTATTTGATTAGCTGATTAATCTAAATGTAACATCCCTAGACTGGAGCAGCCCCTTGCCCATGGTGGGCTTAGTTAACCATAATCGGTAAGCTTTGCCTATTAGCCATTAACATCCCTAGTCTACTTGTGTACTTCATTGTCTTGAGGGATGAAGTTAAAGTGCTCCAGACCTTGTAGGATAGAGCCCTAAAGCACTGAAGGTGCAAGTCTTTGGTCCAGTTCCCCGCTTTCCACTGCTTGTGCTGTTAGGAGGAAGCCAAGGGAGTGGAGGTGACAGGAAGATGGCATATTTTGGAGTGTCTTAAATCTCTTGTGTATAATATTACCATGAAAACCTCAATTATGCACTTGTTCAGGAGCGGAGATGATTACTGAGCTAAGAGACATGATGAATTGTGGCATCAGAAGCACCGAAATGTGTCAGATGAGCCACAGTAGGAATATAACATTTTTCAGAATGATATTACTCAAGATTACTGGCCTTCCAACAATACTGGGCTTGATAGAGGAGATGACTGTTGGAAATGCTTATTTATCAAAGTAATTGTACAGTGTTGAATAATTTGTGGATCTGTTTCCTCCCAACCAATAATGATAATAGATGCCTTTTCCCTCTCTTTTTTTCCCCCCTTTCTACAGTATCTGAAAGATGTCAACTGTCCCTTCAAGATAGAAGAAAGACAAGAAACCATTGATTGGCTTCTTGGATTAGCTGTTAGGCTTGAGTATGGAGATAATGGTATGGCTGATTTTAAATACCTTTTATTTTAAAGGTGTTAGGGAAATTATTTATAATAACTATCATTCCAATTAACTTTTCAAACAAGCAATGAGAGCACATAGAAAATGTTTATTAAATGTGTAATTTACTTTAAGTATTTTTATGAATTCCTGTTTTATTTTGTAACATTTGATTAAGAGGTTTCTCCTTTTTAAAGCAACTTCTCTGGGTTGATTTTAGCAGTAAACTCATAATTTCCTGGTTTGTTGGCTGAGATAGGATTGAAATAATACACAGTGTTGTCTTCCTTATGGGATTACGCTTGAGGCACAAAGGTGCAAAAAAAGATAGTTTTTCTCTCTTCAGCACATCTTTGATCTTAAGCAGAAATAGCAAGTTAAATGTTCTTAGCAATATATGCTTATTTTTTCCCCAATATGAAAGTAACTGGTAATATTCCTATCATGTTATCTAATAGGAATGGTGTCAATTGTACAGTAGCACATACTAGAAGTGTTGTATTCTGTCCATCTGATGTCCAAGGATTAGGGTCAACTAAAATGTGTGACTAATGGTCCCATCTACAGTGATCATCGAATGCCACCTTCATTAACAATGAAGAGGTTCTAGCTTAGAAATCTAGTTGGTAACCTTTTTTAGAGTAGATCTTCACTCTACAATCAGTTGAATTGTTCCTTCTTGCTTAGCTAGGATGAAGACTGCCAGTAAAGAGTCTGTTAAGCTTTAAAGCCCTCCCTATGATGTAGCACACATCCACAGTTCTGCTCTGACTTTGAAGTAGTACATAGTAGTAACAGCTCCTACCTGAGCACGGTTTTTAAACTCTCTCACTACTGGGGTTTCAGTAGTGGAAAATAACACACTGATTTGGCTGCCAGTGTTTCAGTAAGTCTTCTACTGTTTGCTGAAAATGCAGTTGGCCCAGTTTGCAGTTAACAATATGCACTAATACTTCTTTTTTCTACGCTTAGAGCTCTGTTAATTTTTAATTATCAGTTGTCAGCTGAATTTTATATTAATGAAACAAAACTATTTTTATTTTGACAGCTGATAAATATAAGGACGCCACACCTGATGGTGCTAAAAATGCTGATGATGCAGCAAAAACTGCAGAACCACTGATAAACTTGGATGGTAAGTGCGCAAGTGACACTATCTTGTTGATCTCTAGGAAAACATTTTTATTGCTACGTCTTAAATCTGTTCCGCTTACATCTGCAGCCCCCCCTGCCCCCATGTGTGAGAGTATATATTATATCATTTTTTGAAAGAGTCTGAAAGTCATATTTTAGTATTTTGGATACCAGGTGTGACGGCGCATCGGGGTCCCCCGACTCCTGCACCCCCTTAGTGGCACGAACAGACTCCACCAGCCAGTAGAATAGAGGGAGTTTATTGCTTCTCCAGGATACAACACAGCATAGATGTAATCTGGTTACAGGGCCAGGCCTAGGATGCCTCAGCTCCTCTTGGGATGGGGGAGACTGGGCCCCTAAATTCCAGCCCCCCTTTGCTCAGGCTGCTTCCTCCATGATTCCAGACAGAAACTAACTCTTCCTTCCAGCCCTGCCCCCAGCCAGGGCTCCACTCCCCTCCTTCCCATTGTTCCACTCCCTGGGAGATAACTCATTGGACAGGTTCAGAGCCCCCTTGCATAATGACTCCTCCCCTGCCGTGCTGGGCCATGCTACAGACAGCAGCCAGCAGAGGTCACCCACAGCCCACTGCCCAGCATAGCAACCAGCAAGGTACCCCCCACTACGTCACACCAGGTAGATCCAGAAAATCATCTTAAGAGTTCTTGAAATGTGTGGATTCTGATATTGTAATGCTGTCCATTGAGCATATAATGTTTGTTTGAATGCTTTTATTTCCCAACACTCTGCATTTATACTGAAGAAAAGATGAGTACTAGTGTTTTGTTCCATATTAATTCTAGTCTTTTTTAACTGGATTGATGAAGAGTGTGTTCTGGTGGGAGATTCTTTCTTGTAGAGCCAAGTACTTAGAGCTTTATTAGGGCACGAGGAAGGAAGGAACACAAGCTAGAATAAGGAAAGAAGAGAATATTCTGAAGAACAGTTAGATAAGTTAGATGTAGTCTAGTTGATAGGGCCTGACAAAATGCACTCTAGGTACTTAAGGAACTAGCTGAAGCAATCAGAATGATTTAGTGATCATCACTGAGAACTCAAGGAGGATGGGTTAGGCCTGGAGGACCGGAAAAGGGCAAAAAATAGTTATGTTTTTGTACAATTTCTGGGAAATTGTAGCATAATTTTGATACTTGGAAAGATATTGGAACAGATTATTAAGTAATCAGTTTGTAAGCATCTAGCAGATAATAAGGTGATAAATAATAGCCAACAGAGACGTCAAGAACAAATCATGCCAAACCTTTCCTTCTAATTTCCTTCTTTGATGGTTACTGGCCTGGTGCATGAGGGATGAAGGAGAGCAATCAATATGTTATATCTTGATTTTTATTAACACTATTGCCACAGTTCCATGTGACATTCCCAGAAGCAAACTAAGAAAATGTGGTCTAGATGAAATTGTTGTAAGGTGGGTGCATAATTGGCTGAAATATTGTACTCCTAGGTCCTGAGTGATACGTTGTCAAACTGGGAGACTTATATAGTGGAACCCCATGAGGGTCTGTCCTAGATTTGGTACTACCCAGTATTTTCATTAAGGACTTGGGTAATGGGGTGGAGAATACATTTGTAAAATTTGTAAATCACACCAAAATGGTGGTGGACAGGGAGCTGTTCCAGCACCCACTGGTTAACTGTTAAGGGTGATACTTACTGGTTAACCTTTCACATCCCTTGGGGGAGGGGCAGAAGCTCCGCCTGACTCCCTCCCCCAATTTGTGTGGGAACATTGCTGGCTATTCCCCTTTCTCAGGGAGCAAGGGGACAGTGCACAGTTTGCTGCATTCCTCACTCTGGCTGGGGAGCGCAGGGGGCAGATGAACCGGACCTGTCCCAGTGGGGAGACATGGACCCCCTCCCCAGCTGTGCCCTCTGGAGCTGCAGCAACCATGGAGAGGCGTTTCTCACCTGGCCCCAAGCTGCTGCGGGGAGAGGGCTGGGGTAGATCTCTCTCCACAGGGCAGCCTGCATACTGGACCCTTCATCCCCAGCTCCAGCAAAGATTTTAACAAAGCATGTACGTTTTTCATTTTATTTTCCAAAAAACAAAAATGAATTGAATTAAGGACCCGAGCAATGCAGGGTTAATCTTCTAGTGCCATGGTGTCCAACACACTAGCCACGTGTGGCTGTTAGGCTGGTTGAGTGTGGCTAGTTCGCTAGTGGGTTCAGAACTGGTTGGACACTATGGTTCTAGTGGACTTATAGAGGCAATATGCTATTTCCTGTCTTATCTGTCCTTTGCTTAATGAGTCCCAACATTCCATTAGCTTTTCTGACTGCCGCTGCACGTTGAGTGGATGTTTTCAGAGAACTATCCACAATGACTCCAAGATCCCTCTCTTAAGTGGCAACAGCTAATTTAGTCACCATCATTTGTATGTGTAGTTGGGATTGTTTTGCAATGTGCATTACTTTGCATTTATTAACATTGAATTTTATCTGTCATTTTGTTGCCCGATTGCCCAGTTTCTTGAGAGCCCTCAGTTAAATCCAAAGTGGACTGTGTGCAAATGTTGCCATTTTTATGTTATGTCAATACCACTTTTATCAACCACACTTGTAATTTAATGAAAAATTGTATCAGATTACTTCAACAGAATCGATTTTTCCATAAAAGCAGGCTGCTTTGCATTAATTATGTTGCTCTCTGTTAAGTCTTTATCAGAGTCCCATATCAGTTGTTCCACTGTCTTTGCTTGGATCAGTGTCAAGCTGACAGATCTATAACTACCCAGATCACGCTGTTGAGTCTTTTTAAAAAATTGTCACCACATTAGCTTTCCTCCAGTTTTCTGTGAATTGCCCCAGATAAGTACCTCAACCCCTGGCCCCAGCTGTGAGCCTCCTCCTGAACCCTAATTCCCTCCTAGACTCCATGCCCCAGCTCTGAGCTCGCTCCACCACCCTAACTCCCACCCAGATGCCGCACCCCCACCTCCTCCCATCAGTCCGCTTCTGCACTCCAAGCCCATTAGCCCCAGCCTGGAGCCCCCTTCTGAACTCCAGACGCCTCAGCCCCATCCCACAGCCGGTACACCCAGCCAAAGCCCTCATCTCTCCCTAACTCTGCCTCCCCCCACTCATGCCAAATCCCTCGGACCCACCCCCACCACAGCTCATCCGTATGCAGAATAAATTTTGTGCGCACCACTGTGGAGGTGATATGTTGCATGTCATCTTCCTATTGGTGCACATCACAACATTTATTCTGTGCACAGACATTAAAAAATTAGAGGGACTGCTGCCCCCATTCCTGCTGCCTACCTAACCCAGTATAACATCTCCCTCCCAGCTCTGAGAGGGCCATACGCATCTTTCTCACGATCATGTTAGTTTATTTTTTTTAGTTATAAAACATGCCTATGAGTTGTTAGCTGTAGGTTTCAATAAACAATTTCAACAAAATGTATCCGCTCAAGCCAGTGCTCATTAGAGCAAATAAAGTAATCACCAAACAAATGCTCTATCCATTAGCTCTCAGAAAAGTCGGTCTGGCTCAGACTTCAGTCAGCAAGTAGAATCCTGCTCTGCAGCCAAGAAGTGGTGCAGAGATCTTCCAAAGAGATCATATATTAATGCAGGGCTACTCAACTTTGGAAGCCCTGGGACCCCAATGATACTCACAGCACATGCTGAAGGCCCCAATGTAAGTGTGGTTGCATATATATACGCAAATATATTTGCAAATAGCTTCTTTCTGAACAAAGAATACAAAGCACTTCCCGCAATGCTCCAGCTCACCCGGCACCTCCTCCCTGGAGGCTAGAAACGCCGACACCCTGTACCCGTCTGTTCCAGCCAGCCTGTCTGCTTGCGTCTTTCAGAGCTCACCTGCCTGGGAGACACCTCGCCATTGTGGAGTGTTTTCCCAGTGGAGGCCATGTTCAAAGGATCCCACCCGTGGGCCGCATGTTGAGCCCTGCGTAAACCCAGACCACCCTGCGGGCCGCAAACAAACGGGCCGCGGGCCGCGGGCCGCAAACAAACGGGCCGCGGGCCACCGCGTGTTGAGTAGCCCTGCATTAACGTATATAGTTACATAAGACTGAGATTGACCTTCTGCTTACTAAGACATTTCCATGTAGTTAACATGCATACTGGGTTAAAAATAATGCTAATTATACTTTGCCTATTTATATAGTCTCTTTTCAGAATACAGCTGCAATGTAATTGCTCAGCCATTCTCGGTGTTTGCTTGCTTTAATAAAATAAAATGTAGGTTAAACAAACTTATTGTCAGATTGTGAATCCCTTAGTCACATATGTAGTCACGTGGAACTACTCATGTGAACCCCTTACTCAAATTTGTGAACAGTCTGATTGATATATGCAGAGCAAGAAATCTAACCAACGCTTTGGAACCAAATATAATAACTGTATTTGTTTGGCAGTGAATAATCCTGACTTCAAGGCTGGAGTGATGGCTTTGGCTAACCTTCTTCAAATCCAGCGACATGACGACTATTTGATAATGCTTAAGGTGAGGTTTACATCTTTTTAGTTTTTCATGTTTTGGGAGTCTGGTCTGAGCAACTAAGATCTACCAGAAAAACAAGCCATAGCACGGGGTGGGTGAAGTCAGTAACTTTTGCTTCTTGGGTGCAAATAAAAGTTTGTTTGTTAATACATTTTGTACTCAACTTCTGGTTGGTTGGAGTGAAAAATGGTAGTCTTCCAACATGGCCGTTTGTATTTCAGAATTTTTCAACAAATGGTAACAGAATTCCTCAAGTCTTGTAACTGAATTTCTGTTTAGTACTTGGAATGCTTCAGTGCCATTTAAAGCAATTGCGTTGCATTTATTTCTTGCCTTTTTTCCCAGCATCTGCAAGTGCTTTAAAATTTTAATGAGTAAGCCTCACAACACACTTGTGAGGTAAATAGGTATTATTCCATTTCTGGAAGTTGGAGAAACTTAGGGACAGAGAGGCTAAGCAGTGTGTCCAGAGTCTGTCAAAAAGCCTGTGGCAAAGCAAGAATTAGTATCTATATCTCCTGACTTCCAGTCTTGTGCTTTTTCCACATGACACTCCTTCCAATAACTAAAGCAAATTTTATTTTATCCTGTAAATTAATCATACTTTCCAGTAACCAGATGCAACAGATTAGCTGATAATTTTTTAAATTTTCTGCTCCTGTCCCGAGTACTTAATTGGAAAGCATAGATCTGTATTTTCAGTAGTCATCTGTGAATCTCAAGTCAAAGTTGTATTCCTACATCATTGTACTGGATTGGAGCCAACTAACCCCTCAGTCTTGATCCTAACAGAATGCAGAAATAAGCTTTATTTTGTTCAGCAACCAAAAATATGCACTGTATTTCAAACAAAAGGATCAGGTCCTTGCCTCGCAGGATATACAACCTGGTGTAAGCTTGTTTTGGAAATTGTGTGGATTGTGAAGTTTGTGATACCTTTTTATGAAGTACATGGAAATCTGTACTAGCTATGCTAAACGTGTAGTTTTTACATCTTCACTATATCCAGTGCTAGACAGCAATTGTTGCTATATTTCTATTATGTTTTATGATGTAAATTTATTGAAACTTCAAAATGTGGAAGAAAAGGAACTAATAGGACCAGAAATGTGGAGAGGATGACAAAATACAAAGAGACAGGAGGAGAGTAAGGCAAAGAACATTCTGGAAGAAAAAGCTCTTTTGCTTTTAACTGGGTTAAGACTAAAACTCCACATTGGCATAAACCACCCTAACTTTGTTCACTAGCTTGATGTGACTAGTATGTGTTAGTGGAATTGCTGTTTCATGATACATAATTTCTGTATATGAACATGGGATGATCTAAACTAATACTTGGATATTGTACAATGGCTATTTTAGAAAAGCAGAAGAGTACCAATGTTCCAGCTAAAACTTACTAAACCTTCGTAGCTAGTAAAGCAAAAATTCCTTGATGTTCTCTTTGCCGCACTAACATTTTGAGAAATTTGCCAGGGAGAACATCATAGATACCAGCAATGCTAAAAATTTTCATTATGCTAAGTTTCATTATTGGTATCTTAGTCATCACAGATCTAATGATTTTGTGATGAGACACTAAACAAATTCAGATTTAATTCCCTGCTTTGCAAGAACATTCTGTGTTGCTTTAGAGCAATGTTGCAATGTCACACACCAACTTTAATCACATGCCAAGCAACAGGAGAAAGAAAGTGAAGTGATGCATGAAATAGTTTGAGTGCTTTTGTCAGACTCGGATAACTCAGTAGCAAGGAAATGGTGAGAGGAACAGCTGTAATGAGCAGGCTTTTTGCTTTGTTATGCTCTAATTCTAGCTCTCTCCTATCCCTTGAGTTATTTTTAGATGCCTTTATACAGACATGTATCAGTATGAATAGTAATGGATTAAAGTTGCCAAGTGTAGGAATGGATACATTAACCAGATGGGCAGAAGAATTGTAAGATATCCAAGATCAATGCTGGACCTCCTCCCCCCCATTTTTAAATAGTACAAGTCCTTTTGATTTTATATTTTATAGACAATTCAATGGCCTGATTTACTTCACCTTCTGTGCTGGTAGATGAGGGCTCAGACTGTGGCAAAGGGTTCCCAGCTGCAGAAAGCGCCCTCATTGGAAAGGTTCCAGTAGTACAAAATGTTGGGGTCTGTGCAGCTGGCAGCATAGCTTCAAAAGTAGGCACAACTCTCTTGGCAGGGGCCATGGCTAGTTTTATCCTGGGGATGAGCTAACACAATGAATCTGTATCATACCCTGTGTGAGCAGGACTCCCAGAGAGCCTCTGGTAGCAGCTAACGCTGCTTCAAGCTGTTTGATTTTTTGGGGTGCAGCACTGGACAGCCAATGCATCAACACGGAATTGTTACTTTGGTCTTCAAACTTTGTTTCCTAGGCAATTCGCATTTTGGTTCAAGAGCGCTTGACTCAGGACGCCATAGGAAAGGCAAATCAATCCAAGGAGGTACGTGGAGGTAACACGAGTTCACCAGATGTAATGAGTTTCCACAGCATTCATATAGAAATGGATGTTTGTGGCTGGAATCTGCGTGCAGTAGTGTTCAGGTCGGAGTGGTAGAAGAAGATTTATCCACTTCATATAGCAATCTGAAGGACCAAGGGAAAGGTCACACAGAATAATCAAGTGCATGTGATGTTTCATATTGCAAATCTAGCTCCATTTGTAAATGATAGGTATTTGAACAAAAGTGTACAGCATAATGGGGGTGATCAGCCCTTCAACATGACATTAACGCACACAACGATGGCTTTCAGTGCCGTTATTTCAGTGGCATAGGAAGAGAGGAAGACTGACTCTTCTTTCCAAGAAGTAACGGCCCTTTGGGGAGGGGCATTAACTGTCAGCACAAGTTAACCAGCAGCAGGGGCTGGTTCAGGAACGCAAGTGTAAAATGCTGCTGAGCAGTGCACGAGGTATAACTGTGTGCTGCGCCATAGAAAACAATGACGATCTAACGTTACACATTGTATAATGCCAACCCTGTGTGCTTTTAGAGAAAAGGGAGCCCTCTGTTTTCTAGGGCTAACATTTAAAATTGTATTGACATGCCCATGCTGGCGTGCAATGACTAGACTTGGAGCAGTGCTTTGCACAGCCTGGAATCAGGCAGGCTCTGATTTTATTCGCACTGGACTGTAAAAAAGAGTAGTTCACTTCAGTTATTTTTGGTCACGTGAAATAGAAATTGGCTGCTTCTTAAATTTGATGCTTCCTGGGCATGAGTCCATAAATTGAATTACTGTACTGGATGGAGGGGATTTTAAATGACCAGTTGTTTCCTTTCCTCTATATATTGTTGTCAGGGCTTCGTTTCAGGTTGCCAGCTCTCCATTAGAGAGCAAAAAGCCACTTTGTGCAAAGAGCCTGGCGCCACCAGGGAAATGAGAGCACACAGCTCTCAGCTCCTTGCCTGACCCAATAACATTGCTAGAAAGGATGAGGAAGAGGAGGACTTCCCTGCCACTTGGAGCATGAACAGCTGCGACGAGAACCAGAGATCACTCTGTATCACACCACAAGGATCCCTGTTCCCCAGACAGCGAGCTGACCCCCTTGTCCACATGGGAAGGAGGCATTGGCATAACAGTATTTGTCATTAGAAAGGCAACATTAGTGGCCTCAGTCCTCCAAATCACCTTAAAGTCACCAATTCATTATTGGTTGTCATGTTTACATTGTAGCAAGAAGTGCTTCGCTCTCTGCTCCGAAACTGAGAATTTCACATGGATTATCTGGTCGCCTGGAAGTCAGGAGTTTTCATCCCTGAAACAACTTTCTGAATTGAAACTTCAAAGCCAGCTGTGGTTCTTGCATGAGTAATTTTTAGTTCTTATACACAGCATTTGCATTGAAACAATGGGCCATGACTACTTTGAGCACTCATTCAATGCTGACTATGCTAGTTGTGGCTTTGTGGGGTTTCTTTGTCAGTGGGAACCCACCCACAAGGAACTGACTGTCCACTTATGGCCACGGGTCTCTAAAGGCAAGGAGAGTCAATTTAGGTCCCAAATTCTTTTTATGCTTGTTAATAACTCTTACAGCTTTTCACAATTTTTAAAAATAGTTTCCACTGAAACTTAACATTCTCCAGAGCATTTGCAGTCCAAACATATTGCATCCTGTGAATGTAGAGTATGATACATTGTGTCAGTTGAATGTAGTAGAAAAGTTAAACAGCATACATTGTGGGAAAATAACATCTTAGGTGATTAAACTTAGATTTAAAAAAAATCTCATTGATGAGGTAAGAAATGAATATGTAAGTTTGACTGACAGTTACCCTTCACAGGTGGGAGGAGAGAGGTGATGGAAAGAAGTGCTTATAAAGGACCACTTACCCTCTCATGCTCTCGAAGCCTGTGTGTAGCTGGACTGGGTCTTCTGCTAGTTTTGACTTAATTCCCTTGGTTCGGCTGTGACCTCTCAGTTGTACATAGAAGTTGAGCTGCTTTAGTAATTGGATTGCTCCCTCTTGTGTTTAAATAGTCTTGTAATGGGCCATTACCCACTGCCTTCTGTCTCCCTGCCAGTATAATCACAGGTGAAACTATTCAGGTTGGTGTGCACCTAAAGCTGTTTGACCTAGCTGTGCTGCTCAGGGCACGACAATTGACAATGGTGTTCAGGGCTGTGAAAAATTGTTATAGTTAGACCTAATCTCCACTGTAGATGTCGGTAGGCCCACAGAAGGATTCTTCCATTGATAAAGCTAGTACCTCTCAGCCATGTAGATTAGGGATGTTAAATTTAGTTTCATCAACTAATCGACTAGTCGATGGATTTTTCCATTGATAAGCGAAGAGCCGCATTGGGCTTAGCTCCCAGCCTGGACGCTAACCCTGCTGTGGCTCTGCCTTTTAAATGTATTAAGAGCTTGTTGGCTTTTAATGTATTTAAAAGGCTGGTGCGCAGGGGGGGACCCTATGCGAGCCGGGAATCAGCTGTCCCAGCTCACTCTGTGTCCCTCCTGCTGCGCTTTAGCTTTTTAAATGTATTAAGAGCCAGCAGGCTCTTAATAAATTTAAAAAGCAGAGGCATGTCTGGGACTAGGCACGAGATGGAAATCGGCTGATTCCCCACTACCCCCTGCTCCCTGCAGAGACGGTGCAGAGGGGAACTGGCTTTTAAGCCGGCTCCCTCCAGCACCGGCTCCTGCTCCCCCCTCCCCTTTGCTGCCTCTATCAGAGAGAGGCAGCAAAGTGGAGGGGAGTGACTAGTCGACTGTCCGCTAAGCTTTTGCTTATCGGATTGTCGACTCGTCCACAAATTGCTTACATCCCTAGTGTAGATTATCTACAGCTGGAGAGAAACCCCTTCTTGTCAATGTAGGAAGCGTCTCATTCTAAAATAAGCGGTGAGGACTCCTCACCACTTTTGCAGATTCAGACTAACACGGCTACCCCTCTGATACTTGACATCATTCTAAAATGTGACTCTCTAGTAACATAGCTGCACCACCATAGCTATGTCACTGTAATGTAGACATAACCTACCGCGGTGCCACTAGTGCCACAGTGAGATTTCTATTAGCGACACTGTAGATATAGGACTTAGATTTCTATAGCCAAGTTTCTACTTCATGCTGAACACTAGAAGAGCCTTAAGAATTTTTTAACAAGTGGACGGGTATTTTCAAGTGGATCAGTATTACCTGCTTAAAATGAATTTTCAGCATGATTGATTTGGTTTTGGTATTTTTAAATTAAAACACTAAAATAATGGCAGTTGTGCCTTGGCAGTGAAAGCTGAGACTGTGCATGCTACGTGTGCATTTGGGTGGCTAGAGATGTTGATCTGTTGGGTAAACCAGAATTTTGGATGTTCCCAATTCCTGGATTGTGGCATGGTCAGCTTTGAGGATAAAATGTAAGAAACCAGATTAATTGGAGGGGGTAGGGAATTCTTGGTGAAGAATACCAATACCTCAGTGCCTTGGGTAGCACAGGTTTAAAGCAGGACTGAGATGTTTTTGGTAAACTGCATCTACCAGCAATGATGATGGTCCAGAGAACTGGACACCTTAAAAGCTGGCCCACAGAAGAAATCCTTGCTCATCAAAGATGGATTTGGTAACAGATTGAACATGGAGGCAGAATGTGAGAGTAAATAGAAAGAATGCTTTCAGGAGCTTCTGAACTGCAGCTCCAGGATGTGAAAAACCTAGTAGCCACCGCTCTGTGTGATGTACAGTCTGTCACTCTTGAAGAAGTTTGAAGCTCAGCTTATAAGCTCTGCAATAGTCATGCTGCTCATGTGCGTGGTATAGCTGCTGAGCTGATCAAGCACAGTAAGGATTTCCTCTTGGAAGTAGCGGCTCCATATTAACCAGGTGTGAAATCTTGAGGAAACTACCCATGACTGGCACCAGTCTCCCATTTTGGAAAGGGAAGGATGATTCTCTGGTGTGCTCCAAACTCTGTGGCAGTGCTTTTTGCTTTCCCAAGCAAACTGTTCGTGCTCGTAGTTCATGAGTGTGTTAAGCCTACCATAAGGAATTGATGCTGTTTGGAGCTAACGGGCAAGCCCCTCAATCTTCTCTCACCTTGGAGATGCATTTCTATATCAACTTAGGCACTAGAATGTTTGTGGTTTTTTCTCATCTGACTTGGAAGACCAAACTGATGAAAGTGGGTATGGATCTGTACTCCACCCCCATCATAATCAATGGACAAGTTCCATTTGAATATCTTGCCTCTGCATCCCAAGAAGAGAGCTTGCCTAGCTGAGTCACTTCAGTAAGGTTATGGGTGTTATGCGTGCTCTTTGGAAGCCTCTGACCGCATACCAACTCTTAAGATGCAAATCTATCAAGTAGTAGGGGCTTCTATCTTGTATAGCTCTGAAACCTGGGTCTCCACAGACACACACACACCCTAGCTGGATGCTTTGGATGGGAAATTGCTGCAGTGTATTGAAGGTTTTAGCACAATACAAATGAATATATCAGGTGCCAAACCAGCCAGCCTGGAGCTCTGTCCCCAAATGATTCAACGCTGTCCATACCGGCCTGCCAGCTGTATGCATTTAATCCCACAAAAGCTGGATGGAGAAGACCTCATGGCCTCATGATGGAGAGCTTGTCATAGCTTCCGACCTCATCTGCCTCAGCCTCAATGTAGAGCAGGCCACAACCATGGCAAGAAATCAGGCTCTGGCTCTACAAGCAGGCAAGATAATCAGTGAAAGTAGGGAATGGTGTTAAGGATGAAACTCTTTCCCTTTTACGTACAAGTAGATTACCATGTTTCTCAGAAGGACAGCCTTTGACACTGTGTAGCGCAATGGGTAATCAACAGTGAATTCTGCTTGGAGCCACCTGTGTAAAGTGGGCAAAATTATGGCCCACTTTGACTGAATAACTTTGGAATAAATGTCTGAAATTTTTCCCAAGCATTTCTAATGGCATTTTAATTTGTTTTCTTTAAGGGGTTGCCTGTTGCTTTAGAAAAGCACATTCTTGGGTTTGACACAGGAGGTAAGAGGGTTTTTTCAATACATATACTGTGTTTTAAACAGAAGCTGCATTAGACTAAGAATATAGTTCATCTCTCAAACTGTGTGATAGGTACAGTAAAAAGACAGTTTTTCCCAAAGCTGATGGATATCTTCCTTACGTACAGGAGTTTACAAAAGTCCTTTTCCATCCTCTGCTGGAGCATAAATGTAGAAGACTAGATTGGAGTCGAATAGTGTCTCAGGATAATGTTTACATTGCTGCCCTATAAAGGCTGACATTTTATTGCAGGAGAGATCCTTTGACAGTGTCAGGTTATAAAACTTTATTTTTACTGGCAGGTTATTTCTGTTGATTTAAGGGTTGCCAAAAGGACCAATGTTGATCTGCTCTGCTTTGTTTGTGGGTTTGCAGGTAGCATGCTTTACTCCCACAATGTGCTCTGAGTGAATAATGGTAAAAGCAGTATCTGTGCCACTCCAAATAGACTATTGATATTTGACCATTAAACTGCTACACAAAAACTTCAACTCATTTTTAGCTCTTTTTGTTCAGTTTTGAGTGGCTTCAGCCTTGGAGAACCAGAAGGGTTGTACAAAGCCACTATTGGTCTTGCACAGAACACACTGGTCAGACCTGAGAAACAGACCCATTACTACTAGGGGGGGCTATGGTAAACTGGCAATATCTTACTGCGCTCTGCATTATAAATCTGAGAGCTGTTGGACAGGAATAATTTCTAAGTGTCTCATGTTTTTAAAGGGAAAGCACATTATCTATTAATCCATTTCTTCTCGTGAATGAACTAGATGCTGTTCTTAATGAAGCTGCCCAGATTCTGCGATTGCTGCACATAGAGGAACTCAGAGAGCTGCAAACAAAAATTAATGAAGCCATAGTAGCAGTTCAGGCAATTATTGCTGATCCAAAGACAGACCACAGACTGGGGAAAGTTGGAAGATGAGCAAGTTAAGACTGTAGTCTCCTGTGTACTTAGTACAACTAGGAGCTATGTACAACTTTGGCATGCATTTTGAAATGGATAGTATTCCTCTGTTTTGAAAGAAAAAGAGGAGATGGAATTGTGACTGTTCTAGTGAATTACCATCATTTTTCTTTAAATAAAGTTGGGGAAATAAAAATGCATTGTTCTGTTTGTGACCATTCTTAAGCTTTGTTTTTAAATGGGAGTGCTGCATAAAGATTTGGAGATGTGTTGCTATATTGCTATGTTATGAAATCTTAGTTTAGGCACAATTACTACAACCTGGAGCTCTGTCAAGCAAAACTAAATCATATGGAAAATTGAAAACAGACACTTTAATTACTGAAGGAACCAAAAAAAAAAAGTTACAAGGCAACAGATATTTATGAACATGTATTGGTCAACAATGGGTAGTTCTCTAGAGGCACTTAAGGAACATCAGAGGAGCATATTCTTCTAATATAAATACTAAAAGACATGCATCAAGGCAGAGGAAAAGAGCTGGAGAATCTTTAATGCGTTTGCTGTTTCCCATGATACTTTGGCAGTTTCTAAAATACACCCAAGATCAGGGCTGTAGGTGAATTGACCCAGGTATGACACTGCATTAAAATCCTTCCATGCTGATTTAACTTTTTGGCTATTTGTGGTAACAGTTCTCATTCCTGCCAATAAAACAAAATGCTGGCTTAAAGTTAAGACTTTTTAAAAATTGCTTACATAAGCAAAAATTAGAGTAATGGCATAGGATTCCTAGAGCCATTTTATTGTCTTGCAATATATCAAAATGTCTTTAAAAAACACACAGTAGTAAAGATTGAGGTATAACTTAAAATATGTGATAATCTTTTGCATTAAAGTAGATCACATCATTGCCTTTGAGTTTCTTCCCTTCAATTTTAGGCAGTGATAATTTCCTGGGTCTGGAATTCTTCCTCCATTTGGAAAGATTGGACTTTTTTTCTTAAAGTAGCTGATTATTTTCTTGCTGCAGGAAGAAAGGAAATAGGTACAAGTTGGTAATACAGTGACATGCACATATTGGCAGTAGGTGGTCTACAGCAGTGGTCACCAACCCATGGATTAGGATCAGCTGTAGATCCTGTCCAAACCAGTCAGGATCACTTATCAAGTACCCACACTTCAGCTGTGCTTTGCCTGCTACCTCCCCAGGAGCCTGCTGCTTGCTGTGCAGTGTTGGGGGAGAGGAAGGAGGGGAGCACTGATGTCAGGGTGTTCCCATCTCCCTGTCTTTGTACCCCAGTTTCCACAGGAAAGGGTACAACAGGGCTCAGGATAAATGGTGCTTTCTGGCCACTGTTGTGAGTGGTGCAAGGCAGGGGCAAGCTATGTCCGGCTGGTGCCCACATCCCAGACCCCTGCACCTAAGCCTCCCTCTACACACCTTAAACTGCCTCCTGTACATCTGTCCCAGGCTCAACACTTCCCCCCCACCTCTGCCCTTGTCTGGTGAAAGTGAGTGAGCCCAGAGAGGGATGAGAGAGAAGGAGGTGGAGCAAGGCTCTTTGGGTGTGATGTAGATTGTGGCTTGCACTTAAGTGGAGAGCCCTAGGCTGCAGTAAACAGAACAGCCTTTACCGCCTGGGCAGTATGGGTAAACTGCTGTTATTCCGTAGAGGTGTGATCGCTGCTCTGGAAGATACTCGTCGGTAAGGACACCGCTGTCTTTACTCACAGCAATAACGCCGTCCCTAGTAACAAAAGTGAGAAATGCTTTTTTACTTGCCCCAGAAAGAACGCCGCCTTCAGTTGTCACAGGCACATGGAATTTGACAGACATGAGAAAACAACTTACTCTGACTTCCTGCATAACCCAGGCCAGTGACAGTCACGCAGCAACTGCATCAAGCCACTTCACTGTGCTACTTTCATCACTGAACCAGCACAGGGCAGACGCCCTAAGACATTCCCAAAGAAGTGGTATTTCTCTCCCCCCCCCCCCCCACTCCCAGCAGTGTCACTGAAAGGATGTGCAGGTTTAAATTTAAATGAATGCAATCCGCTTAGCCTCACGTTAATGCGTGCAGTGAGGTTGGGAGTGGTCCCATGTTGCCATCATGGTCACAAAATGGGTTTTTTGGCATGGGTAGAAGAAATAAGAGGCCTTTAGTTATGGGGCATGTTTCATATTTGGAAATGGGAACCGCCCACATTTTTTCCTGCACCAAAAGTAACTGCGCTAGCACCTTATAAAATACAGCTGCAGTACAACCCTCCATAGCGCTCTGTATTGATAATGAGAAAGGTTGGGTAGGGTGTGACAACATGGCCAGGTTCCCTCGACCCTGCACCCCCCCCCATAGCAGCAAGAACAAACTCCACCAGCCCATAGAATAGAGGGTTTATTGCATCTCAAGGATACAGCACAGCCTAGACATAATGTGGCCACAGGAGTCTGGGCCAGGATGCTGCCAACCCCTTGAGAGGGGGTCCCTGGGCCCCTAGATTCCAGCCCCCTCAGACTGGTTCCTTCATGGTTCCAGCCCAAGACCAACCCTTCCCCTGAACACTCACTTCCCTCGCTGCTCCAACTCATCTGACCAGTTGGGTCTTTGTCTACGTGACTTAGGCAGCCCCCCTGCTGGGCAGTGCTCACAGGCAGAAGCCAGTAGGGTCATTCACAGCCCACAACCCAAGCACAGCAACCTGCAAGGTACTGACACTACATCACAACATGTGGGTGAGTCAGTGGGAATCATACATCACAGGGACCCCGGGCTACAGCGCAGACAGCCCCCCACTATGCCACATGGGGTCTTTTAAGTAATCCTACACCTTTTGTACATTAGTGTATGTGCATATTACCCGTAGGCCTCCCTTGGAATGACTAACCAGAGGTGGCTTGAGGAACATGGTGTTGGGTTTTGTAGTCTATTTGACATGCCTGGCTTTGGGGAAAATGTGTAACTTGTATAGTAGCACTCTGGAAACCCATGTCTGTAATACCAAAACAACTTGGGAAATAAGAACGGGCTATTCTAGTGAGTGTAATATGATTCAGTGTGGGTTGAACAAGTGCTATGGAACAGAAAAACTCTGGCTCAGAAGACTCCCAAACCCCACTCTAACTCGGGGGTGAGTAATAATTGTTGATGGGGACACTCCAAGATTTTGGTACGTGGTCAATGACCGCACTTTTCTATGCGGGAGGGGGCACGTAGGGTCTGGGATGGAGGTTGGGTGCAGAGGAGAGCTCAGGGTAGGGCAGTGGTTCCCAACCACCACGGTAGCTACCCGATTATTCAGTGGCTCAGCTCCGGCAGCCGTGCTAGCTGAGGTGCGGCAGGAGGCAGACTAAAAGGCGCCTTCCTCCCTCCTTTGAGCTTGGGGAGGGAGGTGGCGCACAGGAGGGAGGGAGCACACACACCGCCACTGGCCTCTCCCTACCTGCGCAGCCGCTTTTGCTGGCAGTGGCGCTGAGGCGGTGGCAGGAAGAGGCAGGGCAGGAGGTGCCTTCCTCCCTCCGCCTTCGTAATGGCGCCGGCCAGGGCTCCGTGCTTCTCCCCATGCTTGGGTGCGCAAGATGCGCTTGGGGAGGGAGGGAGGGAACACACTGCTAACGGCCACTTCCCCTGCCCACGTGACAGTAACAGGCATGCTCCCTAGTGAGGGCAGCCTCGCTCTGGGGAGTGCAGGGATGGGGTGGGGGCAAAGGAGGTGTTGGGTGAGGGCGTGGTGGGGTCACGGGGCAGGAGGGCGTTTCATGGGCTGTAGAGGTCACAGGGTAAAGGGTCAAATGGCATGAGGCGTAGGAGTAGGGTCAAAGAGTGTTAGCCACTGGAGAGCAAGGGGCTCGGTTGGGGCTAGCCAGTCAGGTAACATTTTATTTGCATATTCATTACTTGCAGAATGAATATGCAAATAACAGGTTACTGGTCTGCCAAAAGTTTGTGAATGGGCTTGCCAGTCCTCGGCATAACAAAGGTGGGGAACCACTGGGGTAGGGGGCTGGGGGGACAGGCAAGGGCATGGGGTTGGGACCTGGGGCAGGGAATTGGGGTGCAGGGAAGATTCCGTCCTGGGGAAGGGTTTAGGCAGGGATACAAGGTCTGGGAGGGAGTTGGGGCATGAGGGGGTGGGGTGTCAAAGGCAGGCTCTGGCCAGGAGGCACTTGTCTCAGCAGCTCCTGTCCAGCTGCACTCTCAGGCAGCCTTCCCTGCCAGCAGCCCCACACAGCTGTCTGTCTGTGCATATGGCTCTCTGCACCGCTGGGAGGGGGTAGGGAGAGGCTTTGCCCACTGCCCTGACCCCAGAAAAACCTCTCAGCTCCCATTGGCAGGTTTCTGGCCAATAGGAGTTGAGAGATTTTGCTGGGCATGGGAAGCCTCTCCCTCCTGCCTGCAGGGCACAGAGTCACAGGAGACAGCTAGTCACTTGGAGCGGTGCTGCTCCCTGCAGCTGGGGCGGGCGTGGGCCGGCTCAAAAGGCGCAGCAGGCTGATCTTGCCCACCCCTGCTCTAACTGGATACCACTCTCAGAACAGGCTTGGTGGCTGCTCAAAGCTGACTTGCAGGGATTTAGCCCCTAAGCAGTTCGGGTGGGCGCGTTATGAGCCTACCTTCTCCAGTCAGTGTGATAGAAGTGATTGGCGTAACTGACAATGCTGAAGGGGTAGTTGAGGTTGTTCTGAATGACACGCCTTCCGGTTCCGTCCGGGAACGTGCACTCCAGCTTCTTGGTTCCTTTTGCAAAGAAAACAAGGAATGAGGCAAGACATACTGTATCTTCCACAGAATGATGCGCAGGCTACAGGGCCACGGCCCAGGATGAACTTGCATCCTACGTCCCTCCTCCTAAAAATGTGAAAAATCCACACTGGAGGGCGGCGGGGGCGGGGTATGTGTACACTGAAATCCAGACCAGCAAGGATGACTAGAATTTTGGTTTTTCAAGGTGTATTTTCTTTACCCTAGGGGAACTGGTTCCATGCTGGGCCTATAGTGACTGAAATGGGTACTTATGTATGCACCTCTACACCAGCAACTATAGGGATTGTAAAGGAAAGCACGTACTTTTGTCTGGTTCTGGACAGAAGCACAGTTCTGCAGTCGCCTACATGCAGTATTCACTGAGTCTAGACTCACTCTGCACCTGCGTTCTCCTTAGATGCTGCTCTGTGTACATAAAATATCTATCTGCCAATATGGTCTTGTGATGAAATATTCACTTGTGTGCTAAGTCTTACAATTCCACGTTAATATTCAGGACAGTCCAAACAGCCTGTGACGGGCTTGTGGAGAAATCCAAACAAGGGAAACGCTTCTGCAGACACTATGAACAGATACTTCACTTTTAGACGTTAAATTGTGTCACCTTGCCTGTAAAAACAAAAATCTAAAATCTGTATCAAGTTACAGTCACTTGTACGTTCTAGTGCTTGCAGGGTAGCAGCCCTTGCTCTGTCTGCCACCCTCTTGCTGGGACTCTCTAATGCTGCTCTGTCCAGTATACACCTAACCTTCAGTCTCCTACATAAACCTGCAGGTGTGATACAGGCCAGCTAACACAACCAAAAATAACATTGCACAGCCCCCACAAGGCCATTTTATTCAGTAAGATATTTTCAGAAGTCAGTAAAGTATTTTTTGCCTTGCCAATCTAAAATGTGTTATGCTTAGACAGGTCACGTCTGGAGAACGTCCACTCCCTCATGGTTTGTTTTTATAAGTGGGATGATGGGAGGTGAGGTTCATGGCAGACTTTAATAGATGTGATTTGTCTCCAGTGTGTTTCAATCTATATTAGTGTGTTACCTGCATCTGCCCAGCAAATCAATTTGGAGAAAGGGTCAAAAGTCAAGCCATTTGGTAAGCCGATGTCTTGATTCACCAGAATCCTTCTGTTAGCTCCATCTACAGTTGAGGTCTCAATTTTAGGTGCTTCGCGATTCCAGTCTGTCCAGTAAAGGTTGCTGTGAGGGAACCAATACGCAAACCCTGGTAAGGATTTACAGCAGGTAAACCCATTTAAAAACAAGGCAGATCGCAGTAACTATCAGAAAAATCCCAAGCCTCAGTCGGCTTTATGGATCAGATCGTTCGCAGCTTTGAAATCCCCTAAAAGGAAACCCAACTAGCCTCCAGAATGTTTTTAAACAACCTATCATTTGCAATTAAAGATATTCTTCTGTAATAAGAGCCAGTCCCGTTCCCTTTCTGGCTAGTAACTGTACATACACGGGGAGTTAAAAGCTCTCTTCATGCAACGTATGTTCCCAATTTGTACAAGATTCAACCCTTTCAATAATATTGTAAACCTGAGCACAAGGAGCGAGTTTAGCCAAATTCACTAAATTAGTAAATAGAAGGGGAAGATGCACGGGGTAAGTGTGCCATGCTCCAACTGTTGTGATCTTGAGAGCTGCTTTCCTACACCTCGTTAAGGAAATAATGAGCTGGAATGAGATAGGTCTCCTTGTACCAGACATTGCTACTCTTGCTTGCTTTGCAGTTGGTGGCATTTACTTCTATTCAGAGCAAAAAGGTTTGGACCAGGTCAGGGACCAATTTCATTAATTCGTCGGGGGCAGCATGTGCACTAGAATTCAGATCCCTCACTGGGTGTGTTGCCAGCGGTGGAGCCAGGACGCCAATGCACGTAGTAGTAGGTCTGTCCAACCCTACTCTGAGACTTGTCTACGCTGCAGCTTCCATGACTGGAATGGTGCACGGGGTGAACCCTGAAAGTGCTGCTCCTGGGTTAGGCATTGCAGTCCATCACCATGGCGGCAAATCTCCCGTTTTGTTCCAACCTGCCAGGGCGGCCCAAAGGCCTGTGAGATTTCCAAAGCACGGGCGCGGCGATGCCCTTTACCCTCTCACTGCATCCACGGTGATTGCACGAGGATTCACGAGGTCTGTGTCAAACAGAACTCGGCGCTCAGACCCGTCCAATCTTGCACGCTCAATTTTGTCCAGGCCGCTATCGGTCCAAAACATGGTTCTGTGGACGTGGTCAACAGCAAGTCCTTCAGGACTCATCAGGCCTGGAGGGACGCGCAGAGAGGAGCACGGTCAGTGTATGTGCCAGGGGAGTAGCGCGTGGTGACACTTGGCATTTGTGTAGCACTGTCAATTGTGTACCATGCAATTAATCCGCCCACTATCCCTCTTGTTCCAGCTTGCTAGGTAATTATAACCCACTGCCTCCCTCACTGTTCCCTGTAAACCGAGCACTTGGGCTACCACCCAGGAGAGTCCAAAGCCGCCCAGCTGATTAGCAGAATGCCCACAGCCGGCAGCATGTGTTTTTATGGTGGTGCACATCCACCCATGCCTGGGTGCATATAATAAAATTTATTCCACACATCAATGGAAGACGAGGGAACATTGACCCACCCCACCGCCTGCCTCTCCCAATCGGCCATAAATTGTGATACCTAACTGAGAAAGCCAGGCAGATGGGGGATTGCCAAAAGTTAGGGAGAGTGACCAAGCCAAAAGCTGGGATTAGCGCTCAAAAATTCTTCACGCCCAGCTCTGCTGCCGCTCTGCCAGGTGGAGAGCGGCTTCAACGCCTGTTCAGGCCTGTATTCAAGCTGGCCACACGAACACCAAAGGAAATGACAATTTACCTGAGTTAATAAGGGTTTCGGGTTCAGCCCCTGGTTCTAGCCTTGCTCGGTTAACTGTCCGACCAGCCACGTCCGTCCAATAGACCATTTTTTCTCGACAGTCGTAATCTAGTCCAACCACGATGGAACCCTGAAGGGTTTCAAAATATATGGATTTACTCATTCGCCTCCACAGCACAGGTGCTCACATGGCTACAGCTGGTGGAGGCAGAGCCTAGTCAGACAATCCTGCGTAGCTGGCTCTGTGTTCTAGCCCTAGTTTGAAATTTGTCACTTAGTTCTACACAAGAACTGCCAGACTGGGTCAGACCAAAGGTCCGTCCAGCCCAGTGTCCTGTCTGCCGACAGTGGCCAATGCCAGGTGCCCCAGAAGGAATGAACAGAACAGGTAATCGTCATGTGATCCCTCTCCCGTCACCCATTTCCAGACAAACAGAGGCTAGGGACACCATTCCCACCCATCCTGCCTAATAGCCATTGATGGACCTAACCTCCATGAATTTATCCAGCTCTTTTTTGAACCCTGTTCAAGTCCTAGTCTTCACCACATTCTCTGGCAAGGAGTCCCACAGGTTGACTGTGCACTGAGTGAAGAAAAACTTCCTTTTGTTTGTTTTAAACCTGCTACCTATTAATTTCATGTGGTGACCCCTAGTTCTTATATTGTGGGAATAAATAAATAATTTTTCCTTACTTACTTTTTCCATACCACTCATGATTTTATAGACCTCTATTCTATGCCCCCTTAGTCTCCTCTTTTCTAAGTTGAAAAGTCCCAGTCTTTTTAATCTTTCTTCATATGGGAGAGATTCTACTGCGGGGGGGGCAATAATTTTAGAAGGGGGGAGCACTTCACAAATTTTTGAAGTGGCCTTGGGCTGCCCCAGAAGGGGCAGGGCCTCAGGCAGAAGGGGCGGGGCGGGGCCAGGACATTTCCACGCTTCTCCGCCCACAGACCATTGGCCTGGGGGCATGTACAGTCTTTCCCTCCTGCCCCCTCCCCCTCCCCGCCCCGGCACCTAAGGGTCCCTCTAGGCCTGGCAGGGTGGGCTGAGACTTTGCACACTCCCCCCCACCCCAGGTCAAAATCAGGGCCTGGCAGGCATGGGAGCATGCAAAGTCTCTTGTCCCCTACGCCCGCCCTTCGAGGGGCATGCGGTGCCTAGAGAACCACCAGCTGTTTAAAACACTCTAGGCACTGCACCGCCTTGTTGGGGGGAGGGCACTTCGTGCAACCTCCCGTCCTCAGGTCTCTATTGGCCTGCGGGCGGGGTAGCAGCAGGGCAGCTGCAGGCCAGATCAACCCACTTGGTGGGCCAGATCCAGCCCTCAGAGGGTCTCTTCCCCCCCCCCCCATTCTACTGGGTAAAAGGATCAGTTTTTCTGCATGTGGGATTAAGCTTATAGGACAGCAACATTAAAACGGGTGGTTGTATTTTAATTCGGTCCAATGGGCCAAATTCTCCACTGCTCTCAGTAGCTGCAGTTCTATCAACATCAGCTGCTTTTCAACCATTTAAACGGATCTCTTAGTCGGCCTTTTGTGCAGGACAAGTCTCAAGCTGCAAGAATGCAGCTGCACTTCCTTCTAGTCTGCCCACGGGCGTGTGTTACTGTCCAGCGCTTGTTAGTTGCACGGCCTAAGAGCCTGTACTGAAACCTCTGGGAATTCTTAAGACAGATGTTGAAGGTATATGTCCATCTCCCGCTAGGCTTTTAAAAAAACCTCAGGGATCAAGAAGAGACTTGTACAAGGATTGTAGCCAACACAATGTCCTTCCAGCTAGCTGTCAGGAGGGAATAGTCCACAATTTCTAAGTAAATTCCTCCCTCCCCCCAAGATCTAGATTTCATGGTCATGCCCCGATTCTTAGTTTCTCTCGGCCTGTTTGGCCCCTTTTGAGATGTGTGTAAGTGGTTTGTCTCGGCCGGGGAGGGGGGGGCGGGGAGTGAGAAAAGATGGAGAATGAGCCATGGAAAGATTTAAATGCTCTCTCAACGCGGCATCTGAAGCCAAAGCTTGAAAGGATGTTACCTTCTACTCTCAACTACACAAATGATTCCCTCTCCTGCTTTTACAAAGCAATGATGTGGATCAGGTCTTACAAACCAGACTGCGGCAGAGGCTCCCCCCCAAAAAACACGCAGCTCCGGCCCGTTGAGAGGCGGGAGCAGAGGGCTCTCCACGTGGCTGGGGAAGAGGGGCTGTGGTTTGTACTGGTGGGATAACCGATCATCTTTGCCCCATTTTCTGGTGGCAGCACCGCAGGGCCAGGTTTCATTTGGTCAGCTGGAGAAAGAGCAGCTGACAAAAACGAAAACACCCTGGTACACAAGCCACGCCCACCTGGGGAGACGCTTTGTCCCCCTCTAGTGGTGGCCGTGCCCCATCAAGGTTAACGGGTCTACTAAAGTCTTGTCCACAAGAGCATGGGAGCCATGTCTGGTTGGGGTAATTCTCTGCCTCCTGGGGCGGGGGCTAAGTTGCCTCGAGATTGGTTAGTCTGCTACAGCGTTGGTATGAGAGCTGGAGGTTGGAGCTTAGTCAGTCGATCCTCAACGCCCCCTCTCCCCGGGGTGCTAGTGGTACCTACCTACAGCTGTATACTACTTAGACAGAACTTACGTCCCAGGGCAAAGATTCAGTCGAGACTTCTCAGCCCATAAGCTGCTAGACTCAACACATTTGGCAGATACTTTACATGCAGCGAGAGCAGGGTCTTTGCCATCTCCTTCTGAAGCCTGGTGCCGTTCAGCGGCAAGTAGCCAATTTGCTGCCCCTGAGCATACAGCAGGTAGGTGCCTACAGCGGGCGGGGTCACGTCAGGACGTGGAGTGGGCTGGACGGTGGGAGGAGCAAGGCTGGGGAGACCTGTCAGTCAAACACACCGATTACAGACCTGCCAGCCCTCACTCAGAGACTTTCCAGAGCTACTGGCCTCTCAAAGGGTGAGCTCAGCAGTTCCAACTAGCACTCTGCCTGGAAACCTGCGGGGCCAGGTGAGATTTGGGGGGGCGGGGGGCGATTACATGCTTTTGCCCTTCACACCACCACCATGCTGTTGTCAAAACTTTGACGGGAACTTCCCACCCAGCGCTAGGACTGTGCGTGGGCAGGTGCAGGCACATGCACAGGGACAAGGGGGGGACGGGGACGGACAGTATCATGTATTGGGCCAGCTTCTCTTGGGGAGGGAGATAGGCTTTCGAGCGCTTCACACGCTCTGGAAATCTACCATACCGGAATCTGCTCGAGGGAGGCCAGCAGGGCTGGATTCACTCTTCTGGAGGGCCCGGGCTCGTAGGCTCCAGGGTGGCACCCAAATGAGGGGTTCAGTGTGCGGGAGGGGGCCACCAGGGCTGGGTGAGGGTGGGGGGTCTGGGCAGGAGCAGGACGCTTACCCAGCATGGCTCACGGGGACGGGGGGGGGGGGGGGGGGAAGAGAGACGGCTTTGCACAGCTCTGGGCTTGCAGGCACTGCCTCCTGCTGCTCCCATTGGCCACGATTCCAGCCACTGGAGTGAGGGGGGCGGAGCCTGCAGACAAACACCACTAGTGGCAGCACACACAGCTCCAGTGGAGGGGAGCTGTGTGAGAGGGACACCCCCAGCCAGGCAGAGCCGCAGCACGGAGGGGCTTTGGGGGCTGCGTCCCAGGCTGCAGCCCCTAAAGCCCCTTTCATTACAATTCAGCATCTGATTACTGACTTCAGGTCCTGATGCTGCAGCTGGAGCTGTACCGACTCCTGCATCCCTTTGCAGAATCAGGCCCCTACTTAGTTCTCTCCCCGGATCCGCCCCTTGTCAAGCCCCTGGGCTGGAGGGAATCCACAGGCGTTCGCCTGTCAGCAGAGGGGCGGTTTTCTCCCCCCACAAGCCCCTCCCCACTGCGTACTCACACGGAGGCGGGACGCCCGGCTCCGACCGGGTGCCTTGAACCTCGCGGCCGCTTTCGTCCACGCACCAGCAGTAGCCGCTGGTCCCGTGGCACTGCAGCGGGCGGAAGCTGCCCAGGGCGTCGCACTGGGGCACGTACTGGTCCTCCCGGGGGCTGCCGCCGTAGTGCTCCAGGAGGCTTTGTCGCCAGCGCTCGCACATGGTCTGCGGCCTCCGGGTGGGCTCTGCAGGCGGGGCAGGCGGTCAGGGTGGGAGCAGGGCCGGCACACGCCCGCCCCCAGCCAGCGCGGGTCAGCGGAGCCAGCACACGCCCGCCCTGGCGGTCAGTAGCCATGGACGGGCGTGCTGACCTGAGCCGTCCCGTCTCAGCAAGCTCAGTGGCACAGCTCAAACTGCAGCCCCTGGCGTCCGGACCCCAGCGCCTTGGCCCCACAGCCAACAAGGGGGTGTGTGGGGGGGGGGGGAATGGGGCTCGAAACCTCCACCCCTCTCCAGCTCCATGCCCCTGTTCCCCCAGGCTTTACGCCGGAAAGCGGGTTCCACTGGCACTGCACCAATGGGTGGCCAAGGGTGCTCAGGCAGAGCCGGGCTCTCTCACCTGGAGTCCCGCAGTGCGGCGGGGCGGTGCCCGGGGGGCTTCTGCTCCCAGCGATCTCCTGCCCGGCCTGGTCCACGCACCAGCAGAAGCCCGTGCTGCCGTGGCACTGCAGCGGCCGGTAGTCACCCTGCTCGTCGCACTGGGGTACGTGGAGCCCCGGGGGGGGCAGCCCGGGGGCTGGCTTTGGGTACAGGCGCTGCTGCTCGCACGGCGTCAGTCGCTGGGCGGGGTCTGCAGCCGGCAGGTGACAATCGGAACAGACAGCCACACCACGCCAGTTATGCTGAGGTTCTCCAAACACAGGGGATCATATGCCGGGGGAAGCCAGGCCTCCCCCCACAGCCTGGGGTGGCTCTGCCCCAAGGCCACCTTCTGCCCCCCACTCTTCCCCCATGGGCCCAGCCCCGGCTGCTTCTCTTCTCAGCCTTGTTCAGGGAGCAGGGGTGGGCCAGTGGCAGCTCGGGCCAGCCGACTGGGACCAGGATTAGCCAGGGCTCGGGGCGGGGCAGGCCAGCCAGAACGGGTCAGGACTCAGGGCAGCTGGGGTGGGGGGCACAGGGTGTAGTGGGGTGGGAGGGTTGGAAGGCAAGGGGCTGCAGGTGGGGGGGTGGACTGGGGGCTAGCCTCTCTGAGCTGGGGTGGGGGGGGAGAAGAGGGGACGAGTCTCAGGCACCCTCCCTGGAGGCTGACAAACGTACAGAGGTTAGGCAATCGGCAGCAAGAAAACACCAGGCAAACCGGGCCAATAAGCTTTGGCCACATACGAGCTCCCTGTGTACGTACATCAGTGAATGGTGCTATAAATACCACAGGCGGACCAACAAAGCACCCCTTAGTCGTTCTTCCCAGCACCAGCAAACCTGACCATGGGCCCGTCGGCGAGGGCCTTTCCCCTTGGAGCAGAGCTGGTAGCAGTAGTAGGCCATTACCCTCGAGTGCCACAGCCACTAGAAAGGGGTGCGTGGGATGCACGCTGCCCATGTGCTCAGCTAAAGACCACGAGGCTCGTGCGCTCAGGGACTTGTGCCCAGCCGGCTTGGGCTAGAGCACACAAAACAGACTGCAGCAGAGACGCCAATACAAGGCTCGCGCTCGCAGGCAGCAGGTACAAAAGGTCGGGGGGGGGGGGGGGGGAGAGTGGTGCCCTGGCTGTGGCCTTGCTCCCACACAGCCCTGCTCCTCCTCTGAGGCTCTGCCCCGGTGCCTCCCAGCTCTGCCTTCACGGGGGCCTCAGGGAGGGAGAGGGGGTCGGTGGGCGAGCAGGCTGAGGGAGGGAGCCGAGAGGCATGTGCTGGGCGTGAGGCCTGGGGGCAAAGAGGCATGAGCAGCAGATGGGGGAAGGAGGGTGAAGAGGCAGGAGGGGAGGTGGCTTTGGGGAGGGGGCAGGAGCTGGGCTTGGGGGCAGGGGGGGGAGGAAGCCGAGTGGGAGGTGGGCTTTGGGGCAGGGTCACGGTCTGGGTATGTGCAGCCTCCCCCCAATGGGGACATCGCCCCACCCACGCCGCGCTGACGGCACAATGCCTCCGCCCTTGGCCCTCACCAGGAGTGCACTGGAAGCCGTCCCCTTGGTAGCCTGGCTGGCAGCGGCAGGAGAAGGAGCCGGGCGTGTTGGAGCAGGCGGCGGCCGGGTGACACCTGCCTTCGGCGCATTCATCCACATCTGCCGGGAGAGGAACAGGGGCTTTACCCCGGCGCAGCTGCCCGTGAGCTCGCTGGTCCGGGCGGGCGGGGAAACCACCAGGCCAGGGGGCCCACCCGGAGCTGAGCCACTGCGAGAACAGCAAAGCCGAGGCCAGGGCAGGAGGGACTGCAGGCGGGAGGAGCCCCCCACTTGCCCTGGCCCAGGGCCCACAAAACCATCCTCTGCCTCTAGGTGCGTTCACAATCCGAACCCAGCGAGGTGGCTGAATTTTAGGGTTGCCAGATGGTTTAACCACAAATACCGAACACCCCCTCCCTTCCCCCAAAAAAAACCACCAGGGAAAAAATTCCGTTGAGGAAAAAAAAAGGGGAGACCAAAGTTGTTGAGCAATTAAAAAAAAAGTGGGGTGGGACCCCAAGAATTGTTAAGCAAAAAAAAAAAAAAAATAAACAGTGTGGCCCCTTTAAGAAATGCTTTTGAGGCTTTTTGGCCCTAACAGACCATCTTGTCTCTCTGCTGCGGGCCGGACAGCTCCCCTGCAGAATCTGGTAAGCACCCAGGATTTTCACCTCCTGGCTGGGGGGGGGAGGGGAAGACACTGGACATTTTAGGTGTCCAGTATTTTCTGAATTTTTTTTTACCAGACAGGAGGTAAAAATACTGGACTGTCCGGGTCAATACTGGACACCTGGCAACCCTAGTGAATTTGGCCTCTCTCTTTGGAACAGGCCGGGGAGAAGCCCCCTGAACTTTGTGTCCTGCTCTGGAGTTTGCAGCTGGGGCTCGTCTCCACTTCACTGAGTCGTCACCGGCCCACAACGACTGGCCAGGTGAGAATGGGGGAAGCCCTCCTGCGGGCGAGAGGTGGGGTGGGGGGAGAACCCACCCTTCTGCCAAGCCATACGTACCGGCGCAGTCGTGCCCGTTGCCCGTATAGCCGGAGAGGCACACGCAGCTGAAGGAGCCGCCGCCGTGGGGGACGCAGCGGGCGCGCGTTGCCGAAGCGCAGGTGTGGCTGCCGTCGTCACAGGGGTTGGATGGCGGCGCGATGGCTGGGAAGGGAACAGCAGGACATGTGGTCTCAGTGGCTGGGGGCTGCCAGCCACCCTGCCAGCGTGTCTCTCACACACAAGCTTACAGGCCAGAAGGGACCTGGGTGAGCGTCCAGTCCGACCCCCTGCACGCTGCAGGCTACAGAACCTCACCCAGCTATTCCTGTAACAGACCCCAACCTCTGGCCGAGTTCCTGACATCCCCAAATCCTGGGTTTAAAGATGGAGAATCCACCATTTACACTAGTGTACTCCTGCCCTGGGCTGCAGAGGAGGTTCAAAATCCCAAGGCCTCTGCCAATCTGACCCAGGGGAACATTCCTTCCTGACCCCAAATACAGAGATCAGTTGGACTCTGAAGCATGTGGGTGAGACCTTCCAGCCAGACACCTGGGAAAGAATTCTCTGTAGCAACTCAGAGCCCTCCCCCGGTGTCCCATCACCGACCGCTGGAGAGATTTGCAGCCAGCTGCTGCTTACCCTCCCGTAGCACGACAGTGCAAGGCCGGGCTGGCGAGGCCCACTGGCTTTACAGCTCTTGGGAGGGGGGAGGCGGCGGTGTTACAGGCCATCACCACCTTTATGCTGCTTTAACTTGTGCTGACAACCTGCACCAAGATCAGGTGGGCTGAACAATGGTGGAAGGTCACCCCTAACGTAAGAACGGCCACACTCGGTCAGACCAAAGGCCCATCCAGCCCAGCGTCCTGTCTGCCAACAGTGGCCAATAGCAGATGCAGAGGGAGTGAACAGAAACAGATAATCATCATGTGATCCCTCTCCTGTCACCCGCTTCCAGCCTCTGACAGACAGGGGCTAGGGACACCATTCCCACCCATCCTGGCTAATAGTCAATGATGGACCTAATCTAACTTTTTTAAACCCTGTTAAAGTCCCGGTCTTCACCACATCCTCTGGCAAGGAGTTCCACAGGTTGATTGTGCGCTGTGTGAAGACATACTACCTTCTGTTTATTTTAAACCCACTGACTATTAATTTCATTTGGTGACCCCAAGTTCTTATGTTATGGGAACAAGTAAATAACTTTTCCTTATTCACTTTCTCCACACCACTCATGATTTTAGAAACCTCTATCATATTCCCCCTTAGTTTCCTCTTTTCTAAGATGAAAAGTCCCAGTCTTTTCTATCTTCTTCATACGGCAGCTGTTCCAAACCTCTAATCATTTTTGTTGCCCTTTTCTGAATCTTTTCCAATGCCAAGATATCATTTTGGAGATGAGGCAACCACATCTATATTGACATTCAAGATGCGGGCATACCATGGATTTATACAGATGTAATAAGATATTCTCTGTCTTACTCTCTATCCCCTTTTTTAATGATTCCTCACTTTGTTTGCTCTAAGATCTCACTCGAGTGGTAATAGCTAAATTATTCCCCCTTATTTTGTACGTAGAGTTGGGATGATGTTTTCCAATGTGCATTACTTTGCATTTAATCAACTCTAAAATTCATTTACTGTTTTGTGGCCCAGCAAAGTTCCCTCTACTTTTTTCCCATCCGTGTGCAGACTAAATTTTGTTATGTGCACAAAGGCATGTGCTATTGTGCACCACCAGTAGAGACACATTCTGCTGGTTGCTGCCGGCTGTGGGCACTCTACTAATCAACTTGGGAGCGCTTGAAACTCTCCTGGGGGGCCGCCAAAGCGCTCAGCTTACAGGGAACGCTGTTGCCCGGTCACCTTTGCCCCCACCTCCCAGGGCGGGTCTCTCTGCAGAGTTAGTCCAGGGGCTTGGCGCCCGGGTCCTTGCACCAAGCCAGCCATGCCCGGGGGCGAGCAGCCAGCCTGCAAAGCCCTGCCTGTGGTGTTGGACCCTCTGGCGCTGCGTAGAGCCACTGAGATGCAGGAGAACGAGCCCTGCAGGGCACCCAGGGGCACTGCGGGAAGGCGATGGAGGACTAGCAGCACGAGTGATTTAGCTATGTCCTCCTCACACAGCAGGGGGAGCAAAAGCAGCCCCCGAGCGCTAACCCACGCGCCCAGCGAGCCGAAAGCACCCCAGAGCGCGAGGAGGGGGCTCTGAGCTTTGCTCACGCGGGCAGGCCCTGGCGATCAATGGGGCGGTTCGTGGGAGGGCAGCGCTGAGCAGGGGGCGTAGTAGTGGCGCTATCAGGCCTGAAGCGAACACGCCTGGCTCCCCCGACTCCAGCAGGAGCAGGCTCCCGGGAAAGGTGCCTTTGGCCCGCGCAGGGAACACACAGCGGGCAGAGGGGCGGGACACTTACGCACACACGCCTGCCTGTCTGCCGCGAGCCGGTACCCGCTGGGGCACTCGCACCGGTAGCTGCCCGGCGAGTTGACGCACACCGAGCGGTGGCCGCATCGGCTGGCCCCCCCCGCACACTCGTCGATGTCTGCAGAGAAAGAGAACCCAGTTACCCCAAGCGGGCAGGGAAAACCTCCACGCCCTCCGGCGGCCTCTGCGCGCGGGGTCTCCATTTCCACCACCCGGCCAGGCGCTCAAGTGTTTCCTCGCCAGGCGCCGGTTTGGCTCGCTCTCCACCGGGACTCTCAGCCCCTTTCCTCTGCAAACAATGAGGCGCGAGGGAAATGCCTGCAGATGTTTGCCAGGGGAAGCAGAGCTCCTGCAAAGAGTTCCTGAGCTCTTCCCTGCACACTCACACATCAGCGCGGTCGGGGAAAGACGCCAGCGCGACTCAGGCGCTGAGCCCGAGCACACCCGGGTAACCCACCAGCCTCAGCGAAGCGGCTCCCACGCTGCGGGACAGTCATCAAGGGCAGAGCCGGGCTCCGAATACCCTGGTTTCCCCAAACCGTGTCTGTCACTTCCTTCCTGCCGGCAGAAGTGCTGGGAAACTTTCCCCCTGCCTCTAAAAACGTTCTACGGAATTTGAGCAGGATGACGGGGCTATAACCTGGCACTGGGCCAAAACCCTCAGCCAAGCTCTCTGCAACGTAGGCCCCAGCACCGCTCGACTCAAGGAACCTCTTCCCAGCCCTGCCCCAGGGCCCAGGAAGCAGGCAGCGCGGTCCGGGGGAGATCTAGCACCAGGCCGTAGAGTGCAGAGTCCTACATTCTATTGGCCTGAAGAGTCCCTGCAGACAGGTCATGGCACCCTCTGCCTCAGTTTCCCCTTTGGTAAAACGGGGGTGCGGCTGCTGTGCTTTCGGGCTGCCCCTGCCCCCACTACCGTGGCTCCACTACCAGAGGAGCAGCCATGCCGCCCACGGCCCAGCCGCCGGAGGAACTTGCCCGGCTGAGCCACGACACACCCACCACCAGCAGCAGCCGCAGCCACGGCCGCTCACCTGCTTCCACCGGCTCGCTGCTGCATGGAGCTGGGCGGGCGGAGAAGGGGAAGAGCAGCGGCCGCTGGCTGGCGCGGCCTCCCGGCCTGCCCCCCAGAGCGGGTGCTGCGGCTGCGCACCGGCCATGAGGCTCAAAAGGCAGCGAAGGCTCCCCGCTGTGCAGGGGAGGAAGGGCAGGGCTGAGCTCCCGCCCCACATGCCACTGAAATTCGGCTGGTATGCCATCGGGTGCCGACCCCTGATCTAGATGGTGCTTGGTCCTGCCGGGAGGCCTCGCGAGGTCCCTTCCAGCTCTAGCGGTCTCTGAAGTACCACGAAGAGGGACAGGGGGAGGAGCGGGGCTGAAGCCCCTTGGCAGCTGGCCTGGTGTCCAGGCAGACAGGCCCGAGATGGGCACTTCCATCTGTTGCTAACCTGCTCCTGGAGACAGGCCCCCGAGCCAGGTCAACTGCCGAGGCAGCCCAGGCCCAAGCAGCCAAAACCATCTGTATCTGCTGCTCATGCTCTCCCGCCACCTCCCCCGGCCCTGTGTTTCCCTGGCTCTGTGCACAGGTGTTGTGTTGCATCCTCCCTTATCAGCGCCCTACGGCCAGCCCTCCCGCTGGGGGGCCCAGCAGGTGTCGGGCCTGAGGTGTATTTAGAACATGCTCATGGGATCACCGGCTTTGGAAATGCTGCCAGCACCTAAATGGCACCTGAAGAGGCAGACAGGCACCTGTGCAGACCGGAACCGTACCTGCGGCGTGCCTCAGTTTCCCCATGCTCATGAATCTTACCCTGCTTGGAGCTCAGCAGATGGAAAGTGTTGGGTTCCTTCTCCCTACGCAATACCCCTTTCAATCTCCCTTCAGCCGTCCAGGAAGGAGGCACAGAGGAACGCAGGACGGCGTCTTGTAGATCCCCCGGCCTGACCTGCTGCATTAAGCCTGTGCTCGGGCAAAGGATCTCCACTTACCCATGCAGTCTCTGCCGTCTCCCCGATAGCCGGCCGTGCACTCGCAGGTGTACTCCAGCCCGGCGCCTGGCTGGCAGCGCGCCGACGTGTCACAGGCGTGGGTGCCATCGTAACAGGGGTTCACAGCGCTCATGTCGGCCCCACCTAGATTGGCCACAGAGCGAGAGGCAAAGCTGGGGGAGGTGCTGCCACACTGCCAGCCAAGGCCACACCCCTATGGGAAGATGCAGAGAGGAGAACAGCCCCGCGCCGGGTGAATCTGAAGGCCCAGAAAGACCCAGGCACACAAGGGGGTGTGAATGCGTTGGGCCTGCCACAGCCCTTTCCCAAGCTAAGTCATTCGCCACCGGGGGGGGGGGGGGGGGCCCAGCTGAGTACAGACCAACAGCAGCAGCGGCTGGAAATACGGCTACTGGCCGCCAGCTTGCTAACGTCGAGCTGGACGCTGCCCTGTCTGGCAGCCCAGGCAGACTAGGGAGACGGGAGTGTAAATGGCGCACCCAGCCCCCTCTCCCGCGCTGCTGCCTCTGATGCAGAGGCAGCCGGGGTTAGGGGTGCTGGAGGAATTAGCTTGCTACAGGCCCCCCAACAGGGAGACGCCCTGAGACACACTGACTCCCGCTCCCATTTGGTCCCAGTTCATCCATCCCACTACTGCCCTTGCGGCAATCAGGAGCATCCTCGATGGCAGTGGAGGGGAACCTCAGGCCCGGGGGCTGGATGTGGCCCCCGGCTTGCCCGGATCCAGCCCCCCCCCCCAAAGCTCAGGGCTCCCCCCCAGTGTTGGGGAACCCGCGCTGCCGCTCCAGACCCCCTTTCATCCCCCCACAAAATCTACTAGCCTGGGCCCCCCAGGCTCTGTGTGTGAGGGGAATGCGGGGAGGGCCTTTCTCCTCAGGCGGGGGCCACCTCAGTGAGGGTTTGGTTTGGGGGCTTTTTTTTGGGCTTCTCACTTGCGTGCGGCCCCCGACTGATTTTTCTGTGGGTCAGCGGCTCCCTGACCCCAAAAAGGTTCCACAGCCCAGCCTGACTTCCTCACGCCGAGAGCTGGGACCGATTTACGGGCTCAGAGCAGTGGGGACCGGCTCGGCCCACCCCCTCCCTTCACCAAGTGCGGGAAGCGCTCGCCCCTCCCAGGCCACTGCCCGGCGCTCGAGTCAATGTGCCCCTCCCGTTCCACCAGGTCAGGAAGGGAGAAGAGGGCCGCTAGCTCTGGCTCCCAGGGAGCGGTGTAGGAAGGACATGGCCCTTCCCGCCCTGCTCCTGGAGACAGGCAGCTGTGCTGTGCTACAGGCATTCCAACTCGCTGACCGCTCCCTGGGGAAGGGCTGGCCGGTCGGGCTTCAGGTGCCTCTCACAGGAGGCCCCCCTCCTCGGTTTCCTATTGAGGGTGGGGGGCTACCAGCTTGCTGCTAGGGAGGGGGCAGCGGGAGACAGCAGAGCGAGCATCCCCCCATGTAAAGCGACCTGATGCTGGCTAGCGTGTCTCCTCTCCCCCCGCCGGGTTGGCCTTCGACAGCGGCCTCCCAGGGCGCGCACCGCCTTCCCACATTTACGCTGCGGCCCGACTCCATTTGGCTTCTCTCTCCATTTGCCTCTGGCAGCAAGACGCAACTCAACAGGTAACAACGTACATGCAGCCCGGGCCTCGTCCAGCGCCCACAGAGGCTTTCTGGGGACACTGCCATCCCGGAAGGATGCCCATCGCACGCACAGCGGTACAAAATACACCGGTTATCACCCCGCACCAGGAAACAAAAGGCTGCCCAAGGGACGCAACATCTGGCACCCAATCTGGTTCTGTACGGACACTAAAAGGAGATTCTTCGCTTCTCTCTTTCCTTGAGAAACTCTGGTGTCGGCAGATCAGCCAGAGATTGATCAGACAGAGACACACATGCAGACACTTCCCTGTACACAGAACTCCCAGCAAAGTTTAATGTGGACTCTGCTTCGGCTAAAGAGTGAAAACAAAGCGGCAAACCCACACAATTTCCACCCCCTCTCCTGAAGCGCTGCCCGAGTGCTGTGCAAGAAAGGGATAATGAGGGGTCCTTTCTCACCTTAAAGCAAGGGTGGGGAACCTAAGGCCGGGGGTCAGATACGGCCCCCTGATTGCCTGGATCTAGCTCTCGAGGCTCGGGGCTCTCCCCCCAGCGTTGGGGAGCCCATGCTAAGGGAGCACCACAGGCATTTTCTACAGGGGTGTGTTATGGGAGCACGTACGGGCCTGTGTGTGCCCCTGGGAACCGGAACATTCCACAACAGGCACCAGTAGCTACAGCCGGGGCCAGTCTCCAACCATGCGCCTGTGCAAAGGAGGAAAAAACTCCCCTTGGCCGCTTGCATGGGCTGCCAAGACTAAGTTCTACCCCATCTACTCCCCACCCCGCCCAGCTGAGCCACTGCAGGAAGGCTGCAATTTAGGGATGTAAAAGAGTGGTTAATTAGTCGACTAACGGATAATCCTAGGCTTATCGGGTAGTCAAGTCAACTACTCGCATTCCCCCCTCCCCTTGCTGCCTCTATATCAAAGGCAGTTGGGGGGTGGGGGAGCAGGAGCCGATGCTGGGAGGGGGCCAACTTAAAAGCCGGTTCCCTCCGGTGCTGCTTGCCCCCCCACCCTGCGCTGCTGCCTCTATCCGAGAGCAGTGCGGGGGGGCCGTGGAGGCTGCTCCGGCAGCAGCCCCTGTCCACACAGGGTCCCAGAGGGGAGCTGGGATCCCCCGCAGACAGGAGGTGCTGCAGAGAAGCAGCCCGTCCGCAGAGGGTCCCAGCTCCCCACTGGGACCCCCTGCGGACAGGGGCTGCTGGAGCTGGCACATGCCAGGACTGAGCAAGCCCGGCTCAGTCCCAACAGTGTCGGGTCCAGGAACTACCCCCGTTACGGCTCTGTGGCTTAAATGTCGTAGCAGATGGGCTGCCTGCATGCCCGGCTCTTACTGCATTTAAACTGCAGAGTAGCTCCGGAGTAGCAGGGGTAGCTCCTTCTGAGCGCCTTCCCTTATCGACTCATTGTTAGTCGATACAATTTGGATCGACTACACAATTACCCAGGTACCCGCCTCTTCACATCCTTACTGCAATTCACTGCTTGGAAACCACGACTCCCGGGACCAAGGGGACGAGCTTCCCTGGACGGTCTCTGCTCCCAGCCCTGTATCTGATGGACACGGACCTCCCCTCGCCTGGCCTCACGCTACTGTAGGTCACGCTGACGTCAGGGGCCCTGCCCCAGCAGGGACTCGGCCCTGGGTTGTAACAGGCCTACGGAGTCCAGGACGAAACGCCGCCCGCAGCAGAGCTCACCTTCCCCAGAGCCAACCTGGTTGGTGATGGCGTAGCGCAGGACCCGTTCCTCCTCGCTGTACAGCGCGAAGAGCCGGTCCACGCTCAGCAGCTGAACGGCAGGGAGGCGCCTGTGGTGTCGGGCGGGCGGGCAGTCCTGAAAGGTGACGTTCTGGTGGAGCTGGTAGGCAAAGGTCTGGTTGACACTCCCGAAGGTGAGGAAATACTGCCGGTAAGCGGAGGACGTCACGGCTGCAAGACAAAAGCAGGCGGGAGCTTTGTGAACTGCATCAGGGAGCAAGGCCCCATTGGGCCAGGCACTTGCTGAATACGGAGGCCCTGCTCCAAGGCCTAAAGCCACGACAGGTGGCCAGACTCAGGTGATGGGGGAGGGGGGAGGAGAGGACGAAGAAAGGCTCAAACGCAACTGTATTTTCGGACTGAGTCTGTGCATAGATGACCAGGCTACTTTCATTTGCTGGAGACGGAAACGCTGGGCATGCGCCACCAGGCTCTGGTTCGTCCTCAGCGCTGCCACGCAGGAAATAGGGTGGCCGCGTGTTTGGTCAGAGTTACTGACTGGACACCCAAAATCCAGTTACTGAGGGCGGGGGACGTAGGAAGGCCCTGGGTCATTACCCGTGCCAGGCCCTGCTCTGCCAGGGCCTCTTCCTGCCCGGATGAGGTGGCTGGAGACAGGACTGGCCTTACCATGAGGCGAACGGAGGCGGCCGCCTCAGGTGCCAGACTATGGGGGGGGGGGGGCGCCACTAGGACCCAGAGCGTAGAAAATTGTGTCTGCTGCTCTTAGTTCTCCTTTACTGGGGTAGGGAGCAGAGCAGTCCCATGAGAGGAATAGAACAGGAAGAAGGCAGAATTGAGACCTTTCAAAGTTTTGGCCCAAGCGAGGGGACATGAGGGCTTTCATTTGAGCTCCCTGCCACAGGTGCCAAAATGATATGGGCCAGCCCTAGCTGGAGCTCCCAGCCCCAGCTCCGCAGAGTGTCCCTCCTGACCCAGGCAGGGGGAAGAAGGCATCAGCAGCAAGCCACAGGGGGAGAGAAGAGGAGCGAATGGGAGGCGGGGCCTCTGGCGGGGCAGGGGAGCGTCCATCACTCCTGCAGGAGTGACTGTTGAATGAAGTTGGCAACCCTAGTAGGAAACCTAGTGATTTCACCATGAAGCAAGCATGCACTGCATAAGGGGAAGGGAGGGAGAGTTCCTATTGCTCAGGCATGACTCCTGCAGCCACCTTACAATGGCAGTAGCCAATCTCAGGCTACAAAACCCGAGTGAGGCTCCAGATCTGGATTCCATCCCGCCCCACCCAATATTCTGAACTGTTCAGTTCTTGCTGATCCCTTCAGACAGGCAGGGACCATCGGCAAAAATCCAGGGAGGATTTTATCGGGGATTTGGACTCCATCTCTGCCCCTGTCCTTTTCAGCCAGTAGGACGTTATGAGGCACGGCGTCCCGGAAGTACACCAAGTCTGCTTGGAAAAGGGAGGTGACCCCCCAAAAAAGGAAGCATGAGCCCCACAATCAAGCAGTTTCTCTGCAGATAATGGTAGAAATATTAAAAAAGCCACTAACTACTTGGGGAAAAAATCCTGCAGAATTCTAGTGTCTCATGGACAGACACACCTGGCAGGCTCACAGCATTTGCTCTGCAAAACACAAGCCACCATAAATGAGATTCTGGGAACCTTTAGCTCATACCTGAATGAGAGTAGTGGTACAGTTCCTTGTAGGGAGCAATGTGGACAGTGAAGTTCTCTGGGATAAAAGGCAGCTGGCCCTCAATATTTGTCGTAATGCTGAGGTAATTTTCTGGACCCAGGCCGTCAGCTGTTTGAGTGATACGGACCTTCTCCTCCCCCGGGTAAAAGGTGACTTCCAAGTTGTGGGTGAATTTAGCACCTACAAAGAAAAGGGAAGAAAACCAAGCTCTGTTACAACCATTTTCATAGATAAACTAATGATTCTGTTACCCAATTCACAGATTAGGTTTGAGACAAATAACCCAAGCGGAGATCTACCACAGAGTGACACCAAAAAATACCAGTCAGTAAGACCATCCTTTTCTGAGGCTTTGGATTCAAGAGGCCGCTTTAAAGATCTGCATGTGCTAATACTGCACCCCACCTACCAAGCGGAGAACCGAGTCACGCACGTCTACACAGGGGAGATGCAGCCGCAACATTATCCCACCCGGAACACCCCACGCTGCTTGCCACTGGGATTCCAAGCCCAACGTGCACTACGCACTCAGAAGTACTGACCAGGCTGTTTGGCAGGAACGTTTTGGGGGCAAAGGCTGGGCCGGCACTGGTGTAACGAGATCACGTGGGGATGGAGATTCCACATGGTGCTTTAGTGACGAAGTACGTGGGGGCTGGGAGCATCCAGAGACAGCACAAAGCCCCAGTCCCCAGAGATACTGCAGTGCCTACCTCCCTACTGGCTACGGGCCTTAGTCTCCAGAGGGGAAAATGCCTCTTTCCCCAGTAAGGAACCCGGTGGCCTTTTCAGGAGAGCTCCAGAGAAGACCAGCCAGAGGACGGTATAAGGGGAGGAATGGGGGGTCGGGTGCAGAAGGCTGAAAGGCAGCAGGAGAGGCACAGGAGGGAAAATTTAAGGAACTAGGTAACTGGAGGACAAAATAACCTGTTAATATACCTGTCACAGGGTGGTTTGCCCTTAAGGGCTGGCCCTGAAGAGGGAAGAAATAGTTAGTCGAGCTCCGCAGAAGCACCCGTGGCCAGGAGGGGGCGCATGGGGGCAGCTGACCTGCTACAGCCCCGCCCCCCCCTTCCCAATAACTCATTTCCTCCTTCAGCACAACCAACCCCATAACTGTGGAGATTCAGAAGGCGAAAATGAGTCGCACCTGAAACGCGCCGGCGTTCCCGACGATCGGCCTCCCTCGCCCTCCGCTAGAGCCCCAGGCCCCAGGCGGCCCTTCGCCCCGCGTGCAGCGCGCCCTCCGCCACCACGCACCCCGCTTACCGGTGACCCGAAAGCCGTTCTCGGAGCCTGGCTTCTCCAGAGCGAAGAGCCAGCCAAAGAAGCCGCCGATGGGCGTCAGCGGCAGCAGCGCCCGAGCCGCTGGCTGAGGGACGTGGCTAATGGCCGTGTAGGCCCGCCCGTCGTTGCCGACGATGTAGGCGTGCAAGTCCACGGCGCTGAAACGTACGGGCGTGTTCCCTACCAGCAGATTGCCGCTGACTTTCCCGTTGAGGCGGTGAACAGCCCCTGGGAAGAGGACACCGTGCCTTGGGTGAGTCTCAACGAGCAGGCGGGCGCCGGAAGCCCGCCCGCCCACCCCCGCGGCCATTTACCTTCTGGCAGGCAGTGTCTGCCGTTCCCGTAGAACTTGGCCTGGCAGTGGCAGCAGAACCCAGTGGCGTAGTCGGTGCAGAAGGCATGCGGGGAGCAGTGGCCATGGTTCCACGCGCAGGTCTCCGTGCTGGTGGCGTGGTACGTGAACCCTGCATCCAAAGCACAGGTTAGGACGGGGCCGGGAACTGGGCCTTAACACACCAGCTGCACCGCACGCCGCTAGCAACGCTGGACAGACACAGAGAGAAACCTTCAGATCTCAAAGGGAACCTGACGCCAGCGGCCGTGTGGCTGTCTCGGCTTGGGGTGGGAGAACACAGCCATCCCTTAAAGGCAGTGCCATGCTACAGCCGTCGCACAGACAAAACACTCGCTGACGACAAGGGGAGTTCGGCCTGCAGTAGGGAATCAATGTTCTCTCTAAGCTTTTCCATCCACGTGCAGATTTTTTCCATCTGTGTGCAGAATAAATTTTGTTCTGTGTGCCGAGGCAGGTGCGAAGGTGCACCACCAGGAGAAACACAAACCTAGCTGTGGGCACTTTGCTCATCAGCTGAGCGGCACTGGAATCTGTGCACAGCTTACAGGGAATGCTGGGAGGGATGTAAACGCGTAACCGTTTAAACGGTTAACCGAGAAGCTTCAGCTTGTCGGTTTCCGTTATGGTTCCACGCCGGCTCCTGGGCAATCAGCTGCGCTGGGCTCCGCAGCAGAGTGCTCATATACACGCTTTATACCGCTGCGCATGGGAGCGTGTCACCACTGGGATTTGTAGCGGTTCCATTTTCAAAGGACAGTTCGCATCCCCAGCCTGCAGCAGGGCCCGAATCTGAAATGAGTTGCCCACTGGTGAAAATAGGATTGGCGCTCCACTGGTGAACAAGACACTAGGTGCTTTATCAATACCCGGGTGGTTCCACTGTCCCCCAGTTCCACCCAGATGCCAGGCAGGTAGAAGTGGAAAAATCCATCCCAAGGGGAACTGAAGGGGCATGGCCACCAGGGGGTCTGCAGACAGCCAGTGCCCCCCCACCCACCCACCCACCCACCGGGGAACTTCCCCCTGCCGTGAGTGAGCATGGGAAGGATTAAACCCAACACGCTGGCTGCCCGTTCTCAAGGGGGCACATGGGTAGGGAGGTTAAATATCGGTTAATTGAATAGTTGGTTATCCTCTTGGACTCTTATCGGTTACTCGACTATTCTATAGTCCGGGGGGTTGGGCCAGCAGCCAGCCACTCCCAAGGAGCCAGCAGAGGCAGCAGTGCGGGGTGCCAGGCAGGAGCTAGTCCGCGAGGGGAGCCAGTATAAAAACCAGCTCCTCTCACGGACCGGCTGCCTGTCGCCTCGCGCTGCTGCCTCTGATACAGAGGCAGAAACATGGGGTGGCGGCTGCCCCTGTCTGGGGGGGGAGGGGAGGGCGCTGACCTCCCAGGCCCGGCGTGAGCTGGTACTGAGCTGGGTTGCCTGCCCATGTGGCTCCTAATACAGTTTAAATGCAGAGCTGCAGCAGGGGTAAGGTCCCAGACCTGGCGTGAGCCAGGCTGCTGGACAGCCTGCTAAAAAATGAACTGACTACAGCATTAACCTATAAGCTTTGGCTTGTCGGTTAATCGGCTACACTAGTCCATCCCTACACACGGGGTGACTGTAGGAAAGGACAGTTGTAAAATTCACCTCGGCCGGGAGGTTCGACGGGGCTTGGGAAGTTTGGCACCCAGCCCCGGTTGGGGATCAATGGGGTTTTAGCACCTAACGCCTCAGCCCCGACCGTATACCGCAGCCTGAATCCCTGCTGGGTCCTGAGTGCGGACAGTGGGACATAGCGGGGGGCTGTCCACTCTTGTGACCCTGGATCCACTCTGGTTTTGCAGTCACTGGTTGCGGTGTTGTGCTGGGTGTGACCCCTACTGCCCTCTGCTGGTCTGCAGAGACTCTGGGTGTGTCTGTGTGCAGTGCCCAGCTGGGGGGGTGGGTACGGGCCCTGAGGGGAGGCACGTAGGTTGTGGCCCAGCCGCCTGACACCTGGGCTAGGTGGAGGAAGCTGAACAAAGCCAGGGGTGGGGCCGCCTGGGGGCTAAGTGACCAGTTGCTGGGAGTGTGGGTTCGTTTCAGCTGGGTAGGGTGAGGAGCAGACAGAGCAGGAAAGGGGGGGTTCAGGGCCCATGAGCCCTTCCCCCCAAGAGGAATGAGGCTGTCCGCTCTCAGTGTCTGTGCTAACATCGCTCCAATGCTGCGCTGTGTCTCTGAGAAGCAATAAAACCTTCTGCTGGCTGGCAGAGAGTCCCGTCTGGCTGTGGACGGGGGTGAGGGACGGGGGCTCCCCGACATGCCGTCAGACAGCAAGTGCTGCCTCGCCCAGAGCCGACTGCAAACCCCTTCCCCATGGCCCACCAGCCCTGAGCTGCTCCCTGTACCTGGACGTCCCCCGGATCTAAACCCCTCATGCCCAGGGCCACCCTAGAGCCCGCACCCGTCAGCTGCTTCACCCCAGTGACAGCGCGGGGAGCTGTGGGAATCCCCAGGAGAGAGCCAATGCCGTGGCGTTGGGTGCAGCCCCAGGCAGGGCACGTCTGGCCCAGCGGCGCATTGGGGCCTTTGCCTGGCAACGGGCCTGTTCTCAGCGGCCCATTGCTGCTATGGCTGGACGGGTCCCTTGCCGGATTTCGTTGTCTTTCACCATCCTGGGCGGCTTTTTCTCCTGCCCGGCCGTGTGCTTCCCCAGCAGCTGGTCAACATCACGCCTCAGGCTTCAGAAGGGCTGGGCACCTCCCCGCCACTCCTCCTCCCCCCGGCATTAACAACAACCCCTTCATCTCCTTCCCCACTCCTTGCTACACGGGAGGAGCTTGCTGCTCCTGCCAGCGGGACAGACCTGCACAATGAGCCTCTCACCCAAAGATGCCACCTCCCTCGGAGATGGCTCCACTCTGGGGGACGTGTTTCCAGGCCTCCCTCCCATTTTTTCCCACTCCGAGCAGAATGAATTCTCTTGTGTGCACCAGTGTGAAGGTGAACGTGCGACACGGAGGGGGCGTGCGACACGGCGCCTTCGTATTGGTGCACATAACGAAATTCACGTGGCAGGAAGGGGGCCAAGGGGTTCTGAGTGTGGGAGGAGGCTCAGGCCTGGGACAGAGGGTAGGGGTGCAAGAATATGAGGGCTCCATCTGGGGGTGCAGGCTCTAGGGTGGCCCTGGGCATGAGGGGTTTAGATCCGGGGGACGTCCAGGTACAGGGAGCAGCTCAGGGCTGGTGGGCAGAAGGGGATACAGGCTCATGGCTAGGGTGCTGGCTTTGGGGTGGGGCTGGGGATAAGGGCCGTGGGGTACAGTAGGGTGCTCAGGACTGGTGGGGGGAGGCTCAAAGTGGGGCGGGAGGTTGGGGCTCCCGTCCACTGCAGCGTCAGGGCTTGAGGAGAGATCTCTCTGCACTGCAGCCCTGAGCCCCTGCGCGAAGCTTAGAGGGAACTTCGCTTATTTCCTGCTCCCGCAACCTGCCCCTGCACGAAGGGCCGAGCAATCCGCCCCCGTTTCCACGTCCCTTTAAAAAAAAAAAAAAAAAAAAAAAAAAAAAAAAAAGTCTCCAAAACTCTCTGCTAATCTCACCACCTCCACTTGGCCCTTGTGGAGTACGGATTAAAAGCGGCAAGAAGCGTAGCGTTCACTCAACTCTGGATCATCTAACTCCCACAGGAGACCACACAGCTCCCCTGCCCACAGAGGCCAGGGGGGTGGGGGGGCTCTCACACCCTTGCGGCAGGAAGTTAAGAAGTAAGACCTCCAAGCATTAGATGCATTTGGAAAATCTGGCCCCTTGGCAGCAGAGAAATCTCTCATGCCCAAAGGGCCCCTGCCACTGCTTTACATATTATCCATAGCCCCCCCCCACTATCGGGGAGCTCCCCGGTCTTCAGTGGAAGCCAACTCCTAAGTCCAGCTGGCTTCCAAGCAATCGATGCCCATTGACACCAGTGACAGGTCTGGCTCGGTGGATCTTAATTTCACTCCTTTCCTAGTCAGCCAAGAGGGCTTTTGGGTGCAGAGGGCTTTAAACCTTGCTCACTACCAAGGAACCCCCCAGCCGGATTTCAGTTCTGGTTCACAGACACTTACCCTCTGGGTTAAAGCTGCCGTCTTCGTCCACCCCCACAACCTGCCTCCCACGACTCAAGGGAGGGTAGTTCTCTGGGTGTCCCTGCAGCACAACCTCCCCCTCTGGGTAGGCTGGAAAGACGTCCCTCTCAGAGGGGATGGCGTCACCGTCTGGGTAGGGCTGGGCGCGGTCCTCCCCGGGGCCTGCTGCCAGCCCCTCGGTCGTTAGCTCCAGCAGGCGGTCGCTGGTCCCCAGTGAGGTTGGGCTTCCGATTCCCGTTTCTTGAGAGGATTCCACCTCGCCTTCCAAAGGAGGCTCCTGGGATGGCCTCTCCTTCATCCCGGGAGACGACGGGACAGATTTCATCTCAGGAAAGGCCGGGAGAGAACTGGACACCAGAGCCGGCAGCGTGGACTCCAGCTCCGAAGCCAGCCTAGCACCAGAGCGTCCTGGCTCGCTGTACAGCACCTCAGGCTCCGGCTCGGTCGGGTACTCAAGGTCGTCGTCTTCGTTCTCACCGTAAAACGGGTCGGCATAGTCTATATTCTCATCGGGGTAGTCCGCCTCCACAACAATCTGCTCCACGGCAGCACTACCAAGCGTGCTCTCCAGAGGCTCCCAGGAATGCCCTTCGGAAGGCTTCTCGCCCACTCTAGCCGGCATGACATTGTCCAGCAGAGAGGTGCTGCCGATGTGGAAGGCCCATACGCCGGGAATCCCTGAGTTGCTTGTTCTGGATACAAACGACAAACACTAACATCAGACTACTCTTCGCAGCTGCTGACTAAGCACAGTGCCCCATCCAGCCACTCCACGTGGGCTCAGTCGGAGATTTGCCTGAGAACAGACCATAGAACGCAAGCTACAGGTCTAAATGCTCAGAAGTAGCTAGTGATTTGGGGGAGGTCTTGATTTTGGGGGGCCCAACTTGAAACACCTTAAAGGGGCCTGAATTTTAAGCAAGTGCTAACCACTCACCTTCTAAAGAACAAGCCCCTTTAGTAATATCTAGCCCTTGTCAACAGTCAATCTCCAAGTGCTTTACAAAGGAGGTCAGTGTCATTTATCCCCATTTCACAGACAGGAAAACTGAGGTACAGCAGGGAGAGTGGCTTGCCCAAGTTCATCCAGCAGGCCAGCGGCCAAGCAAAAATAGAAGTCAGCCCCCCTGAATGCAGTATTCAATCCACCACCCTCCTCCCATAAGGGCCTCCGTTGGGATGAGGGATTTCAATTGAAGGAGACCCCATTTGAACAGGTCAGCATTGATCTTTCTGGCAGAGGAGAGAGTCAATATTTTACTATGCAAGGAGGAAACCTGCAAGTGTAATGATTGTAAAATCTCCTCTCCATTTTCACAGCTGTTTTTTTATTTCAGCTGTAGCAGCTAAACTCCTCCTGTTCTTTGGGCTGTAAAAGGCACTGGTGCCTTGGGACCGGGAGGGAGGGGGGGGCAGAAGGGGCGCGGGAGTTTCTTTAGAAACAGTTGCGCTTTTATGTCCACATTTTCCACATTTTTTTTCCCTTCTCTTGTTCTTTATTCCCGGGGTCAGCTGTGTGCATGAAAACAGCTGGGCCCGGAGAACAGTGATCATGTACAGAACAGCTGCCATTTCGCTAGCTCAACGGCTCTCATTGTTTGGAGGCAATCCCCCCTCTGTGCAGAGGGCCACTACGAGGCCTATGTGCCACTAAAGCATCATACAGGCCCAGGGCTGAAGACTGAACCGGTGTCCCGCCTCTGGGCCCGTGGGTGAATTTCAGCCTTACTAGAATCTTTGTGATGTCCCCAACCCAGCTTCACCACCCCCACAGCAGTTCCCACATCTCTGGCTCTTTCACTTCCATAGAGTCAGAGACATCTAGGGCTGAAAGCGATCATCTCGCCCATCCTATGTCCTGATTAGGAGTGGGAAGAGTTAACCAGTTAGCCGGTAAGCATCACCTGGTTCCGGTTAACTGGTAATCAGTAGGGGCTGGAGCTGCTCCCTGCCTGCCGTGGGCAGGAGGTTGCTCCAGCCCCACAGGGGGCCTGCTGGCAGGGACATCCGGAGCAACCTCTGTCTGCGGGGGGGCCTGGGAGCCCCACAAGCAGGGGCTGCTTCAGTGGGGGCAGGGAGCCAGCCACAGCAGAGCGGGGACAGCGGGCTGGGGACAGGACCCCCTCAGGCTGGGGGCTGTAGCGGCTCCCAGCCCAGATCCTGCTTAGGCTACATCTACACAGCTTCCCGCTTCCGCAAAGGCCTATGCAAATGAAGCGCAGATTAGCATATAGCCGCGCTTCATTTACATAATTAATTAGGAGCTGTTTTTTGCACAAGAGGTTTTTGCCCAAGAGCCGTTCTTCCTCACTTTTTCAGGAAGAATGGCTCTTGCGCAGGAACGGGTTTTTGCGCAAAAACGGCTCCTAATTAATTATGCAAATGAAGCACAGCAATATGCTACTCGGCGCTTCATTTGCATAGGCTTTTGCGCAAGAGGGAAGCTGTGTAGATGCAGCCTTAGTTGGTCACCCGGTTATACTGATTAACTGGGATTTTACATCCCGAGGCAGGAGTAAGTTTACCTAACCACGCCCTGACAGGTGCTTGCTCTGCCTGTTCTTTAAAACCGCCAATGACAGGGTTTCCACAACCTGCCTTGGTAGCCTGTTCTAGTGCTTAACTAGCCTTGTACCTGCAAGGTTTTCCCTAAGTCTCCCCCGCTGCAACATACACTGATCAGTTCTTGTCCTACCCTCGGCGGGCACGGAGAACAAGCGACCACTGGCCTCTTCCTAGCCCCCTCTGACGCCCCGGCAGATAGCGATCAGGTCGCTCCAACAGCCTGACAAACCTGGACTGCGCACTGCCTCTCCGGGAGCACCGAGGAACACGGGGCGAGAATAGGTGAAATCCTGGAGGGCTGAAACAGCAAATCTCCCACTGACTTCAGTGGAGCCAGGGCCCGCCCCCCCCCGCAGCACGTGGGCTTGACCAGTGTCAATACACAGCCCCTCCTGCCTGCTTGTTTCCACACTTTCCATGTCTCGGTCACACCTCTTCAGTCCTCCACGCCAGCCAGCTGATTCAGCTAGTCCGTGGCCCCCCAACTTTTTACTTCCCCTACCGAGCCCGGTCCTCGCCCACCCTCCCCAGAGCGGCTCTGGGAAGAGGGGAACACAGATGGGGTAAGGGGCCCAAGGCTGGGGCCACACCTGTGGCAGGGCCAAGGGCAGAGCCTAAGCCAGCAGCAGGGGCCAGCAGCAGAACTGGTTGGCACTTCCTCCATGTCCCCTGGACGTTCTTCCACACCCTCCTAGTGGGGCTTGCCCCACAGCCTGGGGACCTCCGAGCTAGCCTATGCTTCCTTGCACTAACAGGGGCAAGTACACTGTAGGTAGCCAACAGTCGGGGCAATGGGATCAGTCTGCATTCCTGCAAACCAGGCTCTCAAAGCACTCGACTGCTTCCACAGGGGATGTTTTCCCGGAGCGAGGCACCCCTGCATTTAGCGCCGACCAATTCACCAGCAGGCATTCCTGCAGCACAGGCCCATGCAAGCGCTGTGTTCTACGGACCTGCCGTCCGCCATGATCCTGGCCGCACTACTTACTGGTAGAGATTTTTCACAGACTGCTCGCTGCTGGTGAGGGTGTAATACGGCCCCTCTCTCTTCAGGTGAGCCGTGTCGCCTCTGCTGAACCCCACGCGAGCGGGTAGCTCTAGCTGGACGTTGTAAGACTCTTTGGGGCGAGTCCCAAAGAACTGAAGGCCGTCGGCGGGATAAAGGAAGAGGGCGTAGCTGTCCGAGTCATTGTAGGCTAAGACTGCCTGGAAGGTGTTCAGCTGCAGAAGGAAAACAACAACGTCACGGATGGACGGGACAGAGGCAGCTTGTTCACCTGAGAAGGCTTGGATGTGTGACATAGTGGAGAGAAAGCCCTGGGATGAGGGACACAAAACTGTCCTCCACTACATGGGACTGGGGTTCGGCTGCGATCAATTCACAGCAATTAAAAGGGAGCATCCAAGGTGCATGGAACTTTTGGGACCAGACTGGGTGACATCTTCTGTGATGCCAACTTGAGAGGTAGGAGTAACAGCTAGGATATCACAGGAGAAATATGCCCCCTTTGAAATTCTCTGGGAATTTGGCATCTCAGTCCCTTGAAATCCTTGGGGGAAAAAATCACAGCCAGAAAACGTGTCAATAGCAAATCTCTCCTATCCTCTCTCCCCCATATGTCCAGCATTAGAATTGTTACAACCCCCCACATCTGTTTCACCAAAGAGAAAATTACTCCAGCCAATGCCTTTGGAATCTAAGCAAGTAATTTAGTGTCACCATATTCCTTGTGTTGTGAAATGATCCATATGTTTGGTAAGTTCTGTGTGTTTAAAACAGGAAGGGGGGGGGGAATTATCCCCCTGGTACTAGGGATGTAAGCAACTAGTTGACTATCCAATAAGCATAAGCTTATCAAATAGTCGACTAGTGATGCGACTAGTCACTTCCCCCCCTTGCTGCCTCTCAGCAGCAAGGGGGGGAAGCAGGAGCCAGTGTTAGGGAGAGCCAGCTTAAAAGCTGGTTCCCCCCAGCACCATCTCCACGGGGAGCAGGGGAGGCAGAAGTACAGCAGGAAGCAGTGCGAGCGGGGACTGACACAAACAGTCTCCGCTTGCACCAGTTCTGCTGCGATTCTGCTTTTGAAATTTGGAGCCCTCTGGGGCTCCTGTACATTTCAAAAGCAGAATGGCAGCAGAACCGGTGTGAGCAGAAACTGGCCGCCCCACGCTCCCTGCAGCACCTGAGCTGTTGAAATGGACAAGAGCCCTCCTGGGGCTCTTGAACATTTCAAAAGCAGAAGCCCTGCAGGGAGTGCGGGGCCAGCAAAGGTGGAGGCGCCCGTGTAGACTAATCGAATAGTCAGTAGAATCCCATCGAGTATTCGATTAGTTAGTTCATCTAAATCAAACATCCCAACCTGGTGCACACTCAAACCACACGCAGAGCTGGCATTCAAGAGGCGAGAAGGAGGGATTGGACGCTTAGATGGCACTAGCGTGCAATCCGAGGGTTTAACCCTGAAGCAAACCTTCTTGAACATCGGAGACGCCGTGTGAACACACCAAGCCTGGAATGGGTTCGTAGAGCTGCTGTTACCCACCGCCAGTGCTGGCCAGAGGAATAAACACAGTGAGAGCCTTCCACTTCTCACGTGCTGGACTGAACTCCATCACTGAACTCTTGCCTTGGCTCGCACAGGAAAGCAGCCAGAGATCCACAGCGGATCAAGAGGCGCTAAGGCCAGACTGCCTTCTGCGCTTGTTAGCCTGTAGGGCACAGGGGTAGCTTTTTGGCTCAATGGGATGTGGTTTACATTTGGCTTTCAGTGCCAACGGTCCACAGCAAACAAGGAGGGAAGGGTCAGCTCCCACGCCCACCAGCCCATCCACAGGAGTCTCCACGGTTTGGAAACCCAGGCACCAACTTGTACCGCCCACGGGCCGGCCAGGCCAGGACTCGCCAGCTGCTCAGAGATTCGTCCTCAGTCTCCCCACGTGCTACACGTGAAATCAATTTGCTGGCTCAGTCTTAAGTCCCTAGGGAGCTACACGGCACAGCTGGCCACCTCAGTGCACAGGAAAGCAGGGCTATGGCCAGGACTGGAGCTCCTTCACCGGACTGCGCGGGGACCGCTGCTTCCACAGCTCCTCCTGCCATTACCCTCTTGCACTGGGCTGATGCTTAGACACAAAGAGCCCTCCCAAGCCTGTCAAAGCCCGACTTGACCTGCTGGGTGGGGCAGGGGGAACCTGGTCACAGAAACAGGGGCTGTGAAGGAATTAGCGATGTCCAATGTGACATCCTAGCCGACTCCCCCACTGACTTAGCTTCTGTCCAGCTAAGATAGGGGCAAGAGGGTTGCCTGAATTTGCCACTCGGGGCCACTGGGGAAGTTGTTTTGGGCATCCTCCAGCTACAGGAAGGCACCTGGTTATTGTTAAGGAGAGGGTAGCTACGGCTCTCATTTATCCTTGGAGTATCACCAGTCGTAAGACCACAGAAATGCAGGGATCTGAAGAGAGGGGGCCAGCCCCCCATGCTGAGGCAGAGTTAAACAGACGAGACCATCCCTGACAGGATGGTCAAACCGGATCTTAAAAACCTGCAAGGAAGGGAATTCTGCCATCTCCCTGGGTGGACGATCCTTCGTCTTTCCTAATATCTAATCCAGTGGTTCTTACCCAGGGGGGTAATTAGGCATATTTCAGGGGGTAACAAGCTGCTCAGGGACACACACGTCTGAAAAATAGAGTAATATCCACAAAGAAAAATATTAATGATATGATTAAATTGAACTAACACTAAGTCGCAGCGACATCAGTGAATTGTTTAATTCATTTTATTCAACAATATTTTATTATTGTTCCCTCCGAGGCGACAGAGTACGAGTCCTGCAGCAACAGTGCACATTGCAGCGCAACCCGATCAGACTTGCAGGACACGCTCCATCCTGTTACCGTTCGGCTCCTAGGAAACTGCTGGCAAACCCAATGAAAGGTAGTTTTCGATTCGGCCTTGGTAGTGAAATATCATATACAGTAATTCCTCATTTCACACTATAGATCTGTTTCAGAAAAGGATCGTGTTAAGTGAAAACGTGCTATGCGGGGTCAATTTTCCCATTGAAAATAATGGAAAAGGTGGGGGTTGCGTTTCAAGCGGTGGTATCTGTTGGGACCGGGACATAAGATTGGGGGAGAAAGGGGACTGGGTTACAGCAGGGAGGGGAGGTGTTTGGCTCTGGGAAAGGGAAGGGGGACTGGGTTGGGAGTACAGTATGCCCCTGTGACGGGTCTGCCAGGACCCGCACTGCGTCCAGCGACAGGGGATCGCTGGGGAACGGCACAGTGAGCGGCGAACCCTCTGCCGCTTTGCAAGGAGGTGGGGGAAGCCCCGCACCGCCGCCAGCGACGGGCCAGCTGGGAAAACCCAGCCACCGGCCTGCAAGTGGGGGCGGAAGAGAGGGGGCAAGGCGTCCGGCGAGGGGGAGTCAGTGGGGAACCCTCCGCCGCTTTGCAGGGAGGCAGGGGAAGCCCCACGCAGCTGCCAGCAACGGGCTGGCTGGGGAAATCGTGTTGTTCCAGGGACGGTCGTGTCATTCAAGAAATGTTCCCTAAAAAAAAATTGTGCTATTGCGAAAACGTGTTAAGCAGGCACGTGTTAAATGAGGAATTACTGTATAGAAAAAAAATGTCCCTGGGGGACGGACGACAGAGTGACGTCCCACCACCCGCCTCCGTTCTCAGTCACATAGCCTCCTCCTCTCCCCTAGGCTGGGCCTGTACGTCTTCTAGGGGTAGCACTTATCGTTCCAGAATCCCGGGTCTGCTCCCCTTGGCCAGTTCCCCTTGCCACCCATGGTGGAGCAGTCCTGGAGGCAGGGCTCCCGAATTTTGGTTGATGGCACCAGCACTGTCATGTCTTGTTACCTAGTCGTGGCCCCCTCCCTCTTCAGTGCCAAGAAAACAAAAACAAGCCACCCACCCACACTCTCCTGTACCTTCTGTTCTGCTTGCACCAGCTCCCGGCGGCGGTTCAGACTCTTGCCTGCGCCGCTGGAGGTAACAGCAGCATAAAGAGTTTGTAGGGAAAATCATGGATATTTTTCTAAAAGAGGAATGCATGTTGAAATCCTCTCGTTTGGATTCAACTGGTCAGTCTGTGAAGACAAACGAAGCTGTTCTTGAAGCATCCTATCGTATTGTTCTCCGAATTGCTGAATGTCAGAAACCTCACACCATTGGAGAGGACCTCATCAAACCATGTCTGGTTGACACCGCGAGGCTTGTGCTTGGGGCACGACACGCAAAAGAGGAGGATCAGATATCACTTTCCAACTGCACCGTGAAAGGGCGCAGTTCTCAGATGAGCCAAGACATTTTGGATCAAGTAATTGCCGAGATGAAAACTAGTCCCTACCTTGCACTTCAGTTGGACGAATCAACAGATGTCACCTCCTATGAACAATTACTCACGTACACTCGGTGCATAACAGGTGACTCTGTGAAGGAGGAATTCCTATTCTCTGAATCGCTGACTCCTGCTGCACACAGAGAAAACGTGTTCAGAACATTGCAGATTTTCATCCTCAAGAAGGGGTTACAATGGACAAAGTTAGTTGGTATGTGCACTGATGGAGCACTGTCAGTGATGGGAATTTATTCTGGGTTTAAGGCTCACATAAAGCTGCTTGCCCTTCATGCCACATTCACTCACGGCGTGCTTCATCAATATGCTCTGGCTGTGAAGACACTTCCACCAAATCTTAGCAAAGTGCTCTGTGCCACAAATTCCAGAGTGTTGCAGGTAGTGCCACAAATTCCAGAATGTTTAAAGTTTTACGTGAAGAGGTTGGAGCTGAATTTAGTGCACTTCTGTAAAATACAGAAGTTTGCTGGTTATTGTGTGGAAAAGTCTTAAACCAAGTGTTGCAACTAAGGCTCTGTCTAGACTGCAGGCTTCTTTCAGAAGAACCTTTTTTCGGAAGAGATCAGCGTCCACACTGAATAGACACTCTCTAGCATTTAAGCTGTGATTACTATGGACAGAGTGACCACCAGGGCACCTGTGCTTTTTCCTCTTCTTTCGAAAGAACTCCCTCTTCCCTGTTCACACACGCCTTTTTGCAAAAGGGCTCTTTCAGAAAAAGGCTTCTTCCTCATACAAAGAGGATTACCAATGCTAGAAAAACCCCTCTCTTCTTTCGATTTACTTTTGGAAGAATACGATTGCAGTGTTGATGTAACTCAGGTTTTGTCAGAAAAATGGCCATTTTTCCGACAAAACTCTGTAGTATAGACATACCCTAAGAGAAGAAATAATGTTCTTTGAAAGAGAGAGATCTGCTAAACAGCAAGAATTGTCTGGGAAAATAATGGATCATACATTCATTCTAAAATTGGCATAACTTGCAGATTTCTTTACTGAAATTAATTAGCTAAACCTCTCACTACAAGAAAATATGGTGAATATTCTCACAGCTCAAGACAAGTGCTAGCTTCCTCAGTACGTTCCAGCTTTACCAACATAGGGCTGAAGTCGGTGATGTATCCACATGGTTAGAATTGACAACGCTGCTTGAGGCAACCAAACAGAAATTGTTCATTTGCTGATGATGTTGTAAGGCACTTACTGTCGGTAACAGAATCCATCAGTGAATACTTTCCAGATATAGAACAGCATCACATGAATGCATGGATTGTGAAACCATTTACAGTAGAAGAAAAAGTAATCGAAGACCTAGATATCAAGGCAAAAGCAGAATTCCTTGGTCTGCGAGAAGGTAACACATTGAAAGCAGATTTTCAGGATGCTGATCTGGCAACATTTTGGCGAAAAACTGGTTTAGAATACCCAATTCTCTCTGACAGAGCTCTCAAACTCCTAATCCCATTTGCCACTACGTATCGCTGTGAGGTCAGCTTTTCTACAATGGTCAACATTAAAACGAAGGCAAGGAATAGATTAGATTTTAGTCATGACTTGAGATGTGCATTAGCCGTGACAAAACCTCGTATCTCTAAGCTAGTCAAGCAGAAGCAGTATCAACCTTCACACGGGGAAATTCATCTGAGAAATGCTGTTCGTCATGTGTTTTCATTTTCTGAATAACAAACCTAATACATAAATACATTTAAAATAGATGTTCAATTTTGTTCAACATAATGCATGAGAAAACAAAATACAATAAAAATGATGAATCGTAATTTTCCTTTCGTCTATTGCCCTTTAAAAAAGGAGGAGGGGTAATTTTGGTTTATTGGTTAAGCTTAAGGGATAACAGTGCCAAAGAGGTTAAGAACCACTGATCTCATCTCAGGTTTCCTTGCTGCAGATTAAGCCACTCCTTAGCCTGCCCTAGATGGGCATGGAGAACCACTAATCACCGTCCTCTTTCTAACAAGCTTGGACATATTTGAGGACTGATTTCGTCCCCTTCCCTTCTCCCCCGGACTTCTCTTCTCTAGACTAAACACGCCCAGTTCTTTCCGCCTAGGTCAGGTTCTGTAAACTGCCCCCTCCACTTTGCAGCTCTCTGCTGGACTCTCTCCCACGTGTTTGCATCTTTCTTAAAGTGCGTTGTCCAAAACAGGGCATCACACTCCAGCTGAGACCTCACCAGCACTGAGTAGAGCGCAAACGTTAACGCCCCCATCTTCCATACAATGCCATTGACTTCCACAAAGTCCCTCCGATGACACGACCATATAATGGGAGATTAGAATTTGTGCCAAAAACTGGACGTTGTCGGTTTACGATTATTTAGACCAGGGTGGGCAATTACTGGCCCGTGGGCAAGATCCGGTTCCTGATCCATGCTGCTTCCTGCAGCTCCCATTGGCTGTGAATGACGATCCATGGCCAATGGGAGCTGCAATTGCCGTGCCTGCAGAGGTGCAGGTAAATATGGTGGTGGCAACTTGCCGGGGCTAACCCTGGCAAACTACCATCATTTTATTGACCACCCCTGACTGAAGACTATGTCTACAGGAGCAATGATTTACCAGCATACTGTACTCCCAGCGTGGACACAGCTATATTACTTTGTCGGAGTGAGTAAAACTGTTGTACTAGCAAAAGGGCAGTCTGGCAGCTCTAACTGAATCTACATTAGGGGTTTGTGCTGCACTGCTCTGTCAGTCAGGGATCATACCCCGACACACACTGCTCTGCCTGTAGAAAGTTGTAGCGTAGACATGGCCGAAGTCCTGGTCTTCACACAGGTTCTGAGTCATGAATTTTTTTCACCCTACTTCAGCGCCGTGTGTGGATATAGTTATAACAGGATAAAAGGTACCTGACAGCAGTGTGGCTCATCCCACTTCCCGTTCACCGTACGATTTCCTAGTACAAGAATATTTATGCTGGCATAACTGCATCCCCATGAGCGGGTTGATACAGGGATGTTAGAGACATTTTTTTGCGGCTACACGATTGCGCCAATAAATGTTAACTACACAGTTACTAAAATACTCTGAGGGGCAGAGCTGGCAGCCAGTGCGCTCCTGGCCCCACTCCCGGGGAGTCCCCTGCTACCTCACAGAGAGGCAGCAGTCCAGGATTGCAGGGGGAGCCGGTCCGCGAGAGGGGGTCGGTATAAAAATCAGCTCCAGGGCTGTCTGCTGCCTCTGATACAGAGGCAGCATCACGGGGTGGGGGGGGAGCAGCTCCAAGGAACCAGTGCTCAGGATGAGCCAGTTTTTAAAATGGCTCCCCCAGAGCACTGGCTCCCGCCTGCCCTCTCCCCGCTGCCTCTGTGGGAGGCAGCGGGGCGGAGGGGAGGAACTCTGTGGAGCCAGCACACGTGGAGAACTGGCTTAAAAGCCGGCTCCACGTGCATATCGGCTCCCGCCTGCCACCCCCTCCCCCGCGCTGCTGCCTCTGATAGAGAGGCAGCAGCGAGGGGGTGGGTGGAGTGGGAAAGTGGCTCCGTGTTAGCCAATACGTGCAGGGAGCTGGCTTGAAAACTGGCTTCCCGCATGTACCGGCTCCCGCCTGCCCCCCTCACCTTCTGCCTGCTGCTTCTGTATCAGAGGCAACAGCACGGGATGGGGGGAAAAAGTGGCTCCCAAGGATCCGGTGCTCATGGGGAGCAGGCTTTTAAACTAGCTGCCCCGAGCACCAGCTCCTGCCTGTTCCCTGCGCTGCCGCCTCTGTGGGAGGCAGCTGGGAGGAAGGGCAGGCAGCTCTATGGGAACCAGCATGTATGGGGAGCTGGCTTAAAAGGCAGCAGGGGGCGGGGAGGGTAAGTGTAGTCATTACGATTAAGCGATATGCCTCGGCTTATTGGGTTATCGTTTAAATGACTACACGCTAACATCCCTAGTGTAAACAAGACCCCATGCACTGGGAAGGAAGCTGCTAATCCCCCAGAAGGTCTATCAGGATCGGTCTCCTTGGAGCTGATGTGCCTTATAACCAACACTGGGACAGATCCTCACTGATGTAAATGGCGTCACTCCATTAAAGCTGGTAAGTCTATGCCGATTTACACCAGCGTTGTCTAATAATCAGTTAAAAGCAGGAATTTTAGACTAAGGAGCGGCTCCAGTTAGTGAAGCTTAGGGAGTGCCCCAGAATTAAAATAGCTCCTCAATGTGTTATCCTTGGGCGACATTCCCCCTGGGCAGCAAACCAGCACTTCCATCTGTCTACTTCTATGAGACCCTTCTCACCAGAGCAACCAAGGATTTCCCCAACACTACTGGATTTCATCCTCAGACCCCAGGCGGGGCAGTGCTCTGAGCCCCATTCTACAGTTGGGAAACTGAGGCATCGGGCAGCTTAAATGACTTGCCCAAGGTCACAGAGGAATTCCGCAGCTCAGGCAGGAACTGAGCCCAGAGTCCAAGCCCAACGCCCTTCCTCCTCCTTCCACCTCCAAATAGTGACAGCAAAGTGCTGCGTTGGTCTCCTGCTGGCTGAATTTATCACTCAAGGGGCAATCAGCCACGTAACAAGCACCGCATTGTGACTCCTGCCTGGCTCCAGCCTGAGACATCCATCTGCTTCAACGCTACCCTAGAGCCGACTGCACTTCCCTCCCTCCCTCCCCGCAGACAGATCGCACACATCTCCCAGTGAGTTATTACCAGGACGTTCTATTCCCCAGCAAGGGGGCTCCTCCATCCTGTGTCTCGGCTCTATCTTCCTGGCTCTTCACCCCAGCACTTCTTTTCCCGCACACACAGGAAACTCCTCCACAACAGCTGGTTTTTCCCTTCACAACCAAGGAGCCCTTTTTCTTTCACTATCCTTCTCCTCTCATAGCATCTCCCAAATGCTCTGGCCCCGAAGAGCCCCGAGTCCTGGCTTCACAATACCCGCAGCCAGAAGAACGTGGAGCAATAGGGAGAACACATGGTTGGCCAAGCTCCTGACCCTGTTCCTTTGTTAGCTCAGTGGATCTCCACAGGGAGAGCTGGGCTCAGAATCTGATCCCCTAGTACCATATCAAGCATTAACAGGAGCATGGTGAGCAAGACACGAGAAGTCACGCTTCCGCTCTACTCCATGCGGATTAGGTCTCAGTTGGAGTATTGTGTCCAGTTCTGGGCACCACATTTCAGGAACGATGTGGAGAAATTGGAGAAGGTCCAGAGAAGAGCAACAAAAATGAAAGGTCTAGAAAACATGAGCTAGTAGGCAAGGCTGAAGGAATTGGGCTTGTTTAGTTTGGAAAGGAGAAGACTGAGAGGGGACATGATAGCAGCTTTCAGGTATCTAAAAGGGTGCCACAAGCAGGAGGGGGAAAAAAAAAATCATTCTGCTTGGCCTCTGAGCATAGGACAAGAAGCAATGGGCTTAAACTGCAGCAAGGGAGGTTTAGGTTGGACATTGGGAAAAACTTCCTAACTGTCAGGGTGGTTCAACACTGGAATAAATTGCCCAGGGAGGTTGTGGAATCTCCATCGCTGGAGATATTTAAGAGCAGGTTAGATACACACCTGGTCAGGGACAGTCTAGACGCGGGGTGGGGAATATATGGCTCGGGAGCTGGATCTGGCCCCCGTCTTGCCTGGATCTGGCCCCCGAGGCTCCTGCACTCCCCCTTCTACCAGAACCCACCCCCTAAACCTATTTCCCAGCATCGCCTCCCACACATTGAACCCCTCATTTTGACCCCACCCCAGAGCCGAGGAGGGCTCACAAGATCTACTAGTCTGCCCCCCCTCCAAGGGTCTGGTGAGTGAGGGAAATGTGGGGAGTGTCAGTGGGTTTTGGGGTTTTTTGCTTCTCAGTTGCGTGGCCCTCGACCCAAAAAAGGTCCCCCACCCCTGATCTCAGCAGTGCTTGGTCCTGCCGTGAGGACAGGGGACTGGACGCGATGACCTCTCGAGGTCCCTTCCAGTTCTAGAGTTTTCTGATCATCAGGGCTGGGCCCATATACCACTGCTGCCTCTGTTACCAGAGTGCACTCTACAAGGCGGGCATTTCGAGAGGTCCTGAAAATTTGGGCTACATCCTGGCGCTGGGACGGGAGCTTTGTCACAGACTTCAACTGAGCCAGGGCGCCATCCTTCCTCAGCTGCAAGTGCCCAACAATGTTCTGCAAAGCAATAATTATCAGGGGGAGTTCACAGCGCCCCCCTCGCAGGCACCCAGGGCCAGATTAACTCTTCTGGGGCCCGGGGCTATTAATTCTGGGGGTACCCCTAGGCTGCTGGGCGGGGCAGTGCGATGAGGCGGAGCAAGCCATGGGAAGTTGTGCTCCCAGGTCTGTGAGCCTCTGGCTTGCTGGAAGCTGTGCAGTGTGGACTGTTCTCATTGCAACAGGACCCCGGCTCTAAGCCCATCCGCCAGGCAGTCATCAGCCCCGCCACACAAAGGGAGTTTGTTGGGACGGGCACACACCCACGCTCACACCCACAGGCATTACCACTATGCCCAGGGAACAGCCGTTCAGCCACACAAACAAAGCTACACTGACAAAAGAGCTAATAAGTGTGTGTGTGGGGGGGAAGCCTCTCTACAAAGCTGGGCAATCGGAGTGCAACTTCGCAGCCGGCAGCAATTTACTCTGGGGCTTGATTCTGCCCAGTAAGTCCTCTCGGAGGATCACGAGACAGGATGGCGGCTCCAGTCTGTTACAGAGAAATCGGACAGAGGAGAGGGATGGCTGGAGTGTAAAGGTCAGAGGTCTCAAAGCGAGATGGGTCAGCTCTCAGCTTGTTACTAGGCGGATCTCAATGGAGTCTGGCTGTTTAACATTTGTTAAGACGAGCTACAGAGGGTACAAATTCCACCGCAGTGCAGCTTCCCCGAGCTCCGGCTAAGGGTAAGTCCGATTTAAACGTGCTTTGCCGTGCTGGCTGCCGGAGCCCGTACCGCTCACAAACACGGCTGCGGTTTCCAGTGACTTGATCAAGGGCGGGCCGTTATAGAAACACACTGGGGAGGCACATCCGTGAAAGGCCGAGCCCCGGTGTCCCTGACACTAAAGAACAGCAGTGCCAGCAACAGCACAGTGCTTCCGCACTACCAGATCCTGTGTGTGTACTGCGAGCCTCGTTGGAGGTTTGGTTTAAAGCCCCTGCTCTTGGAGTCATGTGATTATGTGAGATGCCCAACTTGCATTGAACAATAGGGGAGGGTCTCTTACAGATGCAGAGAAAAGCTTGAAAATGTGACGCGCCCACACACACACACGGCTCAAGCCCAGAAAGCAAACAGAACCCCCTCATTAAGAAAAGCCTCATGATTTTTTTAAGCGGCAGGTTCAGATTTTTGAACAACTGAATTCTACAAAAGTGCTGCTCCTGGAGCGAGCTATGCTGGGCACATCGCAAGTAGCGGCTATTTTAATTAGCTGACTGCGACTGTTTTCCCTGGTGCATACAGCAACTTCCTCCTGCACAACAAACACATTTTCCTTCCCTCCCTTTTGGTACCGGGTTAGGAAGTCCAGAAATGCTCCATTTCAAGATCACTTTTCCCCAAAACTGCCATTAAAAAACCCTGCAGCACAAACCCCGCCGGTCACCCACACTTCCTATGTCAGCCCAACATCCTGCAGCGGAGATGCACCGGCACGCTGCCAAGACACACAGCTGGGCCAGATGGCTCCGGCGACAGAGCAGCCCTCCTAAGTGGCAGATTTGTTTGAAGAAGATGCACGGAGCGGAGGGCTGCACGCCTGAGCCCTGCTGAGCACGGCGTAGGATTTTGCTTCCAACCTGCAGGAGCCCCACTGGGTCCCTAGAGGAAGGCAGCGGATGTTGAAAGCCAGAGACGTGTGGAGTGCAGAGATCACCGCAGTGCTGTTCCACAGTATCCCCACCTCAGCACTGGGTTCTTCTGTGTGCCCTCTCATCATGCAAAACACAGCGGAAGGCCAATGAAACGGAAAGGCTGCAAATTTAAGACATGATTAAAGGAAATCATGTCTTGTATACCGGTGCTTAGTTAGCATGTGGAACTCCTCGCCACAAGATACCATAGAGGTTGGGGTTTTGCAGGATCCAAAAAAGGATAGGACATTTATATAGACAACTAGATAAATCGTATGTTCAGAGTTACCTTCATGTGATTGCACCCTCAGCAAATTTGCAGATGACACTAAGCTAGGCAGAGAGGTAGATACGCTGGAGAGCAGGGATAGGGTACAGAGTGACCTAGAGAGATCAGAGGATTGGGCCAAAAGGAATCTGATGAGGTTCAGCAAGGACAAGTGTAGAGTCCTGCACTTGGGATGGAAAAATCCCAATCATTGTTACAGGCTGGGGACCAACTGGCTATGCAGCAGTTCGGCAGAAAAGGACCTGGGGATTACAATGGATGAGAAGCTGGATATGAGTCAGCAGTGTGCCCTTGTAGCCAAGAAGGCTAATGGCATATTAGGGTGCATTAAGAGGAGCACTGCCAGCAGATCTAGAGAAGTGATTATTCCCCTTTATTTGGCTCTGGTGAGGCCACATCTGGAGAACTGTGTCCAGTTCTGGGCCCCCCACTATAGAAAGGATGTGGACACATTGGAGGGTCCAGCGGAGGGCAACCAAAATGATTAGGGGGCTGGAGTGCATGACTTATGAGGAGAGACTGAGGGATTTGGGCTTATTTAGTCTGCAGAAGAGAAGAGTGAGGCGGGATTTGAGAGCAGCCTTCAACTTCCTGAAGGGAGGTTGCAAAGAGGATGGAGAGAGGCTGTTCTCAGTAGTGACGGATGGCAGAACAAGGAGCAATGGTCTCATGTTACAATGGGGAAGGTCTAGATTGGATATTAGGAAAAACTATTTCTCTAGGAGGGGGGAAGCACTGGACTGGGTTCCTTGGGGTGGAATCTCCATCCCTAGAGGTTTTTAAGTCTCGGCTTGACAAAGCCCTGGCTGAGATGATTTAGTTGGGGTTGGTCTTGCTTTGGGCAGAGGGCTGGACTTGATGACCTTCTGAGGTCTCTTCCAGCCTAATGATTCTAAGTCTGGAGGGACTATATGCAGAGTAGCCACACCCATGATATAAATATTATATGTTCATATCAATAATAATATCAATCTTCATACTTCAGGCTAAAAACCAAGTCCTGCCTGATAGGGTCAGGAAGAAAATTCCCTGCTGCATGTTATTCAATAGTTGCCCATCTCTGACGCATCTGATACTAGTCACAGTCAAAGACACGGATCCTGGATTAGATGGAGCACTAGTCTGACCTGGGATGGCAACTCCCATGTCCCTATCACATTGCATCATGATGGCAACATGCATCAGCAAGCTGCACGTGGGCAGCTCCGAATGGAAATTCAGTGGCATTTTTCAGGAAGTTTTCCAAAAGAATTGCAGATTAAAAGAAGACACCACGGCCAGGCTTTCAAGGCACACGAGAGAGGTACAGCAGTGGGGCTAGCGCTACAGAAGTCAAGGATGGTGGTGATCACACTAGGTGCCCCCTAGCCCCTCAGTAAGGAATCATACCCACGAAAGAGTGGTCGGTGTGCATCCTACGCACAAGTTCTGCTGTCACGGGCCAGAGCCACAAAATGACTTGGGAATCCAAGTGCTGCGAATCTGAAAGCACTTCAGTCTATTCACGAGCGTTATCAGCACATGTCACTGAAAAGCATGCATCACCACAGGAAGTTCTCCAGACCAAATCTCACTGGTGCCTGTTTCCAGACACAGTATCACCCCGCTGAGGAACAGCTTTCAGAATTTCCACTGAGTCACGTTGTTAGGAAAACAACCCCCCAAAAAAGAGACTAGGATCCCAAATCAGTAGCAAAATGTTCGGAGTACTTAAAAAAAAAAAAAAAAAAAAGTCACAAATCCTCTCCTTGATATACTCATAAGTGTCAGTCCCTCTGAACCGGATTCTAATCTCAGTGGCACCAGTGTAAATCCAGAGCAACTGCACTGCCACATTTGCAGGCAAACGAGTGGGAGATTTCTGTGTCACCCAGAGCACTCTCAGCATCTGGTTGTTGGGTTTTTTGGTCTGTACTTAAGCCCCTTCATTTTAATCTGATTGTTACTTGGAAAATCCCAGGTTTTACAAAAAGTATTGTTTGGTTTTTTTCCCCCATTTTCACACTGTTTTTGTGTCGTCTGAATATATAAAAAATTTGCATTGTCCTAATAAAGCACAATACATTGCATGAAATAAATGTACTTCGATGATCCATTAGGCTGTGAGTATAGACAGAGCTTCCTGCTGAAGTAAGGTCGTATATCAGTCTAGAAGACACACAGAGTAAACAAACAGACAAGTACATAAGCTCTGAAGTACGTGCACATCTAAACATACGGTTGACTCTCACGCCCACCACTTACACAGTTCAAGCTGTTAGCAGATGATGTAAAGATCTGACACGCTAAACAGGGAAGGAAACGAAAATCTGTCTCAGAATACATTTCAGAACACAAGCAGGTAGCCAAAAAAGTTAAACACAAACAGGAGAAAGGGATAAAGTTGCGTGTATGCCCTGCAAATGGTGTGCCCCGGTTATTAAATGTAAATGTTTATAGGCTAATAGCTCTAAGTCTATAGCAGTAAACTGTTGATTCAAAGGGAAAATTTTAGTTGGGGATTAGCGATGTATTGTCTTAAACTCAGAGGTGGCATACTATGTTTTGAGTTCTGTCGCAAACCACGCTGAATTCTATTCATCAAAGCATTTCTCTACAGAATACTTTTTCCTTCCCCATCCCTCCACCCACCAAAATAAACTTTCATATTTACCCAGAAAAAAAATGTTGATCATTTTTTTCCCCACCGATTTTCATTGGTTTTTATTGTTGTAGTAATTAACACCAATAAATTCCCCAGGAAAAATTAAAAAAAATAAAAACTGAAAACACAGGATCCAATCTATACTGTACTACAAAGTCTTAGCAGCAGAGACCAAGTTTCTGTGTATGTTGAGTCAATGCGGTTGGTAGTCAGATTATAAGGGCACATGATTTCCTCCACCAGTGTTTGCAAGAGAGATTGGGACTCCCTTGTGTGACAAGAGCAGCCCAGTAGCCCAGCTGGCCTGAGCAGGCTCCTTGTACAAGGAGTAAAGGTCTCACAATCTGTCCTTGAGGGTTCTGTGAATGGCATTCTAGCCTCTCCATGCAAGGTCCAAAATACTCAGTTATGGACACTCTAGCCCAGGGATGGGCAATAATTTTTGCAGGAGGGCCACTTAATGAATTTTGGTACGTGGTCACAGGCCAGCTCCACCCCCAGAAGGGGTGTGGCCTGGACAGAAGGGGCAGGGCTGGAGACTAGCCTCCTGCCAGAATTGTCTGGGGCTGGAGGCTTTGAATTAAAAACAGAGCAAAGGGTTCACGGCTCCGGTCCCTGCTGGGCTATCGCCACAACTGAGAGCTGTGAGTTATTTAAACAGGTGGCTCAGGCAGCAGGATCCACTTGGAAATTGGGTGGCACGGGCAGCAGGATAGAAATAGAAAGTGGCCAGGTGCAGTCCATGGGCCAGAGCAAAGTAAGAGGTGGGCTGGATCCGGCCCCAGGGCCACATCTTGCCCGGCCCTGCTTAAGCATGGCTCTTACCCTAAATCTGAGCGCTAGCTCAGCGGATGCTCTATGAGAACACAGGAATCCAGCTCTTCCAGTATGTCCACACTGCACAGTTAACCCAGAGCTACTCGAAGCCCATGCTAGCCCACCCAGTTGGGGTAAGTTTGCCAGGAGTCTGGTTTTCAACTGGAACATCCAGTCAAAAAGGGACCCTGCTGGCTCTGGTCAGCACGGGGCTGGCAGGCTTCCTACCCAGCTCTGCCCTGCTCCCTGGAAGCAGCGACTTGTCCCTCGGACTGCTAGGCAGAGGGACAGCCACGGGGATCCACGCGCTGCCCCTGCACGGCCAGAGCGCCGACGCTGCAGCTCTCCTTGGCTGGGAACCGCCAGCCAACGGGAGCCGCAGCCGTGCTGCCCGAGGGCGGAGCCAGCGCTCAGAGCCCCCTGGCTAGAAGGCGACGCATGGGCGGACCTAGTGCTGGGGGGGAGGCAAGCTTCCAACCCCGCCCCTTCTGTCCAAGCCCCCATTCCTGCCACCCAGTGCCCTTTGGGAGCCACCCCTCCCAGTGCAGGGGACAGACACATGGTCCCAGCCTGAGCACAGGAGAAAGTCTTCCCCTGCCTCTTACGCCTGCTCCTCAGGAGCCAAGAGACATATTGCGGCTCCCGGGGATCTCCGCCTAGGAACGGCTTCCCAACCCTCCACCGCAGCCCTCCGCCCCCTCCTGCATCCAAACTCCCTCCTGGAGCCTACACCCCAACCCCCTGCCCCAGCCCGGAGCCCCCTCCCACAACCTGCACTCATTTCTGGTCCCACTCCAGAACCCAAACCCTCAGCCCAGAGCCCATGCTCCAAATCCCTCAGCTCAACCCCCTGAGGCAGCCTGGTGAAAATGAGCAAGTGAGAGAGGGTGTGGGTGAGGGAAGAGGAATGGTGTGAGGGGCGGGCTGGGGCAGGCAAGGTTAGAGGCAGAACTCCACTTTAACTGGGCTTGAAAACCACTCACTTTGCAGCGAAGATCAAGGCTGAGTCACTGAAGTGCTTGATAATCCTCCAGTGCCCTTCCCGCAATGTCCTCCCCCCATCAAAGGAAAGACAAGTTCTTCTGCAATCGACACAACAGACGGGAAAAGAATCCTAGAGTTGCCTCAGCACAAGGAACCCTGGGATCTGCCCCACACACACATAGGGGTGAGTGTAGAAACAGCGAGGACACAATAAGGCAGGTGGGACTCGGGGATGCTCATGAGTGAGGCCAACCCAGGTGCTCACGCTCTGGAGCCAGTCACCTGGGATAACCGTGCAGTGTAGACACAACCTTAGTCTGTGGACCTGGGTCATATGTGCACGATCTGTTTCTGATGAGAAACGTTCTCCCAGACCCCCGTGGGGTCACAGCAGCGAGCACGAACATTGGCCTTACTTTCTCGGAGGGCTCCGCGTTTCCAGAGACTTCCTCATAGGCCCCCACGTCCTCCCAGGTGGCGATGAAGGCTCGGGTGGGAGCAAAGGCCCCTGGAAAGGCAGCCTGGATGAGGCCAGCCGCCTGGGCCAGCACCTCGGGGGACTCCTCCTCCCGGTAATAGACCTTCCCCCTGCCGCCGCTGGTGTCGATGTCGGACAAGAAGGGGGCGATGGCCGGGAAGTCGGTGGGGAAGTCGTCGTCCACGTACTGGGTCTCCCTGGGGAAATCCTGGGTGGAGATGATCCCATTGGTCCCTACCTGCAGGAGACATCACAGAACATGGCACCGGGTGCTCCAACCACACCGGCCGTCAACCGGCTGCAGCACAGAAAGAGCCGGTTCAGCGCCACCTCCCCCCAGCTCTCCCTCGCCCGCTCCCCCAGCCAAGTCCCCCACCCTCCGGGGCTTTCAGCCCAGAGGGGACTGGGGCAAGAGGACCTCACTCGCCCAACGGGGGGGGGGAGGGAGGAGCAAAGCTTCCCCCCCTCTGGCCCACGAGCGCGCCCAGGGTGGGGGGGGGACAGGCACGTGCGGGGCGACCTCCGGCTGCGCCCGGCTCCGCGGAGCGAGCGCGAGCCGCCCGCCTCCCCGGGGCGGCTGCAGCAGCGCGGCGGGTTCGAGCCCCGGCCCCGGCGCACTCACGTGGAGCCGGCTGAAGCGCGCCTCGTAAAAGGGCAGGGGCCGCCCCAGCGCCGCCCCGCCCGAGCTCTCGTCGTCGCCGTCCGGCAGCTGCCGGTCGCCCCGGGGCGCCCCGTAGGGCAGCAGCTCGCGGCGGGGCAGCGCCGCCGCCCAGCCCAGCAGCAGCAGCAGCAGCAGCGCGGCGAGCCCCCCGCCCGGCATGCTGGGCCCCGGGGCTGCTCCCCTCCCGCGCGGCAGCAGCGACTCCAGCGCGTCCGGCCGCCGCGCCCGGCGCTGTCCCGGGCCGGGGCGGGGTCTCGCCGCTCCCCGCGCCGCCATTGGGCCAAGCGGGCCAGCCCGCGCCCAATCACGCCCGGCCCCCAGCTGGCTCGGGTCAGGCCAGCGCCCCCCACATGGGCCCCCCCCCCCCGCTCCCCCGGACCCCTCCTTGCGTGAGCCTTTCACCGAGCCGTCCCCCGGCTGCGGAGGGACTGAATCAGCCCCGGCACTGCTGAACCCCACCCCTCTTCCAGGGGAGCCCGGGGGGGGAGGGGGCTCTGCCCCCCCTGCAGGCCCTTAGGGCAAGGCCTAAGGGTGCCAGCCTGGCTGGGAGCCCCCCAAGCGCACGCCACAGCCAGCCGCAGCATGCCGCCTTGGGGGGGGGGGGGGTCCTGTAAGCTGAGCCCCACAGCCGGGTTTGTGTTTCTCCTGGTGGTGCGCATGCACCCGTGTCTCAGCGCACAGTATTCCGCACAGGCCTAAGGGTGCCAGCCTGGCTGGGAGCCCCCCAAGCGCGCGCCACAGCCAGCCGCAGCACGCCGCCTTGGGGGGGGGGGGGGGTCCTGTAAGCTGAGCCCCACAGCCGGGTTTGTGTTTCTCCTGGTGGTGCGCATGCACCCGTGTCTCAGCGCACAGTATTCCGCACAGGCCTAAGGGTGCCAGCCTGGCTGGGAGCCCCCCAAGCGCGCGCCACAGCCAGCCGCAGCACGCCGCCTTGGGGGGGGGGGGGGTCCTGTAAGCTGAGCCCCACAGCCGGGTTTGTGTTTCTCCTGGTGGTGCGCATGCACCCGTGTCTCAGCGCACAGTATTCCGCACAGGGCTGGAAAAGCCGGTTTGGCCACTTGATTGCAGGGAGGGTCGTTTGGCTCCATCTCCGCCAGGGCCGGGCAATGGGAGGAAGGCCAGGCAGGTCTCTTGGCCAGCTGCCAAGGACACACACCCAAAATGGGTTGATGAAACTGAGATTTTATGCTGGGGCCGTGCAGACATCTCGCATGCTGCTGTGTCCCTTGCCTGCCCTGAGACTCCCTTCTGGCAGGGCCCAGCGGGGATGCAGACAGCCCGGGAAGGCACGCCAGCCACTCGGGACAGCCACGACTTTCATCAGGAGTGAGTGATCCTGGGGGGGGCCTCCATTTTAGGGTGCCCAAGTGGAGCCCTCATTAAAGGAGCCAGATTTGCCAAAGAAGGGTCTGGAAAAATGGAGGCAGCCGGTCTCACTAGCCGCTTCTGAAAATCTTGGTCTGATCCTTTACCAGGCATGGGTGTCCTAAACCTACTGGCTCTTCTGTGGCTGGTGGCACAGCTGGAGTGCTTGGAGGAGCAAGCAAGCTTCCTTTTTCACCCTCCCTCCCCCTAGGAGATGTGAACTCCTACCAAGGCACTTCTGAACCCTGGGGCTTCCCTGACCAAGGACAACAGCTATGAGAGAGGTGTGCTGGAGGGAGAAGGGAGGGGCACGTGGAAGGAATTTTGTTGTTGGACTTAAGAACACAAGGCAGGCCAGCGGGCTCTGGGGTGTGGGTTATTTCCAGTAGCTAACACCACAGTCTTTGTTTGCCGGGCTTTGATTGTTTGGGTTGTTCTGCCTTAACCGAGAGACATGCTTGTTATCCGCAGCGTGGGTTCCTTCAGTTTGGTCCTGTAAGGCAGACGCAGCTCTGAGCACCATTTTTTTGCACCCCAAAGGGAACATCATGGATTTTTAACAGCCACAAAACCATTCAGGGCAGTTACTAAGCTCATGCATTGGGCAGAAACAAGCCACCCACGGGCGGTGTTAACCTAGCACCCTGCAGATCCATCCCTGCTGTGGCTAGTCCGCACTCAGACTGTTCCCAGTCGGCTTCCTGTTTGCTGCCTTGCTTCACTTTGAAGCCTTGGAAAAACTTAAAAAACAATGAATAGTTCTGCAGCACCTGAGAGACTAACAAAACATGTAGATGGCATCATGAGCTTTCGTGGGCACAGCCCACTTCTTCAGATGAAACAGACTAACATGGCTACCCCGCTGCTTTTGAAGTCTGGAGTGGCCATGGATGCTTCCCCACCTACTGAGTTGTGTGTGGGGGGGTAAACCTCACAAATGATCAGCCCCTGTTTCACGCCTTTCCACACACATCATTGTAAGCACAGTTTGAGAGGAAGGGGCGGGTTTCTTTCACCAAAGGCTTATTCTGGAGAGTTCCCACAAAATCCCTTACTTTGTTACGTTGTCCGCCATTCACCATTCTGCACTTTCCAGAAGGAATCCAGCTGGAACCAGATTTAATGGCATTCAGGGCAGGCGGCAGCAGATGTTTTCTGTAATAGCCTCCCCATTTCTCTCCACTCAAGGTCATCTCATCTAAGGAAGTGGGTTTTGTCCATGAAAGCTCATCTCTCTCTCTGTTAAAAAAAGTTTTTCCTGCAGGATGACAGAGCGACGTCATCACATCACCCTGCATCCCACCTGCCTCCTCCCTCTCCTGGCTTGAGCCCAACCTCACTGCTGCCCCTCCCCACTTGGAATTGCTATTTGAAAGCAAGCCCCTACTCCCCTTCCACCCCCCACTTCCCATCCCACCGGGCTTTCAACGCCAAGAAACACAGCACAGTAGCCAGCAAGCTGCAGGGCCCCAGAGTGCCCCATGCACACGGCACCACCTGCCCCTCACAGTGCCCCACACAGGGTGGGCAGGCACCCCCGCACCTCACCGGCCACTGGGGTTAGAGCTGGGCCTGGCGCACGCCATGGCCGGCAGAGTGGGGGGTTAGGGCTGGGGGAGAGGGGGAGAAAGGGGCCGGGCTGGTGTGGGGAGGGAGAAGGGACCCTGGCTCACGGGGAGGGGAGGGGTCCGAGCTGGCGGGATGTGGGAGGGAGAAGGAGCCCAGGGTGGCGTGGGGAGGGAGATGGGGCCCAGGCTGTCTGGGAGGAGGGGGGAGAAGGGGGCTCAGGCTGGCAGGGGGCCTGTAGCCAGACATGAACCCCATCTTGTTTCCCCCCTCTCCCCCCCCAGAGAGCAAGAGAAAGGCAGTCAGCCTTTGATGCCCTGGGAACGCAGGTGTGCTGCCTGTCCCTGACTCTACCATAAACAGAAACCAGACAGTAAATGGGCTAGCTGATGACCCGGGGGCCTCCCGTCACCCTGATGGCTAGTACCAGTAATTGACACGCCTGCACTGTCCCAGGAGAGGAATCTTCGCCCATCACATACCAGAGGTGCCCATTGTCTGCATTTTCCCAGGTGTGAATTATGCTTTGCACCCTTCGTGGGAAACTTGGCATTCAAAGCCATTTTTCCTAATTGGCCACTTGAGAGCAGGAAGAAGCCTACGTGACCCAAGGGGTATAAAGAGGGGTTTAGTAGCCCACCCCATTTGAGCTCCAATCATCTACACCTGCTGGCAGGTATTGGTTGTCTCCCGAGGTCTGTGGGACACCCAGCCTCGCCCTACTTCCTCCCGAGGGATTGAGAGAAAGACGCTGGCCATGCCAAGTCTGGAACGCAGGGGTGAGAATATATACCTGCTAGGTGTCTATTTTGCATGCATTTAATAAGAGCTCAGAGAACCAAAAGGGTTTCATGGTACCTGTAAGTGATTTATTAGTATAATTTCTGTCCTGTCCTTTGTAGTGGCTGTGTTATCTGTAACACAGTAGTAGCATTTAACAGCTAAGTTTACCCTGTAACAATAAAATAGTAACTGTTTAAGCTGTGACCTGACTCCTTCAGTTGCTGTAACAGAACCAAGCACAATTTTAAAAAGAACTCCAGCCGGTCATAAGGGACAGATATAGGGAGAGCTTGAGCGTTGGATCGTGTCGCTTCCAGGGGACAGATCCGTTGGGGCATCTCTCAGCCTCCCCAGGCTGCCCGCTGCGAAGGGATCGTGTATCCTAGCAGTCAAAATCTGAGGTGTAATAAGCTCTCCCTGTAAACTTCTTGGGGTGCCCGTCAACCTCCTCCAGGTTGCCCGCTGCTAAGAGACCCCAGTCCTAGCAGTTGAAGTCTCGGGTGTATAATACACACACACCACTCACTGCCCTGACCACCGGCTGACAGAGCCAAGGAGGGAGAAGGGGCCTGAGGAAGAGCCGGGGGGAGAGGGAGCTCAACGGGCAGGGGGCACAGCCCCCTAGTGACCTATATCTATATATTTGCTAGTCTCTGAGGTGCCACGGGATGACTCGTGGTTTGTCCAGTGGCAGAATAACCCAGAGACTCCTCTCCGAGGACAAAGTTGTTACACAGACCCTCACAGCCTCTGTTATAACACACTGCAGCCCCGAACGTTCCTTCCTTTACACGGCTTGTGAAGCTGCCACCCCTTGGTGGTCACAGGGGTCCGGCAAAGCCTTAGGAGGCCACTTTCTTAGCAGTTGCCCCCCCCACTCCATGCCATCCCGTGCTGCTCTGTGGCTCCACAGTGCCCAATCTGGCCCCACGGCCGTACCATGCCCGGGCCTAAGGCTACGTCTACACTGCAGCCTTTGTCGGCAGAGGTGATGCAAATGAAGCGCTCATTAGCAGTTCTTGCGCTCTCAGTTGTGTCGTCTCTTCCACTCCCTTTTGCGGAAGAGGTTTTTGTGCAAAAAGCCACAGTGTAGATGGGGCCATTTTGCACAAAAAAACCCTTTTGCACAAGAACCCTTATTCCTCAAAAAAGCAGGGATACAGGATCTTGCGCAAAAGGGGTTTTTGCCCCGTCTACACTGCGTTTTTTTTGCGCAAAAATCTCTCCTGCAAAACGGATCAGAAGAGACGATGCAAATGAGAGCAGTGTGGATGTACAGTACATGACCACAACCTCACCTCTCTGGAGCAGGAGTAAGAGACTTGCCCAAGGTCAAAGAGGATTGGCTCTGGCTCTCCTGAGTCCCGCTCCAGTACTGGGATCTCAGAACCCATGGGATTTAACGCTGCAGTCGGTAATAAGGGGCAGCGGCCCTGCTGGTCACTTCTGGCCTGGGAACAGGGACGGCTTTCAGGACAGGCAAGCCAGGTGACCACCCGGGGTGCCAGGCCCGGGGGGCATCGGGCAGCACTAAGGAAAAAGGTATTCAAAATGTAACAGATGGAAGGTGTGAATGGCACTCCTTGCCTAGCGCACCATTTGTCTAGGCCCAGCCCCACATAGTGTAAGCTACTCTCGGCAGCGGCCTCTGTATCTGTCTGTAAAGCGCCGCTGGCACATATAAAGACAAACAGATGGCCCTAATTAACCATGCGCCCTGGAACCACGGAGGGAAAACTCCAGCTAGAGTCCATCAGCTGGAGAGTGTGAGAGAGTTTATGGGGCTGCAGCGTGGACAGGAAATCCCCACACAGCCCTTGGAGAGTTGATTAGAAAGTGCACCACAAGGAGCTAAGAAAAGAACAGGAAATGCTGATTGCTCCTGGGACGTTTTGAAGACAAAGGCGGATTCCAAGTGACTGTCTCACTGTGCTTCTGTTTTATGTTCTGCATCTTAGAATATAAGTGTGGACAGACTAGGTCAGACGAAAGGTCCATCTAGCCCAGTGTCCTGTCTTCCGACAGTGGCCAATGCCAGCTGCCCCAGAAGGGGGTGAACAGAACAGGGAATCTTCACGTGATCCTTCTCCTGTCATCCATTTCCAGCTTCTGACAAACAGAGGCTAGGGACACCATTCCTACCCATCCTGGCTAATAAGTATTGATGGACCTAGCCTCCATGAATTTGTCTAGTTCTTTTTTGAACCCTGTTAAAGTCCTGGTCTTCACAACATCCTCTGGCAAGGAGTTCCATAGGTTGACTATGCACTGCATGAAGAAATACACCACACACATACATTACAGTTTAAGGACTGTGTTGAGACCAGGCTGGTTTGGGTTGCATTGTGCTACTACAAGGATCAGAACAGGGGTGATAGAGTCTTCCTAATGGGGGTGGGGGGGTGATGGATCAGGCCGGGTCTGGGCACTGCTGAGGGCATCAGCTCAGGGCGAATTGCTCAAAACCAGGGCTACTTACAGCCCTTGACTGGAGACCTTTCCCAAATAGGCCACAAACCAGTCATACCGAGCACTTCAGCTGCCAATCCAGCCAGCAGGAAGCCTCATGAACAAAACCCCTCAGACACCCTAGATCTCTTCCTGTGCCACAATCCGCCCCAATCTCACCAACCCCGAACAGATCCTCCCAGTCCCAAAGAACCAGCCACAATTCTCAGTCAGTTTACACTTTGGATCTTACCCACAAGATCACGCTGGGCCAATCCTTTAGCATCTAAAATCTAAAGGTTTATTAATAAAAGAAAGAAAAGGTTGAGAGTAAGGTTGCTAAGGAGAATACATTACATACATTAGTCACCAAGTTCTCGATGCAGGCTCTTAGCAGAGATGTTACTGCCAGCTTAAAAGTCTTGGGTGCACATCCTATGTCAGGATGGGCCAACAATCCTTCCCGGCTCTATCCCTAGCAAGGCTGCATCTGGGATCAGTAGCCAGATTGAAGACAAGATGGAGACAGCCTCATGGCACCTTTATATTCATTCCTGGTGTCTCCCAAGCTGGAGCTGGTCACATGCTGGCCTGTTTCACATGCCGGCAGCCATGAGATACTGACTGGTCTGCAGGTTTCCAGACGCATTCCTCGGGTGTGTACTGGCCAGAGTCATTGTCCCCGGAGCCCTGCTAGTTAGCACAGCCATTCACCAAACATTCCTTCTGTACAACAGGCAGTCCAGGCCCATTGCTCTGTCTCAGGCAGAGACCATTCCCAGGACCAGCCCAGAGCCCAGATTCATCACTCCACATACAGACATCACACAAGCACATGAGGAGCATCTATAGACTCAGTACAGCATCAGCTTTCGTTTGACACCTCACATGGCCCCCTTTGTACAGACTTTGGGGCAAACACCCCCCCCCCCCACGGGCGCAGCAGGGATCTAGCTGCTCACTTTAAAATCCAATAACGTGACAGGGGGGCATGAGGTCTCTGCCCCTCCTTTCCCCCCCAAGGCCCTGTCACCCAGCCAAGCTGGAGCCAATCCAGGGAGCTCAGGAGGTTGAGCCCCTGACCCATGTCCACACCCAGGGCAGCAAGTGAAGCACGGGGGGAGGAGGCTGGATTTCCTAACTCTTAAAGCCCAGGGCGGAAATCTTGGGGCTACTGAACCCTGAGCGAGTTTTGCCACCAAAAGCACAATTTCAACCAAGACTTTCAACATGGTGCCCCTCCCCCACGTACATCTGAATTGTGCACGCACCGACCCAGATGGTGGCCCTGAGTGACTTCCCCAGTTGTGTCTATTTCACGTTATCAGAGACATAAGAACAGCCACACTGAGTCAGACCTCAGGCCCATCCAGCCCTGTGTCCTGTCTGCTGGCAGCGGCCAATGCCAGGTGCCCCAGAGGGAATGAACAGAACTGGGAAGCATCGCATGACCCCACCCCTGTCAGCCATTTCCATCCTCCGACAAACGAAGGCTTGGGACACCATTCCTACCTACCCTGGCTAATAGCTATTGATAGACCTAGCTCTTTATCTAGCTCTTTTTTGAACCCCATTAAAATCCTGGCCTTCACAACATCCTCTGGCAAGGAGTTCCACCGGTTCATTGCGCCCTGCATGAAAACATAGGCCCTGATTCGGAGAAGCGTGCCACTCCGGAAAAGCATTTAAGCCTGTGGTTCTCAACTGGTGGTCCATGGTGATTTTTTCGGTGGTCCACAGGAACATTGTCCAAAGTCACACGGCGTGAGCAGGTGCCGCCGTTAGGCTGTTTTACACCTTTTTGTCTGCTCTTTTTTTATCATGTCTCAAAAAGGAGGTGGTCCACGAAAGTGTTTTGATTGGCCTGGTGGTCCGTGGACTGAAACGAGTTGAGAACCACTGATTTAAGCACATGCTTATGTTCCGCTGGCTACAGCAGTACTGGTGGCTTAACATATTCTTTACCATTTCTCCCTGAAGCACGCTAAGGTGCTGAACCTAGGGATGCGGGAGGGGGCTGCAACACCCCCTGATTTAGAATGGTTTCCACCCCCACCATACAAATGGTTCCAGCACCCCTGGAAGCAGGGCCTTTGTTTGTAAGCTATGGGGCACAGGCTGTTTTTTCTGGAGAGGTCACCCTGTGGGTCTGTTTCAGTCAAAACAATGAGGAGGCTTGTGCCCCAAAAAGTTTGCTAGTCTTTAAGTGGCCACAGGACTCATTGCTTTAGTCTATTTTTGTTGTGTGCATCGGGCTTGGGCCAAAGGATCCTGCTCCCTGAGTCAGGACCCCTGCCTGGCTAGTCCCACAGTATAACTAGTACGTCGCGTACAACCGAGGCCAGACGACAGCTCGCTGAGTCGGACTGGCTCCTGTCAAGGCACAAGTCAGGCTGGAGCTGTGAGAAACAGCTGGAAATACAAGCAGGATGGGTGGTAGGTAGGCGCTGCCTTCCCAAACTGCCTCACCCAGCCCCGCCCAGGCCCAGCCCTGTGCCATGCCTGCTGGCCAGCTCTCCAGAGCTGCGGGAATTGGGGGTGCCATCCTGGGGCAGGCAGGGGCAAGGGCTGCAGCCACAATGCAGGGAGGGAGGAGGAGGCTGGGCAGGGGCCAGCAGGCCACAGTGTGTGGGGGGGAGCATGGGCTCTGGTGGGCAGAGCTGAGGGCGCTTGCCTCCCCAAGCCATGGGGGGGGGGGGTGTCACCCACTGCACATGGCAGGGATGCTTTAACCTACCCCATTTCTAGGGAAGTCATCTGCTAGTTATTTGCCCGGTTCACGCCCAAGGGCAGGAGCAAGTTGGGTAGATTTCTACTGATGATGTGTTTGTGCTGTTTACCACAGGCCTGTTTGTTGGATAAATGCTGTTGGGCAGAGCAGTATTTGCTTCCCGTTATACATGCCAAACTGGCCGTGACATGTGGCAGTAATAAAATCACAGAATACAACCAACACATATTGGGTAGACAACTAAAGAGCTATCGGATGACCAAAACTTTGGGTCACCAGTAGCGTTGCCAGGTAGTTTCATTAAACATACTGAACACAGCAGGAAAAAAATTGGTTGAGAAAAAAAAGAGTTGTTGAAACAAAATAAAAAAAAGGCACCAAAAAAAAAAAAAAAAAAGTCATTGCACCTTTAAATCCCCACACTCCCTACACTCCCACCAGACACAGCAGGGGAAGAGTGTCCCCTGCAGCCTTCCATCCAATATTTTACATGTCCGGTATTTTCTGTTTTTTTTAACCAGACAGAAGACACAATACTGGATACCTGGCAACCCTAGTCACTAGTGGTAGTACAGATCCTATGTTTAGTCCAGTGGTTCCCAACTTTTTCCAAGCATACGGACCCCTTTTCAACTCTGTTAAAATTTCATGGACCCCTCCCTGGGGGAGAAAAGAAAAAAGAAAAAGAAAGGATCCTTACTTTTAAACTTTCCACGGACCCCTTGCAGTACTGTTGCGGACCACCAGTGTTTGCAGACCACAGGTTGGGAACCACTGGTTTAGTCCATTTGGCCTACTTCATAGCCCTGAGCTTTTCTTGTGGCAGATTTGGCTACCACCCCCAATCCAGGACACAATATCCTCTGCAAAATACAGCAGCAGCCGCTGATTTTGCTTTAGAAATGATTGCTGCTCTCTCTCTCTTTTTTAATTCAATGTTTTTGTTCTTCTTTCCAGTGAGAAGTAGATAAGCATCTACTACTAAGACACATGCCAGGCAAGGACACACAACTGTGGGATACATTGCATGCGTGATTAAACATTCACAGGAGAAATCTATTTGCTTCACTCAGAAAAATGTTACTTGCCCAACTCGTCCTCCCTCAGCATTTCCAAAAGCTGGTAGTGCCCACTGGGTTCTGCCGTGCGGGACCAAGACCCATTGTGCTAGGTGCTGTACAAACAAGGACCAAAAAGAGAAGTCCCGGCCCCAAAGAGCTTATGATCTGTTGTAAACTGGGAGAACAGCAGAGCTAAATCTTGCTTTAGGCCCCCACTGATGTCAGGGACACCGGGGGCGGTGGGTGAATCTAGGGTCCCCCAAGTTTTACCTCACTTGAAAAATGATTTGCTTATAAAAATCAGACAAGCTACAAAAGCTCCGGACAGCTGGCAGCATGGCCCTAGCCTCGGTAGGGCGGAAGCCCAAACAGCCCTGCGAGACTGAGGGAGATGTTCTGAACGGGAGGGGGGGGGGGGGGGCCAGGCTGGAAGTTTGGGAAGGCAATGCCTTCCCCTGCCTCTGCTACCCACCACCCATGGCGACTCCCAACGGCTGGGGGGGGGGGGGAAGAGGGGGGGGGGATTTACACAGTGATCTCTACAATCAGGATTTGGCGCCGTGTTTCTGCACAAGGAGATAATTTCTGAGGCCTTCACAACTCGCTATTTTCCAAATGCCACAACGCCCAGCTTGTGTCCCCCCTAGCTTGAGTTTTAACAACTTCCATACCCGCATTGACTGCAGCGCTGTCTGTCGTGGGACTCATCCAGTTCCCATCCCTGTAGTATCTGAGATATGGGTGGTGAGTGAAGGTAGGGCTGGGGGAGGCAAGCCCCACGCCTAGCCCCGCTCCTTCTGCCTAGGCCCCACCCCTACCGGAGCCAAGTCACCTCCGCTCTCCCCCCCATACCGCAGGGAGGCTGGGTAGTGGCCCCAGCCCCAGAGCACTGAGAGGGAGGGCACTCAAGGGCAGCAACACTCTGCCCCCAGTCTGCCTATAGCAGGTGGTCTGGGGGCGGAGTGTGGGCAAGGCCAGGCTAGGGATGTAATAGTATAATCGATTAACGGATGAGCTTATCGGTTAATGCTGTAGACTACATGCATTCCCTCCCCTCCCCCCCGCTAGTAATTTTTTTAGCTGGCTGGCCAGCAGCCTGGCTCAGTCCTGGCTCCGGGACCTACCCCCCCTGCGGCTCTGGATTTAACATGTATTAGGAGCCAGGTGGAAGGCAGCCCGGCTCAGTCCTGGCTTGTGCCGGGTCCAGGAGCTCAGCCCCCTTGGACAGGAGCGGCTGCCACCCCACCCTGCTGCCTCTGTATCAGAGGCAACAGCGCAGGCTGACAGGCAGCCGGTCCGTGAGGGGAGCTGGTTTTTCACCTGCTTCCCCTCGCGGACCAGCTCCCGCCTGGCACCCTGTATGGAGTGGCAGGGGGCTCCTCAGGAGTGGGGACAGAGCGCACTGCCTGCCAGCCCCACCCCCAGGAATTATGGAATAGTTGAGTAACCAATGAGAATTCATCAGGCTAATCCGACTGTTCAGTCGACCGATATTTAACATCCCTAGGCCAGTCGGGTGGTTTGCCCCATCTAGCATACTGGTCGTGCTTGATCTGAGAACCTCCTGGTCTGGCATGGATTGATTCTCACGACCCCTCGAGCGATGGGGAGAGAGACTTAACTGACCTGTGGCCGAAGAGAGTCTACTGAATCCCAGGCGAGTGCCCTGACCCCCTTCCACCTCTGGAGCGGGGGCGGTGGGGGGCTAAATGCTTCTGCTCCAAGGTGTCAGCAACGGAGGTGTCCCAAATGAATGGCTGCTGCGGCGGAAAAGGTCCTGAGCTCTGCTGTGGGCAGCAGCTGTGATTTGACCCCGGAGATCCTCGAAAGATACAGTTGCTCAATAGCCAACTGGGAGGTTAGGTCTTTCTCCCGGGCCACGGAAGGGCAGCCCTGGGAAACGCTCCTCTTGAACCTGTTCACGCTGCTCTTTGCCCATCAAGTCATGACGCAAGCACCAGGAGGAGGAAGAAATAGGAGATCTCAAAGCCCTCTGCAAAGGAGAGCTGGGGAAACTGAGGCACAGAGCAGCAAAACAACCTGCCCAAGGGCATTCACTGCAAGTAGAGTCTGATTCTGCCTCCGAGTCAACAAGCGCTGTGCCGGGAAAGAGTCACGGGCAGTGTTCCCTGCAAGCTGAGCACTTGGGTGGCTGCCCAGGAGAGATTCAGGTACCACCAGCTGACCGGCAGGGCACCCACAGCTTCTCACAGCCGGCAGCCTGTGCTTCTATTGGTGGTGCACTTCTGCATGTGCCTGGGTGCACATAACAAAATGTAGTCCGCCCATGGACGGGAAAAAGGAGAGGGAACATTTGTTGCAGGGTCCGATGCTGACAATTTTCTAGGCGGGATTTCCTGTTTCTCTGATATTGAAAACTCCCAGAGAGTTACAAGGAAATTCTTTGACCAGGGCTTTTTGCCAAGCAGGCTGAGGGTGATGGCAGCATGTTCTCCCCTGCAGCATGCGAAAGGCTAACGCTGGCTTCTCAGCCCAAGGGTGATTATCCAGCAGCACATCACCACCGCTCATAGGCTTCAGAAGGGAACATTCGTTTCTTCGCCAGCCCCCTCCTTTTCCATGGGATTGTGGCAGCTGCAGCGAGAACGGCTGAAGTTCCTCCACAAATGAGCAATTCTCCTCGCTGCCGCAACTCCCACAGGTCACAGCACGTGGAAATGGGGGAGCCTGTTTGGAGCCATGATCCATGCAGGCTGGAGCGCTTAGCCTTTTGCTGGGTCTGCCACAGATGGATCTAATTCGAGTCCAGCGGGCACGCTGGCTGGAGGCTCGGATTTCTTCCCTTAAATTGATCCAAGCTGCAGAAGCAGGAATGTGAAAAGCCTGATTACAGATGAACAGCAGCCTCGCACACAAATTGCTAGGGGCCAGGAGAAGATTGGTTCACTCTGGCCCACATTCCCCAGGGTTGCTTGGCTCCTAACTCCCACTGAAATCAACAGAGATCTGGGCCTTTCTGCCCTGGCCTAGAGCAGCCAGACCTGTGATCTTTCTAGTATCCACTTTGTGACAGGAGCCAGGACTAGCTGCTTCAGGGGAAAGCTACTGGAGTCTCCATAGTGGACAGCTAGGGAATAAATTGGGGATGGGTGATGTTTCCTCCCTTCCCCCAAAGGTTGGTGGTAATCCAGTGCAGTTGCATAGAGCAGGGGTGAGGGATGCGCTCCCCAGCTTGTCTGAATCTGGCCCCGGAAACTCAGGGCTACCCCCCACCCAGCACCAGGGAGCCTGTGGGGCTGGAGCACACAAAATCAACCAGCCAGGGTCCCCCCAGGCTCTGGTGTGTGAATAGCATGTGGGGAGGGTCTGTCTCCTTCTCAGTCCGGGGCCACATCAGTGAGGATTTGGGGTGTTTTTCGTTGTTTGTTTTTGTTTTTTCCTGCTCACTTATGTGCGGCCCCTGACTGATTTTCCTGTGGGTCAGCGGCCCCCGACCCAAAAAAGGTTCCCCGCCCCTGTCACAGAAGGTACAAAAGGGCAGGATTTTGTCCTTGGTATATTTCTGTTTCCAGCACACTAGGGCTATGTCTACCTGGGCCCGTAGTTCGAAACAAGCTATGCAATTTGGGCTACACCAGTTGCGTATCTTCTTTCGATGCGATTTCAAAACAGCCTATTTTGTCATTTGGCGTGTCTACACAGCAGCACGTTTCAAAATAACCCGCTCTTCCAAAACATCCCTTACTCCTCATGGAATGAGGTTTACAGGGATGTCGGAATAGCGAGCCCGCAATAACGGGCTTGCTGTGAAGACGCGGGATAGCTATTGAGGGATACTCCGGTGTCCCGAAATAGTGTTCAAGTGTAGATGTAGCCTAGGAGTGGCTCTGCTTGGGCTTTGGCAACATGGATTATGCCTATGGTGACCATATTTTCTGAACCAAAAATAGGGACACCTTAACCATACTCCCTAAAGCCCCTAGCCATTAGGGTTGCCAGATGGTTTAACCAAAGATACTGAACACCTTCCCCGCACCCCCCCCCCAAAAAAAAAAAAAACCACCTGAAAAAATTCTGTTGAGGGGAAAAAAAAAAAAAAAAAAAAAAAAAAAGGACCCCGAGAGTTAAGCAAAAAAAAAAAAACAAAAAAAACCCAAACAGCATGGCCCCTTTAAGAAATGCTGTTGAAGCTTTTTGGTCCTAGCAGGCTGCTGGCAGCCATCCGCCAGCTTGTCTTTCTGCTCTGGGCCAGACAGCTTCCCTGCAGAACCAGGTAAGCACCTGGGATTTTCATCTCGTCTGGGAAAAAAAATCAGAAAAATACCAGAGATTTTAGGTGTCCAGTATTTTCTGAATATTTTTTTTTTTTTTTAACCGGAGAGGAGGCGAAAATACCGGACTGTCTGGGTCAATTCCGGATACCTGGCAACCCTACTAGCAATACCCCTGACCCCTTAGGCCCTGCCCACCTGCCACAGGAAATCCCACCCCTGGGGTAGCACTTCCGGGATCAAGATGAACACATGACTAGAAGTAAAAGGTGTCATGTAACCCCTCTAAGAACTCCTCCCACCATCCTCTACCAACAGGGATGGGTTTGGGCCCCATTTTTTAGCCTTTAACTCATTTCCACCCTGAATGTGGCTCAGAAACACCTGGGTCCACGGGGATCCATTTGTAGGTTCCTCTGGCAGCGCAGAACGCCATTTCCATCAGCAGAGCAGCTGGCCCTGTGACTCTGGAGCCTCATTAATATTTCCCCTTTCAGGGAAACAATCTCATTTTATTTTCATCTCTTCTTCAGAGCAGGAAGTGACTTCTCCAGCTGAGTCATCTCCCTGCACTCTCCCACTGCTGGGATGGGGAAGGGCATGGGCCATCCCTCCATCCATGCTGGTGTCCACGCTGGATCTGAACCGCATGGGGCAGAGCTGTTGTGGCCCCCCAATCATCCTTGAGATGAGCACGGTGAAAAGTTTCACTGAGGCGGCGGAAGAGAGAGGCCTCCACACAATGAACCACATGTATCCCAGCGGGAACTTGTCGGAGCCCAGCTGCGGAAAGACAGCTTCCCGTGCGGAGAAGAAATGTAGACCGGTTACTTGGAAAGGCTAGTTCCTGAGGCTGATTTAGTCCAGGTTCTCCCCGGCAGAAATGTAGCAAGGCTGTGAATTTCCAAGTCAACCCCTGGATTGGAGTACTTTATCCTGGTTAAAATGAACAGGACTGGGGGGGGGGGGGGGGGGGGGGGAGGAATTCAAATCCTGCAAGCAGGCTTGAAAATCGCAGCTCAGATGATTCATTCAAATTCTTTAAAATGTAGGCAAGAGGCAAAGTTGAAAAGAAAATGGAAGTGTTTGGGTGGCGCCTCTTCCTTTCTCATCAATAGCTCACGCTTGCTTTGGTACCATATGCGATGCTGTGACGATGAAATGGTGACAAGACATGACAGCCCCAGCTCCTCAGCTGTTGTAAGTCAGCATAGAGCGGTTGACTTCAGTCGAGGTGTCTGCCCAGCCATGGAGGACATCTGTAACTGCATTTTCTTAGTGTCAGTTTCACTTTGTCAATGGCACAGGAATCAGGGTTCCCTGTAAGCCCTGTGCTCATGCGGCCGCTCAGGAGAGAATCCAGTGCCATCCAGCTGATTAGCAGAGCACCCATGGGTAGGTTGCGTTTCTACTGGTGGTGCACATTCGTGCATGCCACAGTGCACATAAAAATTATTCCACACATAGATGGAAGAGATTAGAAGGAACATTTACAGGAATCCTTAGTTCTAATGCATGCAAATCTCTCCCTGATGTAAAGGATTTGATTCAATATAATTACGGAGAAACACAAGAAGTTCTTGTTTTATATTGGCTCACGTTGCATCACATATTTTACATTTCCAGTACAGACCCAGCATTTTCTCATGTGCCGAAACTGTGCTTTCTTCTTACAGCCATAGAGAAATGCTTTCAGGTGTCAGAAAGTGCTGATCCTTACAAGAGGAACCTTTTGTTGCCTATTTCCCCAAACCACAATCTGTTTTCCACAGGGTTCATTCAGACGGGCATAGCCTGCTGCCTGTCCCCGCTACAAGGCTTTTCACTGTGTAGAAGTTCCTTTGATTGTTGCTTAAAGGCAAAAATCAAATGTCTTCGGTAATTCAGCACCAGCAAAGAGGGGATTAAGTGTAGGGCAGCCATCTTTTGCTGTGAAAGCTTCTCATGAATGAGGGAAAAGTCCTATTCCAGTGGTGACAACAACGAGAGGTATTGTCACACCCGACAGACTAACAGATTTATTTGGGCATGCAAAAGTGTATATCCAAATTAATCTGCTCGTCTTCCAGGTACCACAGGACTCCTTGTTGTTTTTGCAGATACAGACTTACACACGCTTCCCCTGAGGCTACATCTAGTCTTCAGGCTTCTTTCGGAAGAAGCTTTTCCAGAAGAGATCTTCCGAAAGAGCACGTCCACACAGCAAAAGTGCATCGAAAAAGCGAGCTGCTTTTTCGACACATAGCACAGGTGCCCTGGTGGCCACTCCGTCCATTGTAATCACAGCTTACATGCAAGATAGCGTCCATTCATTGTGGAAGCTTTTTCCTCTTCTTTTGAAAGAACTCCCTCTTCCCGTCCACTCACCCCTTTTTCCAAAAGAGCTCTTTCAGAAAGAGGCTTCTTCCTCGTAGAAAGATGTTTACCAATGTTGGAAAAAACCCTCAGTTCTTTCGATTTTTCTTCTGAAAGAATGCTATTGCAGTGTAGACGTAAGTGAAGTTTTTTCGGAAAAACGGCCGTTTTTCCGAAAAAAAAAAAACCTCTGTAGTGTAGACATACCCTGAGATGTATTACAGTGGTGGTGATATTTTCATTGCTTACTGAGCCACACAAAGCTAATTGCCTGGCAAGGTAAGACCCGACAAACGGGGTGAGCAGCATGTCTTTTGACAGGACACTCCGACATTCCAAACCCTTGCTCAAACACGCCACAGAGCTCAGAGTGAGACCCGAAAGGCAGGGCCGGACTAAGGAGTGGGCGAGCCGGGCAGCTGCCCGGTGCGCTGACCGATGGGCGGCGCCTGATGGCAGCTGTAAGGGGCGTGCGGTGCCCCTTATAGCTGCCATCAGGCGCCATGCGCCCGGCTCCCAGCGGGCTGCAGTGGCCGCCCAGGGCGGGGGCCGCATTAACCCCTGCAGTGCCCTTCCCCCCGCGGCCACGGGGCCCTGCACGGTCAGGCGCGGCCCACCCGGGCAGCCCTGGGCTGCGCACCAGCGGCGGTGGCCGGGCAGCTCATGCGCGGTGTGCGTGCGCCGTGCGCCCGCCCACACACCCCAGGGCCAGGCTCGCGCATGCGCCGTGCGCCCGGGGCGGCACCACCCGCCCGGGGCGCCAAAATGGCTCGGGCTGGCTCTGCCTGAAGGAGGGCAATTTAAACAAGGGGCTGTGTTTGAAATGCAGCAGGGTACTTCCTCAGGGCTGGGCACAGGTCCCCTCTCCTCCAACGCAGGCAACCCTTAGTGCTCGGAGAACACACAGCCTGAAACCGCTTGGTGTCCTTTGGCATGTGGCCTCGGATTCGCTCCAGCCGCTTTGGCACAGCAGCAGCAGCATTCTTTACATTTTTATGCAGATGATGTGGCACGGGATGGGCTGTAGCATACGAGGAAATCCCTCACGTCGGCTCAGATGGAAAGTGCTTCCAGGGGACGCTGCAGGAAGCGAACACAAATGGGAGATTCTTCGATGCACTGGACTGCGGGAAGCCCATGTCCCGTTACTATAGTAACCTCAGAAAGGCCTTGGCTGGCGCCATGCTGGTTAGGGTTGGTACACAGGTGTGGGGGGCTCTAAATAAGCTGGAGCCGGGACCCTTTGGCTGGAAAGGGTTCTGCAGGGAATAGATTTCCATTTTTAGCTCTTCTGCATCCTTTCTAAGGTCGGGGCCTTGCTCAAAGCTCGCTGAAAACAATGGAAAGATTTCGGCTCATTTCAATGGGCTTCGGACCAGGCCCAGGGGCTGCTGGGTCCGTGCAGGGTGTCACTCCATTGACAGCAATGACCTGCACCAGCTGAGCCCCGTGATTGTTTCTGTTGCTGGTTTCTTCTCCCCGCTCTGCTTCAGGGTCTTGGGGAGGGATCCTGACACCCTCACTCCTTGCGGACTCGAGTCTTGCGCCAGGTGCCGTCCTGCTGGAATCACAGCGCAAGGCGTGACTCGGTGCCGGCCGGCCCTGTGGAATGGGCGCGGGTCACGCGACCGAGAGAGACATCCCTCAGTCGTCTCAGTCTCCTAGGCATTTCAATCTGGAACTCGGCAGAAGAGTCATGCGGGGTGATCTTTAGTGACAGACCAAGCCAAGCAAGGACTGAGTCTGTGCCCAAGAGAAGAGGAAGGGAAGATGATTGTTGGCTGGTTGTGGTCTCGGACCTATTCTTTAAGGTAGTGTTTCCCAATTGGTGCTCCGCGGGAAGCGAAAGCAAGGGTTCTGCGAAGCACCATCACTCCGCCGCCCTCTCTTAAAGAGATAGGCGGGAATTGCAGCGGCTTTTTTTTTTTTTTTTGGCTTGATGAAACACGGTGACGGGGGGGGGGGGGGGAGGGTTAAGGCAGCCCTAGGGATTCCGGGGCCAAATAAAATTGGGAAACACTGCTTTAAGGAGTCTGACAGGAATTCTTATGAGTACGCGAGCATGCCTCCATCTCAAACAGCAGTGGCTCTTACAGCAGTTTCGAGACCCTCCCCGGAGTTTGACTCTAGCTCTGCTTATCTCAGGGTTAGACCTCCCTGATCCAGCCCCCTGGGGACCTGACCCGTCCCGGAGGAGGGATTTTGCCAGACCAGGGAGGTCATTTCTGGCCCCCTCCAACCCCAGCCCGGCCCCCTCCAACCCCAGCCCAGCCACCAGCCTCCCAGCCATCTTGCCCCTCTCGCCGGCGCCGCTGCCCTGTCAGCCCCCGCTGCTCTACCAGGCAGCCCTGCCACCTCTGCGCACTGGTCTCCTGCTGCAGCACCCAGGCTGCCTTCATGCACCGGCTCTGTGCCGCGCTGCGCAGCCCTGCTGCCTCTGCATGCCGGGTTCCTGCTGCAGAGCCTGGCTCCTACTGCCGCTCAGGGTAGCCCCGCAGCCTCTGCACCGGGCTCCCGCTGCCATGCTTGGGGCTCCCGCAGCTGCGTGTGGGGCTCCTGCTGCCCTGGCGCTGGTCCTCCACCTGGATTCTCTGCTCCTGGAACATCCATTCTCCTGCCGGAGCACAGCTGTTGCCGGACCAGAGAGTCCCGGTTAAGAGAGGTTCAACCTGTATTTCACTGGAGCTTACTTGGACTCTGCAGTCTCCATTCAGGAGAGCGGCATTCCTCTGTCTTTTTGCCTTCGCCTATTGATTGCAAGTGCTCTGAAAAGCTAAACATTCACCCACCTCGCCACGGCTCTGCTTTTTCACCAAGCTGTGTCATCTCCCCATGACCGTCCAAGGGTGTGTCTACACAGTGCGGCTATTTCAGGATACCTCCGGTCTTAACAAGCTGCCTGTTATTTCGAAGTATTTTTTGAAATAACGGGCATGCTATTTCGTCATCCCTGTAACCCTTGTTCCATGAGGGTTAAGGGACGGCTCAAAATAGCACGTTATTTCAAAATTTGGCGCTGTGTAGACGCGCCAAATTTCAAATTTCAAAATAGAATCGAAATAAGATACGCAATTTGCATTGCACAAATTGTGTATCTTATTTCGACTTCAGGGTGCTGTGCAGAAGCACCTAAAATCAGGTCTTTAGTCCAGAGTGGAGTGCACAAATGTGTTTGCTCACTTGAGCTAAATGTCAAGAAAAATACACCCTTTGTTACTCAACCGCACAGTACATTAGCATCCATTTACCATGCATTTCTGTGTGTTGGTCAGGCACAACCATTCATGGGAACCCAGCAGACTCCCTGAGAAGAGACAGCAAATTGGCTTTGTTAAACGCTAGAACTTTAAATCTATGGGCTTTTTTTTTTTTTTTTTTAATTGTGGGATAAGCAAAGCAAATGTGTGGGCGTTTCACAGGAAGGATGTTTTAGGCAGGAGTGATCTTATTAAAACATAGAGCAGGTTGGAAAAGTTTTGAAAAATTCTTGAGAAGTCACAACACATATTGGCAGCAATTAAACTGAAATTTCCTCCACCTTGTAACCAACTCCAGTTAGCCAAAATAGTCTAATAAAAAGAGGGGGAAATCCGCAAGACTTTGGAAGGGATCCCACAGACCTCCCTGAGTAAGCCAACTTCTAACTAAGCTCTTGTTTACACAACAAAATTGCACTGGTTTAATTTAAACCTGCTTTCAAACCGGGTGCAAACGGCAGGCAGTTATTTTGATTCAAGAGTGGTTTATTCCAGTTTAGCTTAAGCAATTCCTATTCAATGCACACTAGCCAAAAGAAACCGGTGTTAGCCTGTAGCAGGGCGGGGCTCACCCTGGTGGCACCTCCTGCTGGTAGCTCGTCTAGGGGAATTAGCTCTGTTGTCAACAGGGGGCCTCCCTCAGGCCTGGGTCTCACCCGTTCCTTGGCAGTGTCCACGCTCGGCTTCTGGACCCATATTGCTCCCCGGACCACAGCATCCTCTTCAGACACTGCCCTCCGGCAGGGCCTGCTCCAACCGTCTCTCACCCCCTTCTGGGGGTTGTAGTGGCAGTCCTTAGTTTCTACTGCTTCTGTGGCAGCTGTGGCCTCCAAGCCTAGCTCCTCGGTCTCAGGGGCAAGCCACAGTCTGTACGGGCCACACGCTGGTGACAAGGTGTGGCGTAAGGAGGGGAGGACCCAGGACCACCCACTGCTTTGGGTCCTGAACTAAGGGAACCTCCAGTAGCAGCTTTGTCCTGCCCTCCTCTACTCCCCTTTACTGCCTCTAGTTCCCTGGGCCACTTCCCCTGTGACTCCTTGTTGCAAGGCCTGCAGCCTGGCAGGTATCAGGCTGGAGCCTTTGTTTCTAGCTCTGCTTCGCTGGCCTGGCCACACCACTAGTCCTACACTTTCCCTAGTCAGGACTCAACTGTCTCTTTTTGCTGGTGAGCTCCTTATATACAGGGCTGCCCCAGCAAGCTGCCCTCTGGTTGGCTCCTTAAAAGCATCTCCCTGATTGGCCAGGGCTCTTTGCAGGCTCCCTCCTGCCTGCTTTAGACCCTTCCCAGCTGTGTGGGGGCAGTCACCCTACCACATAGCCCTAAATAAGGGCATCCGCATAGAGGTTTGAACTCACTTAGCTAAATCTGTTGAAATTCACACTTTATGTTAAACCGATTGAACTTCCTCGTGTAGACACGGCCCAATAGGGTCGTGAAAAGAAAGTCTCCCCTAACTACCTTCAGTAAAGCTTCTTTCTCTGAAGCAGCTGGTGCTGGCCATAGCTAGGGAAGGGATCTTGGCATAGCTGGGCCCCAGGCAACTCCTACTAAAATGAAAGGTCTGCCTTGAACATCACGTTGCAATAGGGGTGAGATGACCCTGAAGATCTGTCAAATAACAGTAAGCGCCACTGTGGAACCCTATGACAGTGAATGCAATTGCAGCATAACTAATGGCAGTTAGATACTTGCAAATCGTCTCCCCAGAGCACGGACTGAATAAATACATCCCCGGGGAGAGGATAAGTGGGTGAAACAAACCAGACATGACAGATGAGTCAGGCTCTTCACGCCCCGCTTAAGGCGTGCAAACACTGCGGTAAGACGGGCAGAATACGAATCAAAGTAGAATCGGGTTCCAGGGGGCAGCAAAGGACTTTGCCCCTGCAAGCTGTGCCCTCGCTAGCTGCTGCATTCCCCACCCTTTCAGGGCAATGATGGAGACAGCCACAGAGAAGCTGACCCACCCGCCTGCCTACCCCAGCATGACTTGCACAGCTGGCGCTCTCTGAATTCTGTCCCCTTTCTGAGCAGCGGAATCCCAGCTCTGCTGTGCCCAGTGCCTTCCACGGGAGGGCTAGGGTGGAGATGAGTGTGTGTCCGGGTTTGCCTCTTTCAGATTTAATACATAAGGGAGGGGTTTCCGAGATTTTACTATGCAATGGCCATAAGAACATAAGAACGCCCATACTGGGTCAAACCAAAGGTCCATCCAGCCCAGTATCCTGTCTGCAGGGCCGGCTTTAGGCCAATTCGCCCGATTCCCCTGAATCGGGCCACGCGCCTAAAAGGGCCCCGCGCCCTAAAGCAAGAGGGCCCCACGCCCTAAATCCGGAAGTGTGCTGGCGTGCCGGACGCGCTGTGGGAGGGAGCATCGAGCACAGGGATTTCCCTGTGCCGTGGGAGGGGGAGTCGGCCACTGGGTTTGGTGGGAAGGTGGGACTCTGCGTGTATTTGTGTGGGAGGGGGGGTTTTTTTTTGGTCAACAAAAAATCCTGGCTACCAGGGCCCTATTGAAACGGTTCGAATTGGGCCCTGCACTTCCTAAAGCCGGCCCTGCCTGTCTGCCAACAGTGGCCAATACCAGATGCCCCAGAGGGATGGAACACAACAGGTAATCATCACGTGATCCCTCCCCTGTCATCCATTTCCAGACAAACAGGCTAGGGACACCATTCCTACCCATCCTGGCTAATAGCCATTGATGGACCTAACCTCCATGAATTTATCTAGCTCTTTTTGAACCCTGTTAAAGTCCTAGTCTTCACCGCATCCCCCGGCAAGGAGTTCCACAGGTTGACTGTGCACTGCATGAAGAAAAGCTTCCTTTTATTTTAAACCTGCCATCTATTAATTTCATTCGGTGACCCCTAGTTCTTATATGATGGGAACAAGTAAATAACTTTTCCTTACCCACTTTTTCCACACCAGTCATGATTTTATGGACCTCTATCCTATCCTCCCTCGGTATCCTTTTTTCTAAGCTGAAACATCCCAGTCTTTTTAATCTCTCCTCATATGGGACCCATTCCAAACCCCTCATCATTTTTGTTGCCCTTTTCTGAACCTTCTCCAAAGCCAAGATAGTTTTTTTGAGACGAGGCGACCACATCTGCACACAGTGTTCAAGACGTGGGCGTACCATGGACTTATACCGAGGCAGTAAGATATTCTTGTCTTATTCTCTATCCCTTTTTTAATGATTCCTAATGCATCTGAAATAATGCATTGCAGATGGGAACAACTTCCCCACTCCGGCCGCTTTGCTCCCCTTGTATTTTCCACATGAGGCAGATTTAAAAAAAAAAAATGTAACAAAAAAGAGGGTGGAAAACTATGAAGCTTTCAGGGCCTGTCCCCTACCAGGCCAGGAAGGTGGGGATGTGTAATGACAATTGCGCCCTCTGTTGGGCAAAGTGGAAAAGACACCCTCCTGGCTGCACCAGCTCAGAGCCGCACCAGCCTCCACCAGCACCAGAGAGGCAAAACCTGCTGCCATTTCTCCACCGCAGCCACAATCAACACCCCCCCCCATGGCACAGGAAATGCTCCAACAACAGCTGGGGTGAAACCCAACAATCCCACTGCCCCGAAGGCACTAACCTAGAAAATTACCCGTCTTAGCAGCCCTTGCACGCCTTTAAGACAAAAAGTGCCCGGTCACCTGTGCAGAGGTGAATGTGGGCTGGTGCAGGCCCTGGCCCCCAGGACCAGCCTGTGCGTGGCTGATGTTATACCCCACTGCCCCTTTGGCTCCCTCAGGATCCAGGCCTGGGGCAGGAGTGGCTGTCCCAGGACCTGCACACCCCCCCCCCCCCAAGGGCAATATGAGGAACCTGGAGCAGGGCAGCAGCTGGAGTCGGGCCCTTCACGCTCACCCAGGTGGCAGGACCCTGCTTATTCTGCCGCCCTCTCCCATCCGGGTCGCTCCGTTTCACTGCAGTGGGGGGAAGCAGAGCGCCCCAGGCCCTGTCCCCAACACGCTGTACTCCTCTCTGCTCCCCGCACTTCCAGAGTTCTGCACGGCACTCCCAAATTCTCTGCCTTGCCGAGTAACAGCTAATCTAGACCCCATCCTGTTGTAGGTCTAGCCGGGATGACGTTTTGCCATGTGTAGTATTTACTTTGCAGTCAACATTGAATTGCATCTGCCACTTGTGCCCCTCCCCCCGAGGGTTGCCAGATGGTTGAAACAAAAATACCGAACACCCCCCCCCCCCCAACAAAAAAAACCACAGGGAAAAAATTCTGTTGAAGGGGAAAAAAAAGGGGGGAGGCCAAAATTGTTGAGCCAAAAAAAAAAAAAAAAAGGACTCCAAAGACTTAAGCCAAAAAAAAATTTAAATAAAACAGCATTAAAACAGCATGTCCCCTCTAAGAGTGAGTGCAGGGATAGGAACAGGGGAGGGGTTGAGAACTAAGACCTAGGGGAACCAGGTAAGCATGGGGGCTGGGGTTGGGGTGCTGGGGGCCAGTGGGGTTCATGGGGGGGGGAAGGGAGGCCGGGTGCTGAGTGTTTGTAGGGTTGCCAGGTGCCCGGCGTTTCCGCCTCCTGGCCAGGGAAAAATTCAGAGAATACCGAACAGCTCAGGTGTCCGGTATTCTCTGAATTTTTTTTACCAGACAGGAAGCGAAAATACCGGACTGTCCGGGTGAATACCAGACACCTGGCAACTCTACCCCCCCCCCAGCATTGTGAGATCCCCCCATGTAACTACCCCAAGTAATTGTGTCTCACCTGCTCATTTGGCCACCGCACCGTTTGCCCTTTCCCCGGATCAGTTATGAACATGCTGAACAGAGCTAGGCCCAGGACAGGCCCTTGGAGGCTGCCTGTAGTTACCGCTCTCCATTTGGAAAATGGGCTGTTTATTCCTGCCCCTTGTTTCCTGCCTTTGAACTGGAGGGCCTGGCTGATGCTTTCAGGGACAATCTAAGGATCCTTCATGTAATTTAATGACAAGCCTTGTGTTATCTTAATCCCCCGGCCTCTGCGACAGACACACTCGCTGCCCGGGGGCAGACGCTGGGAGCAGCAGAGAACGGATCACATGCCACACTCAAGCACCAGCTGGGACATGCGCTGGGAGCCGATCTGAGGTACCACGCTCTGGGGGTCTGGAATCATTATGGCTCATGGGTGCTGAACACCCCCTATTTTTTCCTGTGGGTGCTGGAGGCCTGGATATGCGTTAGATCAGTGTTTCTCTAATGCACCATCGGGGCTTTTCTTGCAGCTGGGCTGTGATCGGGGTGGGGGAGCAGTGCCCCCATCCTGCCCCCTGGTACTCCTGGATGCATAGCCTTGGTGTTGGCTGCTGGGGCTTCCAGTGCCCCCCCCCCTCCATCCTCTGGACCACCCTGAGGCATAACGCTGGAGGAGCAGGCAGCTGGTGCTTTCCCCACCTCCCCAGCTTCGGGGGCCTCAAGATCTGGATTTCAGCCCAGGGGTTGCATGGAGGGCAGGCTCCGGCTGTGGGTGCATGAGGCACCATGAAATTCGGGGTCCCCATGAAGTGGGGTGCTGCGTATGGTCTCCGGCAGCCCCCAGTCCTCTTCCTTGGCCGGCCTCTCCCGCCGTGGGCTGTGCCCAGCCCCCACTCGCCAGGCGGCAGCGAGTTGCGTGAGCAGGAGCTGGAGGACTCAGAGGGAGCAGGGGCGGCTGCATGGCCGGCCGGAGAGAAGCAGGGCTTTGAAGGGGAAATGGCCGCTTCTCTCCGGCTGCTCCGCTTGAGTCCTCCGGCCTGTGTTCATGCCTGGGCTGCGGAGGGCACCAGCTCTTACCTGTTATGGGGAAGTTCTTGAACAAACAGGCAAAGGGACAGACAGATAGGTAGACAGACGGACAGACTCTCTCAACTACAGAGTAGATTCGCTGGGAACAAGACAAACCAACACAGATGTATTATATGGGCCTGCTCATTGACTGATAACCAGACATTTTGCTGCAACTCCGTCACAGTCATTAACATCCGCTGCATGCTGCCACACAGGCATCTTGCACAGGGGCGGCACCCGTCCAACACCCTCCTCCACCATCTTACCCTCCCTGGTCCCTCTTGCTCTCCCAGCTCACTCCCACTGACTTGCTCTTCAAGGTCACCGGAGTCCTTCCTTTCTGGGGTTACCCCCGCCCCATGGGGCACCTCTCTCAGACGCTTCCGGTCCGCTCTCCATGCTGGGTCCTTCCCCAGTGACTGGGAGCAGAGCCCAGGCCCACCCACTACTCTGAGTTCCAACCCCGGGACGCTACAACCAGCAGCCTGGGTCTGTCCTGCCCCAAACCTCGCTGCTGTTTCCCTGGACTGAGTCCTACTTCACCTCTGTCAGGGTTGGTCACAGGGTGGGTACGCCCATCTCCCTCAGAGGCAGGGCGTTAGGCCTCTGAGGCCTCTCAAAGGGGGCTTCACCCCATGTACTGATCAGTCCTAATGGTTCAGGGCCAATATCCACACCCCGTCCCTATGAGGTAGTCAGGCCTAGCAGCCACAATCCATAAAAACACTCCCTTCCCTCAGGGCAGTGAGGCCCAATGGCCAGAGCCAGTAACAACACTCCCACCTCTCAGGGCAGTGAGGTCTAGTGGCCAGAGTCAGTAACAACAGTGTAGTCCCCCCCCCCCCATATTGGGTTAATGGGGAGGGAGTAGGGGAACCTGGGCCCCCCCTCTCCAGTGGGTCCCAGCCCAGGGCCCCGTTAGCAGTGGAGTGGTCTGCCACTAGCTCAGCCGGGAACCTGCCCAAAACATGCTGAACTCCTGGGGGATGTCACTTCCTGCCCTGGGCTGGGCTGCTTCCACCCAGACCCACTGCTGCAGGTTTCGTTGCCACCTTCCTCCAGACTGGGAGCATCTCCAGTTGTTCCCCCCTGACTGGTGTCTGTGGGTCAGTCCATCCACAGCTCTTCCTCCAACACCTCCTTCCCGGGGGGCAGTCAGCCCAGACTGAGCTGCTTCACCCGCCTTTATAGCTGGACTCCGGCTGGAGCATGCCCAGAGGGCTGTGGGGGCGGGGCTTTCTCGGCCAGGAGGCCCTGGTTAACCCTTGCAGGTCCAGTCCCTTCCTGGCCATGCCCTTCTTTCAGGGCCTGAATCCTAAGGCTTCAGTTCACCCCCCTGGCTCCCTCCTTGCCTTTGCTAAGCTCAGCGCATGACGGCAAGTCTTGTCTGCTGCAGACCCTTTCTCACTGCCACCTTCCTGGGTTTATGCCAGCCCCACCTGCTCCTTCTCAGCTGGGCTCCAGCATCTGTCAGGGATTCCGTAGGAACCTAAGTCCCCTCCGCGGCAGCATATCCAATTCTCAGCCTCATTAGCCCTTTCCAAGCTGGTGTGGGGGTGAGCACCCCATCGCGCATTGGAGAAAGTCCAGCGGAGGGCAACCAACATGATTAGGGGACTGGAGCACATGACTTATGAGGAGAGACAGGGATTTGGGCTTGTTTAGTCTACAGAAGAGAAGAGTGAGGCGGGATTGGATAGCAGCCTTCAACTTCCTGAAGGGAGGTTCCAAAGAGGATGGAGAGAGGCTGTTCTCAGTGGTGATGGGTGGCAGAACAAGGAGCAATGGTCTCAAGTTGCAGTGGGGGAGGTCTAGGTTGGATATTAGGAAAAACTGTTTCACTAGGAGGGTGGGGAAGCACTGGAATGGGTTCCCTAGGGAGGGAGTAGAATCTCCATCCCTAGAGGTTTTTAAGTCCCAGCTCGAGAAGGGGGCCATCGCAGTCCCGTAGACAGGCACGGCCAGATTCACTGAGGTGCCCATTAAACCGAGCGAGCTCAGCCTGCTTCGCTGTCCTCCTGGAGTTCCTTTGATTTCGAGAGAGCCTGACCAGAGCCCAGACTTCAGGCTGTTCCTGATGATGTACAACCCAGTAATGGGCTGTGTGGCTGTAAGATAAGCAATTTCCGGGGCTGATGCTGCACCTAGACCCCGCAGAGGAGAAAGGCTGCTAACAAGCTTTCCTCCCCGTCTTATCACTCTGCCCCTAGCAGAGTAAAACCCACTTACAATAATTGGAGCCTGATAAATGATGCAGCTGCTCAGCTGGGACATTGACCAGGGACGGTACCGGCGATGCCAGCCGCAAGGACTGGGCCGCCGGCTCAGCTGCTTGCATGCAAACCGCTTGCCTGGCTTTGCTGTGCCTGTAGCCGACGGGCAGGTGGGAGCGGGGCTGGAGTTTGCTGGAGTTTGCTCAGGCCCAGAAGCAGCCCCACGCCACTTTAAGCAATTGGCTGTTGCCTGTGGGTCTGCTCCACGGGGAGGCTTTGCACACTGCCCTCGCCCCCAGCACAGTCTCGCAGCTCCTATCGGCCGGTTCCGGAGCAGAGACCTGCAGGAAGCAGCCAGCTGTTTTGAGCAGCCTGGAACTGCAGCAGGCAGGGAGCCTGCCTCCGGGTCCTGCAGGGCCGGAAGTTGCCTAGGTAAGCGCCTCCTGGCCAGAGCCTGCCTCGGCACGCCAGCACCCCCCACCACCCCAAAGCCCTGCCCTAGTCACCACCCCTCCTGCCCCGGGTCACTGCCCAAGCCCTCTGCACCCCCACCCCCATCCCAGCTCACAACTCCCTCCCAGACCCTGCACCCCCTCCTACATGCCTCCAGGCCAGAATCCTCTCCTGCACCCACACACCCTCCCCAACCCTGCACACAGATCACAACCCCCTCCTTCACCCAAACTCCCTCTGAGACCCCACCCCCTCTCCTGCACCCCAGTCCCCTACCCCGAGCTCCCCTCTGCACCTCACCCCCGCCACAGACCCCACACCCCCTCCATTGAAAAGTGTGGCCCTTGACCTCTTACTAACATCTTGGAGTGCCCCCCCGGCATCAAAAATTATTGCCCATCCATATCCCAGAGGGTGCCCTACTCCTTTGCAGCCAGGCAGAAGGAAAAGGGGCACCGCACCCCAGCTGCCCCATGGCAACACAGAAATACGCTAGTCTTGGGCCAGGTCACTCATACTCCTGCCAGGCAAGGAAGAGGGGAGGTGAGTGTCTGGGTGTGTGTGGGGTGGGGAGGAGGCAGAGCTACACCTTCACCCCACTGGAGGCTTGTAGCGGGTCGTGGTAGCATGTTCCTTGCCCGCTAAGAAGGGGAGCTATGGGAGGACCATGCCTCAGAGAGGGGTGTGTGCCCCTCCTTGGATGACAGAACTACCGGCTGCCCCATGCCCAGGACTCGGCCCAGCGGCTCCGTGCGGCCCACGAGCACAGCCTGGGGGGCTTCCAGGCGCGGCCCTCCACAGAGAGCCCTTCTCACCACTGCTGGCTCTCTGGCTGGAAGAGAAAGATGAGGTTGGTCCAGCCCTGGCAGCGTGGCCACCGCTCCCTGCCCCCCCTGAAGCGGACAGGGGTCGGGATCACGCTCGCCCCCCTCACGCACCCCGCGAGGGTGGCCACAGAGCCCGCCGCAGCAGCAGCGAGTGTCCACAGCCTCCCCGCGCAGTGGCATAGGCGGGCACAGGCCCCACGCCGCCCGGCCTGGCCTGCAGACACGCCAGCGTGAGGCACCAACAACCAGCCCCACTGGGGGGACATGGCGCTGAGCCGTAAAGCCCCCAAAGCAGGGCACTGCCAGCACGGGCCAGGCCTGCCGTGCGAGACATCAATTCAGCACCTCTCGGTAGCCACTGCTCCTGTCCCTGCTCGCCCCCCACAGAGCCTGTTCCCAGCATTGCCTCCGGCCCTGCCCGTGGAGCTGAATGTCCCCATGCGAGCAGGCCGAGGGGGAAGGACAGAGGCACCCTGTTTTATACTCAGCCGCTTGCCTTGTCCACACACCGCGAGTGCAGTCGTGGCTATGTGGAGAGCCCTTTTCACCTGTGCTAAATAAGAATATGAGGCCTTTACAAGGGAGGGGGGCGGAAGCTGGAAAGAGGTGGGGTGGGGGCTTGGTGGAATGGGGATGGGGAGGGGGCAGAGCAGGAGCATGAAGAGGCGGGGTGGAGGCCAGACCTGGGGCTGGCAGGGGTTGTCCTGGGCCCTGCACACCCCCCCAGGGACAGCCTTGTCCCAGCTATTGAGAGCCAAAACAGGCGCCATTGTGCATGCAAAGATATGGGCACGAATGCATGCCTATTTCTGTCTGCCATGGCGACTGCCTGCACAAACTGCATATTTGCACGTGCAAGCGGCCGGTTCTACCAACAGGAAGAGGGTTGCTGCTGAGCAAGGAGCAGAAAGCATTTGTTCTTCTTCCAAATGTAACAAAATCCCTGCCACTCTCCAACCGTAGCTGTAACAGTCCAGCCACGGCTTTTCTGTCCAAGTATTTTCTGCTGTGAGCGTCACCAGGCTGTGCAGCCGAAATGGTCGCACAGTAGGTGGCGTAGTATCTCCACGAATGTTCAGCCGCGCTGGGCTCCTGGAACAACATTTCCACAGACTGTCACTTGCTGGAAGCCTACTTCTTAGCCCTCCGGCTCCTGTGGGAGCCAGAGCGCAGTGGTTTCCAGAGGGTAACCACACAGCAAACCAAAATGCTTCCTAATTCGATTCTTTCCTGGAGTGGTTCACACCTTTTCCCATTGCACAGCCCTTCTTAAGCCACACGGTGGCCTCTGCCCCAACCTCCCCATCCTGACGCAACATGGTGCCTTGCCCACCCTGCACTGGGCTGAGAAGTTCCCCTCAGCTCTGCCTAGACTCAGGAGGAGCTCTGGGGAGGAATCGTGACTCACACAGAGGCCTGAGTCAGAGTTCCTGCCAAGTGCCTGTGCTGCACAGGGCTGCGGGGAACAGCATGCTGTGTCAGCTCTGTGTACTCCCTGCCCATGCCCCCAAACACACTTCTGTGTGAAGTTTGTGGGGGAGAGGGCAGCACGAGACACGCAGGCCCTGTGGTCTCCCATATGTCCAGACCCAAGATCCGGGTAGGTCTGGGCCTCTCCTGTAACCTCTAACCTGCACCTTCCTCACCTTCCTCCGCTGGGAGCGGCCAATCTTGCCTAGCAGGGGCGCAGTAAGAAACCAGGAGGCAGTCAAGACGCCTGTGAGGGTATAGGTGTGGCAGCTCGTTTATATCCCAGCCATTGTTAAATCTGGGCCATGTATTTCCTGTGCGGGCTGCTGGCAGCGTGAGGAGATACGACTGCCAAGTGCAGCTCTGCACAGAGCCACCTTACACCAGCCCAGCCAAGGAACATGCTGGGCTGGGCGCCTCCGCTGCTGGTCTCCCTTCCTTGAGAGCATGTGAAGGTTTAGCCAGTGGGCGCTGGAGCAGCTCCCTGCCTGTGCCGGGAGGAGGGGCTGGGAGGGGTGATTTAGCCCACCTGCAGATGGGGGGGGGCCCCAGCTCATCTCCCCTTTAGCCGGTTAAACAATTGTGATGGCGAGTCGGGGTTCCCCCGATCCTGCAGCCCCATAGCAGCAAGAACAGCCTCCGCCAGCCACTAGAACAGAGAGCGGTTATTGCTTCTCCAGGATACAGCACAGCCTAGACGTGACATGGCTACAGGAGTCAGGGCCAGAATGCCTCAGACCCCTTGGGTTAGGGGGTACATCACACACACACCCCAGACCCTCAGCCCTCAGCTTAGGCTGTTTCCTTCATGTTTCCCCACCAGAAACTGCCTCGCTCCCAGACCCTGCCCCCAGCCAGGTGTTCGTCTCCACCTCCCTTCCTTTGTCTGTCCCTCTGGAAAGAGACTTGTTATCTGCTCAAGCTGGGACTAGGTGTCTGGGCCACATGGGTGAGTCAGTGGGAATCACACATCCCAGCGCAGGGGAACCCCGGATTACAGAGCAGACAGCACCCCCACTACATCACAACAATATATTTAATGATTAGCCAAGTAAACGAGATTTTACATCCCCAGTGCACACGGATAAGGACCAATTTCCTCAGCCCTCACTTCCCAACCAGTCTGATTCGGTCCTTGCCCGGCGACGCCAGCACCATCCGCCAGTGCAACATCCAGCGCAGCAGGCGACAACGACAGATGTCTCCAAAGCGGCCCAGGGCCACGTCCACACTGCGCTGTGGGGGTGATCTGAGTTTGTGGCTTCAGGGTTTCCAAGCCCACGTGGCACTGTAAGCTGGGCCCCACTGTGCCCCTACTGCACTACGCAGACCACCTGGCTCAGGATTGCGGCGGGAGGTGCGTCCACACGGCAAAATGACAGGGTCTGGACCCCTGTCACAGTGGGATCCGGGCTTTGATCCACCCCCACTGCCGGGCCCTGAGTTTTCACTGACCCACGTCAGACTGATTTCTGTATGGGCAGAAGATTGGCCTTGGACTCACACTTGAGTCTTTTCCCGGTCTCATTCTGCAGGATCCAAGGAAAGTCGTGCACAAGCAAAGCGCAGCTGGAAGACTCATGCACATGGCAGCTCCGCCTCTCTATCCAGCTAACATCAGGGCGTGCATGGTCCCACCACCACGGAGCAGGGCGCCTCACAGCCTGTCGCGGCTCCCTCTTCCCATCACCCCGGGGAGGCCGGGACGCACCATTATCCCAGCTCAGATCAATGGAAGTTAGGAGCCTAAATGCCTTGGAGGCTCTGGGCCTAAGAGCCTGCAGAGTGTCCCATTTTCCAAAGCGACACAGGCAGTCAGACCCCTTGCAGTGGGACGGAGGCCCGTAAGTGTCAAAGTCACTTTAGAAAATGGGTCTTTGAGGGCAAAGTCATTTACATCTGTGTGGCAGCGGGGGGGAGGGGAGGATGGCAAGCAGCAAGTCTCAGAGCCCAGGTCTAAAAACAGACAGACAGATAGTCCCTCTTGGGCTCTGAAACCCACTTCCACACCCTGGCTTCACAGCTGGGACTCAGCAATGCATGGGGCTGCACAAAGGGTCACATGCCCCCCTCCCCCCCCCCGGCAGGAGAGGCGGGCCGGCAGCCGGTGGGGGGGGAGAGCGAGGCCAGAGGGTCAGCACCCTTCCCCCCAGCATTCACCAGCAGTGCCATGGTGGGGAAAGCACAGCAGGGTAGCCCCAGCGCATGCTGCTCTCCAGCCACGCCGTGCCACGTCTGGTGAGTGTGGGGGCGGTCCTGCCCCTCCCCCGGAGCAGCGTGGCCCGAGAACAGAGCCTTGTTCTGGGGTGGGGAGGGGCGGGCCTTGGGGCAGAGGGGGATTGTTCCAGCCCTTCTCCAGGCTGGGAGGTGCCCCCCTCCCCCCCCCCCCCGCCATGAGCCTCCTTCACTAGTGGCCTCTGTCTGCAGGGGAAGTCGGCAGTGTAGACCTATGCTTAGGCACTTCTGAGAATGTTGCCCGGAGAGGCTGTTCGATCTCCGTGGATGATGTTGGGGGCTGGACTCCTCTGAAATTTGGCCTCAAGCTTTTCTTCGGTTTCTTATGTGCCAGAGAGAGAAGAGAAGAGTCTGCAGAACAGGCGGGAGTTCCCGGGAATAGCTCCCCAGGAAAGGCGTGGCTGCACGCATCTGCCGTGCCTTCCGGGCTGGTGGAGAAGAGTCTTGCAGGCTGCTTTTCAGTCCACCTTGCATTTTGTGAGGTCCGGAGCAGCACAGCAGTCTGCCCGGCACAGAACGAGGCCCGTTTTGCAGCAGCCCCTACTGTCATTGCCCCGACCGGGCTGTGCTCGTTGGGAAATCTGGCCCACGTTGCTTGGGAATGGCTAGAAATAGGAGCCATTTGCTGCTGGCCCGGTTTTCTTTGCCACTAGCCTGGCTGATCTGTAAACAGTCCTGCGAGACAAAGCGCAGTCAGCAAATTCCGGTTGTGATTCTCTGCCTCTCTTGCAGGAGGGTTTCTGATGTAAAAACCCAGCAATTAGCTTACAAGAACATCTGACAACCACGGCATTCAGACTAGATTCTCCTGCAGCAGCCGGCCCTGGCATTTCTCTGACAGCCCATCGGACTGGCTTGGAGACAGACCCTTTAAACAGCTGGACCCTTAACTCCTGCACGGAGTCCCGACTCCGAAATCCACAGAGGGAAGGGCCACCTGGGGATGCTTGTGGGATTGGTACATGGAGACTTCCAGGAAATCAGGAACTTTTCTGCTTGCAAATAACTCTGCTTCTTCCACTCGCCCCCCTCCCCCAAATTTAGGGGACCGGACATCCCATTCTTAAAGGGACAGTCCCGTATTTAAGCCCTCCTGCAGGTGTCTTGGCCTTTTCTTAAAAACAGACGATGGTTGTGAGGGACCGAGCTGGGACTGGGCACAGCTGAGGGCGTCTGCTCAGGGCAAATTGCTCAAACTCGGGGCTCTCTATAGCCCCTGACTGGTGGCCCTTCCCAAATAGGCCACAAACCAGTCCCTCGGAGCACTTCAGCTGCCTGCCTGGCCAGCCTGAAGCCTCACGAGCAAAACCCCTCCGACACCCCAGCTCTCTCCATGCCCCAAACAGCCACAGGCCTGCCCACAGGTGAGGGGTTTTAAAACCCAATCTCACCTACCCTGAACAGGTTCTGTCCAGTCCCAAGAAACCAGCCACAGATCCCAGGTCAATTTACACTCTGGAGCTTACCCACAAATCACGCTGAGCCAATCCTTTAGAATCTAACATCTAAAGGTTTATTACTAAAAGAAAGAAAAGCATGAGAGTAAGGTTGTTAAAGTATCAAACATTACATGCATCAAATCTCCCAGTTCTCAATGCAGGCTCGCAGCAGAGATGTTATAACTGCTGGCTTAAAAGTCCTTGGTGTACATCCTACGTCAGGATGTGTCCACAGTTCTTTCCAGCTCATTGATTGTTGCGATGCTGCATCTGGGATGAAGAGCTGAGCTGAGCACCAAGATGGAGTCGGCCACATGGCCTATTTATATCCCTCCCTGGCTTCTTCCAAGCTGGAGAGAGTCACATAGTCTCTGGCCAGGCACCTAGATTCCTTCCCAGGTGGGTCTCTGGTACTTAAGAGTCTGGTGACTTGCTAATTAGCATGTCTATAGGCTGAGCTTTTCTCGCCTCTTGCTCAACCACATACAGAGAAACTTCCAGTCTCCGTACAGAGTACATATTCATAATTCCACACGCAGACATTATACAGATATATGAAGAGCATATACAGAATCAGTAGAAAGTAAGCTTTTGTTTGACACCTCACATGGCCCCCTTTGTACCAACTTTTGGGGCAAACACTCCCCCAGGGGTGCAGCAGTGATCTGGCTGCTCCCCTCAAAATCCAGTAACGTGACAATGGTCCCGTATTTTCCATCTCTCATCAGTGCTGGCAGGTCCTGTTGCTGGCCAGATCGCTGCACGCCAGCCACCTGCCACCTGTGTGAATCCAGTGGCTGACCACGGGGGTGGGTGCGCAGGGCTGGTGGCGGGGCAAAGCTGTAGCACGCAGAAACAGGCTGCTCCCCCTGCTGGTCCATCCATGCAACCCCCACTGCCAGCAGGGCCCCGCCTTCATCCCATTTCCCGCCAGCATTGGCTGGGGGCCGCCAGCTGCATTGGCTGGTGAGTGGGAGAAGGCTCAGTTCTGTCACCTCTGCTGCACACCCAGTGGCCCTTTGCATGCTCCCCTTCTCGCTGTCCTCAAGCTGTTTTGCCCCTCCCACCCCCCAACCCTGCTGCTCCTCCTCCCCCCTCAGTGGGGCACGTCCCACTCCCAGTGCTGTGCAGAGGATCAACCCCTCCTGGTCGGACCCTTCCGCTCACCAATAGTCTGGCTGGCAGGTTCCTTCCTCCCCCCACTGCCTCTGGCTGGGCCAGCACCTCAGAAAGCCCCAAGACCCTCTGGCCAGGAGGAGCCAAGCCCTGTGTGTGCCAAAGCCTCCCCAGTGTTGGCATGGGGGAGCCCCTCTGTCCAACACCTGAGCTCTGGACACAGGACTGCTCCATCCTCTAGGCCCCCTCCTCTGCTGAGCCACCTCTCTGGCCAGTTTGGCTGAAGCCCCTGAAGACAGGTTCCCTGGGCCCTGGGGCACAAGGAATCCTTAGGGCTTAACCCCTTCCTGCCCCCGCTGTAGCTGCTGGTCAAGAGGCTGGGTGATGTCAGTGGCCAGCAGCAGCGTGGAGGCATGGCAGATTTTCCACACTGTGCAGGCAGGAAGGGACAAGCTGCTTCGAGCAACAGAAGAGGATGGGGGAAGAGATGAACTCTGCAAGGACGCAGGCCAGGCCATCCCTTCCCTCTCCCTCTGCCTCCCCTTGGGCTGGTCACATTCTGCTATGAATCCTGGCAGTACCCTGGAGGGGGGAGCTTGTGACCCTGCATGAGCCCCCCATATTGCTTTGGGAAGATGCAGTGGCAGGTATCTGGAGAGACGGGTTCACCCCAGGCACCCAGCCAGGCATGGAGGGTGGAGAGGGCTGCGCAGGGAAGGTTAGAATCATAGAACACTAGAACTGGAAGGGCCGTTGAGAGGTCATGATGTCCAGGCCCCTGCCCTCACGGCAGGACCAAGCACCATCTAGCTCATCCCTGACAGGTGTCTGTCCAACCTGCTCTTAAATATCTCCAGTGATGGAGATTCCACAACCTCCCTAGGCAATTTATTCCAGTGTTTAACCACCCTGACAGGTAGGAAGTTTTTCCTAACGTCCAACCTAAACCTCCCTTGTGGCAGTTTAAGCCCATTGCTTCTTGTCCTATCCTCAGAGGCCAAAGAGAACAATTTTTCTCCCTCCTCCTTCCTTTAAGATACTTGAAAACTGCTATCATGTCCCCTCTTAGAGCACATCTACACAGCACGGCAAAAGCCAAAATAAGTTCCACAACTTGAGCTATGTCAATTGTGTAGCTTAAGTCGAAATAGCTTATTTCGGCTTTTGGCTTTGTCTACACTGCAGGAAGTCCGAGTCTGAGAACTCTTCCTCCGACTTCCCTTACTCCTCGTAAAATGAGGGTTACAGGAGTTGGAGGAAGAAGTCCTCCGGCTCGACGTTATTTTGACATTATGTCAAATAACTGCTTGTAGTGTAGATGTGGACTATGTTATTTCGGAATAATGTGCGTTATTCCGAAATAACACTGCGGTGTAGACGTACCCTCAGTCTTCTCTTTTCTAACATTTCTTTCAGTCTTCCCTCATAGCTCATGCTTTCTAGACTTTTCATCGTTTTTGTAGCTTTTCTCTGGATCTTCTCTAATGCCTCCACATCTTGGGTCTGTCGGTCACTACCCCCCACTTCCCCGCATGAGTGAGGTGTATGGGAGTCTCTGTCACCTCCCCCTGTGTGAACCTGAAAGCCTTAAAGCAGTGGTCCCCAACCTTTCAGAGCTGCCGGGCGTCCGGGGGCGGGGCCGCTCACGCGCCGAGCATCCGGGGGCGGGGCCATGCATGCACCGCGCGCCCGGGGGCAGGGCCACTGATGCACCCGGGGCCGGCACCACACATGTGCCGCGCGCCCGGGGCAGGGGCCGCCCATGTGCCCTGTGCCCGGGGCCAGCATCACGCATGTGCCACGCACCCAGGGCAGGGGCCACCCACACGCCACACACCTGGGGCCGGCACCGCACATGTGCCGCGCACCGGGGGCAGGGCCAGGGCCAGGGCCAGCCCAGACAATTTGGTGGGCACACATAGATGCCTTGGCGGGCGCCATGGCACCCACGGGCACCGTGTTGGGGACCACTGGCTTAAAGGTAAGAACGTAACTACACAGAATCCAGCCACACAGAATTCCTTTTCAACAGGGGCTCATCCAACCCGAGGGTAATTTCAACATTTGCGCTGCATACATCTGACCACCTGCCATTGAACTCACTTGAATACAAGCAATTATAATACATGTCCCATAGTCAGCACAGGGAAATATGGGCACCCTACCCAGTTACATCATCCTCACATCCTCTGTTTCGTCATCACAACTTCCACAGCAACCAGCTACATTGCCACCACCGCTGAGCACTGAACCTCAGTGGGGAGGGAGAAGGCAAAAGGACGTTCCCTCCCCCCTTTGTGACTGCCTGATTTGGGGGTCTGCTCGGAGCTGGCTTGGTCCCCGGTGTAAGTAAGACTAGCCTCGGGCTGGGGGCCTGTTTTATGGGTATTTTATAAACCTTCTGCCAGGTGGAGCTGGCCGCAGCCAGGGCCAGGTTCAATAGCTAGGGGTTCTTCTCCATCCACTCAACACTGACCTGGTTTGAGCCCCCACCCAGTAACCTGGGAAATTCACACAACACTTCTGGGAGTCTCTGAGAGGCAGTGCTCCCCCACTCACAAGCACAGCGTCTGAGTGTAGAAAAGAGACTTTTAATAAGAGAGAGGGAAGTAACTTGGCATTAATTTGGGAACACACCACAAACAGGGCTCATAAACAACAATCACGAGTAACAGTCCCATCCCAAGCAGGTTGGACAGTGTCCTTTTCCTCTCAGGTTCTTAAGTCCAGCAACCTCAATGTCCCCGTCACACGCGCAACCCTTTTCTGTACCCCACTCCCAGTTGCTGCCCTTGGCCAGGGCAGACCAGAGTTCAAAGGTACATCCGCAGAGTTTATCTCTCATCCTGAGTGGGGGGCGGTAAAGAGGCATCTTAATCTTACTCGCTCTGCTTACTCACTCACTTAATCTTACCCACTCGCCATCCAGCTGCTCACTGCTCTCTGTCACTGCCCTTCTGGCTGCTTGCTGCACCCCTCTATCACCGCCCTGCTGGCTGCTTGCCGCACCCCTCTATCGCCGCCCTTCTGGCTGCTTGCCGCGCCCCTCTATCGCCGCCCTTCTGGCTGCTTGCCGCGCCCCTCTGTCGCCGCCTTGCTGGCTGCTTGCCGCACCCCTCTATCGCTGCCCTTCTGGCTGCTTGCCGCACCCCTCTGTCGCCGCCCTGCTGGCTGCTTGCTGCACCCCTCTGTCGCCGCCCTTCTGGCTGCTTGCCGCACCCCTCTGTCGCCGCCCTGCTGGCTGCTTGCCGCACCCCTCTGTCGCCGCCCTTCTGGCTGCTTGCCGCACCCCTCTGTCGCCGCCCTGCTGGCTGCTTGCCGCACCCCTCTGTCGCCGCCCTGCTGGCTGCTTGCCGCACCCCTCTATCGCTGCCCTTCTGGCTGCTTGCCGCACCCCTCTGTCGCCGCCCTGCTGGCTGCTTGCCGCCCCTCTCTGTCGCCGCCCTGCTGGCTGCTTGCCGCACCCCTCTATCGCTGCCCTTCTGGCTGCTTGCCGCACCCCTCTATCGCTGCCCTTCTGGCTGCTTGCCGCCCCTCTCTGTCGCCGCCCTGCTGGCTGCTTGCCGCGCCTCTCTGTCGCCGCCCTGCTGGCTGCTTGCCGCGCCTCTCTGTCGCCGCCCTGCTGGCTGCTTGCTGCACCCCTCTGTCGCCGCCCTGCTGGCTGCTTGCCGCGCCTCTCTGTCGCCGCCCTGCTGGCTGCTTGCTGCACCCCTCTGTCGCCGCCCTGCTGGCTGCTTGCCGCGCCTCTCTGTCGCCGCCCTGCTGGCTGCTTGCCGCACCCCTCTGTCGCCGCCCTGCTGGCTGCTTGCTGCACCCCTCTGTCGCCGCCCTGCTGGCTGCTTGCCGCACCTCTCTGTCGCCGCCCTGCTGGCTGCTTGCTGCACCCCTCTGTCACCGCCCTGCTGGCTACCTGCCACGCCTCTCTGTCGCCGCCCTGCTGGCTGCTTGCCGCACCCCTCTATCGCCGCCCTGCTGGCTGCTTGCCGCACCCCTCTGTCGCCGCCCTGCTGGCTGCTTGCCGCACCCCTCTATCGCCGCCCTGCTGGCTGCTTGCCGCACCCCTCTATCGCCGCCCTGCTGGCTGCTTGCCGCGCCTCTCTGTCGCCGCCCTGCTGGCTGCTTGCCGCACCCCTCTATCGCCGCCCTGCTGGCTGCTTGCCGCGCCTCTCTGTCGCCGCCCTGCTGGCTGCTTGCTGCACCCCTCTGTCGCCGCCCTGCTGGCTGCTTGCTGCACCCCTCTGTCGCCGCCCTGCTGGCTGCTTGCCGCACCTCTCTGTCGCCGCCCTGCTGGCTACCTGCCACGCCTCTCTGTCGCCGCCCTGCTGGCTGCTTGCCGCACCCCTCTGTCGCCGCCCTGCTGGCTGCTTGCTGCACCCCTCTGTCGCCGCCCTGCTGGCTGCTTGCTGCACCCCTCTGTCGCCGCCCTGCTGGCTGCTTGCCGCACCTCTCTGTCGCCGCCCTGCTGGCTGCTTGCTGCACCCCTCTGTCACCGCCCTGCTGGCTACCTGCCACGCCTCTCTGTCGCCGCCCTGCTGGCTGCTTGCCGCACCCCTCTATCGCCGCCCTGCTGGCTGCTTGCCGCACCCCTCTGTCGCCGCCCTGCTGGCTGCTTGCCGCACCCCTCTATCGCCGCCCTGCTGGCTGCTTGCCGCACCCCTCTATCGCCGCCCTGCTGGCTGCTTGCCGCGCCTCTCTGTCGCCGCCCTGCTGGCTGCTTGCCGCACCCCTCTATCGCCGCCCTGCTGGCTGCTTGCCGCGCCTCTCTGTCGCCGCCCTGCTGGCTGCTTGCCGCACCCCTCTATCGCCGCCCTGCTGGCTGCTTGCCGCGCCTCTCTGTCGCCGCCCTGCTGGCTGCTTGCCGCACCCCTCTATCGCCGCCCTGCTGGCTGCTTGCCGCACCCCTCTGTCGCCGCCCTGCTGGCTGCTTGCCGCACCCCTCTATCGCCGCCCTGCTGGCTGCTTGCCGCACCCCTCTATCGCCGCCCTGCTGGCTGCTTGCCGCGCCTCTCTGTCGCCACCCTGCTGGCTGCTTGCCGCACCCCTCTATCGCCGCCCTGCTGGCTGCTTGCCGCGCCTCTCTGTCGCCGCCCTGCTGGCTGCTTGCCGCACCCCTCTATCGCCGCCCTGCTGGCTGCTTGCCGCGCCTCTCTGTCGCCGCCCTGCTGGCTGCTTGCCGCACCCCTCTATCGCCGCCCTGCTGGCCGCTTGCCGCGCCTCTCTGTCGCCGCCCTGCTGGCTGCTTGCCGCGCCTCTCTGTCGCCGCCCTGCTGGCTGCTTGCCGCACCTCTCTGTCGCCGCCCTGCTGGCTGCTTGCTGCACCCCTCTGTCACCGCCCTGCTGGCTACCTGCCACGCCTCTCTGTCGCCGCCCTGCTGGCTGCTTGCCGCACCCCTCTATCGCCGCCCTGCTGGCTGCTTGCCGCACCCCTCTGTCACCGCCCTGCTGGCTGCTTGCCGCACCCCTCTATCGCCGCCCTGCTGGCTGCTTGCCGCACCCCTCTGTCTCCGCCCTGCTGGCTGCTTGCCGCACCCCTCTATCGCCGCCCTGCTGGCTGCTTGCCGCGCCCCTCTGTCTCCGCCCTGCTGGCTGCTTGCCGCACCCCTCTGTCTCCGCCCTGCTGGCTGCTTGCCGCACCCCTCTGTCGCCACCCCGCTGGCTACCTGCCACGCCTCTCTGTCGCCGCCCTGCTGGCTGCTTGCCGCACCTCTCTGTCGCCGTCCTGATGGCTGCTTGCCGCACCTCTCTGTCGCCGCCCTGCTGGCTGCTTGCCGCACCCCTCTGTCGCCACCCCGCTGGCTACCTGCCACGCCTCTCTGTCGCCGCCCTGCTGGCTGCTTGCCGCACCTCTCTGTCGCCGTCCTGATGGCTGCTTGTTGTATCTTTTCACCACTGGCCTGCTGGCCTCTCCTTGCATTTCTCCACCAGCCAACACAATTAGCATAAGAAAAGAGGCTCTTGATACCTATTTAGCTCTGTTCTTTGAAGAGGGGAGGGGGCCAGCAGGGCAGGGTATGCAGCTTCCTGACCAGAATGCCCTTCCTTTGCCTTCTTCCCTCTCTGAAAGTGGAGCCCCAGCATTTGCAAGATCCTTTCTGCTAACTATGGGCCCGTTCCTTTGGAACAATTTAGCACTGTCCTGCTTTTCTTTATCCCCACAAAATTACAAACATTGGTCACCATATTTTAGTGATCCCAGCACTGAATACAAACATAGCTGGTGTGGGGTCATAAATCAAGTTAATTACAATGACCAAGACACCACTCCATCTTGTGAATATCTAATACATCTAAGCAAAGCAGGAACAAACTGTATTTACATAGACACACCCAGGGTTTCTCTCCCAGGCCAGCTGGCTGTAAAGGATGCATTCCTTCTGATCCTACTTTCACATGCAAATCACAGAACTGAGAATCAGACCTGATGATTTCAAGCAGGGAATGAGAAATAGAAATGGACAAATTCCTCCCCAGCTAGTCTCTGCTCAGCATACATATGTAGCAATAATAGGAGCTAGGCAGGTGCCTAACTCCCATTGGGGTCAATAGGAGGAAGTTGCCTGAATCCCTTTAATAGAATCCTAATATCCTAGGGTGGGAAGAGACCTCAGGAGTCATCGAGTCCAACCCCCTGCCCAAAGCAGGACCAAGCCCAACTAAATCACCCCAGCCAGGGTTTTGTCAAGCCAGGACTTAAAAACCTCTCAGGATGGAGATTCCACCACCTCCCTAGGGAACCCATCCCAGTGCTTCCCACCCTCCTAGGGAAATAGTTTTCCCCAATATCCAACCTAAGCCTCCCCCACTGCAACTTGAGACCATTGCTCCTTGTTCTGCCATCCGTCACCACTGAGAACAGCCTCTCTCCATCCTCTTTGCAACCCCCTTTCAGGAAGTTGAAGGCTGCTATCAAATACCCCCTCACTCTTTTGCAGACTAAATAAGCCCAAATCCTTCAGCCTCTCCTCGTAAGTCATGTGCTCCAGACTCCTCCTCATTTTTGTTGCCCTCCACTGGACTTTCACCAATGTGTCCATATCTTTTCTGAAATGGGTGGGGGGGAGGGTGGAGAGAACTGGATGAAATATTCCCGATGTGGCCTCACCAGTGCTGAATAAAGGGGAATAATCACTTCCCTAGATCTGCTGGCAATGTTCCTCCTAATGCACCCCAATATGCCGCCAGCCTTTGCAGATCTGAACTGCTGCCCCTACTACAAACAGCAGTGGATGTAGGATTTTACAATGTTGGGTGCACATCGGTGGCTGCACTTTGCTTGGTAAACAAACTCTGCATGTGCGGATGTCTCAGATGATGTCTTAGGTTCCCCTTTGGAGGGATACCCCAACAATCACTTACCAGCTGTACCGCTCATGTATGGACCGCCCAAGGAGTCACACAGCACAGCAGAACTCTCAAATCCCCAGCATGGAAAACCCAAAGGCTTCTTTGGGGACAGATCCTTTGCATTTGCTCCAAAGATCTAGTCAGGAACGTGGCACGGAGCTGCCAGGGCACCAGGGGGGAAAATGCATATTTGCTCAGTGCACAAGGCCAAACCTAATGGAAAGGCACCAACTGACTCTAACAGGTTTGGGATCTCACTCAAAAGCAGAAACTGTTTTTTCAACCTGCGGGTACATGCTGGAACAATTCCTTTCCTCCATGGGCAGTGGCTAATGCAGGCAAGGGAAGGCATTGCCTTCCCAAAACTACCTATACTGTCCAGCTGCCCAGGAGGGCTCAGACCTGGCCCTCCAGGTGGCCAGGAAGGATCGGGCTTGAGAACTGGGATTGGGCAGGGCTTGGCTGGAGGGGAGGTTGCTGAAGGGGCATGGTCTCCAGGAAGGGTTGTGGCTTTGTGTAGAAGGGGTGGGGCTTGGGCTTGCCTTCCCCAACTGGGCCTTCACCCGCCACTCATGCTTTCCTTCCTTCCTTTGGCTTGTTGCTGAGGTATTTAGCTCAGACTGGATTCTCCTTTCAAACAGTTGCCATGCACCCACCCCTCGGCCAGCCTGAGGAGAGATCAGCCCGATGGATAGGGTAGCTAGATACTTTCACAAAAAATCCTGAACACGGCGGGGGAAAAAATTGGTTGAGCAAAAAAAAAAAAAGTCACTGCGCCTTTAAATTCCCGCTCCCCCCCGCCCCCCACCAGACACAGCAAGGGAAAAATGTCCCCGCTGGCCTTCCGTCCGGATAGAAGCCACAAATACCGGACTGTCTGGGTGAAAACCGAACACCTGGCAACCCTATCAATGGAGCACGAGTTGACCAGAACAAGGATGTGCATGTGCTGGCAGTGGTCGGGTACCACAGTCTCTCTTTGTGTAACACAATCTTAGATCTCTGGAAGATGCTTGTTGCCTTCCAATGTTCACCACAGATCTCCACCCTGCCTTGTCTTGCCTTTCCTGCCACTCAGCTGCCGGGCTTCCTGTCTTGTAATCTGACCACGATCAGAAAGTGCCTGGCACTGACCTGAGTCATTTCTGCTGTAGCGGCCGCAGGCCTCAGGGACGTGTGGGGGTTCCCAGCTTGCCCGGGACTCCCGCCCTCGCCCATAGGCAGTGTCGGTGTCCCAATTTCAGCACAAAGTTTTCCTCAGCTCCCCCAGCTACATCCTCCTGGGGCCTTTCCCCGTTAGTGCTCAGGTTCCTTCCGCCTCCCCTCCCCGGGACTCTGGCTGCGCCACTGTTCCTGCCCCCCCCCCCCTCGCATCCTAGCTCTGCAGGGCTCTCTTCTCCCTGCCGGCCTGGCTCCCAACCTGACTCATTCAAGCTCTCTTTCCCCCTTTACCAACTCCTGCTCTAAGCCCAGCTTCCCTCTTTTCAGCTGGCCAGGCACAGCTGGGCTGACTCTGCTCGGCCAGTGCCGCTCTGGGACAAGGCCTGCTACGAAACGCATATGCAGGCATCTGCCAGATGGCAGGTTTGTGCACAGCAATGGAGGGAGAGCTCCCCGACTCTGGTTAACTTTGCATTTCATCAGCCTCCCCTGTTACCACAGTGCCGCTGTTCTGAAGGCCAAGCCCTAGCAACGCTTGCAGAGGTGGGGAACCTATGGCCCTGGGGCCAGATTCGGCCCCCAGCTTGCCTGGATCTGGCCCCTGAGGCTTGGGACCCCCCCCCAACATTGGGGAGCTGGTGCTCCAGCTCTGTGGCCCCCCTCCCACACCTCCACTCCATTCCTGCACCCTCCCACCTCCCTGCCCTCCCACCTCCAGCCTGCTCCTGTACCCTACCCTCCTCCCAGACCCCCCAACCCCCCCAACCTACTCCTGCACCCTCCCTCCCACCCAGACCCTACACCGCAAGCCTGCTTCCTGACAGCCCCCTCCCCCCCCCCACACACACTGAATTCCTCCTTTCTGGGCCCACCTCAGAGCATAGGGGAATGTGGGAATGTGTGGGTGTTTTTTTCTTCTCACTTTTGTGCAGCCCCCAACTGATTTCTTTGTGGGTCAGTGTTCCTGACCCAAAAAAAGGTTCCTCACCCCTGGCTTAGGGAGACATCCCCGAGTCTTTTCAGCCCTGGGCAGAGGCTTTGCCACAGTGTCATATGTCTTGACTCTAAAGGAAACTACATTTGCTTGTAAATAAGACAAACAACTTCATGATTCCGGACACAAAAGATTTCCTGTGATAAGGGCTTGCGCAAGTATGACTTGGCTGTTACTGAGTTCATCTAATCGGATAAGGCTGTCAGCAATTTGTGATCTTTGGCCATGTACATTAAGGTTTCACTCTTAAGCAGTTTGGGGACTGCATGATCAATTTTTCCGGGGACTCGGAACTCACCAGAGAGTGATTTTGTCTGATGAGTCACAAACACACCAGAGACAGAATTCTGCCGCTCTCTGCAAGACAGGCAGAATGAGAAAATTACAGTCATCTCCCACTTTCACTGTGTCCAGCATGACATCATGGAAAGTCAGCAGGATCTGAATCTGTTGAGGTTCCACTGGAACACAGAGCAAGGGTTTAAATAAGTAGAAGAGTCTGAATGGATTTTAAAACATTTCAGGGAAGTGTGATGGCCTGCAAGCAGCAATCACACCATTGCCAGGCAGTGAGGGAATTGGTACAGCTGTAGGATGAGGACTTTGGAGCTGTCCTGCATGGAATTATTTTCCTAGCAGAATAAAGTTTATGGCCTGTATACTGGCCAAACTGGACAGTCTCTATTGCAAAGAAAAAATGGACACAAGTCAGACATCAGGAATGGTAACACACACAAACCTGTAGGGGAACATTGTAACCTGCCTGGACACTCAGTCATGGATTTACAAGTAGCCATTCTTCTACCAAGGAATGTCACCAGCCAACTACAGGGAGAGAGTGCAGAATTGACCTTCATGTGCAAAATTGACACTGTTTCCCTGGGCCTGAACAAAGACATTAACTGGATGACCCATTATAAAACCAGCCTTCCTTACATTTCACACCTCATTGACATCAAAAGCTAAGTATGGGACTGGCTCACTCAATTAGCTTCATTAGCACCGGCACTACAATTGACAGTTAATTCTCCTCCCTCTCCCTTCATTTTCTGTTACAAATTGTAAGGTTCTCCCTTTTCCCTCCACTCAAACTCATCTGAAGAAATGGGTTTTGCCCATGAAAGCTCATGATCATTCATATATATATTTTCCAGGGACTCGGAACTCACCAGAGAGCGGTTTTGTCTGGTGAGTCACAAACACACCAGAGACAGATGGAGGCAGAATTCTGCCGTTCTCTGCAAGACAGGCAGAATAAGAAAATTACAGTCATCTCCCACTTTCACTGTGTCCAGCATGACATATATATTTGTATGATCATGAGCTTTCATATCTATCTAATCTATCTATCTATCTTGTTAGTCTCTAAGGCTACGTCTAGACTACATGGCTCCATCGATGGAGCCATGTAAAGTAGTTTACTCGGCATAGTCAATGAAGCGGGGATTTAAATAATCCCCGCTTCATTAAAATAAAAATGGCTGCCGTGCTGTGCTGACAATCAGCTGATCCAGCACAGCGTAGCAGTCTAGATGTGGCGCGGTCAACAAGGGAAGCCTTTGTCGACCGCTCCGGTATGCCTCGTGAAATCCACATTGCACCAAGAGACAACTAAAACTGCAATCCTAATAACCACTGGACATTAGCCCCAAACCACTGTTGTTGCTGCCTGGATAGTACCTGCTTGCCTAGGGGAGGGAACGGAAGGCTACATCCACAGGACAATCTCTCTCTGAAGATGTGGCTCATGCCAGGAGACCGTGTGGGATTCCCGCGGCTTATGGAATTTGATATGTGTTTTCTACCCCTGTACACAAATAGTGACAACACTCTGTTAATGGCTTCAGTGTCCTGGCTGGTCTCTGTCATGCCTGTGCTGAGTCCTGCGAGGATTTCCCCCCTCAGATCAGGGAATAAACTCCTCAATTGAATATACAACAGATGCCTTCTTTACTACATTTATCTGTCCCGTTTGTTAGGCCTTGCTGTGCCCCATTTCTCAGTACTGAAGGTTTCTAAATACATTGGAGGAGCTCTTCAGCTGGTATAAATTGGCATCAGTCCACTGAAGCCAACAGCACCACAGTCATGTCCCCTGGCCAATGAGCTCGCCTGTTATTCCTTTGGTAACCATCCGAAGTCCCAGGATTTCACAAGCCACGTTGGGGATGTGCCTTGTGGCTGGTGTTGGTCTGAACTCATCCCCATGTCCCATCATGACAGCCACTCTGGACGGCTCCGTTTACTTCCTCTGGCCATTATCTCAAGCTTGGTCATGGGTTTCTGTGCAACTCGGGGAATGTTTCAGTGTTTCCAGCTACTCCTTGCCCAATATTTTCCCAGTCGCGTTCCTCAAAGGACATAGGAGGGCAGCTTCCCTCCGCGTTTCTGCTCTTGGCACGTGGCATTTGGGATAGGACGAAGTGTGCTGGGCCATACTGTATTGGCTGCAAAAGGGAAGTAAAACAGTCTGTGGTAAAGGGGGACAATGGGATATATCTACAGCATACGGCTACCATGCACGTTTTTTCAATCCATTCGGCCCAGGCCTATACCAACGGTTTGGCTTCAGGCTCAACTAGTTTGGGGATATTGCTTGGCCCAGCTCTCACATACCTTAGCGTGTCATGAACATTTTCTTTGTGGTATAGCCGGCTAGAGGCAAGCTGGTGTGGAATCCTACAACTGGGGATAATTATAAGAGCTTTTTTGTGGGGGAGGTGTCATCAGCTGACTCAGAAAAGGCTGACATTGAGAGCTGGAAACTGTTCACACTGTTAGGATTCAGTTGTACCATCACCCTGTTTGCAGAGCTGCCGCATGCTTGGGCTATGTCTACACTACAGGGGTTTTGCGCCAAACCTGCCATTTTTGCGCAAAAACCCACAGAGCATCCACACCTCAAGCGCATTTTTGCACAAGAAAATGTACAGTAAAATGGCAAAACAGAGGGCTTTTTGCGGTGTAGGCATACCTCTTTCTATGAGGAATAACACCTTTTTGCGCAAGAGTTCTTGCACAAAAAGGCGTGTGTGGACGCTCAACAGGGGTTTCTTGCGCTAAAAGAGCCTATCAGAAAAAGCACAGGTGCTCTGATGGCCATTCTGTGCATGGCCTTCAGAACTTCCTTGCGTCCTTATGCAGTGTGGACGCTCTCTTGCGCAAAAGCACAGCGCTTTTGTGGTGTGGACGTGCTTTTGTGCAAGAAGTTTTTGCAGAAGATCTCTTCCGCAAAAAGCTTCTTGCACAAAAAACCTGCAGTGTAGAAAAAGCCCCAAAGGAGACATGGGCCTGGAAAGTGTTCAGATTAGAACTTAAGAGGCCTTTAAGTCCTGACTCTGTCTGGGTCCGCTTTAATGAAAGAGAGTCAAACCATAACTTCTGTACACAGCCCTGACCACAGACCATTGAATGAGGTGCCTAGCTATAGACTGTGGCAGAGTTCCGGTCGTACATCCTGGGTCCTGTGCTTCCTGGCGGATTTTTGGGATGCCTTAGAGGCTCGCGGTGACTCTCCCACTGCCTCTTGTTTCTCTCAGAGGCGAGGGCTCCCCACTTAATGAGCCATTTCATCATAGGCCAGTCACTCGTTTGAAGGGGAAAACCCTTCCATGGTCCAAAAAGTCCCCTTTCCCTGTGGTGGCCCACCGGGCATGGGGAGGGTCGGGGGGAACCTGGTCCTACCCACTTGCTCCAGGTTCTGGCCCAGGACCCTAGGTAGGGGCCTCTAGTGGGGCTCTTGCCCCTGTCCCCACAGAAAAGCAGCCTCTCCCTGGTCCTCTTCCCCAACCGCTCCTGCAGCCCCTTCTCCCTTGCACCTTGGAGAAAACCTCTCCTGCTCGCCCCCTACAGTTTGCCTCCATTCTGCACTGCCTCCTCTCCAGTCCGTCCCTCTTCTCCTTCCCCTGCCTCACCTGAGGGGAAGCCTTTTATAGTGGCCCAGCAGGCCCTCACTGGCTTCAGGTGTCCCATTAGCCTGCTGCTGCAGGCTGGCTCTGAATGAGTCCCAGGCGCCCGCCTGTCTTAACTACTAAGCAACAGTCTCTGGCAGCCTATGCAGGGAACAGGACCCCACTCCCAGTGTACCTGCCCTCCACCCAACTCCCGCAGCCCGCTGCCTTTGGTTGGCCACAAGATTTACAGGCTAATTTTAGAGACCCACCCTGGAAAACATTGGCCTTCATCGGGCTCCTGTTCAGGAACCCAAACCACCCCTCTTCAGGAAAGCACCTCAGGACTGGTTACTTAAGCAGCTGCTTAAGTAAAGTGATCCCAAGAGCCGTGTGGTTCCTTACCACCAGCCACTGGCTGCCCCATAATGGTCTGACTGAGCCCCAAGTGCCTTTCAGCCTGTGGTAATGGACAGTGGCAAAGGCAAAAGGCTTTGAAGGTGGAGCTAAGAATGGTCCTTTTCATATGTTCTGGCTACCAGACATTGGCTTTTCCAGACCCCACCTAGAGCAGCCAATGCTTTTGGTTTTAACCATGCCGTCAGGCCTTCTGATTTACTTGGTATGTTTCTCGGAATGAAGGCGATGTGTTGGGCTGAATGACTCGAGGGAGCGATCGCTTGCAAGGGGTGCCTTCTCCGAGCACAGTTTGCAGACAGTGCCAAGGGAATCACCAGACCTGCCAGCCTTTTTGCAGCCAGATGCTTTTCCTGCGCCTAAGCACATGAAGTCATGTCTGTGTGGCACGTTGACTCACAAATGGTGCAATCCTGCTTCCCCCTGCCATCAAGCTGCTTTCGTGCTCTGAGCTGCCTGGAGCACAGGTGGCATGAAAGGCCGACACGGTCACTGGCGAACTGCCACCATGTGTGGGCAGCTGTTTGCTTTTGGGCTGCCCTGCCCACACACCAAGATCGGGGACAGAAAATGCTGCTTCTCCCCATTAGAAACCTGGTGGAAGGTGGGCTGCTAACTGGGCTTTAACTTTTCCCAACTGAGATTTCATGCCCCGGCAGTAGAACTGTGCAAGTGAGGACTGGCTGGAAGGCAGAACATCTTGATCCCACCCGAACACCAATGCCAGCCCCTTCCCGGCATCAGCCCACTCTGACACGCCCCTGTAGCCTACAACTGACTCCTCTGGCTTTACATTACGGACATTAGGGGAATTCCCCACTGTCATTCCAGGGCAGTTTTCCAGCTCCTTTGTGCTGTTGGAGCACTGCAAAGCAGCCAGGATACACTCCAAGGCATTGGCCCTGAGTTTGCATAAAGCTCATACTGTTTGTTTTCCTTTCCTTTCCAGTGGCAGTGCTCTGATTATTTATTAAAGTGATTGTAGAGGGTCTAAGTGGCAAGTGAACTCAATGGCAGTATTTTATCCGACATGCTTCTCACGTAGCCCTGTAGTGTTTCAAGGAGGACCCTCAAAAAGCCACCTCCCCCCATCCCATTTCTCTTTAGATTCTAGCACAGTGCCCTCAAAGAAGAGCTCACGAACAGAAGGCGAATGGAGGGGGCCGGAGAACAGGAGCCCTGCAGAAAAGGATGCTACACAATCATGAAGATCATAGATCAGTCGTCATCATCACATTCTCTTTTTGGCCCCAGCAGCGTTGGATGCTGTTGCAACCTAATATACTGCAGGGTTCAATCAGGGCATCACAATGCTAGGGGCTGTTGGAAAGATGATCCTGCCCACAAAAAAGCCACCAGGGTAAATATAGGCAAAGAGGAAAGCCACTGATACATCGTTCCTTGTCCGGTCTAGTCCATATCTGGAGTATTGCAGCCAGTTTTGGGGCCCCGTTACAGAAAGGTTGTGGACAAACTGGATAGAGTCCAGCAGAGGGCAACCAAAATGATTAGGGGGCTGGAGCACAAGACCTGTGAGGAGAGGCTGAGGGATTTGGGCTTATGTAGTCTACAGAAAAGAAGAGTGAGGGGGGATTTGATAGCAGCCTTCAGCTACCTGAAGGGGGGGTTCCAAAGAGGATGGAGAGAGGCTGTTCCCAGTAGTGAAGGATGACTGAACAAGGAGCAATGGTCTTAAGTTGCAGTGGGGGAGGTCTAGGTTGGATAGCAGGGAAAACTATTTCCCTTGGAGGGTGGGGAAGCACTGGGATGGGTTCCCTAGGGAGGGAGCGGAATCATCCTTAGAGGTTTTTAGGGCCATGCTTTATGAAGCTCTGGTTGGGATAGTTTAGTTGTGGTTGGTCCTGCTTTGAGGTCTCGTCCCACCCTCATCTTCTATGATCTTCCAGTGCACTAAGACTTGTACTGGAGACAAAATTGTATCAGGCACCTTGCAGTCAAACGGACTGATCTGTGCTCTTTCAAAGCTAAGGTTAAACATCTGGAGAAGTGCGAAGAGTTACAGATTAGGGGCTCTCCTCCTGCCATTGGCAACGTGCCAATGGACAGCCGCTCAAACACCGTGCATACATTTTGATTGAGAACGAAGCAATTCTTCACAGGAAGTATGAGGTGAGTGACAAGGACATTAAATCCGGCAGTGTCAGGGGAAGGGGGGTCATGACAGCTACGGTGATCCAGATCTCTGTGAGAACTCTCTCCTTGTTTGACATAATGGGGGGGGGGCGGGATCTGAGACTCTTTGAGGATGAAGATGAAAGCATTCAATATTGCATTTGTGTTTTCTGCCTCCTTGTGCTGACCAGGTGTAGCCAGACATGAACCCCATCTTGTTTTCCCCCCCCCAGAGAGCAAGAGAAAGGCAGTCAGCCTTTGATACCCTGGGAACGCAGGTGTGCTGCCTGTCCCTGACTCTACCATAAACAGAAACCAGACAGTAAATGGGCTAGCTGATGACCCGGGGGCCTCCCGTCACCCTGATGGCTAGTACCAGTAATTGACACGCCTGCACTGTCCCAGGAGAGGAATCTTCTCCCATCACATACCAGAGGCGCCCATTGTCTGCATTTTCCCAGGTGTGAATTATGCTTTGCACCCTTCGTGGGAAACTTGGCATTCAAAGCCATTTTTCCTAATTAGCCACTTGAGACCAGGAAGAAGCCTACATGACCCAAGGGGTATAAAGAGGGGTTTAGTAGCCCACCCCATTTGAGCTCCAATCATCTACACCTGCTGGCAGGTATTGGTTGTCTCCCGAGGTCTGTGGGACGCCCAACCTCGCCCTACTTCTTCCCGAGGGATTGAGAGAAAGACGCTGGCCATGCCAAGTCTGGAACGCAGGGGTGAGAATATATACCTGCTAGGTGTCTATTTTGCATGCATTTAATAAGAGCTCAGAGAACCAAAAGGGTTTCATGGTACCTGTAAGTGACTTCTTAGTGTAATTTCTGTCCTGTCCTTTGTAGTGGCTGTGTTATCTGTAACACAGTAGTAGCATTTAACAGCTAAGTTTACCCTGTAACAATAAAATAGTAACTGTTTAAGCTGTGACCTGACTCCTTCAGTTGCTGTAACAGAACCAAGCACAATTTTAAAAAGAACTCCAGCCGGTCATAAGGGACAGATATAGGGAGAGCTTGAGCGTTGGATCGTGTCGCTTCCAGGGGACAGATCCATTGGGGCATCTCTCAGCCTCCCCAGGCTGCCCGCTGCGAAGGGATCGTGTATCCTAGCAGTCAAAATCTGAGGTGTAATAAGCTCTCCCTGTAAACTTCTTGGGGTGCCCGTCAACCTCCTCCAGGTTGCCCGCTGCTAAGGGACCCCAGTCCTAGCAGTTGAAGTGTCAGGTGTATAATACACACACACCACTCACTGCCCTGACCACCGGCTGACACCGGGGTAACTCCCTTTTCCCTCCACAACTGATACATGCAGAATCAAGCCTGAAGTAAGGAGAAATATGGGAAATGGATCATATTTCAGTGACAAAACTTAGGTTTTCCTGACAGGCCGAGTTTGACAGACAGATCCTAACTTTGCGGATCCTAACTCTGAGTTCTGAAATCAGTCTATAGATATGCATCATACTGCTTAGGAGCCCATCACAGACCAGCATGGCACTAGGTGAGGTGCTGTACAAACACTGAACAAAAAGCCAACCCCCGTCCCCACAGAGCTGAGAGTCTACGGCTATGCCTGCACTGCACACCTCACAACAGCACAACTATCCACACCAGTGCTTTTCAGCGTTACTTTCGTTGTTTGGGGGGGGTTCTTTTGACACCCCTAAGTGACAAAAGTTATCGCAACGAATGTGCAGAGTGGACACAGCTTTAGGGTAAGACAGGAGCTGGCTACAGATAGGAGAATACAAGCCAACAATGAGACAACAACGCAGCCTCTTCTTCCTGCAAGGTTTAGATTGGCAGTAGATGGGAGAAGCTTGCCTTTGTTAGGGTAGTAATTTGTGTTACCGTGGTGCCCCATCCAAAATCAAGGTTCAGTGTGCTGGGAGCTGTACATACACATAGACACAGATGATCCCTGCCCAACGATCTTGGTCTTATAGACAAGATAGTTGAAGAATGGGAAGAGAAACAGAGGCAAAGTGATTCATCCATGGCTAGTCACTACGTGAGGCAGGAATAGAACCAAGGTGCCCAGGCCGGTGCCATAACTACTAGGCCATGCTGCCTCCCTTAGGTTTAACTAAGGACGTTTTTCTTAGGTCACATCTAAACAATGTGAACGAAGGGCCATGAGAACAGGGAGGGTCTATGAGCTCAGAGGACAAGCTGGTGGCAGAAGAGGCTGTCACTTCTGACTTTCAGCCAGGTATTTTGACCTATAGTGGCATTTCATTGCACAGTAGCATGACCGCCCCCTTGAGTACCCCTTACGCTAATGTATTTATTACCAAGTTTAGGAACACGTGGTAGCCATGTATTTTCCCAGTATAGGATTGCAAGAGGCTTGAGGACTCGTGTGACAGATTGTGAGATTTTTTTCCCCCCCAGAAAAATTCCCCTTGAATTTTGTTCTATTTGCCATTCATCAATGGGGTCCCAATCCTGCAAGCTGTTCCACGTGGGTAGATCCCCAACAATGAAGCAACTGGCCTCGTCTAAACCAATAGGAGTGAAGCAGCATGGAGGGCCGGGCACTCACATTTTGCAGGTGACAGCACCAGCAACTTATAATGAGACTCTTTTAAAAAGCCCTCGTGCGACTGATGGATGGGTGATGGTGAATCATTTAGGGCCTCGGTCATCCACTCTGTCTGTGCCCAAAACTCCCCCTGAAGACAAAGGGAACATTAGAGGCAGGAGCAGGCTCCCGGTGAGACAAAACATCTCCGTCTGTCTCCTGCACTGTTGAGATAAAATATATGTTTGGACAACTTTCCCATTACTGTAAGCGTTCAGCGGGAAGCTGCTTGTGTCTCCAAAGTAATTTGGAACACGCCGTCTCAGCACTCAGCCAGAAAGTGTACTTCTAAAGGACCCGAGGTTCTTGATTAATGGATAACAGGATACCTTAAAAAAGACCATCTGCTCATTTCGGGCCACATAATGAGAAAGAAAGTGGCTAATTAAATCAATCCATTTTATTCTGGTTTATATGCTAGGTGACCTTAAATTGCGAACATTCTTTTTATTGCCTTTTCTGTGTCAAGCCAGCACAAAACTTGTATGTTTAAAAAGCGGGGAGGGGGGAGGAGGAGGGAAATAAAAGCAACAACTTTGTTCTCTTGGGCCTCCCGTAGCCTTTGGGACAGAACTGAGTGCTTCCAAGAACATTTGTTCTGGCTGGTATGCGCTGCAGGGGGGGAGATCCTGTGTTGGAAAAAGTCCCATTGGCATTAATAGCACAGGACATGGGCAGCTGGTCATTTGGGCAAGAGAAGGCACAACCTTCCCAAAACTGCCTACATGCCCAACCGCCAAAGGCTGGGACTGCTGCCAGGGAAGGCTAAGACTTTGGCGTGGCAGCCCAGCTACCCCTGGCCACTGGGGAGGGATGGGCTCATGGCATAGCAGCATGGCTCACTGGCTACTGGGGAGGGCCAGGCCAGGCCACAGCACAGCAGCCCTGGCCCTTCACGTGGCCAGGAAGGATGGGGTTGGGAGTGGGCAGGGCTTGGCTCCAGGGGCAGGGCCTCAGATGAAAGGGGCAGGGCTTGCCTTCCCCAGCTGGGCTTTGACCTGCCACCCCGGCACAGGGTCAGGATCTACTGGTGTTTGCTTTGGTATATCTATACAAGGTGGGGGGCAGAGGAAGGAGAGATTGAAGTGAAGGCAAATAATGGCCCCTCAATAATTTATCCACCTAGTTATTTACACTGCACCCATCACCATAGCATCAGGCCAATTTGAACACAGATTTGTAGATTTTAAGACCAGGCGGGATTACTAGATTAGCCAGCTCCACCCTCTGTACAACACAGGCCAGAACTTGTATTGAGGGCTCATACTGATCTTCTAGTCTTAGGCCTGGTCTACACGTAAGTTGACTGCTCATGGGTATGGAAAATCCACATCTCTGAGCTATGCTGCGCTACCCCCAGAAAAGATGTAATGAGGTGGTGGTTAGTTGTTTTTGTTTGTGTGTGCGTGTCCCTCCTCTTGAGGTGTTTTAGCAGGTTTCATGCACGCACGCACACACACACACACACACACACACACACACACACACACACACACACACACACACACACACACACACACACACACACACTATGTTTTAAACATTTTGTAAGCTGCCTCGAATATTTTAAATAGAGAGGCAGAGTAAAAATATTTTAAATAAACAAACAATAAAAGTCACCAAAAGTGAAAACCGTTTAAAACTGTTTTTCTGCCTCCCATTGTCGACATTTCCTGGCCACATCGCTAGCTCCCGTCGACAGATAGAGCAAAGCAATGTGGGCAAGCATCCCACAGTGCAGTGTTGTGCAAAGGCAGAGCTGATCCCTGTGCTTCTTGGGATTCCCTTGTAGCTCTGTGAGCTCTCCGTGCTGAGGAATGCCAAAGCAGCACCGCAGTCCCAGCAGCCCTCCCCCTGCAGCAGCAGCCTGCCTGCCACTGTGTTCCTAGCAGGGCAGAACAGGAGCACTCCAATTATTTGTTCCCCAAACAGAGCAGCTCACTCAGCTGACAGATACTTCCCTGAGTTTTGAAAGAGGGAAGGGCACATGCCTGCAGGGCAGCAGAGATCACAAAGCACTGAGCAGAGTTCTCAGGGCAGGCATTGTGGGATACTGGCGGAAGCCAGTTCTCTGCACAAAACAAACAGCAGAGTCCACACGGGCTTTTTGTCAACAATAAAGAAGAAAAGACAAAAGTCTCTTGCAGAGGTGGAAGTTTGTCACCAAAACTGGGTGTTCTCCTCTCTCTCCTCCACCCCCTCCCCCCACACACAAAAGTTGCATTGTAGTGTTTACGCTCTCACTGTTTTGTCAACAAAAGGCAGTTTTTGGTGACAAAACAAGCCAGTGTAGACAAGGCCTCTGTGGATCTAGCAATCATGGCTCAGGGAGGTGGCTTCTATGCTACAGTGTTATGCTGGTATAGCTTCAGACCTTACTCTCAGCGAGGATTTACCCTAGATCCAGCCACTAGTACAGTGGTCTCCAACCTTTTAAAGCATGAGATCACTTCTTGAATTTAAATGCAATCTAAGATCTACCTTAAACCCGAATACCCTTGTCCCTCCTCCTTTGTGCCCCTTTCTCCAAGGCCCCGCCCCACTCACTCCATCCTCCCTCCCTCCCACCAGGCTAGGGCAGAGGGTTGGGGTGCAGGCTCTGGTCTTGGATTACAGGATCTGGAGAGTGAAAGGGGCTCTGAGCTGAGCTTGGGGCAGGCAGTAGGGGTGCTGGAGGGGGTTCTAGGTGCAGGCTCTGGGAGGGCTTTTGGATGCAGGAGTACTTAGGGCTAGGGCAGGGACGTGGGATGCAGGAGGGGGTTCATGACCGGGGTAGGGGTTTGGGATGTGCGCTCCAGCTAGGCATTGGTTACCTCAGGTAGCTCCTGGGGGGTGGTGCAGTGGGGCTAAGGCAGGCTCACCCCGGTCCTGGTCTTGCACCCCTCCCAAAAGCAGCCTGCAAACTCCATCCCACGTCCTGCTGTGCCCCCTCTCTGCTCTGTGGAGACAGGATACAGGGTGGGAGAAGGGCACCTTGACATCAGCGCCCTCCTCTCCCTCCCCTGCCCTGCACAGAAAGCAGGAGGCTCCTGAGACGACAGCTCCAAAGCAAAGGGCAGGAGATGCGCAGCAGTGGGGGGGAGGGGCAGCTGAAGTGCTGGCACTTGACAGCCTCTTGGCCAAACCAGTCAGGAATCCCCTGTCAGAGGTGCCAAGATCGACCAGTCGATCCTGATCAACTGGCCGGTGACCACGACACTAGTGCAAAGCGACTGTGCACCAGTGCAACTGGGTGTGTAGCTAGGCCCACTTCTATGAGCCACCATAAGCCTGGTTGCTAGGAGTTATATGGCTAGATCGGTTCCAGTCATGGCTTGTAGCAGTTGTGCCTACACTGGCAGGGGTTTGCACTGATCCGGCCACGCCGTTGGCAACGCATACAGCATGTGGGACAAACAGGGTCTGCTTCCCCATCTGTGTCCCACGGGCTGCAATTATTCAGCTCTTCTAAACAGTCTGGGCTTGATCCCAACCAAAGAGAGAAACAACATAACGTTTTTGTCTCCTCCACGATTCCGGGGCAGATTGTCAGCGGGAGTACATTGTCTGTGTAAATCATCAGCAGGGGTAAATAAGCTGTGGATCTGCTCTCTCGCCAGTCTGCAAAGGAGAGCAAGAAATGCACTCTCCGCTTTCCAAACCACTTCCCTTTTCAGCAGAAACTGAATGCCCAAACAACTGGCTGGGTGATTTTAGAAGGGGCTTGAGTCTACGTGCTTTATCCAGCTGGATGTTACTGAGTTCTTAGGAAGCAAGGAATACAGGATCTGGTCCTAAATATGCAAAATATTTATGATAGCTGAGCTTCGCTTAAGCATAAATACATCATCTAGTCAGGACATACATAAGCAAGCAGACAGGAAGAGAAAAATGTGTTCTTCAGAAAAGCATTTTCTGTTCTTCATCTAAAAGATGCTGGCATGTCGTCTCATTGTCCAGCTTGCTTGGCCGCACTCAAGAATGTTGGATGTTTCCTTTTTAAGAGTTGGATGCTATGTTCGCCTTTGGAAGATTTCATTTGCAGCATGTTCATACTGCAAATTGGGTTTTTTTTTCATTTCCTCCTGAAGGCCCATGTTCAGGAAAGCATGGAAGAACTGGGGTGGCCGGAGGGTCACCGCATGAGTCCGTATCTGCCAAAACAACAAGGAGTCCTGCAGCACCTTAAAGCCTAACAGATTTATTCAGGCATCAGCTTTCGTGGGCAAAAACTCACTTCCTCAGATGCATGGAGGGGAAATCACAGGGGCAGGAATATATATGCAGGAGAAATCTGTTAAACTTCCAGGTGCCACCAGACTCCTCATTCTAAGAGTGACATACTTTCCTGAACTGGGGCCTTATCTTGTTTCTACCACAGAAATACAAAGCAAGAGGGACCATGAGGCAGGACTTAAACCATCCCCGAGATGTTTGTCTAACCGGTTCTTAAATTCCTCCACGAACAGGGATTCAGTAACCTCCCTATGCAACCAGTTCCAGTGGGTAACAAGTTAGAATTACAAGTTTTTCTAAGAGCCCATCTGAACCTCCCTTGCTACAGACTAAATCAATGATTTCTTGCCCTATCTCCAGTGGACATGGAAAACAACTGATCACCAATTCCTTTAGAGCATCAGTTACTTCTCATGCAGCGGCAGCAGCTGGGAATTGTAAATGAATCTTGCTTCTTGCTCTGGCCCCTGCAGGGTTCTTGTTCATTTCGCCCGGCTGCTCCTGGGTAAAGCTGTGCCAGGGTAAGCGCTGTCTTGTGGCAGGCTGAGGGAGAGGGCAGCGCCTCCCTTCACACTCAGGGGGGTCTCACACGGGCCAAATCCTTCATTCTCATGCCAGACCTGGGAAAAGCTCAGATCGACACAGTCCACGGCTCCCTCCCCCCGCGCGCCCTCTTAGCTTCCTAGCAGGCAACTTTCCTCCTGCGGGGTGAGGGGCTTTCAAGAGCCCCTCGGGCGCTGCCGGGCGCTCTTCAAACCAGCTACAGCCCGCCCCGGCGAGAGGCGGGGGAAGAAGCGAGCGAAGCGTCCGGGGTTACAGAGCTCCGAGCCCCGCAGCCTGGCGGCACGGCTGGAGGCGTCGCTGCTCCGGAGAGACCTGGCCAGCAGCGAGCTGCTCCGGAGGACTGGGGGGAGCCAAGGCAGAGCGGCCCAGACTGGGAGGGAAGGCGCGTTAACCCCTCCACCGGGGCTGCCGGACCTCGCCCTGCCGCCAGCCGGGCTGCTGGCGCGGGTCCTGCGCGCTTCGTGGCGGAGCCGCCGCCCCACTTAGCCCAGGGGGCCGAGCGACGGACGGACACGGGCCCCCCCTCGCGGGCGCAGCAGCCTCTCGGGCGGGTCCGACCCCCGGGCCGCCTCTTCTCTGCCGAGCACCCAAAGGAGACTGTCCGCTGCCAAGGGCCCCCGGGGCTGCATTTCCCGGGCACCCTCCCTCCTGTCTGCTCCCCGCATCCCCCGCTCCCAGTCCCTGCACCGCCCTCTCCACCCCCTCCCCCACGCACCGCCCTCTCCACCCCCTCCCCCACGCACCCTTCCAGCCCCGGACCCTGCACCCCCCAGCCCCGGACCCTGCACCGCCGTCTCCACCACGCACCCCCCCAGCCCCGGACCCTGCACCGCTCTCTCCACCCCCGCCCCCACTCACCCTTCCAGCCCCAGACCCTGCACCGCCGTCTCCACCACGCACCCCCCAGCCCCGGACCCTGCACCGCTCTCTCCACCCCCAGCCCCGGACCCTGCACCGCTCTCTCCACCCCCTCCCCGGACCCTGCACCGCCCCCTCCACCCCCTCCCCCACGCACCACCCTCTCCACCCTCTCCCCCACTCACCCTTCCAGCCCCGGACCCTGCACCGCCGTCTCCACCACGCACCCCCCAGCCCCGGACCCTGCACCGCCCCCTCCCCGGACCCTGCACCGCCCCCTCCACCCCCTCCCCCACGCACCACCCTCTCCACCCTCTCCCCCACTCACCCTTCCAGCCCCGGACCCTGCACCGCCGTCTCCACCACGCACCCCCCCGCCCCGGACCCTGCACCGCCCTCTCCACCCCCCCCCCCGCCCTGCACCCTGCACCGCCCTCTCCACCTCCTCCCCCATTCGCCCCCCCCCCAGCTCCTGACCCTGCACCGCCCTCTCCACTCCCCTCCCGCAGACCGTCCCAAGCCCGGGGACCCCGCACTTCCCTGCCCCCGCCCCGCAGGGCTGGGCTCTTTCCACCCCCACCCCGGGGACCCTGCACCTCCCCTCCCACACAGGGCTGGACTCTCCCTTTCCCCTCCCCGTCGAGCCCCGCTCCCTCCTCCCCATTCCCAGGGGGCCCGGGCAGGCTCGCTCTGGCCGCCCATGGAAGCCGACGGCTACCGCTGCCGGAGCAGCCGCGCCCTCGAGGGCGGCCAGTCGGCGCTGCCCGGCTCGCTGCTCTTCTCCGCCGGGCTGCTGGGCAACCTGCTCGCCCTCTTCCTGCTGGGCCGGCAGCGGCTGCGGCGCCGACGGGCCCCGCGGGCCTCCGCCTTCTACCTGCTGGTGAGCGGGCTGGCGGCCACCGACCTGCTGGGCAAGTGCCTGTTGAGCCCCATGGTGCTGGCCGCCTACGCGCGCAACCGTAGCCTGAGCGAGCTGTGGCCGGCGCCGGGCGCCGCCGCCGGGGAACCGGGCCGCCTGTGCCAGCTCTTCGCCTTCCTCATGGCCTTCTTCGGGCTGGCGCCCACGCTGCTGCTGCTGGCCATGGCGCTGGAGTGCTGGCTCTCGCTGGGCCACCCCTACTTCTACCGGCGCCACTGGCCGCGCCGCCGCGTCGCCGCCCTGCTGCTGGGCCCGGCCGCCGCCGCCCTGTGCGCCCTCTTCTGCGCCCTGCCGCTGCTGGGCGTGGGCGCTACCGTGCAGTACTGCCCGGGCACCTGGTGCTTCATGCGCATGGCCGGCAGGGCGCGGGGCTACTCCGTGCTCTACGCCAGCCTGCTGGGCGCCCTGGGGCTGGCCATCGGGCTCTGCAACCTGGCCAGCATGCGCAGCCTCTACCGCATGGCCCGCCGGCCGCACCGCCGCAGCTGCGCCTCCGCCGCGCCGCCCTCCTCTCCCCCCGCCGCCGCCGCCAGCCCGCCGCGCATGGAGGAGCTGGACCACCTCGTCCTGCTGGCCCTCATGACCGTCCTCTTCGCCGTCTGCTCCCTGCCCCTCGTCGTGAGTACCGGCCCCGATCCAAGGTGTGGGGGGGGAAACCCCGACGCGCGCCCCTACAGGTGTGGGTCCTGAGCCACAGCGCCCGAGCAAGAGCCGTCTAGGGTCTTCCCATTGGCAGCAGGATCTTCCCTGGCAGCAGGATCCGGGGAGTAGCATCCTGCTCTCCCAGGTGTAGCCTGACCGCCTTCTTGCCAGGAGCTGGCTTGCCCCCAGGGGCTCGCCTAGATGCAGGGGTCAGCGAGGTAGGGATGCAAAATCCTGTTTAATTGGTTAACAGATCAAACCTTATATTTAACCAGTTAACTGATTAAAGGGGGTTTGGAGGGACTTGCTGGGCTGGAGCCCCCCCTTTCTCCTGCCTGGGCTGCTCCATCGCGCCCGGCGAACTAGAATCGGTAAGCATCACCCATTAAGGCTAACTGGTTAACCCTTCGCATCCCTCCAGTGAAGTCAGAGGAACTGCATTGGTGAGGATCGGGTCCCCTGCTATTAAAACACTAGCCTAACCCCACACCTGCACCAAGGGGATCAAAGACAAGCAGTGAAATCCTGTCCCCATGGCCAGGATTTTCCATCCTGTTTCCCCTGCTCCCTTTATATTCTTCGGGAGGCCAAAAAGGGGCTGAGAACACCACCAGGGCCCCAGTGTTAGCGGGGTTCAGGGGGAGTGGGGCTAACCCCTGTAGGCATGTGAATGAACATGTGCAGTGGAGTGAGCGCAGATAGCGGCGGTAACTAAAAAGTTTGGGGATCACATGTTGGCATCACCCCTTCAGGAACGGCTGTCAGGACATTGCTCTTGGGTGAGGAGGAGGGACGGAGGCCTATGGGCTGATAAGCCAGCGGAAGGCTCTGGGTACAGCTGAACGCTGACCAGGGCAGCAACGGTCCAGGAGGGTTGTTTTCTGCCCTGCATCCTGAAATGGGTGGACAGACGAGTCCTTTGGCACTCCTGCTGACAGTCTTGAACGGCTGTGGGAAGTGATCTGCCATCTCAGCTCGCAGGCGGTGCTGAGCCTTTCCTTGGGGTGAATCTAGCACCAGGCTACCAGTGCTAAAAACTTTTTAAGAGCACACAAAGAAGGGGAAAAAGTGACATGGGAACCACCAAGTGCTTGGGTAAAGATTCTCCCCTTAAACTGTGGCTATGCCCACACAGTGACCCTCAAAATGACACTTCCTTGCTCCATTTACTCTGTAAGCTCTGTGTCTCTCCTGCTTGAATTGACTAAGAAACCCCACGTTACTTGTAAAATGCGGGATGGGCAGGGAGATGAGCCCTTTGCAGATGTCATGGTATTACCAGGAAGACTGTCATACAGTGCTTTGCTTACACTACAGAGTGAGTTTTTAAAAACAACCGCATGTTTGCGGTGGTCCATATTACAGATCCAAGACAGCAAATCTTGCAAGCTGCACTTTTTCCCAGGTGCTATCAACAAAGCTGACAGTAAAATCTTTAATCCCAAAGACACTGTGTTGCTTACAGTTTATGAAGTATAAACAAGGCAGCCTGACTTACAGGAATGTTCTTGTGCTAAGCCCCCAAAAGACTATTTTGATGTATTTACTGAGAAGTTTAGCACAAAGTTACTAGCCCTGACCCAACAAAAAACACCAATGTTTGTGTATTTCAAGCACTTTTCCACCCATACCCACAGCTTAAAGGGGACTCGAATCTGGTCAGGCATATGTCCAGTGTATTCTCATTGTGAAAATATCCTACAGCTTCAATAAGGCTTCATTCTCCTTCCACAAATAATGCAAATCTTACCAGGATCTCCTCCTATGCACCTCATTATGCCGAAGAGGATTTTTATGTCTCTTTTTTTCATCTACATTATCCATGTTATTAATACATGTCCCCAGCACTGGATAACACTCTGAACTTCCTAGTAACAGATAGCAAGCAGTTCACAGAAGGGAACTGGCTGTGCTAATTTAAGAACTACTCCTGCAAACACTTATGCATCAGCCTACTTTTGTGAGCGCTCCCATATGCTGCTGTTGGGTTTAGGCAGTCATGTTCTGGGTGTCTGTAAACTTCTGTTTGCCACAAGCTGAGACTGGATGACAGGGTATGGATCGCTTGATAAGTTGCCCTGTTCCATTCATTCCTTCTGAAGCATCTGGCATTGGCCACTGTTGGAACACAGGCTGCTGCGCTAGATAGACCAGGTCTGACCCAGTACGGGTTTTCTTATGGCATTACTAGGAGTCTTAGAGGGGTCTCCATGTTTGTCTGTAACTTAAAAAAAAAAACAATGAGTAGTCCTGTAGCACCTTAAGCTGCGGCTACACTGCAGAGTTTTTGTGCAAAAATGACTGTTTTTGCACAAAAACTTGCGGTGCATCCACACCTCAAGCACGTTTTTGTGAATCGACAGAACAGAGGGGGTTTTGCGGTATAGGTATTCCACTTTCTACGAGGAATAACTCCTTTTTGTGCAAGAGTTATTGTGCAAAAAGGTGTGTGTGGACGGGCAGCAGGGTTTTTTTGCGCAAAACCAGCCTATCTCTTCCACAAAGGAGCATTGTGCTTGGGAGAATGAGTTGTTACCTGTCATGCATAACGATTTTCTTGATGGCCAAAAAGTTCATAGGTTTTCAGGAAGATCTCTTCCACAAAAAGCTTCTTGCGCAAGATGCCTGCAGTGTAGACATAGCCTTTTGAGACTAATAAAAATACAGAGAGACAGTATTGTGAGCTTTCGTGGGCAAAACTCACTTCCTCAGATGAGCAGAGTGGAGAAAAAAGGGGGAACCTCATGATTTATAACAGAAAAAGAAAGGAGAAGGAGAGAAAAAAAGTACCTGTCCATACTTAGCTTTTATGGAGCACTTCCAGCCCACTCACTTAGCTTCATTAGCACCAGCACAACAATCAACACGTACTTTCCCCCTCCTCGCTGTTCTTTTTGTAAGGTTCCTCCTTTTTTCTCCATCTGCTCCTCTGAGGAAGTGGGGTCTGCGCACGAAACTCATGATACTAGATATGTATTTTTGTTAGCCTCAAAGGTTATGTCTGGACTACAAAGAAAAGTCCAAATTTTTTTTCGGAAAAGCAGACGCGTTCCTTGGACGCGGCCTGGAAAAGCACTGCAGTCTAGACATAGCCTAAGGTGTTATCGCACCCATTGTTTTCATGTGAACTAGGTGCTGTTCAGGATCATATGGATTTAAAAGATCAAGCCCCTTATTTTCTATCCACTTGTGTAAATGTGGAAGCAATAAGTGAAATTGGCTTAATTCAGTTCCCTCTCTCATCCAGATCCATCATGTATCTTAACACGCTGTTTAATATACAAAAGTATGGGGTGGAGGGAAAAAATATAATTCCATCAAAATGCAATTAGTGGTGCCTGTTAGTGCAGTTAAGGACATTTCAATATTCAAAATTCCTTTGCCAGTGATTTACAGCTACAGAGTAAGAACAATTGAAATGGGAGATCTTAACCGCAAGAAGAGACTTAGGGGCTGAATTCAGAGGAAAAGAAACCAAAGAAACAAAACCACATATGCAATTTTAGAGGGTATTGTGTGGCAGGAAATATGATCCTAGTAGATTTTATATTGTTAGTATGCTTCACCCACCACACCCCAGTAATCCCTCTTTAGCTCAGAGAGGTTTAATTAAAAAAATGACAGCATCATTTTGCAGGTAATCAATAGCCCTTTTGTTTCACCCTGCAGAGTTTGAAGGAAACCATTATTTTAAAAAGAAAAGGAGCATTGTGCTTGGGAGAATGAGTTGTTACCTGTCATGCATAACGATTTTCTTGATGGCCAAAAAGTTCATAGGTTTTCAGGGTAGGGTGGCAGATGCAGTGCCAGTTTGCTTGAGCTGTGGTCCAGTTTAGTCAATCAAGGAGATTTCACCGTATAAGTGAGACTAAAGTTTAGAAAGTGCAGAGAGGCATCCTTTAGCACCCAAATTACATTTGGGAACTGAGCAGAATCCCACATGCTGCACACTGCTGTGCAAATTCTGACAGAGTATCACAACCAAATGTTTATACCAATAAAATTTGAAATGGACTCAAAGCAAAACAAAAGAACATGATAGGTCTTATAAAGACCACAAAAGGAGGAAAACACACAGTTGAGGATCTTCCAATGCCTATTCCAAATGCCTTATCGATGTATCTGAGTCTTGTTAGACTCTTAATTGTAAATGTCATTGCTTTTGTGGTCTTGGGTTAGCCCGTTAATGGGAAACTCTTTTAGTGGAGTTTTTAATAGGCAAATTTATAGTGGTTCTCCAAGACAATAAACATCATCAGTTAAGTGCTGTATTTGTATATGGACTTTCCTATCCTTTTTTAGAAAAGGAGACAAATATAAAATATGATGCTTCAGGGGGTAGCCAAGTTAGTCTGTACAGGATAAACTTAAAAAACAACAAACAGTCTGGTAGCCCTTTATAGACTAACAAAACATGTGGATGGTATCATGAGCTTTCGTGGGCACAGCCCACTTCATCTCCCCTTCAACAGAAACAATGGTTAAAGAAATAGCGCATAAGCCCAGATCTAGTCAAAGTAAAAAGTGGGCATGGTCTGTTTCATATAAATAGTGATTATTAAACTTATAAGGGGAAGTCAACACATATGCTGATGTGTTTACACGTTTCAATTTTTTCCCCACCCATTTTCTATTATTATTACTTATTTGTAACATGGTAGCTCCCAGGAGCCCTACAGATCAAAAAGACAATCCCCGTCCCAAAGAATTTACAGTCTAAGTACCTAGAATCACAAAACCACAGGATAGAAGGGACTGTAAGCAATGCTTCCGCTAATCTTTTCCCCACATGGGTGGATTTTTCCATCAATGTGTGGAATAATTTTTTAATGTGCACCAAGGCATATGTGAATGTGCACCACCAAGTAGAAACAAAAACTAGCTGTAAGTGCTCTGCTAATCAGCTGGGCGGCATCTGACTCTCTCCTGAGTGGCTACACAAGCACACATCTTACAAGGGACAGAGACTGCAAGAGTCATCTAGTGTCTAACACTCTTTCTGTACACCACTTCTGCACCTCACCTGGAGACCTCATGCCTCTCCAAGTGAAAACAAAATGGCACCAGACTTTAAAGATATTTAGGCACCCACCCGTACTGGTAGGTACCTAACTTGCCATAGGAGATAGGCACTTCTATCTCATTAGATGCCTCTGTATCTAAATACCCTAACAAATCTGGTCCTACGAGATTATTCATGATGCCAGCCTCCAGTCCAACTCTACCTGATTCTGAGCCCATTTATGTCACAGAAAAGCCTGTGTAACTCCAACAAAGTCAATAGAAGTATTCCAGATTTGCTCTGATGTAACTGAGGGGTTGTCTACCTGTGAAGTAATGTAGGAACAGCTGTTACAGCCTGCTTCCACCTGTAGAGAAGAACCTAAGAACATAAAGGAACTCAAAGGTGATATGTTCCTGTGTCCACAAGGGGGCATCCTTGCCACACAGTCATTGTAATACTAAAACTTAAAAAACAAGGAACAGCCCACAAAAGCTCATGATATCATCTACATGTTTTGTTAGTCTTTAAAGTGCTACCAGACTATTTGTTGTTTTTTAAGTTCATCCTGTACAGACTGACTCGGCTACCCCTCTGAAGCTTAAAAAACAAGGAATAGTCTTGCAGCACCTTAGAGACTAACAAAACATGTAGCTAGTGATAGAGATGCAGCCGTGTTAGTCTGGTGTAGCTGAAACAAAAGACAGAACTATGTAGCACTTTAAAGACTAACAAGATGGTTTATAGGTGATGAGCTTTCGTGGGCCAGACCCACTTCCTCAGATCAATATGTGGAAGAAAATCGGCACAACCATATATACCAATGTGATACAATCAAAAAAATTAACACATGTGAAACTGACAAATCAAATTTTAGAACAGAGTGGGGGTGAGGGGGGAAGGTTAGTTTCTGTGAGGTAATGACATAGGGGTGATAATAGGGGAAGCTATCTTTGTAATGGGTGAGATAATTAGAGTCTTTGTTTAAACCCATACATAAAGTGTCAAATTTAAGCATGAATGACAATTCTGAAGCTTCACGTTGAAGTCGAGATAAAGTCTCTTTGAAGCAGTATGCATGTTTTAAGGTCATTGAGGGAATGATCAGTCTGGCTGAAATGGCAAGCAACAGCTTTCTCTCTGTGAGAGAGTCTGATGTCAGTTTTGTGTGCATTGATTCTTTGGCGAAGTGTCTGAGACGTTTGTCCAGTGTACATGGCAGACGGACACTTTAGGCACATGATGGCATAAATTATATTTCTGGATGAACAGGAATATGTGTTCTTGATCTTGTAACTGGCATGGTTAGGTCCAACAATGGTGTCAGCAGAGTAAATATATGGACAAAGCTGGCACCGGGGTTTGTTGCAAGGGAAAGTTCTAGGGTTGGTATTAGTGTGATATGTCCTGTGGTTGTTGGTAAGAATCATCCTGAGGTTAGGTGGTTGTCTATAGGAGACTATGGGTCTGTCTCCCAGAGCCTCTCGGAGAGTAGTATCCTGTTCCAGTATAGGTTGTAGTTTATTGATAATGCGTTGGACGGGTTGAAGTTGGGGGCTGGTATTGTAATGCTAAAACGTGAGAACGCAGAAGTATTTCTTTCTAGTTAACATTATGTCATTTTTTTTTTCAAAGCAACCTGCAAGTTTCAAGACCTGCAGAAATGCAAACTGTTACTTACTATAAAAACAACAGAGAGAAGATGAGAGAGGGAGGGAGGTAAAGATATTGGGCCAACTTCTATCTGTAAAAAGTCTCAGAGGGGTCGCCCTGTTAGTCTGTAACTTTAAAAACAACGAGCAGTCCTGTGGCACCTTAAAGACTAACAAAAGTATGAACTGGAATAGAAATAACAGAAACCAGGTATTTTATAACAGAGAAGACGGGGGGAGAGGGGGGAAAGTACCTGCCGATTGCAGGACTGGTACTAATGAGGCTAATTAAGTGAGCTGGAAATGTCCCATCCTTAGCTTTGGCTGTAAACATGCAGTGGTAAAGACAAGGAAGACTGGCTCCCCACCCCCTTCTTCTCTGTTATAAAGTACCTGGTTTCTCTTCTTTCTACTCCAGCTCATCATCTGATGAAGTGGGTTTTGCCCACAAAAGCTCATGGTACTATATACTTTGGTTAGTCTTTAAGGGCAATGTCTACATTAGGAAATTATTTTGAAATAACTTATTTCAAAAGAACTCCTGAAATAACTATGTGGAAATAAACTTATTCCCCAAGGAAAGCAGGAGTTATTATTGGAGTTACTATTTCGAAATAACCAACCCCTTATTTTGAAATAACGGGCTTGGTAGGGTAGATGTTCTGCTTCTGATTTCGAAATAAGGTGAGTTATTTCAAAATAGCTCCCTAGTGTAGACATGCCCTAAAATGCCACAGGACTGCTCGTTGTTTCTATTGGCAAGAGAGACAAGTTTTCAAGCTTCACTGACCTGAGGAAGAGCTTGGTGGAGCTCAGTTTTTTCTCTCTCTCCCTGCCCTTCCCTCCCAACGGCAGTTGGTCCAGTCAACGATATTACCTCACGCTCACACACAGCCTGACTCTCTAAGTATCCTGGGACTGACATGGCTACAAGGACACTGCATATAAAAACAAGTGCATTTATGAAAAACTTAAAAAACAACAAAGAGTCTTTCAGCACCTTAGGGTACGTCTACACTGCACGGCTATTTCGAAATAAGCTATTCCGGAATAGTTATTCCAAAATAGCTTATTTCGAAATAGCATATCTACACTGCAGGGAAGCCTCAAAACTAGTCCAGTGCAGGCTTCCCTAATGTAGACGTGCTATCTTGATTTACAGCCCCAGGAGGAATAACTTAGAATGGCCCTGGTGAGGGGCTATTTCAAAATAGCAGCAGTGCAGCGTCTACACACACCTTATTTCAAAATAGCTATTTCAGAATACTTCAGAGGGGTAGCCGAGTTAGTCTGTAACAGGAAAAACTTAAAAAACAACAAATAGTCAGGTAGCACCTTAAAGACTAAAAAAACATGTAGATGGTTTCATCAGATGAAGAAGTGGGCTGTGCCCACGAAAGCTCATGATACCATCTACATGTTTTGTTAGTCTATAAAGTGCTACCAGACCATTTGTTGTTTTTTTCTTGTTTCAGATTAGGTGTTATTCCTCGTAAAATGAGGTGTACAAATTTCGGAATAAGCCGTCTGTTATTTTGAAACTATTTCGAAATAACGGAATGGCAGTGTAGACGCTCACATTGTTATTTTGAAATAAAGCTAGTTAACTCAAAATAACAGTGCAGTATAGATGCACCCTTAGAGACTAACAAAACATGTGGATGGTATCATGAGCTTTCGTGGGCACAACCCACTTCTTCAGATGACTGGAGTTTAAGGGGTCCAGTTTTCTAATAAATAGCACAGAGAAGGGATGGAGGAGCGGACGAGGAAGAAAAAGAAGAAAAAAAGGGGAAAGAAATCTGTTAGTGTCCTTGCTAAATGAAGCTGATAAGAATACTTAGTACCCACTTTAAGTACCCTTTGTTTGGTTTTTGATGTCACTAGGATGTGGAATGTAGCGGGCCATGCAGCCAGTGTCTTTGTTTAGACTTCTGTTGTAGGAATCAAACTTGTAAATGAAATTAAGTTCTGTAGCTTCTCTGTCAAGCTGGCTTTTGAAATTGGTTTGAAATAATACAGTGACTTTTAGATCCATTAAGGAGTGGCCAGGCAAGTTAAAAAGTTCCCCAATAGGTTTCTGTGTGTTGCCTTTTCAGATATCTGATTTGTGTCCATTAATTCTTTCTCGTAGAGACTGTGCAGTTTGGCCAATATCCATGGCAGAGGGGCATTGCTGGCACTTGATGGCACAGACACATTGGTGGCTGTGCAGTTGTACGAGACTCTGATGTGTTGGTTTATGTGGTTAGCTCCTGTGATGACGTCGTTTGTGTAGCTGTGTGGATAGGGTTGGCACTGGGGCTGATTGCAGGTGTGGGTTCCTGGGTGGTTATGATGGAGGTATGCTGCGTGGTTACTGGAAAGAATTTGTTCTAAGTTCAGGGTTTGTCTGTGGGTGAGGATTGGCCTTTTCCCCAACATCTGAGAGAGTGAGGGGTCATTTTCCAGGATAGGTTGTAGATGGCTGATAATGCGTTGGAGGGGTTTAAGTTGGGGGCTGTAGGTGATGACAAGTGATGTTCTGTTGTTTTCTCTTCATGGCCTGTCTTGAAGTAGCTGATGTCTGGGCACTCCTCTGGCTCTGTCGATCTGTTTTTTCACTTCTCCGGGTGGGTATTTCAGTTTTAAGAATGCTCTACATAGATCCTGTAGGTGTTTGTTTCTGTCTGTGGGATTGGAGCACATTTATGGTTCTGGATTAGGTGCATTGGCAATCTCAAAAATAATAGGCTTCCTTTTTCTTTCCCTCCCCAGCTCAGTACTGCTGCAAATCTAGCCTGGGGACACTGAGGCAAGATCAGTTTGGAGTAACCCCTTTATTTCCATCTTATGAAGCAGGCTTTACACGTCTTTTATTTGGCACCTTTATTTGCGTTCATGTAGGAAGGGCAACGCTGTCCCCTCTGATCTGCATGTCGGCTACTGACATCCAAGCCCCGGGACCAGAGGCCTGTAAGAGGGATGGAACAAGGGCATTGATTGGTAGCCAGCACACAGCAAGAAATACAGAGCCCCTTTCTGCTCTCACACCAGTGCAATGCCATTGATTTCAGTGGAGTTAGTTATGATCTACGCCCACATGTCATAGGTCAAAATCAGGCTGGTTTCCTCATGGTACCATTAGTTTATCAAAATCAGTCTGTGTTAGCCATCAAAGCCAGCCCGCGTACCTGAGCTATATTCTGCTATGCTCACGTGCATACCAGTGAGTGCATTTGCAGTCTGTTATTAAGGACCAGCTCCTCACTTGGCCAGATGAGAATCTGGCCCATGAAACGTAATTACGGGCACAGCAGTGTTGCCTGTTAGGTGTGCACTTACGTGGCCACTCACGAGAGATTCGGATACTGCCCGGCTGATTAGCAGAGCTCCCACAATGCCCACAGATAGGTTTTTGTTTCTGCCAGTGGTGCACATTCACACATGCCTCTGTGCACCGAGAAAAATTATTCCGCACATGGATGGAACCATTCTGCACATGGATGGAAAAGATTAGATGGAACATTGGAGCACAGGAACCGTTATTTTGTTGCCTGATCCCAGATTGCTTAATGTTTGATTCATCTGCCTTCCCAGTGGGTTTTAGTTAAGCTTGATGTTGGGCTAAGTGAAGCGCAGTCTCAGAACAAAACATGTGCTGATTCAGTGTGGAAAAGCAGTTGAGGCCGATAATTGAATTTAGGGAGTTTACTCGAGTCTTTTCCAAAGTGTTACATGTTATGGCCAGCACTCGGCTTTTAGGTTTTATAATTAGATCTTTTTATATTTAAAACAGGTCCGCGCTTACGTTGGAGCGTTTGCTGCTGACTTTAATGAAAAAGCCGACCTTACAGCCCTGAGGTTTCTATCGGTGAACTCCATTGTGGACCCCTGGATTTTCATCATTTTCAGGACTTCAGGTTTTCGCAGGGTCCTTCATAGGGTCTGCAGAAGACTGAACTCTAAAAAAGCCGCAACGCCTCAGCTTCTCTGAACTAGCCACCGAAGCGGCAGCAGTGACGAATGTGGTTGCTTCCTTTCATAACGTGAACGGGAGGACTCTTGGTCCAGTAATTGTTTACAGAGTCAAGTGGATCTCAATAACGATGCCAGATGTGGTGATTGTGACATGTGGATCATCTCTAAACACTGTAAAAAAATATAGCACTGTGTTCCGGGGCAGGTAAAGTGCCTTAGTCGTTCTGCTATGTGTGTGTGTGCACTACAGAGGGGGACGCATTCCTCCGTTATTGCGTGTTTGCCTTTCTAGTCGCAGACTGGAAGTGAAAGTGTGTGGCTCAGGCAAGTAACCGTGACTCTTACGAAGCGACCACACGCTGCTTTCCAGAGAACTTGGATGACAGGACAAATCATGTGTTTGCGGGATAAAGCGTTGCCCTCTGCTTCTCGGGCCCAATTCACCGCTCCTCTCCGAGCAAGGCCCCGATCCTGCAAGCTGCTGTGCATGGGCGAGCCCTGATGCCTTTGGGATTTCTCATTGATTTCAACAGGCTGCAGGCAGGCAAATGCATCTGCCCACTAGGGGATGGGAAAGGCTAGCCGGTTATCTGGTTAGTGGGCAAGCACCACCCTAAACAGGTGGTGGTTACCGATTCTGGTTAACCGGTAACCAGTGGGGACTGGAGTAGCTCCCTGCTTGCCAGGGGCAGGGGGTCACTCTCATCCAGAGCAGCCTCTGTCCATGGGGAGCCAGTGGCAGCCCCAGCCCCTACGTGAGGGATAGGAGCCAGCCCCAGCGTGGGGGTCAGAAGCTGGAGGCAGCCCCAGCTGGGAGCCAGTCACAACTCTGGGCTGGGGGTGGGAGCCTCGCGGGCTGGGGGCTGCTGCAGCCAGGCCGGGGCGGTCCCCAGTCCAGCTCCCGTTTAATGGGTTCACCGGTGAAGCGTTAGGTCCACCTGACGTTTAACTGACCAGCTGGGATTTTACATCCCTGCTCCCCACAGGGATCGGCTTGAGGCTCCAGGCCGAAATCAGGACTCACCCAGGTCTGACAGGGAGAAATAAAGCTCTTCGTTCGGAAACGAAACAAAAGCCACCTCCAGTCATTTGTCTTGTGGCTGCTCCCGAAGCCCTCCGACAAGTCGATGTCGTCACCCAGCAGCCAAAGAGCGTTACATTCGCAGGACGTGCGGCATCAGGTCAAGCTGCTGTTTTTCTATGGGCTTGGCTGCATGGTGGAGTCAGCGCCTGGTAGAACTCGCGTGCGGCCCCGAACGCGGCTCCCGTGTCCACACGAAACCCACTAGCCCCGGGCCACTCAACACGCAGCCCGTTTGTTTGTGGCCCGCGGGGCGGGTTGGGTTTACGGGGGAGCTCAACACATGGCCCAAGTCCTGCTAAGCTGGTTGGGTTCCACACACAAGGCCTTTTCCTGTCTTGCTTGGAGAGGGTGATGCAACCAAAGGTCTCCGAGGTAGCTCTTCGGGCCTCCCCGTCTAAACATGTGGAATCGTTTCCAATTCTGGCTGCCTTAAAATGGTGAATAAACCAGGTTCTGAATCCTCTTTTGGTTTCCCAATGGCTTTGGAATTTTATGCTTAACTTAGTTGGGGCTTTACATCGGGACTGATTAGTTCCCGGGTGTGTTGCTCTTCACCAGGAGTTTGTTTTAAAAGCCCCCACGGTGGGCCAGAAACTGCCACCCTGCCACAAACCAATCTCAATGAGAGGTTTCTTTGTGCACTGCAGCTCCAGGAACATTTTAATTGGCCCCACCACTGTTCCTCTGTTGTGCCATCTTTCTGAATGGCCTAAAAAAATCACTCCTCACCTTTCTGAATGTTGCATCGCGTTCCATCCCAGAGATGGCAGCATTGCCCCAGTTGGGGAAATGGTACAGCCGGCAAACCCCCCTCTAGTGCAGCGTTTCCAGATTCAACTGAAATCTGACGGCCTCTCCACGGTAAAAGATGCTGTGGGCCCTGGCCATGCAGTCCTGCCTGCTACAAAATGTAGCTTGTATTTGTGTGGCTGCCCTCGTGTCCTAGCTAGGTCAGCCCTTTATTGACAAATGCCTAGGCTCAGAGGTTATCACCCATAAAAATCCAGCCTAGCGTGAGTGCGAGCGCATGCAATTTCAGTTCAGAGCACCGTTTTGTTACCCAAAACTTAGAAAAAATCAAAATGTCACTGTGCTGGGGAGTGGAACGGCCACAAGACCGCAGCTCTGGAGGGCAGCAAATCCCAAGTCACAGTGTAAGGCCTGACTGGGTGTTCTCCTTGGGTCTATTAAACCTTGCTTGCCCTGGGGTGTACTTCTGTACCAGGGGCAAGATAATTCAAGGGCCAAACTGAGGCCACCAGTACATTAAGGATCTGAATTGGATTAAATGGAAAGACACTTGTTGATTTCAATGGGCTTTGGTTCTGGCCCTCTTTGAAGCCCATGAAGAGCCGTCAGTCTCTGTTTCTGTATGCCGCACCCTGTTGTAAAGTCACGGCACCACAGTGCATTGAGTGGTTTCACTTTCTGGATGGTAATGGGTACCAGAGAGAGGAAATATTGACTAATTACACTGGATTTGTCATTGCATAGAAAAGTGTAATGGGCCAATGTCAGCAGGCGCAGAAATGTTGGGGGTAAAATTCATGGTAAGTGTAGCTTACCCACTGTCGGGGTGGGGAGCTTACCCACTTGGCGGGGTGGCCAAGTCTAGTGGTTAGCGACCGGGTGCAGGAGGCTCATGTCCAGTCACTGGCCATCGGACAGAAGCCAGAGTAGGCCAGACACTAGGTCAGAAGGGGGCTAAGCAGCAGTCAGACAGAGCCCAATTGTGCAGACAACGTCCTGTGCCTCTTTGGTTTAAATAGGAAGCGGTGACCAATCAGAGCTGCTGGTGTTCCTCCAATCAGGGCCCAAAGGTGCCTCTCTCATGTAGCATGAGGTTTCACGGTGTCTCCGCTCTGTCAGTGGTCGCAAGCTGCTGGCTGAGAACAGGGTGCAGCACAGTGGGAACCCTGCGGACCCGTGTTCAAGACCTGCAAGGTCACCACACACACACACACACATACACACAGAGGGCCATATGTTTGGCCTCACACCATCTCCTGTGTTGGGGTGTGCTGGGAGCATCTGGCATCTCAGCCAGAGCGCCATGCACCCCCATGCTCTAAGGCTGGTGTAACAGAGCAGTAAGTGCTCCGTGTGACTTAGTGCACCTGTGGACTCTACCGTGGGCTGGGGGCTGAATTAGCTGCCAAACATGGTAGCATGCCCCCGCTGCCCACCCCGTGCCCGGGCGCTGCACTGAGCAGCCTGGCTGGACCCGTGGCGCTGAAAATTGGTGGTGTCCTCTTACCAGGCACGCTCCCCCTTGTTCTGCTTGTGCTTCTGGATCTGTAAGCCACATTGTTTTGTCCCCCTTTGGCGCTTGCCAGTTACACCACTTTACACTCACATCCATTTTCTAACCCACGTTCTAACTAACGTTACCGGGGAATTTGGCCTGGACACTAATCTAGGACTTTGTGTCACTGAATTTAACGAGGGCTGCCAGTTTCCCCGAGCTGATGAACCAGATGCCATGTGCAGCATCGGCATCTGGTCTGTCTGTCCAGGAAAGTTGGCAAACCTAAGTTTAACCCAGAGTTTCTCCTGATTGCTTAGGGATGTAAATTTGAGACGTCTGCACCAGTTTAGTTAAACCAACGCAACCCCCTTGTGGGCACTCTTTTTTGTGTTTGAAAGCGAGCTTGTTTTAATTTCAAAAGCTAGCCCAAACGAAGCCACTCGTCAGTGGAAATAAGGGCCCACAACAGGGTTTGCCCCCGCGTAACTAAAATGAGTTACATTCACATCTTAGATTAAGTTTGACGCAAGCTTCATGTGTAGACAAAGCCTCAGATCAACACTGGAAGTGGCACAGTTGTTTGGAATCTTCCCTCCTTTGGAAAGAACATGGGATATTTGTTAGAGACGCAAGACAGCCGGAGGTAAACAAGGAACTGGCAGGCGGGAATGAAAAACTAAATAAGAAATGAACAAATCATGCCAGCTGGTATTTTTCAAGCCCAAGGGGAAACCCAACAACTTTTTGAAGTTTTTCTTCACTCAGCACACAGTCAACCTGTGGAACTCCTTGCCAGAGGATGTGGTGAAGACCAGGACTTTAACAGGATTCAAAAAAGAGCTAGATAGATTCATGGAGGTTAGGTCCATCAATGGCTATTAGCCAGGATGGGTAGGAATGGTGTCCCTAGCCTCTGTACATGGGTGACATGAGGATTACCTGTTGTGTTCCCTCCTTCTGAGGCATCTGGTATTGGCCACTGTCAGCACACAGGATACTGGGCTGGATGGTCCATTGGTCTGACCCTCTATGCCCCATTGGTCTGACCCCCCTTCTTATGTTTATGTTCTTAACTTCCCCATTACTGTAGACACAGATACTCCCTGGCCGACGATCCATTGCAAATTCTGAAGCCTCACCCAGCTATTTAGAACTACATTAGCTTCCAGGAAAATTATCTTCACTGCATGCCAAAGCAACAGCAAACCCAAACAAAAACCTCCGCAGCTTGCAGGGATAGCAATTAAGGATGTAAATATTAGAGAGACGTGGGGGGTGACAGGAAGGAAATCACTGAACGGTGGCAAGAAGCTTGTTCTAACAGGGCTGCACAGCACTGTCTGTATTGAAGACTTTATCATTAGGTTGGCCAGACACATTGGGCCAGACACTGACTTCATTTTTGCTTGGACACAGCTAAGGAGGAATTTAGCCTCTCGGTAGTAATACACACCCAGTCCAGCAAAACCCATCAGCCCAAGGGACTTAGCCTGTGCTTAAATGTAGGCACTTGCTTAAGTGCTTTACTGAATCGGGGCCGTAATTATAAGAGTGTTGCTACAGTGGACAGAGGTACCAGTTATAGACACTTGAATCAGTATAGCTATTTGGAAAGGGGGTAACTCCTAGTTCTGTGGCTGTTGAGTACAAACACCTGTTTGTAGAGATATCCCTGATGATGAAAAGCGCTATGCACCACACGCAATTAACTTGCCCTTCCTCTAAAAAGCTCAGCGCCGAAATAAACGAATTCCCCCCGTTAGAGGAAAATAATTCCCTGGCATGTTCACATCACACTCGTCCACCTGGCGTGAGGCAGCCTCCTGGAAACGCCCCGGCCGAGAAGCATCTCCCTACACGGGGGAGCGGTTTGGAACCGGCGTTATTGACGAACCTTGCGGACGAGCCACGTGCGAGGTTCCCACAGGCGAGGTTCCCATGTGTGGGCTAAGTCAGCGCCTGATCACAAACCAGTGTCCTAGTCTAGCATAGTCTTGTGTGTGGCTTCCCTCTGTGTACACGCATGGAGTAGGAGAGGGGCGTCTCCCTGGCCCCGTGTGGGCTGCAGACAGGAGCCCAGGGCACAAAGAAAACACCAGGTGCTTGCCAGCTGCTAGTCTCCCGTGGGGGGGGGCTGGGGATCAGAGAGGCGTAGGCACAACCATGGCTTCTCCTCCCCGGTAGAACTGAGCCAGTGCAAGGTACCGGAACAGGGGACACCAGCCAGGGAAGGAACAGGGCTGTTCCTGGGGCATCCCCCAGAGCTTTGAGCAATGGGTCCGTCTAGCTCCGAATCAGCAGCATCCAAGCCAAGGGCCCGGTCCTGTTCCTACGCTGGTGTAAAGCAGGGGGGCCCACACAGAGGTCGGTGGAAGGACCCACAGCCAGTGCCCCGTCCCATTTTAGAAAGAGCAGCCATGTTTTGTGAGCCCCCTACAGGAGAGCAGGGGGCGGGGCCTTGCCAGCTGCAGCTGGGTGTGGTTTTGCAGGGTGGGCGGAGCTTGGGGGGAGCTGGAGTCTGAGCTGGGCCCACGTCTGTCCACTAGCTTCTGCTTGCTGTTGCCTCCTCCTCCGCGGGGGGGGGGGGGTCCTTCTCCCCAGGGGACCAGCAGGGAGAGCAGCAAGTGCTGGGAAGGCAGAGAGGCCAGCCAGCTGCCCGCAAACCAGAAGCTCCAGCAGTACCCGGGGGCCGGAAGGAAATGCCCACGGCCAGTCTGCAATAGGAGAGTCTGCCCTGGACGTGGGCAAGTGTGGCTAGGGACAGGATGTCCGATAATGGAGGTCTGGGAGCACTGCTGAGAGGGCCAGAGCAGGGCAAATTGCTGAGAACCAGGGCTACTTACAGCCCAAGACTGGGGGTTCTCCACTGTAAGGCACCAAACCAGACACAAAGAGCACTCCAGCTACCTCACGGGCCAGCAAGAAGTCTCACAAGAACATTCCCTTAGACACCCCAGCTTTCCCTGTGTCACAACCAGCACCCCTCCTTACACAGATGAGAGGTGATGAAACCAATCTCACCAACTCCGAACAGGTTCTCCCAGCCCCAAAGGACCAGCCACAGTCCCAGGTCAATTTATACGTCGGATCTTACCCGCAAGAGCCCGCTGGGCCAGCCCTTTAGAAACTCTCAGGCTACGTCTATACTGCAGGCTTTTTGCGCAAGAATGACTGTTCTTGCGCAAAAACTTGCAGAGCGTCTACACCGCACGCGCGTTCTTGCGCAAGTAAATTTACAGTCTAGCGTCGGAAAACAGGGCTTCTTCTGGAAGAGTTATTCCTCTCCCCACGAGGAATAAGCCCTCTTGCGCAAGAGCTCTTCCACAAGAAGGCAGTGTAGACAGGCAACATGCATTTCTTGCGCAAGAAAGCCCTCTGGCTAAAATGGCCATCAGAGCTTTCTTGCGCAAGAGAGCATCCACACTGCCATGGGTGCTCTTGCGCAAAAGCACATGGCAGTGTGGACACGCTCTTGTGGAAGATTTTTTGCATAAGAACTCTTCCGCAAAACAGTTCTTGCTCAAGAAGCTGCCAGTGTAGACATAGCCTAAGGCAGTGGTTTCCAACATTTTTACACCCAAGATCACTTTTTAAATCTCAGAACAGGCAAAGGTCTACCGCCCTGCCCCTTCATTGAAGCCCTGCCCCTTCATTGAAGCCCCGCCCTCTCTATTCTCCTCCTGTCCATCACTTGCTACCCCCAGCCCTTACTTACACACTCTGATAAACAGTTCATTTTTAAATTATACGATATATAAAATTAAAATCACGTGTTTATAGTTATGAAATAAATGGTCTGTTTTTTATTCATGCTATTTAAATCTAAAATGAAGCATTTATAATTATACATTTTGTGGGGACAGAGTTCTGCGGCTGGGGGCAGGGGAGAAGGAACAGGATGCTGGGAGGGCAGAGGACAGGTTTCTGCAGCTGGGGACAGGGTGCCAGTGGGGACAGAGTTCGGGGAGTGGGGAGAGGAATGGGGACAGAGTTCTGTGGCTGGGGAGTGGGGGCTGGGAAGTGGGGTGCCAGTGGAGGCAGCGAATCCCCTGCATCTTCCTCCTCCCAGGATTCCTCCCCCCCCCAGAAGGAAGCCAGCACGTGCCTCCTCCGGACCCGACTCCCCCCCCCCCCCCCGCGGTGCAGGGAAACCCCGTGCGTGCCTGCCCCAGGACTGACCCCCTCCCCCCCCCGCGGTGCAGGGAAGCTCCATGCACACCTGCCCTGGGGCCGACACCCCCCCCCCCCCGCGCAGGGATGCCCCATGCACACGCCTACCCTGGGACCAACGCCCCCGGCACAGGGAAGCCCTGCGCGCGCCTACCCCAGGGCCGACCCCTCCCCCCCGCGCACGCCTCCCCCGGGACTGACTCACCCCTCCTGTGCGGTGCAGGGAGCCGATGCTCCCTCCCGCAGTACACCTGGCAGAGCAGCTAGCGCACTTTCGGAATCGCCAGAAGTGGCGCTAAGCTGCGGGACTTCTGTCCATCCCGGGAAGCTGACACTACCTCCATTTTCACTTGAGGTAGGTAGTGGGGCTTCTCGGGGGTGGGAGGGAAATGGGGGCGGGGCGGGGCGGATGCCTCGTGAGCGACTGGTCAAGGCCTCGCGATCGACCAGTCGATCGCGATCAACCTGTTGGTGACCACGGGCCTAAGGCTTTGTCTACACTGCAAGTTTTTGCGGCAGAAAATATGCTAATGAGGGACTCGTTAGTATGAGTCGCGATGTCATTAGCATATTTTCTGCCGATTCTTTTTGCGCAAGGGTTGGGGGGTTTTTTTGCAGGAGAGGCATAAGGATCTTGCGCAAAAGACGGTTTTTGTGCAAAACGGAAGCGGCAGAAAATATGCTAATGACATTGAGGCTCATGCTAACGAGTCCCTCATTAACATATTTTCTGCTGCAAAAACTTGCAGTGTAGACAAAGCCTAAAGGTTTATTAATAAAAAGAAAGAAAAGGTTGAGAGTAGGGATGTAAGCGACTAGTCCATAGCAAAAGCTTATCGGATAGTTGACTAGTCCCTCGACTAGTCACTTCTCTCCCCCTTGCTGCAAGGGGGGGGCAGGAGCTGGTGCTTGGGGGAGCCGGCTTAAAAGCCAGTTCCCTCCAGCACCGTCTCTGCAGGGGAGTAGCGGGACCAGGCACAAGCTAGGAATCAGCTGATTCCCGGCTCGTGCCCAGTCCCAGACGCTGCGACTCTGCTTTCTAAATGTATTAAGAGCCTGCCAGCGGGGGGAGGGACCCAGCACGAGCCGGGCCAGCTGATTCCCAGCTCGTGCCGGTTCCCCCCTGCTGCGCTTTAGCCTTTTAAATGTATTAAGAGCCGGCTAGCTCTTAATACATTTAAAAGGCAGAGCTGCAGCAGGGTTAGCACCCGGGGCCAGGAGCGAACCCCACTGCGGCTCCCCCACTAATCGACTAGCCGATGGAAAACCCATCGACTAGTCGATTAGTTAATGAACCTCCATTTAACACCCCTAGTTGAGAGTCGGATTGTTAAAGCAAGCACATTCCATACATCAGTCACCAAGTGCTTGACGCAGGCTTGTAGAGCTGTAACAAACGGCCGGCTTAGAAGTCTCTGGGGTACATCCTGTGTCAGGAGGGGTCAGCAAATCCTTCCGGGCCCTGGCAAAGGCGTGTCCGGAGTGAGGAGCAGGAGTGAAGACCAATGGAGGGACCCCTTGGGCCCCTTTTATAATCTTGCCCAGGCCCGTCCATTGTCCTCCTTTGTGATGGTACCTCCCAAAATGGAGCGTGTCCACGTCCTTTCTAGGCAAACCGCCCGGGGGGACTTTGCAGCAGAATTCCTCAGGCGTCCATTGGCTTCAGGGCCACTGTCCGAGCAGCACCGCTCATCACCAAGTAGCTACCCCTTGCAGCAGGCGGGCGACACCTGTTGCCGCCTCCCTGACGCAAACGTCGAAACCCCCAGAACCAAGCCCGTCCTCGGACCGTCGCAGACCAGACTCACACATGTCTCTGAGCAGCACAGACGGAACCTGCACCGCACGCGCTTTCAGTGGACACCCCGCCTGGCCCACGTTGCACAGACTTTGGGGCACACACACAACGGTGGGTAAAACAGCGATCTGCCTGTTCATACTAAAATCCAACAACATCGCCCGGGCGTCACCCCGCGGCTGGACCCGCAGCAGCCTTGCCTGGTATGAGCCACGGCCCCCCTCTCACAGGGAAACCCACAGGAGGGGGCCCTGCGGGAGGGAAGCTCCAAGAGGAGTTTGTCCTCAATCATCCCCACCCCCGCTCCCCATAACAAGAGCTGCCCTCAAGCCCTGCAGCTCCCGGGTGTCAGAGCTGCATGGTCAGTGCAAAGCTTCCAGAAATCACGAGTTGGGCCCTGGAAAAATCATGATGATGAGATTTGAAAGGTGTCCGTGGTGGACTCTGGGTTTCTGAGCCTCCAGGCTGCACTCAGGTCACGTTTTCAAGCACCCGGTAGGGCCAGGCACGTTAACGACAAAGGAGGAAGCCGAGATTCTCCCCTGCTCCATCGCTGCAGAAGCTGGGGCTGTAAGAAAAAAACCACTAAATACCACGAGGCTCACGAAATAAATCGTGAGGGTTGGCAACAAGGCAGTGAGCGTCCAGGGCCCCCCATGCAGTAGGCCCTATTCACTCCCAACTGAAAGGCACAGTGTGTCCACACCACTGTCCCCGCTGCACTCTTCCAGGTGTGGAATATTTTTATGTACACCAAGGCATGTGCGGATGTGCACCGCCTGCAGAAACAAAACTGAGCTGTGGGCGCTCTGCTAATCTGAGGGGCGGTATTTGAATCTCTCCTGGGCTGCCGCACAAGTGCTCAGTCTACAGGGAACACTGGTCCATGCTATGAGTTGCACGGTGAGAGGACACGGCCAGCTGTGACTGGTGCAAATCCCGCCTCGGGAGAAGGCCTGGCTAATTTCATGCTGGCTTACATGAATGGATTCACATTTTGCAAATTGCTGTGGTTGGCCAGGAGGTGTGGAGCCCAATCTTCCTGTGGCTCCACCCCCTTCCTGTGGCCCCGCCCCCTCCTTCCCACGTATGGAAGTCTGGGCCAATGGACAGAGAACCATGGGGTCTGCACTGGGGGAAGCAAAGAGAACAGGGGTGCAGAGATGGCTGGTCCCCCTCTTCTGCGCAGGAATCCACACAGCTATTTTAAATGTTTAAAACGTTCAAAATGTACAATGGAACCATGGTGAGGCCCGGGACCGTCCCTAGGGACACAGGTCTCCCTTCCCCCATCCTCCCCCCCAAATCTCAACTTGTGCCATTCCTAGAGTTCACCCTCTATCCTGCCTCCTGCATAAAGCATCAGGAAAAGTGAATAAGGAAAGTCAAAGCCTGTGCCAGCATTTTGGTATTTTATTGTAACGCATTTGTCCAAGTGCAGCGAGGTGACGTCCGACTCAGACACTTGATCAAGGCTTTGTGGTTTGACCGTGATTTATGGCAGTAAACAATTCAAGCTCTGTGCAGCATTGGCTTTTCTCTTTGCTGTAAGTAATGACAGCAGTGGCGTACGTTAAAAATCACATCTCATCCCCAGCCGGGTAGTTCTCATTAGGCTGCAGTAAACACAAGAGGGGACGTGTCTGTGGGCACATTAGTGCACTAGCTGGAAATATAAGTCAAGTAAAATACAATGATTTAAGGGCCCACTCCCACAGTCCTTACTCAGGCAAATTCCATTTGATATTGGCATTGGAAAAGGTTCAGAAAAGGGCAACAAAAATGATGAGGGGGTTTGGAATGGGTCCCATATGAAGAGAGATTAAAAAAACTGGGATTTTTCAGCTCAGAAAAGAGGAGACTAAGGGGGAGGGGGAGATATGATAGACATCTATAAAATCATGACTGGTGTGGAGAAGTGAATAAGGAAAAGTTATTTACTTGTTCCCATAACACAAGAACAAGGGGTCACCAAATGAAATTAATAGGCAGCAGGTTTAAAACAAACAAAAGGAAGTTTTTCTTCATGCAGCGCACAGACAACCTGTGGAACTCCTTGCCAGAGGATGTTGTGAAGACTAGGATTTTAACTGAGTTCAAAAAAGAGCTAGATAGATTCATGGAGGTTAGGTCCATCAATGGCTATTAGCCAGGATGGGTAGGAATGGTGTCTCTAGCCTCCTTTGTCTGGAAATGGATGACAGGGGAGGGATCACATGATGATTCCCTATTGTGTTCCCTCCCTCTGGGGCATCTGGTATTGGCCACTGTGGGCAGACAGGACACTAGGCTAGATGGACCTTTGGTCTGACCCAGTGTGGCTGTTCTTATGTTATGATCTTGACTTGCCAAAGAAAGGAGTTCATGATTAGGCCCGTAGGACAGTCCACAGCAAATAAATGAGAATTGTGCAATAAGTTGGTCCACAATGTTATGGGTTGGGAGCAGCCACCCCTCCTTTAAGATAGTGGAAAGAGAAAGTTAAGCGCCTTTATGAAACGAGATAGCTATTTCCACCCAACAGAGTGGTAAATGTCTCCGCCCAACACACAGGCCTGTGTGGGCAGAGGGCTTTCGCCGTCTTGTGCGACTGTGAAAACCAGCAGGAGAAACACCAATGAAACTCAGAGAAATGGTAAACTCACGGCACAGACGCAGCATGTGAGCGAGCTGGGGGAGAGTGTGGCCCTGCAAAAAGCCAAGGGAGAGGGTGCTGGCTTGAAAAGTGACAGGGTGCTGCAAGCAAAGATACTATCTCTTGGGGTTTGCTCCCTGCTGCGTTCAGTGCAACAGAACTTTATTCATCATTAATGACTAAACAGGGCTGCCTCAGAGAAACACTTGATGATCCTCAGTTTCTCCTCCAAACTGAAACCACCCACGTGACCCTTTGAAAAGAGGAGACTAAGGGGGGATAGGATAGAGGTCGATAAAGTCATGGTGGTGTGGAAAAAGTGAATGAGGAAAAGTTATTTACTTATTCACACAATATAAGAACTAGGGGTCACCACATTAAATTAATAGGCAGCAGGTTTCAAACAAACAAAAGGAAGTTTTTCTTCACTCAGCACACAGTCAACCTGTGGAACTCCTTGCCAGAGGATGCGGTGAAGGCTAGGATTTTAACACGGTTCAAAAAAGAGCTAGATAGATTCATGGAGGTTAGATCTATTAATGGCTATTGGCCAGGATGTGTAGGAATGGTGTCCCTAGCCTCTGTTTGTCTGGAAATGACTGACAGAGGAGGGATCACGTAAGGATTACCTGTAGCATTCACTCCCTCTGGGACACCTGACATTGGCCACTGTTGGCAGACAGGATACTGGGCTAGATGGACTGTTGGTCTGACCCAGTCTGGCCGCTCTTACGTTCTAATGACCCTGAATTTTTGGACTGCTTCGGTCAAAAGGGCAAACTGGGCTGTTAGGAGCAGGAGAGAGACTGGAAGCGGGCATTCCTGGAAAATCAAGATGAAGATGTCATGGCCATGAGGGATGGCCAGCAGCCTGGGGACTAAGGGGTTAACTATGTCTCTGTACCTAGCGAGGTATCTGCTCAGCCAATAGAAATGCAGATAGGGATTTCAAACTGAGACAAAGGAATTTGGGGGTTTTCCCTCCTTTGTCTCTTGAGCCAGTTTGCTCTCTAGATACTGACGAAGACAGAAGACATGTCTCTCTCCAAGAAAAAGAGTCTTCGTAATGTGTAAGTAGGGTAAAGTCTAGATAAATCCACCAGGTTTTATTGTTTTCTGGTTTGGGATTTTGGATCTGATGTCTGTGCTGTTAGAAATGTGTTTTCCTCTCTTTTGCAACTAAGTTTTGGCCCATGGGGGAATCCTCCATGAGAATATTAATTGGTGGCTCTTACTATCTAGCCATTCCAACTATGCTTGTAACTGGGGTTGTTTTAATACTAAAAGTTCTTTCTTTTTTTAATTAACCTGGTCTTGGTTAATTTCTGTGTCCTGGAAAATCTGCCTGTGGGATCTGCATGCCTCTGACGAGGGGACAGCAATCACAGACTGCAGCTGGTATTTTCTCTTTTCTTTTCAAGCTCTTTGGGGAAAAGAGTTTGGGGTGCCTTGGGGTTGGTTTCAAGTGTCCACCCCTGTTTGTGGGTTCAAAAGCACTTGATGGTGGCAGCGGATTCCCCAAAATCCAGGTATTAGCATTTTGGGGGGAGTTTTTGTACCAAAGCCTGTAGAGATCAGGTTTTGGGGTTGCTTTTGCAGGCCCTCACTTCTGCATTCATAGTGCCAGAGTGGGGAATTAGCCTTGACAGAAGACACAAGGACAATGCTCACAGAAATCAAAGAGGGACAAAAACAGGGGTGGGGAACTTCAGGCCCGGGGTGCCAGATGCAGCCCCTGGCTTGCCTGGATCCAGCCCCGAGGCTCAGGGCTCCTCCCCCTGTATTGGGGAGCCCGTGATGATGCCCCAGCCCTCTACAGGGCTGGAGCACACAAAATCTGCTCTCCTGGGCCCCACAAGGGTTCTGCCGTGTGAGGAGAATATGGGGAGTGTATTTCTCCTCAGTTGGGGGGGTACATCCGTGAAGGTTGGTTTTGGGGTTTTGCTTCTCACTTGTGTGCGGCCCCCGACTGGTTTCTCTGTGGGTCAGCAGCCCCCAACGCAAAAGAGGTTCCCCACCCCTGGACCAAAGGAATGTAAACAGGAGCTAACACAGGGGCTGGACTCTTCACAAAAGGAATTAAAGCGGCACCTGGAAGCATCCCAGAAAGCACTGAGCGCTAACTTGCAGCCACAGAGAAAATCTTTTGGGGGGCAGCAACTACAAACTGTGCAGGCCGAATGGGAAACCCACCCACAAAATCCCAGGCTGGATTGGCAAGACCCTGCTTGAGGTAACCAGTATCCTGAGCATCATGGGCCAGGAAACAGGGCAGACCTGGGACACTTTGGCCAACTTGGAGCTTGCTAACAGAGATAATCCGCAACAAGGACACAGGGACTGGAAAAAAAATCACATCCGGGAGGAAATCAAAAGGGATGCAGACCACGCTGGAATTCAGCCTCTGGAACAAGAAATGGAGCTAGCCGGAGAATTTGGGCAAGATGGGACATTTACAATATTCTCTACTCTATTGGAACCCACAGACGCACAGAGGGGAAAGGCTGGCCTGCAGTTATTGCAAACGCCTTTGAGGGAAAACGCTCCTGGGAAACTTATTTGGCCCAGCTCAGCATCAAAGCCCAGATGAATGACCAGGAAGATGGACAGAAAAGGGGATTTTAAGCAGCCAGCGTCAGTGGCTCAGTTCTGATCGTGGCATAGAAATGTATCCCCAGAGAAGAGAGTGGTTTATCCAGACCTGGCACAAACTCTTGCGATGTGGTTTGGAGCTTGCCATCCAAGTGAGCTAGGCTGCGCCCAGCTACGAGCTAGAAGGAGAGGGAAGAAGAAACCCCAACTGGCCTGGCAGAAGACCTACTGATACTTGTGTTCCCAATGGACCCGGATATCACGGAGGCCGTTAGGATAAAGTAGCAGTGGACCAGTTTAGTCCAGCTGGGCTTGGACTTGCTGATCAAGATCAGCAAGAGGAGGTCAAGAAAGATGCAGTAAAGCTTTGGGATTTCCCAATGAGCTTGAAACTTTCCTTGCGGCCGTGTCCCAGAAGAGGAAGCATCTATATGAGTGAAGGGAAGCCGACCGCCATGGGCCCTGTATGTCCCCGTGTCCAGCGTGCATGAAGGGAAAAGGAGGTTTGTTGTAAAGCAGGCTTTTTCTGACCATGGCCTTCACGTATAGCCCATCCTGCCACACTAGGCCCCTCACTGAAAACCAGACCGTGAGATACTCAGAGGAGCATGGGAAGCACAATGCAGCTTTCTGTGAATGAAACTTGACCTTACAGGCATCCTGGGACTCACAGGCTCCGAAAAATAGGGAGGTGAGCATGACTAGATAGTGCCCAGCTGTAGTTACAGATAAAACTCGTTTGACCGTGGCTTGACTGGTTCTTGAGGCAAGGGAAATAAACACAAGGTAATAAAGCACAACTGTCTCACACTAACCATGCCCCATCTGGTCCTGTCCACGAGGGGATCACGCATGCATCACGAAAACTCCTATAAGGCAGTATTGTCATACTACCTCATTACCAGCCTATCAGACCCTGCCAAATGCAGACCCTAGCATGGCATTAGACATCGAATTTTTGTATAAAAGACCCTCGACCCCTTTGTTCGACGGAGGTTCCATGTATTGAGGGCACATGTCTTTTTGCCCGGCTAAAGGATTGATCAACCTGAGGCTACCTTCCCCACCCTTCGAGTCAAAGATAGGGGTGCGCGAGTCCTGAGCATGCTGCGAGTTTTTGCGCGTCTTCATGTTGTTATCGTTGCTGCATTTGTAAGTATTACTTAAATCTATCAATTGTTAGCTTAGTCAGTAGTTAAGCTGCATTAATCATATCTTGTAATCTTGCGAGGGATAAGCAAGTTATATGAATTGTATTGTATAGATAGTGTGATTTTGTGCTATGTGTTAGTGTTATGTTTTAGTCCAGGTACAAGTGTTAGAAGAAAAACCCAGGAGTTGTTAACTTGTAACAGTAAAAATCAATGATTGACTCCACCAGCTGTCCTAAAGTAACATTGGAAGGATTGGCTGTGGGTGGCCTTTTTATTATTATTATTTTGGCGTTGTTTTTTGTATTTTTCGTTTGTATGCTGCGCTGCCTTAGGCGAATTAGGGATAGTGATTTAATATAAGTGAACTGTAATCAAGGAATTGTAATCAGTTAGGTATAGTTGTGTTCAAGTTTTCTACCCCGTAAAAGCATTGGGCAATTGTTAGTTAAAAAATCCATTTGCTAATTGTTGGTTTTGATAAAAGAATCATTCCACTTAATAAAGATCATTTGTTTCACCATCATCCAGTAGTTTTCACTGGGTAATCGGCTTTAACCCTTGAGGCTTCCACCACATCACCGAACCAAGGTGTAACAAGGTTCTAACCCAGGCCCTGGCAGTTTTGAACAATTCGGAAACCAGATTCATTGGGGCTGCAACACAAAGGGAATTGGCAATAACACACAAAGGTCGGGAAGCGGCTCAGTTAAATGCTGCTACTGTGTAAGACTGGCCGCAAAGAGGACTTGTAACGATACATGGGGCACCAACACAAGGGGTTCCTCTGGCCACAGGAAACGGAAGGGGGAACAGACACACTGAAGGCTGAGGGGCCAGCGGCTGTGGACGGCTGCTAGAGTGACTGTTTTACTAAGGCTCCCAGTTACAAGCCAGGCCTTTTGGGGGAGATGAAGTAACTGGTGTGAGGGGCAGGCGCGGGGAAGGGATTACGCCACCTCACAGACGCGGAGAGAAGAGTCGGTGAGGTTTGGTTACAGAGGCTTGAACTAAAAAACAATGGACCGTGCTGGGAAATAGGGCTGTTAAAAAGTGTTTAATTAGGTGATGGTGTAACAACTGAAAATCTCAGTGGTTACACAGTGAGGGCTCTGTAGTATAAGCTTTACACTGCAGAGCCCACAGCATGGGGCAGCAGCCGGTGCGCGCAAGGGATGTTAAATATCAGTTAATTGAATAGTCGATTAACCGCATGAATTCTTATTGGTTACTTGACTGTTCTATAGTCCCTGGGAGTGGGACCGGCAGCCAGTGCGCTCCAGCCCCACGCCCGAGGAACCCCCAGTCACCCTGCGCTGCTGCCTCTCTATCAGAGGCAGCAGTGGAGGGTGCCAGGTGGGAGCTGGTCTGAGAGGGGAGCCAGTTTAAAAACCAGCTCCCCTTGCAGACCGGCTACCTGTCACCCCACACTGCTGCCTCTGATAGAGAGGCAGCAGTGTGGGGTGGCAGCAGCCCCTGTCGGGCGGTGTGTGGAGCTGAGCTCCCAGACCCGGCGCGAGCCAGAACTGAGCTGAGCTGCCTGACCACCCGGCTCCTGATACACTTTAAATGCAGAGCTACAGCGGGGGGGTACGTCCTGGCAATGTGTGTACTCTGTCACATTAACCAATAAGCTTTTGTTTATCAGTTAATTGACTGCACCAGGGGTGGCCAACCCGCAGCTTATGAGCCACATGGAAAAACTGCGGCTCCCGCACACGTGGCTTTTAAAGGGGCAGCTTTTTTTTTTTTCCCTCAACAACTTTCTGGCCAACGGAAGCTTGCTTGGGCCACACATGGCTGGTAAAGGGGCTGGTGGTTTTTTTTTTTTTTTTTTTTTGTTCAACAACTTCTTTCCCTCGGCTCTTTGCGCTGTATCCACCACTATTTTGGCTCTTGGTCTGTAACGGGTTGGCCACCCCTGGACTACACTATTACATCCCTAGTGCACGCCAGCCCCTGACTCGCACTCGCTCATGCCCGTAGTCCCGCTCCCGGGGAGCTGGTTACTGTCCCATGCTGCTGCCTCTGATACAGAGCCAGCAGTGTGGGGTGGCAGCCAGCTCCCCGGGAGCAGGGAAGGGAGCCTGCGTGTAACAGATAAGCCCAGGCTTGTCGGTTAACTATTTAAACGGTTCTACTGGGACACTGCTTCCCTGGATTCTGAGAGAGCTCCAGATAGAGCTGCCCAGGGCGTCAGCAGGCTCAGCAACAGGAAGAGGGTGCCGTAAGTTAGGCAAGCCCCTGCCTTTCACAGCAGTGGCTTTCCACCTCTGGTCCCTCTGCCCCTGGGAGCACACAGATTCTGATTTCAACAGGGGGCCGCACCTCCATGCAAAATGTACTGGGGATCTGCACATGAAGGAAGGTTGAAAACTTCGGCTTCACAGGGCCATGAAGGCAGGTCCGAACATTGCAACACAAGCGTCTTGTGAAAGTCCTTCACCCGGTCCAGGAAATGGGGGAACGCGAAGCTGAAGGGAAGAAGCTTGGAGGAGCACGGATCAGCCCCACAAGTTTGTTTCTGTCTGGGTGTCCAGACGCAGGCAGCCGGAAAGTTGGAGTAACACTTTCAGGAAAGTCTCATGCTTGGGCTCTTTGATACTGGGGGCACGTCAGGGAGGAGACGCCAGGACTGCGCTCCATTATATCCCCAGCCGCATAAAAGCCCTTTTGCAAAGCCTCACGTTAGAGCTGCCCAGTGCTTGAAGTGCTCTGAAAAAAGGAGGCTCCGATAATTTGGGAGCAGCCCAGGGAGCTGGCTTTATGTATGTATTTACTGAGGCCAGGTTTGCTGCCCCTTGCAATTCCACACTCCACTGAGTGCACCATGCAGAGCTCCGAGATTCCTAAGAAGAGAGAGACAATTGAGGAATCTCTGGACAGCTGCCCATGGCCTTCTCAGTCCTGGAAAACTGTCTGATTTGGGATGCTCCGCCAGACCTAAGACTTTTTATCATCTTGACCCAAGAGGCAGCTGCTAGGAAGAATTCTTCTGCTGAGTTCCTGCTGTCTGCACTGGGGATGAGGGCTGTATCGCTACACCTCTCCAAGGTGTGAAATCCACACCCCTGACAGACATAGCTACACCAATGCATGTTCCTAGTCTGGCTCAGCTCTTGCAGAGTGTATCCCTCTCTACAGCCAAGTTAATTTGTCTTCTGAGAGCCTGTGCAGAAGAGAGTTAAGATGTGTACTTGGGAATATAAATGACCTGGTAATAGTTTATATGTGGCTCTCAGCCAGTAAATGTAAGTTTGAGGGACCCTTAAACAAAATATCACTCAGAGAGAAGAGTTACGAACGAGCCATGAGGGGTTAGGTTTTTTAACGAGTCCCAGTGGAGTTGCTGGATGAGTTGATAGTGTTTTAAGTGATCCAAGAGACATACTTCCAGCTGCTTGGGGAAAGTGGTGTCACAGAACTAAACATTCGCTTTACCAGAACTTCTGCATGCAGGGCCCCTTGCAATTCAAAGGATGCCGTTCTGCAGCATTCCAGAACTGAAGCTGAAAAACACAGCCTGCTTTTTGTCCCCCACGAAGGCCACAACAGGAATGGTTTTAATGTTGATAAATACAAAGTAATTCATATTGGAAAACATAATCCCAACTGTACATACAAAACGATGGGGACTAAATTAGCTATTACCACTCCAGAGAGAGATCCTGGAGTCATTGTGGAGAGTTCTCTGAAAACATCCACTCAATGTGCAGCGGCAGTCAAAAAAGCAAACAGAATGTTAGGAATCATTAGAAAAGGGACAGAGAATAAGACAGAGAATATTTTATTGCCTCTATATAAATCCATGCGTACAGATGCGATCAACTCATCTCAAAAAAAGATATCTTGGCATTGGAAAAGGTTCAGAAAAGGGCAACAAAAATGATTAGGGGTTTGGAATGGCTGCCATATGAAAAGAGATTAAAAAGACTGGGACTTTTCAGCTCAGAAAAGAGGAGACTAAGGGGGGATATGATAGAGGTCTATAAAATCATGACAGGTACAGAGAAAAGGTAAGTCTACATGGCAGAGCTATTTCAAGATACCGGAAGCATCCCAAAATAGCTATTCCACATCTATTGAAGCAGCCCGTTATTTCAAAATAATGGGCAGTTTATTCCGACATCCCAGTAGCCTTCATTCTATGAGGGTTAAGGGAAATTTTGGAATAGCAAGTTATTTTGAAATTTGGCACTGTGTAGACAGCACCAACCTATGAAATAAGTTATTTCGAAATACACTCAAAATAAGCTATGCAATTTGTGTAGTTGCAAATTGCATAGCTTATTTCGAGCTAAGGGTATGCCGTGGATGCACCCAAAGTGAATAAGGAAGTTATTGACTTGCTCTCATAACATAAGAACTATGGGTCACCAAATGAAATTAAGAGGTAGCAGGTTTTAAACAAAAAAAAAAAGGAAGTTTTTCTTCATGCTGCACAGTCAACCTGTGGAACTCCTTGCCAGAGGATCTTGTGAAGGCCAGGACTTTAACAGGGTTTGGAAAAAAGCTAGATAAGTTCATGGAGGAGAGATCCATCAATGCTTATTAGCCAGGGTGGGTAGGAATGGTGTCCCTAGCCTCTGTTTGTCAGAAGCTGGAATGGGTGACAGGAGAGGGATCACATGATGATCATCTGTTCTGTTCATCCCCTCTGGGGCATGTGGCATTGGCCACTGTTACAGGACAGGCTATTGGGCTGGACGGACCTTTGGTCTGACCCAGTCTGGCCGTTCTTATGAATATTGTCACAATCACATGGCCCGATACTGCTATCACTTCCTCCACAGAACCAGTCCACTGAAATGAAAGGACTGACCAGGCCAGGGAGATCAAAACCAGGCTCTGCTGATATTTAGCTGTCTGGAACAGCACATGTACAGCTCATTGAAACTATAAAAAAGAATGTGGAGAAATTGGAGAAGGTCCTGAGAAGAGCAACAAGAATGATGAAAGGTCTAGAGAACATGACCTATGAGGGAAGACTGAAGGAATTGGGCTTGTTTAGTTTGGAAAGGAGAAGACTGAGAGGAGACATGATAGCAGTTTTCAAGTATCTAAAAGGGTGCCACAAGGAGGGAGAAAAATTGTTCTCCTTGGCCTCTGAGGACAGGACAAGAAGCAATGGGCTTAAACTGCAGCAAAGGAGGTTTAGTTTGCACATTAGGAAAAATTTCCTAACTATCAGAGTGGTTCAACACTGGAATAAATTGCCGAGGGAGGTTGTGGAATCTCCATCTCTGGAGATATTTAAGAGCAGGTTAGACAGACATCTATCGGGGATGGTTTCGACAGTGGTTGGTCCTGCCGTGGGGGCAGGGGACTGGACTCAATGACTTCTCAAGGTTCTTTCCAGTTCTAGTGTTCTATGATTCTATATTATTACAAAGAATCAATTTTACCTATTTAGTTTTTTGTGCTTATACTGTGCATCAAGACAGCTGATGTTTCCTGTGAGAATTTTGACCTGTTTCCACTCAAGAATCTACTATATTTTAGAGAGTTTGTCTGTCTGTGTATTTGTCTGTCTGTTCGAGAACTCCTCCTAAATGGTATGAGCTAGGAGCACCAAATTTGGCAGGTAGCTTCCTCTTCTCATAATTTAAAGCAAGGGCAGGGTTTGGTTGCTCCAGGAAAACAGGATGTGCCTAAAATGGGATTGCTGCTCATAAAACCAAACAGAAAAGAGACAGAATCACCAGGCAGGTGAAAGGGACTGGCTGGGGTCACCCTCCCCCCCCGTCCAGGACTGTGCCAACTCCAAGACTCGTACCTCCCCAGGCACCTTTTAGGAAAGGTGGGGGAGGGGCTGAGCCCCCTTCATTTTTGCAGGGGGATATTGCTGGCTCTTCCCCCTCATCACTGTCAGGGAGCGGTGTGTGTGTGTGTGGGGGGGGGGGTTAGTGCACAGTTTGCTACATTCCTCACTTTGGCAGGGGAGCACAGGGGGCAGACAGGCTGTGCACTTTGATCTTGCTCCCTGATAGGGACAGGAAGGGGAAGAGCAATAAGCTCTGGTATGAATCTCAGGGGCAGCCCTTTGGCCCCCTTGCCCTCCCTACACACACACACACCCCACCTCTGAGCCCCTCCTGCACCCCCACACCTCCAGCCCCCTTCCCTGAGCCCCCCACTTCTCCTACCCCCTGCCCTGACTCCTGCACCTCCCACATCTCCACCTCCTGCCCAGAACCCTGCCCCCCCCACCCCGACACTCCCCAGTCTCCTGCCTTAAGCTCTCTGCACTCCATCCCACACTTAA